>OZ018326.1:95981826-97181826 GCA_963969495.1 Ceratothoa steindachneri
CCATAGTCTATGTTTTTAAAGAACATTTTAAATTTTAATGAATCCTCTCTTCCTGAAAATAGCTGCGATCTTGCCCACTTGGACTTACGTAGCACCCGTCTGTTTTGTACCATTCAATTCGAATGGTGCCGAGAGACACCAGTAATACCCTAAGCCCTTTGGATTTAGGGCTAGATAACTCCTTCGAGAGCTAGTTAGTATTGTTTTCGGACCGGTTGCGCCCCTGGTTTAGCCCAGGACGCCACCCTAGAGGGTACTAACTTTGACTATTTGTCACCACGCCTCTGCTCCCAAAGATTTTCCAGCGCTGGGAGTAGAGCATTCGTCCTTTTTGGGGACATTTCGTGTGACGCTAGAACCGTGCCAGTTTAGCCGGATGGCTCCAAGTATCCAGAGGGGGTTGGTTTCCACGCCGTTTCCCCTCTGTTTAAGGTCAGCAGAGCTCTGCCAGGCGCTATGTCTGTCTTGATGGCCGAGCCGGTTGGAATACACCGCTCAGTACCGGAGAAAACGCGACGTGTGTGTTTAGGAGAGTGGATTGTGATTTATAGCAACTCACAAGCCACCCTGAATGCTCTCGGGGTAATTGAATCTCCGACGGCTACAGGTTGCTTTCTATCGTCTCCGAATTGGAAGCACTCGCGGGACTGACTGCTATTTGATGGAGCGCTTGCCTGCGAATGACTGCGACAACGATGTTGTCTCTCAGAAAGTTCGAAACATTCTTGTTGAATGTCCCAGTCTGAGTGGTCTTTGTACAGTTACCTGTCCCGATACCGGAGTGAGCGGGGTCGCTACCTCATGTCCCTTGTAATCAGGACTGGTTCGTGCATATTAACTTGCGAACTGTACAAGTTTTTGGAGGATGCTGGCCTCCTTCACTTTATTTGACTGTTTGTTTTGGGTCGCGTGCCCCTGCGCTGGGTTGTGACGTCTCTACCCCCTATACTGCGTCAAGCTTCCTTCTTGTTAACTTTTTTGCTTTGTTTTTCTGTTTTTTTAATTTTGTTTTTATTTTAAGCCTATGATTTTTTTAAACTTATTTGTTTTTTGGAATAAAGCCTTGCCGTAGGCTGTAGTGAGTACGGCAACTTATGCTAAAGTAGGCAGTCTCAGATGGGCTGATTAAAAATAAGCCTTCCAGCCGTCACCCATTGAGACCCTACCTGTCGATGCTGTGCCGCGCACAGTGCATTATTAGCCTGTAGTGCGAGCCTTGCATCTCCCTAAGTCGCCACCAGCTCTCCTCCAACTGCAGATGATCTTGACGGTGCCTATGCCACCGAGAGATGCTAATCATCCCCTAAGCCCTTTGGGTTTAGGGCTAGTAAACTCCTTCGAGAGCTTGGTATATCTCTCGGGCCGGTGGCGCCCCAGGTTCTGCCCAGGACACTACCACGGAGGGTACCACCTTTGACTATTATTCGCCATGCCTCTGCTCCTAAAGCTTAAACAGCACTGCTAGTATTGTGTTCGGTGCCTTTTGAGAACACACTTTTTGTCAGGCTGGAACCATGCCAGTGTATTCGGATGACCTCAATTCCCAAAAAGGGGTCACTTTCCACCCTGTGTCCCCTCTCTTTGAAGTCAGCGGGATCTGTTAGGCGCTGCGTCTGTCTTCACGGCCAAGCTGGTTGATAACCGCTCGCTACGGGGGATAACCAGACTTGGCCGGTTCGGCCACCGGATTGGGAATTATAGTGACCTAAAAAATTCCCCGAGTGCTCTTCTTGGCATTGGAATCACCGTATACCCTGGTTCCCGATATCATTGACGCCACGGTTTAGGCGAGTCCGGCAGGTGTCAAGATAAACTTTGCTTGGTTCCTGGACATAAAGGAATTGTAGGAAATGAGCGCGCCCATAAAGGTGCCAAAGTTTCCGCGAGGACTAAGCGACAAGACCAGCGTTTCGCTCTTCCTCACACTGATTGCATGACAGGAATACAGGCAACTCTCTGGGATGTTTGTCAAAGAAACTGGGAGACGATAGAAAGAGAACTTAAAGTTACGTGCAATTGCGCCGCGACTGTTCCCATGGACCTACCCCCCAATGCCGCGATGGCTTCAAGTTAATTTCTCTTGTCTGCAAATTGGACACACTCGCCGGACTCCCCGCCAATTTACGAAGCGGTCACCTGGGCTTTAATGTGACGACTGCGTTATCCCCTGGACTGTTCGGCACATTGTTGTTGAATGTTCTTGTCTGGATGATCTTCGCGTACGTTACCTGCCCAGGTACCGGGATAAGCGGGGTCGATACTGCTTGTTCTTTTTCCTCGGGACTGGTTCATGTACACTGATTTGTGGACTATATTTTCGGAGGAGGCTGCCCTTCTCCAATTTATTTGACTGTTGTAGGTCGCATGTTCCTACGCCGGGAGAAGGCGGGCCTACCCTTGACGCCGGTGCCCGCTTACATGATGCTTTTTTTTCTAGTTTTTGTTGTTTTATCGTTGTTATTTGTTTTTTTAATATAGTCTAGTAGTAGTCTTTGCTGAAGTACGGCGACTTATGCCCCAAGTAGGCAGTTACCAGATATGGTCTTAAGATAAAAAAATTAAAAATCCCTCCGCCATAAAATTATTCTCCTAGGACACTAATATAATGGTACGAAGATCGGCTTGTACCGATCTTACTCATAATTACCAACTGTTAATATTAGCCTAAAGGCTCAGTTCATTTGATGAAATAATTAACCTCATTAAATAAATAATTATTACAAAGTTAAGTGATATTCAAATGTTTTAATAACTAAATTAGAGAACACTAGCATACACGCATTAACACTATGCATTGAATTATTTGAACTGTTTACCAATTCAACAATAAATATTGACTATGATTTGGTAGGTTGTAATTTTTACGGAATAAGATGAGGAAGAGCCGAAATATCTGATTTCAAAGTTGGTATTAGTTTATTAATATATATATATATATATATATATATATATATATATATATATATATATATATATATATATATATATATATATTGATCCTGCTATCCTGTCTGTGTTCGGAGATTTCTCCAATAGCTTTAATTTTTAATTTTCTATGGTCACCGTCATCTTCAATTTCATTAATTGATTCCTTATGTATAACATCGTTTAACAATCTGGGTACCCTATTCTTCAAAGGGAAACATTTTTACTCTGATTTTTCACTTACAAATAAAAAAAAACACATGCTAGTTGACGGAAATATTGTTTGACAATCGTCGAGAATTTCCGTCTGCATATCTTAATAGCTCTTAATTTCGTTTTTGCCTGCAATTTATCTGTCCGCACTTATCAATTTGCCCGCTTCAAGTCTATGGCTCTCATGAATATTAATGCGAAGTGTTTATGAATAAGAGTGACACTTTATTCTCGCTTCTCAATCAAAATTCTCTCTTCAAAAGGAGCCTTCGCCCTTTTTGGCAAGCAAAGAAGTGTTTGAATAATTGATGCCCTTCTCATTGCCCATTGCTCGAACTATATGAGAAATAAATGAAATGAAGGCACGTATGAAGTCGCGCCAAATAGGACATTGGGACAGGGTGACCGAAACAACGTTTGGTTCTTTCCCAAGTTACCTATATGACGAGAATAAGAGCAGCCCTTTGTGTTTTTCTTCAAAAAAGATGGAAGACTGTGACTGTGCACCAGTGCATCGCCACTAATCCAGTGGACCTACCACGAATGCATCGCCTGCATTCTGTAGTTTTCTGTCGATTCAAAATGTGCCATACTCGCAGAAAGCATCTTCACTTTAGAGAGCGCTCCTCTGCACCCTACTGCGATGACTGCTTTGTCCACCAGACTGTTCTACACATTCTTGTTGAATATTATAAGTTTAAGGGTCTTTGTGCCCGTTAATTGTACCAAAAGCGAGAAGTGCGAGATCGCTACCGCTCTTCGCATGTACACATTACGAGTTCGTCAATACGGGCTTGAAGCGTTTTCAATTACACTAGGAGACATAACTTCTCCTATGAATATTGTTGCTGGGTGTTGACGGCAATCTTAGGCCCTCGAGAAAGGGATTAGGCCGCAGATCATAGGTTCTGCTTTTTTATCTTGTGTATTCGTATTTGTTTACTATCGTTTATTTGTTATTTTATGTCGTTTGGGAGGATTAGGTGGCTTTTGCTTTGGGGTTATAGTTATATTAACTAAAATAAGTTTAAATAATAATTTTACCCACGTGCACCTACTGGCAATCACTAGGACAGACTGTTATCAATTAAACAGAATGTTTTCTTGCTGCTGGTACCTCTGTAGAAGATTGCAATGCTCTTCTATCCCAAATGCTCCCGACATTCTCAAACTAGTGTGAGACTACATGTGCTTTTTCTTGTTAGAATTTAACCTTATATCATTTTTAAATTTTTCTTCTCTGCACTCCCAATTCCCGAAGATTATTCTTTGTAACTTTCCTATTCTAATCTCAAACGCAATATTAACTGTGCTGTACCAAACCCGCCTTCTCGACTCATATAAAACCAGAGACATTATGTTTGAGATCAGATCAGCATTACTCAAGCGTTCGATCACATCAATTCGTTAAACATATATTCCTTCCACTGAAAAGGGAATTTCAACTTCGGAAATAAAGTTATATTTTTATAAATTTGTTTATAAAAGTCCAAATACGAACTTATTTAGTCGGACATCCTCAAGAAAGAACCGATTTCTCTAGCTAGAAGTGGTGACCCCGGCATGACTTAAAAAAAATAATGATTATCGACCAGAGTAACTTAAAAATCATTATCATCAACCGGAGTGACTTCAAACAACTCACGTGACCTCGAAAGGCAAGCAAGCACAACCGACGCCAGCAAGACGCAAGACACATCCTTGAAAATGGACAACGCCGATAATTCCACTGCTGTAAGCACAATTTCTACCACCCCCTACTAGAGTTCAAAGCTTTTCCCCACAATCCTGGTTTACCCAATTGAGTTATTATTCAATCTCTACAGCATTACCAGTGACGCCCATAAGCTAAAATAACTTATAAAGGGCACTTCCCTATACGTTGATAGATGGCACTTTCCTCTGTTAAAGAATCCTGCTACCTTCTCTTACCCTTCTCTCCGTGACGCTATCCTCGAAAAAAATACCCCTACCACTGCACATAAGATCAAAATATTAGCACGCATATCCCAACACTCTCATCTTGTACCCGATGACCTATTGCGAAGATTATGTGACACTCTAGAAGACAATGTGAGTCATGAATTCCTTCGAGGATCCTTTGCATGACTGCTCCCACCTCACATTCAAGAGGCCCTGCAGATTCTGGCCCCTGATATTCCACTTGAGTAACTTGCGACCACGGCCACTCGTGCCCTCAATCGTAGTTTGCAGGCACGAGTTAAGCCATTGCTAAGTCTCTCATCCCCCAGACTTTCAGTCACAAATGGAAGCAGTGCTGACCCCTATAAAAGAGAAATTACCAAACCTCTCCCGCCGAATAGCAACCTTAGAACAGTTTAGGGACCTATCAAGAGGACGATCACCATCGCGGCGGCACAACCGCTCTTCTGCTCGCCCTTACACCGACTCCAATTACTCTTGCAACTCTCCTACAATTGAAAGCGGTATTTGTTGCTATCACAGGAATTTCTGTCAAATAGCACGTCGCTGTATTTCAGGGTGCCAACAGGTGAGTGCCATGCTGGATTTTCACAAACAACAGTGATGGAAGACGTTGAATTAGCGTGTGCCCCCCACGCTTGTTTCTACGTCATGGATGCCAAAACGGGTAAGAGGTTTTTAATTGATACTGGTTCTATAATTAGCATTATACCCACTACCCTAGTGTGAATATAGTGAGACAAAGAATCTTATATTTCCCTTACCACAGCTTTTGGCATCACTATTTGTACTTTAAATCTTGTCTAGTTGATACTACCAAGAATTTATCCGTTCAAGCTATAAAGAAAAGTTCTATTGTTCCCAACCTTTCATTTATTTTCAATGGCTTCCCGATAGACCAATTACCAAACAAATATAGTGCTATTTATAAACCGAGTAATGAACGTCCTTATCCCCAAAGCGAGTATAGCTTTCCTCCCTCATTTGATTATCATTCTCACGGATGTCCCCCCGGTTGCATAGAGGCTAAGACGCCTTTATCTAAAGAGATTAAAGGTTGTCAAAGACAGCATACGAACTATGCTGTCAGAAGCTATAATAAAACCGAGCAATCTTGCCCTCTTCTTCGCCAATTCATCTTGTTAAAAAGGTGAATGACAGCTACCGAATTAGTTTTTACTGTTAGAGACAAATAACCCTTACCTTACCTTACCAACTTCACGACAAAACTCCAAAACTGTTTAAATTTTCTGAAATTGACCTTAAGGATTTATTTTTAAATCGCTCTAGACCCTGCATCCATGGAGAAGACGGCTATGACGACCGCCGTGGAGATTTATGAATATTTGGTCTTACCCTAAGAATATCAAACTCATCACAAACATTTCTAAGGTATATTTATCATGTTTTGGGTGATTTAGATTTCGTTTTCTCATGTGTATACGAAGAAACTCAACAATTGTAACATCTCAAACAGCTCTTTTCAACATTAGAATCACACGGATTACAGATAAACTTTGCAAAGTGTATCTTTTCGGTAGACACGCTAGACTTTCTTGAATATCGAAGTGATTGACAAGGCATAATATTTTCCTGTTGGGGAACAACAGGAAAATATTACTGCTATTAAAGATTCACCTGTCCCTAAAACGTTACACGAGTTACAGTGATTCATGGGTTTAGGGAACTTCTTACAGAGATTTATTCGCCACGATTTTATTGAAAGGTGCCACTAAACTTTGCCCCAATTCAGTTTTAAAATAGGACAGCCAAGCACAAGATGCATTCGATGCCATAAAACGGGACATCATCAATACCACCCTTTTGGCAAATCCAAAGAGAGACTACCCATTACCTCTCCTTACTGACGCCTCAAATCTTGGCCTCGGTGCCGTCCGTAAACAGTATTATGGAAATAAGTGGGAGTTTCTGGGCTTCTTTAGCAAATCTTTTCGTGGCTCGGAATTAAAACTTAGTCAATTCACTAAGATTTAACCTCAATTCATCTTGCAATCAAGCACTTTCAACATTTACTTGAAGGGAGAAGTTCTTCGTGCTCACAGGATGTAAGGCCATAATGTGCCGCTAAATCCTTCAACACTCGTACACTCTTCGTCACGTTCAACTGTGACAAGCTCCCTGAGTCAGTGCGTGCCGGTTGGTATCGCTACTGCCTGAAGTGATTCGTGCCACTGCTGCGGAGGTGCTAATACTGTCACCGCTTCGACCATACTAATCAGCCCTGTAGAGGCGCAACGTCGTGGTTACCCGAAGTCTGTGTATGTTGCTCAAAGGCCGCGCACGATAAGCCCAAATCGTGTGTGGCCAAGTGTGTCAATTGCAGAGAGTCGCACCCCTCTTCTCCAAAGCAATGTAGTGCGTATCTCATTGAAAAGGAAATCCTGGCCGTTCAGGCTCAGGATCGTCTCTCATTTCGCGAGGCCAAAGACTTTGTGGTGGCACGCCTGGAACTGCCTTGGATGTCCAATGCCTCAATGTTAAAAAGACACCCTCTGTTCTTGGCTCCTCCAAGCCTACGAATATAGGAGGTTGCGCGCTCAGTCGGACCCCTTCTGAGGGTTATACCTATCCCAAGGGCTCCCATAGTAAAGTTGGCAGCACAAAGAGTAAACAACCAGGCTTGGCTGAAACCACGGCTCCCCTCACTTCCTCCAGCGTAACCGTTTCCCGTAAGGCGAAACTGGCGCGCGCCTCCACCGAGTCCTTAGACTTACAAGACGCAACACCCGTGATAGCTATCGTTCCCCGTTAGCTATCTTTTAACAGTAGATCATATTCGTCACGTACCCACTATCTACTCTCTCGTGGTATAAGGGCGTTGCGACCCCATAGCCACGGGTTTAGGCTGCGCGGGAGGATGCATGATTTACAACGTGCATAATGTGTCCGTTCTTCTTTTAGCTTTATATACCTCCTTTCAGACAGTAGATATCCAGCTGCACCTGGCTGAGAGGTATATTGTTTTTTCCGCGTACATTCTACAGTCAGCCGACCTAGACGCTAGGGAGACGCACCGCGGCGTGGCACGGTTGCTGATGCACAGCCTGAATTTGGCTGTGGGCTGGACGATGACCGCCGTGGTAGTGATGAGTTTCCCATTAAAATATCATTTCCTGGGCCTCTGCCGCCTCAGAGCACGTCCCATTGGAGCTTAGCGCATGTGCGATTGTTCGCATTTTAGCAAATGACTGATTTTTATTTCTCAGTCGAGGAGCTTAGCTCGGTAGTTGAGGCCACCGACTTCTCCGCAACCTCATCGACGTGGGCCTAACTACTTTTCCTAGAACATCTGGCTGGTTTTCAAGCAGATGGACTCCGTGGGGGGCAGCTGAGTGTGAGACAGCCCTCAAACAGAACATTTATGACTTTATTCGCTATGCCGCCTGAACGACTTCTCTGTCGGTAAATATAGTCCAGCTAGGGCTAGGCTCCGGTTTATTTTGAAGCACGCCAAACGCTCTTCTTAGCAGGCATACGTGTCTTTACTTAACGGGAAGAGCCATCTAGCTGAGTTGTGGAGGTGAGTTAAACGGATCTGGGGCAAGTTGTCGCATGACTACCCTCCCGTTCTCCAGGACAATAGGACCGCAATCTCAGCCCCGTGGCTGTCACAGACTCCTTTGCGACCGCTTTCTCCGCATTATCTAGCCGGAATGCTGCTCGGCCCTCTGTCAATGCGCATCATGATGTCGCGGAAGGCCACCGACTGGACTTTACGTCCATGGGCGGAGAGCACTTGAACGACAGGTTTACTTTGAGTAAGTTGGAGATACCGCCCCTGGTCAAGACGATGTCCCGTATGCTATTCTTCGATACATGGCTGAGCCAGCCATACCCTTTTTGGTAGATTGGTTCAACAGGATCTCGGTTGAGGGTAGCCTCCCAGATTCCTGGCGAATCTCTCCTGTGCTCGATTTTCGCAAACCTGGGAGAGATCCCTCTACCTGGACTTGTTTCCGCCAAATCTCTCTAACCTTATGCGTGGGCAAGTTGATGGACGATTTGGTACCTGTTAGATATGCCTACTTTCTGAACAGTAGAGACCATCTGTCTTCTGCAAAATGCGGTTTCCACAAGTACTGCTCCGAATGTGAAATTCCGTCTGCGAGGCCCCTTTTCGTAGAGATATTTACGCCACGGTGTTTGTGGATCTACAGAAAGTCTATGATGCCGCTGAACTATATAGTATCATCTAGACTCTCCACACGATGGGGTGAGGGGACGCCTTCCAATCTTTATATCTAAAGTTTTGCGAGATAGTCGATTCTGCATAAGGGTGGCGATAGCCCTCTCTGGCCCAATTGAGAAGAAAGAGGTGTCTGGCAGGAAAATTTCCTCAGTGTAACACACTTTGCCTTGAGCATCAACGGCATCACCCCGCCGCTTTTATAAGATGTTCTCGCTTCACTCTACGTGGACGACCTTTTGATCTCTTTTGGCGCAGCCCAGATGCCATCTCGGGAGTGTCAATTCCAACAGGCATTGAACTGCGTCTCTCGCTATGCCGAAGTGCACAGGCTTTGGTTTTCCTTGACTAAGAGTAAGTAGGTGCACTTCTGCCGCCATCCACGGCTCCACCCTAACCTAGAATTATTTTTCAACGGGGTGCACCTGAAAGTAGTGGACTCGTGCCGTTTACTTGGCCTTGTATTTGAGCAATACTTCACCTTTCAGGCTCATATACGGTACCTTAGGATATCTTGTACCCGCACCATGGACATTCAGCCCCGCGGGCGCTGATAGAGCTACTCTATTATTTTTTTATAGATCCTTTGTTCGTTCGAATCCCGAGGAGGATTTGAGTTTTATGCATCCGCAGCCGAGCGTGTATTGCGGATGGTGGCCATGATCTACCGCACCGGCCTTTGCCTGTCGACCGGTTCCTACGGCAATTCGCGATTGAGAACCTATTTCTAGATGCTGGAGAAATGCCAATTGCTCTGCGCCGTCCACATGCATTACTCGCCTGTACAAGTGAGCTCGGTGCCTCCCTTAGCTGTCTACATCTCTCACTGCATCTGCAGCTGATATTGACGATGCCTATGCTGCCGAAAGAAACCAGACATACCCTAGGCATTTGGGTTTAGGGCTAGGAAACTCCTTTAAGGGCTAAGTATAGTTCTCGTGCCGGTAGCGCCACTGGCTTTGACCAGGACTCCACTCTGGTGGGTACCACCTTTGAATATTTGTCGCCGCACCTCTGATCACAATGCTTCTACAGCTCCTGGTGTATTGTGTTCGACCTATTGGCAGCACACTTCGTGTCACACTGGAACCAAGCCAATGTATACAGGTGGTTCCAAGTCCCAAGAGGGGGTCTGTTTCTACGCCGTCCCCTCTCTTTTTGAAATCAGCCGGGCTCTGCCAGGCTCTGCGTCTGTCTTCAAGGGCGAGCTGGTTGCAATATACCACTCGGTACCGGAAATAACGTGCCGTGCCCAGTTTGGAGACCGGATTGGGATTTCTAGCGACTCACAAAGCCCCTTGAGTCCTTTCAAGGCATTCGAATATTTTCATCCTTTGGTTCGCAATATCCTTTACGCCATGCTTTTGGTGAGCCGGGCGGAAGTCGAGATTATCCCCTCATGGTTTCCTGACCATGTAGGAATTGCCCAGAATGCGCACCCTGGTGAGGGCGCCAAAGAGTCTGCGAAGACTGAGCGACCAGCAAGCGTTTCGCTCTTCGTCACACCCACTACATTGCAAAAAATACGGGGTTCCTTCCGGGTGGCTTGGCTCAGAAGATGAAAGATGTTCGAGGGGAACTTAAAGTTATGTGCCATTGCGCTGTGACTGTTCACATGGACATACTCCATAATTCTGCGACGACTTCAGGTTGCTTTCTGTCACCTCCGATTTGGGCACACTCTCTGACGCACAAACACTTCATGGAGCGCTCGCCTGCGACTTATTACGAAGACTGCGTTCTCCCATAGACTGTTTGAAACATTCTTGTTGAATGTCCCAGTCTGTTCGATCTTCGCGCACGTTACCTATCCCGGTACCTGGACGAACTGGATCGCTACAGCTTGTCCCTTGTACTCAAGACTGGTTCGTTCACATCGACTGGCGGACTATACGACTTTTTGGAGGAGGCCCTTCTTCCTCCACTCTATTTGACCGTTTGTTCTGGATCGCATAAACCTGCGCCAGGGAGGCGAGACTACTCCCGAGGCTGTAGTTTGCTTCCTTCTTATTAGCTTTTTGCTTTGCTTTGTTTGGTTTTGTTTTTAGTCTATAATTTTTTTATCCTTATTTTTATTTAATGTAGCCTAATTGTATGATGTAGTGAGTAGGGAAATTGATGCCAAAGTTTGTAGGCACCAGATGGGCTCCTATAAAAAAACACAAACAACACTTGCAAGATTGCAATCAACAGATCTGAAACTTGCTGAACTACAAGAAGATGATAGTATCTCCCTTAAATTTTAAAAGTAGCACTCCCATCCTCTTCTCATTCTCTCATTTGCAATTTTTCAAAATATTTTGTACGGCCTTATCTCACTTACGAATTTCGCAAACAATTCTTTGATTTTCATCATAATCTTAGCCATTTAGGTACTATAGCCACTCTTAAATTTATCTCAGACCGATTTATCTGGAGAGGAATGAGTCAAGATATTCGATCTTCGATTCATAATTGCCTTTTATCTCAGAAGGCCAAATTGCAACTACACACAAAGCCAGCTTACACACAATTTACTACCCCAGAATCTAGGTTTTACACTATTCATGTGGATTTAGTCAGTGGTTTTCCTGCAACTTAAGAAGCTTACAAATATCTTCTCACAGTTATATGCCATTTTCAAAATGGATTGAGGCATATCAATTAAAGGACATGTCGTCAGAGCTTTTAATTGACGCCTTTTTCACTCATTACATCTCCAATTCCATTCAGGAATTAATAAAGCTAATTGCTGCAGAACACATTTTCCATAACTTGCCAACGCCTATGGCAATTCTGTGTTAGAAAGATACCATCATACCCTAAAGATTTCCCTACTAGCCAAAGGATATCCTAGTCATTGGCTAAAATATTTACCTGCAATTTTGCTCGATATGTGTAACATTCTCTGTCAGAAGACTGGTTATATTCTCCCCCCATATTGATTTGAGCACTCCTTTACGAGTAACAGGTTACTTGTTCGTCACCATAAACACAGAGCCCTTACAACACGAATCGATACCACAACATCAGAAAATGATAAACTCATTTGTCTCAATAACTTCCAGGCCTATTTTGAAACAAGATACTTTTATTCACAAGGAGCTTGATACTTGCACTAATGTTTTCCTAAAGGAACACAGATTCGCCCCAGTTTTTCGACATCATGCAAGGGCCCATATAAAATCCTAAAAAGTCATCAACATTCATATACACTCCAAAGACTCACTGGCGCATCGAAAGCACACAACGCAATATCAAAGCAGTACATTTTGATTCCCCCTAAATTCTACCGCAAATGTTATCCTTAGTTCTTTAGTACCAGCCATTGACACCCCTGCCCCCTGACGTCTAACATGCTCCCTTACATGGAATCGAAGAAACAACACATTCCGCCTCATACCACCACGCACTCATTAAAATCTACTCTATGAGCAAACTGACTTCCTTTCACTACTTTCAATGTATTTATGTTTTAACCAATCCATGTAGTTTATAAATAGTATGATGATTTGATGGGTGACACGATTAATTGCAACGCCCAACAACCGTTAGATTATTGTTTTCACACTCTTTTATTATATCTTTACAAGACAGAAATTCCCCTCAAACAATTTATTTTTATCCTTTGATTGGTGCGCGCAGCTGGACAAAAAAAGACCTTTTAACCACCGATATTCGAAATGTATCATTTGTATATTAAAATATTATCATGTAAATGACGTCTTAATAATAATACACACTCTGTACAAATTTTACCAAATTATTATGTATAATTATTTTTAATCATCATTTTCCTTTAAAGATATTTAATGTATTGAATTAGCATTTTGTTCGCAAGAACTAATGTCATTTTGTACTCGTCTATCATCTTAACCAGCGTATTATTGTACATCCTGCTCCCTACCTTTTTTTATTCTATTTACCCAAGGAATCTTCATTATTGTATTTCTACCTAAGTGATTAATTCCAATTGAATTATATCATTGTTTTGATTTGAATGCTCTTAATTATTGCTATTTTTATCTTATTTCATAATTGCTATGTTTTATGTGTACCACACAAATGTAACTACATTTGCTAATTCAGAAGGTCTGGGTGTTCGTTATAGTGATCCGTATAAACAAAAATTGTGCTCACTGAGGTACTCGTTCTTTCTTACACTTAGATATCGCTTAGCAAGTATGAGTTTCATTCATCTCCTCTTAAACTCAGTCGGCACAAGTTACCTTTAAATATTATTTATTTGGCCTTGACTTGTAACCCCAATAATTCTGCTTTCCAACTTCGTTATCTTTCTCCCTCGACCTATTTTCAAATTCCTTGGATACACGACCTCGCTCTTTCTCCGAGATCAGATCAGCATTTCTAAGACGTTCGATCATATCACTTCGTGTAACATTTATTCCCTCCAATGAAAAAGGGATCTAGGTTCATAGGTTCACCAACTTCAGCCTTCCATTGTATAAAAAAATTCTACTTAAAAAATAAGGCTATATTTTCATCAATTTGTTTATAAAAATCACAATACCAACTTATTTTGTCGGCCATCCTCAAGAAAGAACCGATTTCTCTCACTACATATATGTATGCTGGTAGGTATTTCTGCTATTGTAATTTCTTTCACCCTCACTACTATCTTACAATTCTTCCCATAGGAACAATTTGTGGTATTCGCCATCGTTCGAATTTCGCTTTTAACTTGAAAAAGAATTAAACTAGTTGCTTTATTTCGGAAATGTATCTTCCACACATTTCCAAACCTTTCGCATTCAACTATTTACCATTGTCTTAGAAAATACTTATGGGTTTTAACTCAATATTTTTCAGGCTTTGTAAAATGATTACTTAAAACCTCTTCCAGTTAGTGGGATTTGCCGACCGGGAGAACTTCTTGCCATCATGGGATCTTCTGGGGCCGGTAAAACAACCCTCCTGAATGCTCTGACTTTCCGAAATAACGATAAATTACGCATTGAAGGGACTCTTTCTATCAATGGAACTAGAGTTTGCCCCGATTATGTTACCAGCATATCCGCCTACGTCCAGCAAGAAGATATGTTCATTGGTACTCTCACGGTCAGAGAGCAGCTCATATTTCAGGTATGTTTGGAGTAGCTAACCTAAACTTTGGTTCGCTTTTTGATTGCTAGTTTTGCTCTTCTTCCCGTCCAACCAATAATGAGGCACGAGGAAAAGGCCGTAATACTTTAACTATAATTTGTTACCTTTTATGATACGTCCCGTAAAACATTATTCGTATTATCAATCCTATTATACAGAACATAACTTAGGGAACCATTAATAACGGTTAAAATATTGGCCTCTCTTTCAGAACTCATTAATTAGATGTGGTTAGAACTTCATCTCTTTAAAATTCAAAATTAGGTATATACTACAATTCTCACACCAACCTCCACATGTCTCTAATATTATTATTATTTTAATAGAGAATGCGATTATATTTCATGTAACCCAAGAACTTTTAAAGTTCCATTTCATGTTAAAATCCTTTATGATTTCAAGAAATTAAAATTTTCTAAAAACTGTAAAGAAAATATTAAATGTAATAAATATGAAATTCAATCAGCAAAATGTTTTAATTATTTTTAACATCTCTCAACTTTTAAAAACCGCGGCGGATGTCTAATTAAAAGAAATCTGTTTTCATGAAACATAAGCACTGAAATCAGTTTTCACCTTACTCGTATTGTAATATATTTGTCTCTTAAGATAATAATAATAATATAGGAATCGAAATAAGTAATAATCAGATGGTGCAATTTCCGGTGAATAAAGAGGAGGAAGAGTTTTAAATAACACTATTTTAATTCTCACTTACTGTCATCACCTACCAACAATTTCGTACTTCAAAGCTTAAAAATATATATTATCAGAAATGTATAAAAATATTGTATTATTAAAATATTAATAATAATATTAGAGACATGTGGAGGTCGGTGTGAGAATTGCAGTATATACCTAATTTTGAATTTTAAAGAGATGAAGTTCTAACCATATCTAATTAATGAGTTCTGAAAGAGAGGCCAATATTTTAACCGTTATTAATGGCTCCCTAATTCATGTTTAGTGAACCTTTCTCTAAAATCATATAGAAGCAGATTTGCTTGCTACTTATGCACTACATACTACTTATACACCACATAACTCTCCTGGGTTCTTTGAAACTAACAACAAGGGTTGCAAAAAATATGAAAACCTGCTACATTTAATTGTTCTTATTATTTGAACGACCTTAATCCATGCATAATATTTCTAATTTATAATAAATTTGTATGAATGTCATTAATTTATATTTTTTTGCTATAAGCCTCATGTCGGTTTTTTTCAGAGATTAAATATACCCTAGTGGGATAGACGTTTCGACTTATTTAAGTCTTTCAAAGAAGACTGATTACTGCAGCTGGAATGGCTGGAGCATCGATAAAATCATCCACTTAAATGATTTTGTCCATAGGGACTGTCTCATAAATTATGACTGCTTACCGGAATCAGAGAAAGAAAAGCTCCGCATAGGAAAGAAAATAGCTGAATGATAGAGACTAGAATTAGAAAGTACATATTGTAAAAGAATCATAGGGTAATAATTTCAACGGAATTTCAGAGCTTAGTCATCATCTTAATTGTGACGTTTTGACAGGCTTCGTCGAGAGCTTCACGAAGCCTGGTATCACGGAATGGCTACTCTTTCGAAACCTTTGCGTACGATTCATAAATTAAGGTGTATAGAGCATAAGATTTAGATAATAGGCCAATGAAAGAATAGGATATATTAGGCAGAATGATCCATTATATTTTGTACACGTTTATGATCAGTTTAGGTGCGTAACCACCTAAAATAAAAGCCTATGAAACTGATCCTTTCATTCCGATAGTGAATCATGGAGAATTAGTGATGATTTGCAGCGCAATATCATGGATTTCCCTTGCCCCAGTTCTAGTAAAGCATAGCATTGAGAGCTCCTAAGATTGTCACTATTGGCTGACCAGGTACGTCCCATAGTGCACCTCTCTTTCCCACTGACGGTGACATCTTTCAGGAGGATAAGACAACTATTCGTCCACCCCCTCCGCCCAACTAAGTTCATTAAAAACTAACTTGAAATGTTTAAAAATGACAGTAAAGGCTTGATTCGCCGTGCAATTGCCAGATCTTAATAAAATAAAGCATTTAGGGTATCAATTTGAGCAACAATTAAGCAACGATTCTATCCCTGAGCGTCTTTGAAAGAATTGGCGGTTTCGATCGAATAAGTCTTAACATCAATCTAAATATTAAACAAAAACTATGAATTAATTCTCCGAAATATCAAAACTTGTATTAATGCAAAAGAGGGGTGGAGATCCATATTAAAACTAAATAGTAATTATATTTGTTTCAATTATTTTGACCATCTCTTGTATTTGCCGTCTCTATTTTCAATAGCTTGTTTAGTTGCAATAGAATGGTCTATATACAGGAGAGATTTAGATACACAAGGTAAAGGGAAATATAATGAGGTATCAGACAATTGGAAGCAGATCAAAGATGATGGGAGATATGTTAATTATTATTGGTTATGCAATTGATCCACCCCTCTCTTTTCAATCGTGACAAGTTCTCCGACCAGATAATTAAATTCATTCAAAGATTCCAATGTTAATCTTTGTATAGCACTCGTGCCCTAGAGCTGGGTATTATTTCGGTAGGCCGGTACATAAACAGCAGTATTTTTGTATTTTGCCACCATCGAGCAAGAAAGAACCCTTTCTAACCCAAAGTATGGAAACCTATTTCGCCCAATGGGAATTAGATATGAGAACTCCTTCAATAGGTTCCGTGACCAAAATGTGATGTGCTTGCGTGAAATGAAGAAAGAAGAGACAACGATTTGTAATGGCGTAGGTACGTGGTCAAAGCTATCTAAGAGTTAATTGAGCAGGTGAGAGTCGGCAACAACCTGCCAGCGCTAAATATATTATGCCACTCTCTTGAAATCAAACCCGGTACAATAGGGTGGAAATTGAATGATCTATCCTTTAAGTTAGCAAGAGCTCTATTATTTAGTATTCCTAAATGCATGTGAAAATTTGAATGCCAATAGTTTCTTACAATTGTCGACAACCTGAAACCCACATACATCATTCATCATCAGATAATCTTGGCATGAAGGAGTTGAGAGAAGAAGGGTGTGAAAAGAACATAGCCACACAGATTTCTTTTGGAGAAAGCTTAATCTATTACTTTAAACTTGAAACTAAAGCATTACAAAATTTCGAATGGATACATGCACCGGCTCTTGGAGATAGAATTAGTTACATAGTCCTCAAGAGGGGTTAAAAAGTCTAACTATTTGTGAGTCAATTGAATATATTTTGCTTGTAATTTAAAAAGAAGAAATTTGATCCCGTCTAAGTCGAAACCAACAAAGTCATCGCTAACGCAAAGCCTAACTATCAATCCACTAGATCATATTTAGGCAAAATAAATATACCAAAAGAGAGCAAAAAATGCAAGAAATAATTTAGCCCTTTAAAAAGTGACTTGAAGAAGGCCTGCCTGCCTCGAGGGAATTTATTGCATGACGTTGGAACTCATTAGTGAGGATAAATGCAGTAAAATTCCATTATAAATGACAGATGATTTCATTATTGTTTAAAAGTCGGTCCTGATATGTCTGCCTCTGTACCGCATCAGATAAGAATAATTGGATTAGAATAATTTTTTATATACTGTTTAAATTGCCTCAAATTTTCATATTAATTGGACAGAGTCAATTCTGAAGTTAGCATACTTCTCCAAAAGAGGAGGTTTTATATGAAAAGAACTAGAGCCGTTTTTTTATCAATAACGATAAATATTATAAGCCCCAAAACTATATATGCTTTCTATTTAAACCTAGGCCCATCGAATTCATAAGTGACCCGAATCGCTTTGAGCTTTCCATAGCTCTGAAGATTTTTCCTTAACTCCTGATTTCAGTCAAACGAATGGAGGGTTGTTCACTCCTTGAAATCCAATGGTGTAAACAGTGTTATATTAATGTCTTTGCTACTCATTTTATCCAAAGTATGCCGAGAAATAATACACCTGATAATTAATCTGGCCCTATAAGCTAATTAGTTTTTAATGTTAACTCTAATTTCGTCCCCAAAAGATACAGAAGCGTAAATTAATATAGACGACGCCTATATGATTCATATTTTTAGAATACTTTCATGTTTAAACTTCACTTGCGTAATATATAGATATCGCATAAGATTTCTACTCTATAGCGAGTGCATATCAATACAAAGTGGTAAAAATAAGCGGGTATAACAATAACAAAGATTTATATATTCGAAAATTGGAAAACATAAATAATGGCAACATGAACTTAATATCTGGTATGACCCACTATTTAGATTCAATAACAACCGTAAGGTGTTCCTTATAAGAATTTACAATATCCTTGCAGAGTTTTTCTTTTAGGAAAACGTCCATGAATTCCTTCCAGATGTAAATGACGTTGTACTGTTGAAGCGTGTACAGCTATGCCGCATGTTGCAAGATCTCCGTTTAACTCATTTGATGAAGACTTAGTGTTTTTCAAATTGTCTTGATTATAGACCAAACATATTTACTGCTCAGTTTCTTTGGTCGATATTCCTGCAGAAAATTTACTGTGATGCAACTAGATTTATACTTCACGATGTTATTACTGACAGAAGAAATTGGAACCTTTACAATACAAGAAATATTTCTAAATCCATCAACGCCCTTATGCAGTTTAATTATACTGTTTCTTGCAGATTCTGAATGATCAGCGCTCTTCACCATCACGCTCTTGGAATGTTTCCCCGGTGAATTCGTGACATCGAATTACAAATTTGCACTTATAGTAGCGTCTAACCTTTCCTTCCCAAACGTTCTAATTTACGCCAGAATCATTTCCTAAAGGTTTTAAAAACTCCCGAAGTGTCGAATTATATGAAATAAAAAATGGTAATGTAAACAGACGCAAAGGTTATCCATGTTAGCTATACCTTTGCCCTCGAATGATATTAACTCGTATCAGAAACCAGTATTAATTTACTATAATCACCTGTTTTAAATGATTTAAAAATAAAAATAGGGACCAGAATGTTTCTGCTACAATATAAGTAAAAAAAAATGTATTCAATCTTAACGAATATATAAATGGGGCCCTGCATTAAACCGTGTCGTGTCTGATGTTCCCTATAATTATACACCTATCTGTAAGTTATTATCTATGTCTTCATTAGGAATACATTTAACACCATTAAAAAGAATTTCATGCGTTGAAAGACTAACTATTAGACGCGTAGAAGAAACATATATGCTTAGCATAAAACCTTAATATAGAATATTTTTTGTTTCAGGCGATGCTACGAATAGACAGACATCTAACTTACGAAGAACGAATGATCAGAGTTGATGAAGTCATAACAGAGGTAAATAACTACAATTTATATTCGTTTATAAATTCTCTTATAAACAATTTCTATTTGAAAAACCGAGAAACATCGAGGCAGAATGAGATAAGAGACAAAGGGAAAACAAAATTTAATTAAATATAGTGCAAAATTGGATTAATACAAGAACCGAGGTTTATTGAGATATATTCACACCAGGTTTTGAACAAGTTAGGTTGAATCCAGTTTATTATCTTTCGAGAGGTTTACGTGTGTGATCCAAACTGTTCTGTTGAACAAACGTAAAGTTCTACATTGCCACCAAATGTCATTAAACGTATATTCTCTGGTGTGCAGGTGTGTCGAGATGGAATGGAGAAGAATTGAAATGACTGCTCTCCTGCGCACGGGCAATAACAAGTCCGACATCGTTATGCATCTTAATCTCAGCCGGGTGACGGTTCACAGAGTGGCAGAAAAGCTAAATAAGAGGAAAGGCCTCAAAGATCATCCTCGTTTGGGCATAGCTAAAGTTATCAAAGCTCTTGCTGTGGGAAAAGCTTTTGAAATTGCTTCGAACCTCAAAAATAACTGGGCTAATGAAAAAGAACATTTCAGTTGTCACGGTGTCCAGGGCAGTCTAGAAGAAGGACCGCAGGAGTTGAGTTGCGTGGAAAGGCCTCTGCTCACCGAACGCTTAGGAGAACAACGTCGGGAGAAATGTCGTCGCCGTCTCAAAGTCTTAGAGTCATGGCAATCGAATGCCTATTTTTACTGATCAAAAAAACTTCAAGGTCGATACGTTAATCAATAAGAGGAATGACCACGGGTAGGCTTGCACCAGGACGTTTCCGAGTTCTGCCACGTATCCATAATAAAGCATCCGTCCTCCGTGATTATGCTTGAGGTCGTGGTTTCGACAGGCGAGGCGATGCCGCTGATCATGTTTGCGATCGATTACAGGCACATTTAGACAAGAAAGGTCCTGCCATTGATGAGAAAGATTACAAAGAAGGCGGATTAAGTCTTTCAGAAGCAATGTGTCCCTGCTTACATGGCCAAGGCGTGAGAGAATGGTACAGATTAAACATGTACTACTGGTTAAAGAAATATTTGCCAACGCAGTCGCCCGACCTCATTTCTCTCGACTACATCGTGTCGGCGCATGTCAAGAGCAAGGCCTGCAAGGTCCGCCAAAGCACCGTCGACGAGCCTAAGTTCTCTCTTAACGGCTTGTGGGCGACAATGATGAAGTAATTCGTTCGCACCGTGTGCACGGCACTCAAGTTTAGCCCAGAGCGCGTGATAGCATGTAAGGGCCAATATTGATTAATATTCGTTAAATTTACCGCGAAAGAAGAGGGAGACGACGCCACACTTCTATTCATAGACGTTAAACTGAAGAGGACTGACGAAGGCTTAAAATTTTCCGTCTACAGGAAGCCAACCAACAAAGATGACTTTATCCACTATCTGTCGGCCCACGACTCTCGGACAAAAATGGGCATCGTCATAGGGTTCTTACTACGCCCACGGATGATCTGTAGCAAAGAATTGATTTCATAAGGGGAGAAGTACATCCAATATTTCTTCCAGAAGCTGGGGGTACCCAGTGGCATTCATCAGGGAGGCAAGGAGCAAGGCTATCTACATCGTTCACTGTGCTGCAGCAGCAGAGTAATTGCCCCCTAGTAAAATTTACAACTTAGCCCCTACTCTTCCTATATCCATCGCAGTTGGAAGGAAGCTGGCTCCATCTACCAGAGTCACCTAACAAACCGGTGTCAAAGTGGAAGACATCTTTGGCTCCAAACCACCAACGCAAACTAACAGTAACTTCGTGGTATACAGGGTACCCTGCAGCGACTGTCCCCATGCCTACTTGGGTGAGACACACAGGGGCGTGGGTACCAGAGTAATGGAACACAAGCAAGAATTCGGGCAGGGCGGTTTAGCAATGCTCTCACCGAACACCTGCGAGATGCTGGAGGGAAGCGAGAGCAGTCGCGTATTTTTACAACAAGAAGAGAAGGAAGGCATTGTAAGCAGCATTCATAGCCATGTCAGAAAGTCTGAACACCAACTCTGGCTTTTTCAACATAAGTCATAACGTGAATGCGAAAATAGCTTTGCCCTTTCCTTTGACTCCTTTACCATGTTCTTAATGCATAGGAACAACTTCGTGGCGCTGGACTGCCACATAAATGATATCCCTCAGCCAATTAAACACGCATAATTAATGGATATTTTCCTTGCAGCTTGGATTGACAAAATGTGCTGATACGAAAATCGGAATCCCTGGTCGCATCAAAGGAATTTCGGGAGGTGAAATGAAGAGGTTAGCATTTGCTTGCGAGGTAAGAGTTACTAAACTGTTTTAAATAGGGGTTAAAAGATATCTTTTGGGAAAAGTAAAACTTTTTAATATCATTATCATAAACATCTTTCTCACAAAGTACGGTTGAAGCGCATAAATATGTACAAGAACCTATCTATCCTTTTATGTTATAGAAAACAAAGCCATCCATTATTTTTTTCCACGCCAAAAGGCCCCTTCATATTGGTGGGCTTAAATATGATATGGCAACTCCTCCTGTCAGGGTAAGTTCCTTGGGTTGAAATTGCTCCACACTGAATCTTTTCATGCATACTTATGATATACAATATCTTCCACTTACTTCTGTATCAGCTTCAATGTCGGTTTCAGTGCAAACTAGAAAGCGTTAACCCAGGGTTAATTTAAACTCTATTGAGGTAGTGCTGTGCATCCTCCTCTTTCTGTCTCGGTATTACATGTTGTTGTTTTTTTTATTGTTGTTTTGTTCGTAGGTCACACGTTCCTGCGTAGGGGGGAGGCGCACCTTCCCCCGACGCTGTTTTTATCGTTGTCATTTTTTTAAACTTTTATTTTAAATTAGCCTAGAGCTAGGTTGATGGCGGCGACTTATGCTCCTGTGGACACTCGCCAGATAGCCCCTGAAAAAAAATTCAATGCAGATCAGATCAGCTGTTCAGGGCATGGTCCGGAGAATTTCATAACACAAATTTTGTGGGTTTCATAATCCCTCTCGCTTAGCTCCTGTACAACCATCATCTGTAGGGATGCATGTGGAGAGACTTGCGCAAGATTCTGCGAACACTTCGGAAGGACATGTGTAAGTCAGATGCCTGTTTTCGTGCGGAACGTCTGGGAGACCGCTGTATTGAAGCTGTCACATCTGCACCAGTTTCTGGCCCTGTAGCTGTCCTAGAACGGCTAGGACCTTTTATGTTTAAAGCCGATGATGTTTTTCTAAAGTTAGAAACCCACCGACGAATTGTTTTTTTATCCGGTGCTGGATCATGGAGACGAAGCGCAAAGTGCCTTTAGAAGGAACGTTGCGTCGTTGTTATGGACTCAAAGCTCTTAAGAAACTCTCCCAAAACAAATGCACGATGCTCTCCACACCAGGCCATGGTGGGTACTACCCAAAACAGAAAATAAATGGCATTTAATATACCTCATAGAGATACGAATTTTTTTCCTTGTATCTTCAAATCTTTGTTTTTTTTTACTAACCTCTGCAATCGCGGCAACCTTTTGCCCAACCACATATATATATATGTATATATATATATATATATATATATATATATATATATATATATATATATATATATATATATATATATATATATATATATTATTTTATTTTATTCACAACTCCTTATTTCATATGGCGTGTTGTTATCTGCTCCCACTACGTTATATTTACACTATTGAAGTACTCATCAGTTTTTGAACATATTAACTGACATGCTTTCTACTAGACGGTTGGGCAGGCTATTCCACGTTTGCGTGATTTTAAACGTGAAGTAATTTTGAGGTATAGTAGAGTTAAATCGCTTGTTCACTAATTTAAAACCATTTTGGCATGCGTTGGCCCTTTAATCGATCTCTAACAATAGTCTTGTAATCAATATTAGTAAATCTTTTTAAGATTTTGAATACCTCAATAAATTGTCCAAGTAATCGTCTACTTTCAAGTGATAGTAGGTTTAATGACAGGGGTCTATCTTCGTACGATTTGTTTCAGATTCCAAGAACTAGTTTCGTAGCCCGATGTTGCACTCTTTATCCTTGTTTAGGGAGGGACACTAAAATTGAACCACGTATTCAAGGTGTGGGCGCACGAGTGATTTGTATAGTGTCAGGATTATATCTTTCGATTTGAAAGTAAAATTGCTAGCAATATATCCCATCATGCGGTTTGCTTTTTTACAAGCTGCTTCGCATTATTTCGATACTTTAAGCTCCTCCGAGATTAAAATTCCCAGGTCTTTTTCTAAGATAACGGGTTCAAGAATTTAGTCTTTCATATGGTATTCTACTCTTAAGTTATGACTTCCTAAGTGCATGCCATTGCATTTACCTATGTTAAAGCCCATTTGCCATTTATCCACCCATTCAACAATTTTATTAACGTCCCCTTGCATTTGCAGTACATCGGGTCTCGAAAGGGCTCGGCCTCCTAGTTTTGTGTCACCTGCAAATTTAGTGATCCTACTAAACACTCTATTATGCAAATCATTAATGTAAACAATAAATAGTAATGGGACCAGGACTGTCTCCTGTGGTTCCCCGCTGGTAACTATGGCCGAATCTGAACACGCCCCATTAACAACCCGCTATGATCGATTTAAAAGCCAGTTTCTAATCCATTTATGTGTATTACCCCTAACTCCAATTGCTCTAATTTTCATCAATAGCCTTTCGTGCGGAACTCTATCAAATGCCTTCTTAAATTCAGGGTAAATTATATTTGTCACTTTAGTTTCATTGTAGATGCAAATCATGTTATGAAAGAATTCGAGTAAATTGGTTAGGCAAGAGCGCCCCTGTCTAAATCCATGCTGGTAGTCTGCAATTAAATTATTACCCTCACAATGGCTCACCAACCTATCTCTTATTACCGATTCTATGAGTTTTCCAATTACAGAAGTTAGACTGATGGGCCGGAAATTAGTAGGATCAGTTTTCTCCCCTTTTTTGAATATCGGCGTAATATTTGCAAGCCTGAACTCTATTGGATCTAGGCCTTCCTCTATCGATCGATTGAAAATAGTGCAGAGCGATCTTGCTAATTCCTGTTTTTAGTTTTTTAAGATGAGTTGGATACACTCAATCGGGCCGTGTTACTTGTTTTTTTTAATATAACCTATTATTATCCTATGGTGGTTATCGTGACTTATACCCAGGTAGGCATTAGCCACATGGCCTCCTAAAATTGAAAAAAAAAAATTTCGGCAAGCCACCAGCCCAAGATTGTCACTTTTTGCCAGAAGGTGCCCTAGAGCCTAGAAGCAAAGACAAAGACCGAGGTCGCAAGTGTGCAGAGCGAAACCTCGATTATGTCATGCCCCTAATTTAGAGAATACACTCCGCTGGAGGTTACTCTTTGTAGCCTATTGCACTTGGTACCTAGAGTAGCTGCACATCCTCCCGTCATGAGTCAAATTAGGGGTTCTCTGTCAGTAAGATGAAGGTAATTCTCTTTTTGGTCCTACAAAAGTTGTTTGTGTCCTCCCACTTCATTCTCTCACAGTGCTACTTCATTCATTTTTATTCTTATTATTAGGAATATTATTAGTGGCATTATTATTAGTAGTATTCTAGGGATTATGTCCATATCCTTTCACTCTTTACTACCAGTACTTTGTACTAGGATGAACGGTTCTTGGATGGACAAGTTCGTTCTGGGACGCATGCTGCCTGGTAGACTTCATGCCATCTTGGGATCACCTATTGCCTGAAAATGATAATAATTGGTGATCACCCTCTTTACTTGTTAGTGAACTCGTCTATCCCTAATTCTATTTATTTCATACCGGCCTATCCATTGTATGTAATGTCTATATATTTTGCTTTTTAGCACGGGACCATGAGGATCACCTCGAAGCGCGGACTTGCATTCCCTGGGTATCAGTGAGGACGAGGAAAATTGAGACATTCTTTGTCCGTTTGGCGCGGCCCAGATGCCAATTCTGGAGCGTCTACTCCAACAGGCATTGAACCACGTCTCTCGCTATGCAGGAGCGCACAGGTTTCGGTTTTCTTTGGCCAGGACTAAGGTGGCGCACTTCTGCCGCCATCCACTACTTCACCCTGACCCAGACCTGTTTTTAAATGGGGTAGTCCTGGAAGTGGTTGAATCGCACCGTTTTCTTGGTCTTGTATTTGACCGACGCCTCACCTGGGAGGCTCATATTCGCAGCCTTACGGTTTCTTGTACCTGTGCTATGGATATTCCCAGTTCCCTGACGTTCAGGGCTTGGAGCACTGATAGGGCTACTGCCTTACTTTTTTATCGATTCTTTGTTCGTTCGAAGCTCGACTACGGATGCGAGTTTTGTGCAGCCGCAGCCAAGCGTGTATTACGAAAGGTGGACTCGATCCACCAAACCGGCCTTCACCTGTCAACTGGTGCTGTCTGCACTTCCCCCATTGAGAGCCTAGTATTCGATGCTGGGGAGATGCCACTCGCTCAACGCCGCGTACAGTGCATTACTCGCCTGTACGCGCGAGCGCAGTGCCTTCCTCAGTCGCTAACAGCTCTCACTGCATCTGCAGCTGATTTCAACGTGGTTAGGCCACTGAGTGACGCTAGTCATAATCTAAGCCCTTTGGGTTTAGGGCAGCAACTCCTTTGAGAGCTAAGTATATCTCTTGGGCCGATGGCGCCCCTGGTTCTGCCCATGACGCAACCCTGGAGGGTACCATATTTGGCTATTTTTCGCCACTCTTCTGATCCAAATCTTCTACAGCACCGGGAGTATTATGTTCGACCTTCTTGGAGTACACCTCGTGTCACGCTGGAACAGTACCAGGGTATACAGATAGCTCCAAGTTCCAAGAGGAGGTCGGCTTCCACGCCGTAACCCCTCTGTTTGAAGCCAGCAGGGCTCTGCCAGGTGCTGCGTCTGTGTTCACGGCCAAGCTGGTGGCAATACACCACTGGGTACGGAAGATTACGCGACGTTCCCGGTTTGAATACCGGATTGTGTTCTATAGTGACTCACAAAGCGCCCTGAGTTCTCTAGGGGCATTGGAATCGCCGCATCCCCTGGTTCGCGATATCCGTGATACCACGGTTTTGACAAACCAGGCGGATGTCGAGATTATCTTCTGTTATGTTCCTGGACATATAAGAATTGCGGGGATTGAGCGCACCGAAGAGGAGGACAAAGAGATCGCGAGGACTCTGCGACTTGAACACCGTTTCGCTCTTCCTCATACTGACTACATGGCAAGAATGCAGGCAGCGCTTCGGGCTGCTTGGCAACGAAGATGGGAGAGGGTCGAAGGGAACTTAAAGGTGCATGCTATTTTGTTCCCATGGACCTACCCCCCCAATACCGCAAATGCTTCAGGTGGCTTTCTGTCGTCTCCAAATTGGACACACTCGCGGGACGCACTGCTATTTAATAGCGCGCTCGCCGACGCCCTTCTGTGAAGACTGCGTTGTTCCCCAGACTGTTCGGCACATTCTTATTGAATGTCCCAGTTTGAGCCATCTCCGCTTACGTTACCCGCAAAACCCCGGGATTGGAGGGGTCACTACCGCCTGTCTCTTGTACTTGGGACGAGTTCGTCCTCATTGACTGGTGGACTTTTAGACTTTTGAGGGGAGGCCGTCCTTCTACCCTTTATTTGAGCCTGGTTTCTTTTTTTTGTTCTTGTTTACTTTGTAAGTGGCACCCTCTTTCGCCGGGGGGAGGCCGACCTCTATCCCTAATTGTTGCCATTTTTCCCTTTTTTTGTTGTTGTTATTTTCATATTCTTATTTTAATGTAGCCTAGTGCTAGGCTGTCGTGATTGCGGTGACTTACGCTCAAGTGGGTATTTGCCAGATAGGCTACTAAAATTAAATAAAAAATCCCTTAATCTGTAAGAGGAGCTTCCTTGTCTCCAATTTGATGCAGAAAAAGCTGCTCCCTCCTCGCCATATAAGAATCCTCCTACAGGAATCTCCGCCTCAGTAAAGGAAGTCAGCTCCCATATGATTTTTTAGCCCCTCTCCCCACTTTCTTTTTTGCGGAGAGTAGGTTTACTCCTCTCATAGGCTATTGGATGAGGGGACTTTCTTTCCAGCTCTTTCTTTTGAGTAAGCAAGCAAGACTTCATTTCTATTACAGCGTCGGATCCCCCTTTCCTCTATTAGGAGATACCTAAGAAAAATGGCAGGTTGCCAGGAATCGACCGATCCCGTTGGGTGTGGTTTAATATGGCCAATCTGCTTAGTGGGGGTACGGGATAGCAAGGCCGGTCGGGGCCAAACCCTTAGAGTCCTGCAGTTCTGCATCTAGAGTTTGCAGGGATTAGCATAGCTCCTCCCCCCCCTACCTTTCCCGATGGAGCTCAGCTCACCGGCTAATGAGTCCTTGAATGGGATCTGTGATAAATTTGGAGAGGATGGCCACATCGAGGCCCTTCTTGGCTTGAAACGATACTAGAAGTGAGCCAGCCCCAGGCGTCAGATGCCTGGCATCGACTGTTGACTCCAATAAACTCTAAACGGAATCTCTTCCTTTACCAAAGCGCACCAGTTCTAGTTTAAATGGCAAATACTGTGGTGGTGCATCTTTTTTAACATCCACCTCTCCAGCCCAATCAATATTTGTTCCTATTTGTGATTGACCTCAATGTGTAGAGTCGCACCGTTTACTTGGCATTGGTTTTGACCGACGCCTTAACTCTACGGCCTACAATCAAAGACTTATGGTCTATTATACCTGTGTCATGGAGATTAATTGTACTGTTATTTTCATCCACGTTGGTGTCGATAGTGCTATTTCTTTACTTTTCCTTTTATCAATCCAAGATAAAGTATGGATGCGAATTTCACACGTTTACAGCCGAGCATGATATCTGGGTAGGCCTCTGTCTCGTTATTCCTTATCGCAACTAAGATCTTGCAATATAGTTACTTTCTTTTGAGTATATCCGACGTTTAGGGTGTGCCATTGCAATCGTGAAATGAGGTTCCCAGCAGATAAGACAATATTCTTTAAACGCTAAACAATTTTTCCCAACAAAGTCAGTCATGACACATTCAAAACACATTTTGATATGAGTGAAGCAGTTTTTTGTCGTATAGGCTTCCAACTGGTTAGAGAAGAAGCACATTGGTATGCTGTCGTAGTATGGCCAAGTGTATGGGAATATACGCACACAGGCTCTAAGGTAGGCTAAGCAAGGCAACAACTGTTATTGTTCAAAGAGTGCGATTTAAATAGTTAGCTGCAGCGGCGTGACCAAGGATTATTCCTAACACAACGACAAAAATATATTTTAATACACACTAAACAAATGGCACAAAATAAATATGGATATATATATAGGGACATGAATAAGACAGAATTAGCTTCCGAATACTAATTGGATAACCAGGGTTATTTCATGGTTATAATAGGACATTTAGGGTAGTGAGCAATTTAATTCCTTTAAACCTCGAGAGTAAAGTGGGGAGAACTTGGTGGGGGAGAGGGTCTTGGTGACCTTGGCTACTCATGGGTGTAACTGAGAACCCAAAGAGAGTGATGTTACTTTCTCCATACTCTGATTTAGCGAGATGCAGGGCTCTTGTCCTCAAGAGATCACCGGACGAACTTGGAAGGGGAAGGCGACTTTTACTAACTCGGATCGAGCCAGCTATCGGGCCTCTTGTCCTCAAAAGCTCACCAGAAGAACTTCGTGGACGGCTTCTCTAATCTTTGATCCGAAGACGGTTGAGAAATGCTGACGGTGCCTCAAGAGACTCTTCTTCCTGACCCGAAGATACGAGTATGATGTCCAGCTCTTTCGTTGCTTGCGACCGTCACAAAACAATTCTCGGGAGAGAGCGTCGTTGAATCAACCTCCTTTTGGGGAAGCGTCGTCTAACCAAATTTGTGGGTAATCCTTGGGAGGGTGCATATATACTCGGAGTTCTACAAAACAAGGAGACATAGAGAGAGGCCTTCTCGAACCTTCATTATCGGCCATGATAACCAAGCGTGCTCTTACGGGAAAGGGTAAGAGGCTGTGATAAGCGGGTCAAACGGAACGACCAGCAGCTGGAGCCATAAATCTGTTCGAGGCAAAACTACACAATAGTAGAGTAATCTTCCGCCCCGTTGGGTAAGGAAATTAAGACGGCGGGAGCTGGCCTTCAATTTCAGAGTCATGCCTCGTTGTTAATTTCTCAGTGACCTGGTGGCAAGTCCAAAAGGGGTGAGGTCAGAGGGGGAAGGGGGGATAATGGCTCACTTTCTCTCCCGAAGTGATATCTTGGGAGGTAGGGAAATACTACTATTTTAGCGGATCCCTATATATATGCTAATATTCCACTTCTGTTTGATATTCACCGTAATATTGATATTGGAAGCAATGATTAGGTTTTCTTTAATTTTTCATGCAAACTACGCGGTGGACCAAACAAGCTTGAACACTTGATCGTATCCTGTATAACTAATCACTTCCTTTATTTTAAATCCGACTTCTATTCAAATTCTGCTTTCAATTTCTCTTTTGAGTGTTTCCAAACCCAGATATCCACTTTGAACAGAGAACAGAGCATTTGACGGAATTAGTGTGGGAACTCTGAGGCTAAGTCCGCTTTTCTGCAGTCATATGACACCGTCAGACGAGACCAATTTATCGAAATATTTTGTGTATGGCAGAAGGATACTTACTCATTTGTGACTACGGAATTAGTGTGGGAACTCTGAGGCTAAGTCCGCTTTTCTGCAGTCATATGACACCGTCAGACGAGACCAATTTATCGAAATATTTTGTGTATGGCAGAAGGATACTTACTCATTTGTGACTTTGATTAGTTTCACTAGTAAAATGAGACGATTCTGCAATTCTTCTCGCGCATTCTGGATCTTTGAGTCACACTTCTGGAGAACCTATTCCAGGTTGTCTGCATTTTTCTTCATAATGCTAGAGAGGGGGAATTTTACCCCGTTAAATGGAGGTTGAGGGAGAGTTAAGAGTTTGCTAAAGCTGAATTAGAAGAAACTAACCACTCTTTATCATCTGCTAAAAGAGGAATCTCTAAACAATCCAGAGTCCGATGCTGATTGAGCATTTTAGAAACAGGAGTTACTCACAATTAATCGACAATCCGAGGGCAGTGGATCTTATAAAAGTAAATATATCTCTAGGGAAGAGCTATCTGCTGAAAAATCAGACAAATATAGAAAACATTCATTTTTGGCTGACTCGAAAGTGAAAAAAATCAGAAAACTTATCAAGCTGTCTTCTAAACCCTAGCAGAGAAATTTTCTGCCAAGAGTAATCCAAGAACTTCCAATAGCCGAGTGTAGATGAAAGTAGAATGTATCTGTCATCTATAGTTTTTCGCCTTTTTAGCGAGCTTTGTTTCTTCTCTCATTGAGAGAACTCGAATTCTTCCCCCATTTAGCGGGAATTTGTTCCCGTGTAGCTCTGATGTGTCACGTAAGCAAAAGGAAAAGATTAATCTCTATATTGTTAAGCGGGCTTCCACTGCGGGCGGGCTAAAAAAAAAAGCTAATTTAACATCAGAGGATAGGTATAAATGTGACGTACCAAGGAAATGTCTTCTAGCCAGTCCTGGTGTAAGATTAAAAACTAGAACAGGTTCATTCTGTTCTTTAGTCAATTTTTTCTCGTATACAAATATACATGATGTATTTACCCATTACATACGAATGGCATTGTAATTACAATTTGCATTTCATCTTAAAAATAATGTTAACGAATAAGAAAATATAGGTTAGGAAAGGGGTAATTTTATGATGGATGTTCATGGAGTAGCATGGCCAAGTGAATGATCTTGTGTTTCTCTAGTGGGATATATTAGAATTGATTAGTACTAGAAATTGGTGCTTCACTTGAAAGTTACAGATTACTGGTCCAATTTTGGAGAAACACGGAATTCAGAGAAAATAGATCTATTGGGTTCCAAAAGAGGATATTAATTTTTTACTCCTACAGCCTACGTTAGCCATTTGCTAAGAAATTTGTGCTTCCACCTTATACTTTTCTTGTTTTCTGTAAAAGATGAGTTCATAAGAAGAATAAAGTTACGACAATGGCTTTGAAGATTTCAAATTAAAAACTAAAATGTGAATATAAGGCGTTATAGCACTTATAAAGGCAGCAAATGGCCATTTTAGTATCCTAAAATAAGATATTAAATCATAATTTCTTTTCATTACTGTCTTCACTTTAATTTACTTAAGTGAGTATTATCAGGCATATCTTTGTGGCATTTCTTATGTGTTCTGCTTAAAGCACAAAATTCGCTTTTTTTTCTGGCCAGCAAATACAGATTCACATTTACCAACTCAATATTTTCCAGTATTATTTGTTAGCACAACAATTTTTAATCTAAATATTAGGTGTGGTAAACCCTATGAATTGGAAAAAGTCTACTTTTATTCCATATCCTGTGATAGTTGATATTTTTTACGTTTTACTTTATTATAATGTTAGATTACACATTATTAATGTTATTCAAATATCTTAAAAAATATTCCTAACCCCTGAGCTTCGGTCTGGGGTGGTTGGTTTTTAACAACCTGCTTCATCTCCACCCAAACCTTCCTCGCATCGCTTTTCCTCTCGTCTTGAAAATCTATCTTTTTTACGCCGTGTTCAAGGTGGAGCCGCCATGCCGATGGGCTGCCAGGCCACCAGGCGGGAGGGGTGGTCCCAAATGGTAATGCCTGGCTCTGCCGGGCCTGTAAGCACCTCTTGCAGTGCGGGCTACTGCGGAAGGTGGTGAGCGATTGCGTCCCGTAAAACAAAGAGGGTCACCATGCACAATGATGCAAAAACAAAACATCTCCCATTAATTCCCCCTATAACAACGACCGAGCCGACCTCGTGCAGCTCCACCGAAAAAATGGAGGTCCCCATCCCTCTGTGCTTGCGCAGGTGACCCTACATATTTTTCTAACCGGAGAGGAGGCTTACTCCTCTCCGTCGCTTACGGGTGCAGGGGACTCCCCCTCACCCCCTTCTCTGGAGGTACTTTCGGGCACCTCCCTTTTTCCAGCGGCAGTCCCCTCTTTTCTTTCCAAGGGGACTGCCAAGAAAGCCAGCAGGCAGCCCATTGCCGACCGCCCCTCGTGTAAGTGGCTCAGGGGGGCAAACCCCCTTAGGGGAGAAAGGGAAGGAAGGCCCCTTCGGTCGCTTCCCTCAAAAGACTTGTTGGCAAGAATATTGAACCTCGCCGGGGTCAAGGCCTGTGCCTCCCCACACAAGACTAGTGAAAATACAGCCAACGGGACCTGTGATGTCTTGGGAGGGGATGACAAACTGGAGGCCCCTCCTATAACACACATGGTCCTTGAGGAAACCCAGCCTCAGAGGGTAGGGCCTTCATGGGGGGAAATCCGGGCTCGCGTCAAACACCGAACCCGAATCTGCCCCTATACAAGGTCCTCCTCAAACAGCTAGGGTCTCTGAGGCAGTGCAAGGAGTGGAGAGATCTCCCCTGACAGGTGTCCCTACGACTACCAGGACCTTCTCCATTTTGGAGAAGGACCTGGCTGAGGACGGTCCATCTGGCCTGGGGACTTCTGCCGGCGGAGGGGAGAAGCGGGTTCATTCCCCGCTCTGCTCTTCAAAAAATAAAAGAAAAAGAGTAAAAAGACCAAGAAGACTCAGGGCTCCTCTCAATCCGCGGGGGCTGTGGGAATGGATGGGTCTGCTGCCACTTTGGTAGGCGACCGAGCCAAGATCGGCACATTTGGCCCCTCTACCCCCCCTTCCTTCGTGTGCGGAGCCCCTGACTAAGACTAATACCAAGAGTGCACAGGGTGGAGCCTCGATGGCATCAGGGCCCCTCATTCATAGGTTACCTGGCGTTTTCAAGTCCGCTGTCTTCAAGCGCTTCCTCGTTATTCGCTCCACTGATGGCACCATGTTGCCTAAGGGCAGCATGATCCATCAGAGGAGAGGATTAGCTAGTGCAATTCGTAGAAAGCTGAAGGTGACCCGTTTCTTGGACGGGAGCCTTCTGGCAAATGCGGCGAATCCCGCCGAGGCGGACAAAATAAGTGCTATTCGGACACTTCATGGCACCCCGGTGAGTGTGACGCCGCACTCTACCATGAACTTTATGAAAGGAGAAGTTTGTGCGAGGTAACTCGTTGACTACTCCATTGAGGACATCACCCTAAAGCTGGCCAACCATAGGGTGGTCAAGGTCGAACGTGGGATGAGAAAACAGGGAGGGGAATCGAGACCCACCCCTAAACTCTTCGAAACGTTCGACTGTGACAAGCTCCCTACGGACGGTGCGTGCCAGTTGATACCGTCACCGCATGAAGGCATTCGTGCCACTGCCGCGGCGGTGCTATTACTGTCACCGCTTCGTCCATACGAATCGCTCATGTAGACGTGCAAAGTCGGGGTCACCCGAAGTATGTGTAAATTGCTCCAAGGTCGCACATGATAAGTCCAAATCGTGTGTGGCCAAGTGTGTCAATTTGGGAGAGCCGCACCCTGCTTTCTTCGAAGCATATGCCTAAATAGTTAGAAAGGCACCCTCTGCTCCTGGCCCATCCAGGCCAACGAGCACGGTTGTTTCCGCGCCCATTCGGAGCCCTTCTGTGGGCTCTACCTAACCCGGGCGCTCCCCTGGTAAATCTGGCGGCAAAAAGGGTTCATACCCAGCTCCGGCTAAAACCAGGGCTTCCCCCTCTGCCCCCAGCGTGACCGTTTCCTGTAATGCAAAAAGGCCACGCGCCTCCACCGAGTCGTTTGACTCACAGGAGGCAACACCCCTGAAGTTGGTCGTTAGGCCATCTTCCGTGGTTCCTGAAGCTGTTCCCCGAAAGGAAGACAGCAACAAAGGAGCTTTGGCTCGTTCGCCCCCTTAGTGGTAGAGGGAGTGCCTCGGAGACGTTGGTTCCTCGGAAAGAGGGCCCTGCGCCTCCGAAGCGGCAACGCCCGCCTAAGCTTTCGAGGCGGAGGCAGGAAAAGACTCGCATGGCCAGCCTAACCTCCCCCAATAATTCCTCAAAGGCGACAGCACTCGGGGTTCTGCCCCCGGGAAGCGTACGGCTATTCCCGTGAGGGTCTTCTCTTCGTGAAGAACCTCCACGTCTCCTCCGAGCTAGGCCTGGAGGGCATATTCCTTTAATGGAATTGCCGTGGACTCCGGTCCAACTGAGAGGAGCTGCGGAACCTCGTCTCGTCTGTTCCCCGTTAGCTATCCTTTGCAGGAGACGATGCTAGAAGCATGCCCCCTGCCCGCCCTCCTGGGGTTTAGGGTCTCGCGACCCCACCACCGCGTGATGGTCGGGCTGGGGGATGCGCGGTTTACACCCGGCATGATGTCTCCGTTCTTCCTTTCTCTTTAGATACCTCCTTTCAGGCAGTGGCTGTGCAGCTGCACCTGAATAGGAGGTATACTATCATTTCTGCGTACATTCCACCGTCAGCTGACTTCAACGTGGGGGACTTCCGCCGCGTTGTGGCACAGTTGCCGAGGCCCTTCCTTTTGCTTGGAGATCTAAACGGCAGGCATCCTCTCTGGGGAGATTACTCAATAAATCCCAGGGGACGAGTCCTTGCCAATCTGATCGAAGAGCTTAAGATGGGTGTCCTAAACGTGGATGAAATTACGCATCACTGTCCGAGAACCGCTTCATTTTGTTGCTTTGAATTATCTTTGTGCTCTTCGGATGCACGGCCTGATTTAGATTAGGGGCGGGTTGTCGAGGACCTCCATGGTAGTGATCACTTTCCCTGCCAATATCAGTTTCAGGGCAACTGCCGCTTGAGACGCCACCTCGGTGGTGCTCGGCGCGGGCGCGGTTGCCTGCGTTTCAGGAAATGACTGAATTGTCTATCTCAGTCTAGAAATTTAGGTCGGTAGATGAGGCCATTGAGTTCTTCTCCAGCAACCTCATCGCCATGGGCCTGACTACTATTCCTAGAACGTCTGGGCGTTTGTCACGCCAAGTGTGAGACGGGCCTCAAACAGAAGCGTTATGCCTACATGCACTATAAGCACCACCCGAACGATTTCACTGTCACTAAATTTCGTCGGGCTAGGGCTAGGTTCCGGTATATTTCGAAGCACCCCCGCCGTTCTTCTTGAGAGGCATACGTGTCTTCACTTAACGGGAAGACCTCCTTTAGCAGAGGTGTGGAGGCGAGTCAAAAACAGGATCTGGGTGGAGTTTCTTCTCCCAGATTCCTGGCGACTCGCTTCTGTGCTGGCCTTTCGCAAACCGGGGAGAGATCACTCTACTCCGAACGGTTTCCGCCAAATCTCTCTAACCTCTTGCGTGTGCAAGTTGATGGAAAAATTGGTAAATGTTAGATCAGATTTTTTCATTGACAGATGAGGTAATCTGTCTTCTGCACAGTGCGGCTTCTGCAAATTCGACTCAACGTCGGATGCTCTGCTCCGACTGGGAAATACCGTCTGCGAGGCTTTCCTTCGTAAACAGCAGTATTCCACATTGTTTTTCGATCTGGACAAGGCCTATGATACGCATAGCGATACGGTATCATGGAGACTCTCCACACGATGGGGGTGAGGGGACGCCTCCCAGTCTTTATATCTAAATTTTTGCGAGATCGTCGTTTCCGCGTAAGGGTGGGGGGAGCTCTCTCCAGCCCAAAGGAAAAGGAAGAGAGTGTCCCGCCACTAAGTGTCCTGCGTGTCACACTGTTTGCCCTAAGCATCAACGGCATCACCTCGGTGCTGCCGGAAGATGTTATCGCTACGCTCTACGTGGACGACCTTTCGATCTCTTTGGGCGCGGCCCAGATGCCAACTCTGAAGCGTCGACTCCAATAGGCATTGACCGCATCTCTCGCTATGCCGAGGCGTGCAAGTTTTGGTTTTCTTTGGCCAAGACTAAGGTGGTGCACTTTTGCCGCCATCCACGGCTCCACCCCGACCCAGATTTGTTTCTTAATGGGGTGCGCCTAGATGTGGTTGAGTCGCACCGTTTCCTTGGTCTTGTATTCGACCGACACCTCACCTGGAAGGTTCATATTTGCAGCCTTAGGGTCTCTTGTACCTGCGCCATGGATATTCTCCTTTCCGTGACGTTCAGCGCTTGGGGCGCTGATAGGGCTATTGCCCTACTTCTTATCGATCCTTTGTTCGTTCAAAGCTCGACTACGGATGCGAGTTTCATGCATCCGCAGCCGAGCGTTTATTGCGGAAGGTGGATTCGATCCACCACACCGGCCTCTGCCTTGCGACCGGGGCCTTCAGCACTTCCTCCATTGAGAGCCTGTTGGTCGATGCTGGGAAGATGCCACTTGCTCTGCGCCGCGTGAAGTGCATCACATCACTCGCCTGTACGCACGAGCACGGCGCCTCCCTTATTTGCCAACAGCTTTCACTGCATCCGCAGCTGATCTTGACGGTGCTTATACCGCTGAGAGACGCCAGTCACACCCTAAGCCCTTCTGATTTAGAGCCAGGAAACTCCTTCGAGAGATAGATATATCTCTGGCCGATGGCGCCCCTGGTTCTGCCCAGGACGCTACCCTGGAAGGTACCAAATTTGGCTATTTGTCGCCACGCCTCTGTTCCCAAAGCTTGTTTGGCACCGGGAGTATTGCGTTCGACCTTTTTGGAGCACACCTCGTGTCATGCTGGAACCGTACCAGACTATACGGATGGCTCCATGTCCCAAGAGGGGGTCGGCTTCCACGCCGTATCTCCTCTGTTTGAAGTCAGCGGGGTTCTGCCAGGCGCAGCGTCTGTCTTCACGGCCGAGCTGGTGGCAATACACCACCCGGTACGGGAGATTACGCAACGTGCCCAGTTCGGAGACCGGACTGTGATCTATAGCAACTCACAAAGCGCCCTGAGTGCTCTCGGGGCATTGGAATCTCCGCATCCCCTGGTTCGCGATATCCGTGACGGCACGGTTTTGTCGAGCCGGGCAGATGTCGAGATTATCTTCTGCTGTGTTCTTGGAAATGTAGGAATTGCGGGGAATGAGCGCAACGATGAGGGCGCCAAAGAGTCCGCGAGGACTCTGCGACCGGACCAGCGTTTCGCTCTTCCTCACACCGACTACATGTAAGGAAAACGGGCAGCTCTTTGGACTGCTTGGCAAAAAAGATGGGAAACGGTCGAAGGGAACTCAAAGTTGCGTGCTATTGCGCCGCGACTGTTCCCATGGACCTATCCCTCAATGCCGCGGCGGCTTCAGGTTGTTTTTTGTCGTCTCCGAATCGGACACACTCGTGTGACGCATCGCTATTTGATGGAGAAAACACCTGCGCCCTTTTCCGACAACTGCGTCATCCCCCAGACTGTTCGGCACATTCTTGTCGAATGTCCAAGTCTGGGTGATCTTCGCGCACGATACCTGTCCCGGTACCGGGATGGGCGGGGTTGCTACCGCCTGTCCCTTGTACTCGGGACGGATTCGTGCACATTCATTGTGGACTTGTTTACTTTTGGGTAAAGGCCGGGCTTCACCCCTTGATTTAAGGTTCTTTCTTGTTCTTTGTTTGTTATTATTTTGTTTGTAGGTTGCGCTTTCCTGCATCGGAGGGAGGGGGACCTCCCCCCGCTGCCGGAGATTGCTTCCTGATTGTTATGTTTTCCAATTTATATCATTATGTTTTCATATTTTTATTTTAAAGTAGCCTAGTTATAGGCTGTCGTGTTTTTCGGCAACTTATGCCCAAGTGGGCAGTTGCCAGATGGGCTCTATAAAATTTTAAAAAAAAATTCTTAAAAAATAAAACACCAGTTGGGCAGGAGTATATTTCGACATTTATAATTTCGATTGTTCTTGAACACTATGACCCAATTTATGAAGCTCCTTTGAAAAAAAGGGTAGCCATCACGGATGGCAGCGACTTATATAAAACCCCGTTCAATAATTTTAACGTAGTCAGCGATCTTTGTTTGAGTCGCCATGCCATATGTAGGCCGGGTTAAAATATAGATATCTAAATCACCTACAGGTATAATAGAATTCGTTGAATATTTTTTCATCCCTCAAAGGACTGACGCTATCTTCTGAGTGCTCTTTATTTTCTTAACGGCGAATAAGGAGGCAGGAATAAGAAGTGAGTCCATTAAAAGTAAACATGGGACAAATCTAATCCATTTAGGACAATTAGACTTTGAAGTTATTAATTATTTGAAGCTCATGTCTAGAATTAAGCAAATAAATTGAGTTAAATATAGAGTAGAGCTAATGCAACACAAGCATTTTTACTCATAAAAAGGATTTAGAGCTTTTGCAAGAAATTAAGTAGCTTCTGAAATCAGGTTTAGCTTTTTATGAAACGATTTTATGACATCTTATTAGCAGAAAGCACTGAGAAATAAAATAGCTTTTATTTTCTTTCAGGTACTTACCAATCCACAGCTACTCTTCTGTGATGAGCCAACATCAGGCCTCGACTCCTTCATGGCACAGAACGTAGTGGCTGTGATGAAAAATATGGCAGAAAGGGGGAAAACTATTCTTTCGACGATTCACCAGCCTTCCTCGGAGGTCTATGCCATGTTTGATCGCATTCTTCTGATGGCAGAAGGCAGGGTTGCTTTCTTGGGAGACGCAGACGCAGCCTACGAGTTTTTTAGCAGGTAATAAGGAATCTTTTCAAAAATCAATTTAAAGCAAATGGGTAAACTCTTATAGAGTCAAAGAAAGGTAAAAGGGAAGCATATCATACAGTCAAAGGAAGGATTGATTCTTTTTCTTTGTCATATGAATGATGTCTAAACCATGTGTAGTTACAAAAATCAGAATTATCAGAAGGGGCATACATACTAGCACCATCCCGCACTTACAGACTAAAACTATAATATTCCTAAGTTGACTATAGCTAAACATGATACGAATACAAAACTTCAGCATTACATTAAACCAATCCAACCTCAACCACCAGCTTACCACAAAACTCACTCCTAAGAACCTATCAAGGCGTACATAAACATTCATCTGCCACCACTCATCACAAGCAAAAGTCAATTAGTCAAATTTAAAATAATCACAAAGACAGTTTAATAATTTCTCGCTAAACAACGCTCCACAGTGTAAATGAGTCGCATGACCAGCAACCAAAATTTTCCTCCAACGATAACACTCGCAGTTCCGCTCAATACCCACAGTTTTCGCTCTCATCAATCTCGCTTCCTACCCAAACACCCACACTTTTTTCAAGAACACTCGCAGTTTCCCACAAATATTCGCTGTTTCTCCTAACACTCGTAGTTTCCGCAAAACAATTGCCGTTTTCCCAAAATACGCCACACTCTACTATGAACTTCCTGAAAGTAGTAGTTTATCCGAAGGAACTCCTGGACTACTCCAAAGATGCCATCACCTTAGACCTGGCAAACCATAAAGCGGTCAAGGTCGAACGTGTGATTAAAATACAGGGATGGGCCTCTAGACCAACCCCTATGCTGTTCATCATGTTTGACTGTAACAAGCTCTTGGAGTCGATGCGTACCGGTTGCTGTCGCTACCACGTGAAGACATTCCAACCACTGACGCCGAGGTGCTACTACTGCCACTGGTTCAGCAATAATTATCCGTCTTCTAGACCTGCAGATTCTGGGTTACCAAAAGTTAGTGTAAGTTGCTCCAAGGCCGCACACAATAAGTCAAAATTGTCTGCGGCTAAGTGTGTCAATTGCGGAGGGCCGCACCCCGCTTTTTCGAAGCATGTGGTGGGTATCTGCTTGAGAAGAATATCGTGGCTATTTAGGCCCAGGATCGTATTTCACTTCGCGAGGCTAAAGACGGAGTCCTCGCGCGCTTACTGCTGCCTGGAAGGTCTTATGTCTCAATATTAATAAAGAAACCACCCTGCTCCTGGCCCCTCCAGGCCTACCAGCATGGTCCTTTCCGCGGACATTCGGAACCCTTCTACAAGTTCTAGTCAGTCCCGTCTGAAACCAGGGTCCCCACTCCTGCCCACAGCGTGACCGTTTCCCGTAAGGCGAAACGGCCGCGCGTCTCCACCTAGTCGTTAGACTCACTGGAGGCAACACTCCTGAAGTTGGTCTCAGGCCATCATTCATGCTTTCTAAAGCTGCCTCCAGAAAGGAGTACAGGACTAATGGAGTTTCAGCTCCTACGCCCACACCAAGTGGTCAGCTGGGTGACTCTAAGGCGGTGGTTCCTCAAAAGGATGGACCTCTGTTTGGAAGCCGATCCACCTACCTAAGGTGTCGAGGCGAGGGAGGAAGAGACTCGCATTGCGACCCCAACAATTCCTAAATAAGTCATCGAAAGTGACAGCGCCTTCAGCGCATTGTCTCAACACTAGCGCCCGTAAATCTGCCTCCTGGAATCGTACGCATCTCCTTCGAGCTAGGCCTGGATGGAGAGCATATTCTTTCAATGGAATTGCCGCGGACTACGGTGCAACTAGGAGGAGTTGCGGAGGCTTGTCTCGTCATATTTTCCGCTAGCTGTCATTTGGCAGGAGACTATGCTGGAAGCGTGGCCCCTGCCCACCTTCTCTGGGTATAAGGGTTGTGTGACCCCGAAACCACGGGATATGGCCTGTCAGGAGTATGTCACATTTACATCCGGCATGATGTCTCTATTATTCATTTCACATTAGCCACTCTGTTTTTTGCACAAGCTGTGCAGTTGCACCTGGATAAGAGGTATACTGTTATTTCTGCGTCTATTCCACCGTCAGATAACTTCGACGCGGGAGATTTCCGCCGCGTCGTGGCACGGTTGCCAAGGCCCTTTTTCTTGCTCCGGGGTCTGAACGGTAGACACCCCATTTGAGGAGATTACTCGATCAATCCCAGTGGTCAGGTCCTGGCCGAAATGATCGAAGATCTGGAGATAGGTGTCCTAAATGTGGATGAGTTTAGGCATCACTGCCCCAGAACCGCTTCATTTTCTTGTATAGATCTATCTCTGTGCTCTCCAGATGAACAGCCTGATTTTGGTTGGGGGTAGGCGAAGCTCTCTATCGTAGTGATCACTTTTCCATTAAAATATCATTTTCTGGGCCGCTGCCGCCTTAGAGCCCGACCCGGTGGTCCTTGGCGCGCGCGCGGTGGTCCCTATTTCACGAAATGACTAATTTCTCTGTCTCAATCTAGGAGTTTAGGTCGGTTGATGAGGACTTCGAGTTCTTCTCCAGCAACCTCACCGCCATGAGACTAACTAGTATTCATAGAACGTCCTGACGCCTTTGACCCCGACCGCTCCCGTGTTGGAAATCCGAGTATGAGACAGCCCTCAAACAGATTCGTTATGTCTACATGCGCTATTTGCGCCTCCGGAACGATTTCAATTTCAGTAAATTTCATTGATTTAGGGCTAGGATCCGATTTGTTTCGAAGCACGCCCGCCACTCTTCTTGATGGGCTTACGCATCTTAACTTAACGGGACACCTCTTCTAGCAGATGTGCGGAAGCGATTTAAAAGGATTTAGGGCATTAAATACGCATCGAGATGTCGCGCAAGGCTGCCAACTGGACTTTACCTCTAGAGGCGGAGAACCCTTTTAACGGCACGTTTACTTTGATTAATTTGCGTTCCACTCTCTCTTCGGGTTCGGATACCGCCCATTGCTCCAACGATGGTTTGTACGCCATGCTTCGACACCTATGTGAGCGAGGCATCGCATTTCTGTTACATTTCTTTAAAAGGATTTGGATAGAGAGTATCCTCCCAGACTCCTGGTGAATCGCTACTGTGCTTGCTTTTCAAAAACCGAGCAGAGATCAACCTACCTCGGCAGTTTCAGCCCAATCTCTCTAACCTACTGCATGTGTAATTTGATTGGAAAATTGGTAAGTCTTAGAATAGCCTTTTTTCTGGACAGAGGAGGGTATCTGTCTTCTGAACAGTGCGAGTTACTCAAATTCCAGTCCACGTCGGATGCTCTGCTCCGACTGGAAAATTCTATCTGCGAGGAGTTCCTTCGTAGACCACACTGCCCCAGGGTGTTTTTCGATTTTTATAAGTCCTAGGATACCGCAGAGCGATACAGTATTATATAGACTCCCTACACGATAGGGGCGAGGGAGCTCTCCCAATCTTTATATCTGAATTTTTGCAAGATCGTTGATTCCGAGTACGGGGGGATCCCTCTCCGGCCCAAAAGGGCAGGAAGAGAGTATCCTACAGTGTCGCACTCTTTGCCATGAACATTAACCACATCACTTCGATGCTGCTGAAAGATTTTCTCCCCTACACTTACGTGGGCAACCTTACGAGCTCTTTTGGCTCGGCTCAGAGGCCAATTCTGGAGCGTCGATTCCCTTAGGCATTAAACTGGGTCCTCACTATGCCAAAGCGCACAGGCTTCAGTTTTCCTTGGCCAATCCTACAAGGGTGCTTTTCTTCCGCCATCCACTGCTCCATTTTGACCCAGACTTGTTTGCAAATATGGTTTGCCTGTAAATATTGGAATTGCAGCATTTCATTGGTCTTGTGTTTGATCAACGCTTTACCGGGAATGCTCATATTCGTCCCCTTAGGGATTCTTATACCCAAGCTATGGATATTTTCAGTTTCCGAGACGTTCAGCGATTTGGGGGCTGATAGGGCTACTCTCTTACTTTTTATCGACCCTTTATTCCTTTGAAACTCGAATATGGTTGCGAGTTTTATGCATCCACTGGCGACCCTGTATTGCGGAAGCTGGACTCGATCCAGCTTCCCCGATTTAGAGTCTTATTATCGATGCTGGGGAGATGCCACTCGCCATGCGCCGTGCACAGTGCATTAATCGCATGTAGGCGTGAGCCCAGTGACTCCCCAGGAAACCAACAGCTCCCACTGCATCTGCGGCTAATCTCGGCAGGGCAAATGCAACCGAGAGTCGCCAGTCATACTCTAAACCCTTTCGGTTTAGAGCTAAGAAACTACTTCGCGTGTTCGATATAGCTTTTGGGCTGGTGGCGCCTACGATTCTGTACAGGATGCTACCATGGAGGGTAGCATCATTTACTATTTTTTATCATGTTTCTGCTCACAAACCTTCTACAGCGCCAGTTTCAGAGAGCGGATTCTGATTCATAGCTACTCACGGAGTGCCCAGAATGCTCTCGCGGTATTGGAATTTACGCATTCAAGGGTTCACTATATCCGTGAAGCCACAGTTCTGGCGAGCTGGGCGGATGTCAATATTATGTTCTGCTGGGTTCCTCGACATGTAGAAATTTCGGGGAATAAGCACGCTAATGAGGGTAACAAAGAGTCCGCAAGGACTGCTGCGACCAGACCAGTCTTTTTCTCATACTCACAACTATTATATGGCGGTATTAGGGGCTGATCATAGGCCAAATTGGCAAAGAAGTTGGAAGACGGTCAAGGAGGAATTTAAAGTTACGTGCCATTGCCCCGGTACTCTTCGCATGGCCCTTTCTCTCACTGCCGTGACGACTTCAGGTTGCTTTCTGCCGTCTCTGAATTGGATACACTCTTAGCACGCAACGTTTTTTGATGGAGGGTGCGCCTGCGCCTTATTGTGACGACTGCTTTATCCCAAAGACTGTTGGTCACATTTTAGTTGAATGTCCTATTCTGAGTGATCTTCGCACATGTTGCCTGTCTCTGTACCGGGATAGGTGTGGTCGCTACCGGTTGTCCCTTGTACTCAAGACGGGTTTTTCCATACAGACTTGTGGACTATACTACTTTTTGGATGAGGCTGGACTCCTGCACTTTATTTCACTGTTATCTTTTGTAGCGCACATCTTCCCGCGCCCAAAGGAGGCGGATCTACTTCCTTCGTCGGAGCGCGCTTCCTATTTTCCTTTGTTTTCTTGTTATTTCTTAGCCTTTTTCCTTTTTTTCTTTATTTTAAAATATTGCTATTTATTTTTTAGTTATTTAATATAGCCGTCGACAGATGGGTTGCCCCCCTACCTCCCAAAAAATGTGAACGCGAAAGTGCCGTTTTTCACATCTATTATCTACAACGCCGCCACACAGACAATTACTCGGTCACTGAATCTTGCACTGGTGGACCTCGGAGTGTGCGATCTCGGCGGAACACAACTTTGTGTAAATAGTTGACCGAAATCTAGCTTGTGTACTTCCTCCGAGAACCCTTCTTCAGGCTCACCGAACTTCGTGGTGCCGCTACGTTTCAGCCATTGCCTCTATTACCCTTACCGCATAGTTCTGGAAGAAGTATAACAAAATCTGGGACGTTATGCCGGCCGTAATACTCCTGCACTCAATTTACAGCGATCATTAGTGAATCACAGTCAACCGTTACAATAAGGCTTTTATAGCCTCTACATCAAACAAAGAGTCTCATCTCCTCAATTTTATGACGAACACCAACCTTTGCTGACCTACCTATCCTGGTCTTTACAGGATACGTTTTGAATCGTGCAACTTTATATGCGTAAAAGGTTTTTACCCATTATCATGGCGCGTTGGGATTGTCCTTTCCTTTCACAAACTGGGCAGGGATGGGTTGGACGTAGATCACTACCGCCCTATTAGCTCTCACTAGCTGCCTGGGCAAGTTTCTTGAGAAGATACAGTGGTGCGCTTGATTTGGTTCGTAGAAGCTAATTACATAGTCTTCATTTCAGTGTCGTTTGAGCTCTTAGTACTTTTCAATATTTCGGTGCGGAAAGCTTTCGAACCAAAAGACTACGATACAAATGGAGATACGGCGTCTTCAGGAGGCTACACGGTTGGGTTATGAGAGGTTTCTTGTCTTTTATTCAGTTTCTTTGCATTTCGATCCTTTGTGGTGCCTGTTGGAGTCACCATCTCTGACCTGCAAACCAAAGACGAGAGTGTTCATCAGGGCAGCGTTTTAAGTGTGTCGTTTTTTAAAATTATTATCAATATTATTTCATATCTCCCAGTGGGTGTATCAGAGGCCCTGTTTGTCGATGACTTGTCACTGTTCCTCGTCTCGCCTTCCCTCTGCGTCGCATCGTCTGAAGCTGGCAGGCGATGCGGTTTCGAAAATTTTATAACTAAGGGGATTCCGCTATTTCACGAGCAAAATAGAGGCATTGTATTTCCACCGGGGTAGAAGGACTCCTTTTCCGCCACCTCAGAGTTAGTCATTCCATTGGAGCCTTCCGCAACTCCCCCACGAACAGACTTGACCGTTAGAGTTGGCTGCCCCTCTCGCCCTATCATTGAATCTAGATCTGTATTTAAAAACTCTTACGTGTGCGAAGCCCCTGTGTCTGAGCTTTACAGATGACTTTATGCTTCCAAGCCAATGGCGGCATTCGATAAGTTGCCATCTTTACGACAGCCCTTAAACCTCCGAATAGGCGATCATCTCTCCAGCTTGGGTGCTCTAAGGGTCATTGTCTTTAACTCGTCGCCGTCCACTTGTTGGTTTGCTCCACTTCCCATAGTTTGAACCAGCAAGTTGACCCTGGAAAAATCTACCCTGGATCCATGCTTGGTTAACATTGTCTGATATGTATAGGTGGGTCCAAGTCGGACAAAAGTGGAGGTGCTGCAGCCGCCAAATCAGGGAAGTTTTTAACTTGTTCTTTGCCTTTTAAAGCTTCTATTTTACAGCTTTACTTTCAGTCATTTTTTTAGCTTTTACTTTATAAAGATTTCGTTATTTTCTACGAGTCTAGAAGTATGTATTTTACATGTAATTCGCTCTTTTAGTGATTTGCATTCCTTAGTCGCACCAATCTGCCACTGGTTGGTCAAGAATACTTACCGTTATTAAGTTCTATTTTGTTAGGTCCCTGGGCATGGAGGGGTCCTTGGTAACGAGAAAGCTGATCAGGTTGACGTTCAGCCTATTCTGAGTCACCAGATATCTCTGCATTTCCTTTTCGAGATTTTACCCTCTATAAGAGAATATATATTTTTCATTTGTGGCAAGACAAATGGGATGTTGGTTTATGATTTAAATTATATAATATTAAAAGATCTGTTGGTTATTGGCTCTCGAGCCTTAAGAGTGTAGAGTCCATAGAAGGTAGCCTTTGCTGCCTTCGCATCAGCCACTCGAGACTTACCCATGGCTTTCTGCTTTAGCTGCCGCTTTTGTGATGGGGACCACTAGGTCGTCCATGTTGTAATAGTATGCCCTTATTTTGCATTTTTCCGGTCTTCCCGTTTGCTCGCCCTTTCAACTATCCCGCGCATGTACCGCCTTCGTTTCCTTAAGGCAGAGGATTTTTTAAACCTTAGTTTTCTCAAGATTTATCTCCTAGTGATCTTCTCCCTATAATTATTTTCCCCGTCAGCCGAAAGTTTCAAGACAGAGGAAGGAAAAGACTTGCATAGTGACCTCAACCTCACCAGATTAGTCCTCGTGGGTTAGAGCGAGTTCACCGCATTGTTCAGCAACAGCGCCCAGTGTTCGGGAGGTGGGCCTCTAGGAAGCATACTGCCATTACAGTGAGAGTCTTCTCTTTGAAGAGTGGCACCATATTTCCTCCGAGCTATTACCAGACGGCATATCTCTTTATTGGAACTGCCGCAGACTTTCTAGCAGTAGCAACTTCAACGGGAGCGAGTTCCGCCAGATCGTGGCACTGGTGCCAAGCCCCTTTCTACTGCTCCGGAATTTGAACAGTAGACACTCATTCTTGGGAGACTACTCGATCAATACCTGGAGTTAGCTCCTTGTCGATTCAATCAACCAGCTGTAGCTAGGTGTACTAATTGTCGATGAGTTTAGGTATCACTTCCCGTGAACCGGGTTTTTTTCCTACACCGATCTATCCCTGTGCCCTTGGATGCACCACTTGATTTTGGGTTAAGATGATTTATGACCTCCATGCTAAGGAAAAATTTTCCATTCAAATTTCATTTTCTGGTCTACTGCCTCCTGAAAGAGCCCCCCCCCCCGCCGGTAGTGCTTAGTGCGGTGGTCCTCATTTCAGGATATCACTGATTTCTCTGTCCCAATCGAAGAGTTTCTATCGGCGGATGAGGCCGTTGAGTTCTTCCCAGCAACTTGATGGCCATAGGACTTACTAATTTTTCTATAAGGGTCAGGCTTTGTCATACCCACCACTTTCACAGAGGTCATCCAAGTGTGAGACGGCCCTCAACCGGAAGCAATATGCCTACATGCGCTATAAGCGCTGCCCAGATGATTTCAATGTAAGTGAATTTCACTGATTTTTGGCTATGTTCCCATATATTTCGAAGCACGCATGCCGCTCCTTGTGTTTTGCATACGTCTCTTTACTTAATGAAAAGAACCTATCAGCAGAGGTGAAAAAAAGGATTTGGAACAAGTTCTCTCACGATCCCCCTCCTGTTCTCCGGGAGAATCATCCCCGACACTGGAACTGGATTACCATGGAGGAGTTCTTTGCGACCAGAATCTCCACATTCTCTTGCCGAAATGTTACTCTACCAGCATTCCATCCACATCGTGATATTGCTGAAGATCGCTGACTGAAATATACCTCTGAGGCAGAGATATGGGCAAATTTTAAGGTAGACTTTTTCCTAGACAGCAGAGGCCACCTGTTTTCTGCTCAGTACGGCTGACGCAAGTTTTCTCCAATTTGGATGCTCTGCTAAGCTTGGAAAATGCCGTATGTGAGGCCTTCCTCCGTATAAAGCACTAAATCACTGTGTTTATCGATCTAGAGAAGGCCTAGGATGCTGCATGGCGATACGGTATTATCGAGACTCTCCACACCATTGAAGTGAGGGTACGCCTCACAATCTTTTACTGTATTTTAAAAATATCGTCGATTACGCATACGGGTGAGGAAAGCCCTTTGTGGCACGCGCTTAGTCATGAGTATCAGCGGTGTCAACTCCGTGCTGCAGAAGATGTTCTCTCTACACTCGACGTGGACTACCTTTTGATAGCTTTTAGTGTGGTCCCAATGCCAACTCCGAATCTTCGCCTGCAACAAGCATCTCGCGCAGAGACTGGCTACTACCGGACGTATGTTGAGATTATCTTCTGCTGGGTTCCTGGCCAAGACTAAAGTGGTGCACTTCTACTGACATTCACGGTTCTACCCAAAACAGACTTGTTCCTTTCAATGGTTATAAATTTTACGCCGAGCCTAAAGTGGAAAGGCCATGCTGATGGGCTGCCAGGCCACTAGGCGGAAGGAATGTCCTCACATGGCGGCTGCTGACTGTGCCGAACCCGTATTCACCGTTCGCAGAGCGGGCTACTGCGTGGGGTGATTAACGAATGTATCCCGTGAAATACATAGGGTCACCATGCCCAATGATGAGTTTTAAAAATAAATACTTTACCTTAATTTACCTTCCCTCTACTATCCCAGGAGCCGCCTTCTGACAGCTTAAAGGAAAAAATTGGAGGGCCCTTTCCCCTTGCTTTTTCAGGGGACCTTCCAAATTTCTTCTACAAGAGAGGATGATTATTATCCTTCTAGATAGACGGTTGCAGGGAACTCCCGCTCATCCACTTCTCTGGAGTCACCCTTGAGCTACTCCCTTTTTCTAGCGGCAGTCCATTCTTTTCGTACAAATTAGACTGCTAATAAATACAGCTGGCGGCCAATTTTGAGCGGCTAGATAAGGCCAATCTTCTTATGGGGGGGCAAGGGATGGCAGGTCATGATGGCCCCTGTCCCCTAACTTACTAAACTCGTACATTAAGACCTTACAGGGTGCCGGCGCACCTTTCCACCTCTCTTCCCTGACGGATGCTGGTTCGCTGGCCCAAGACGAGACGACCAAAGATACCTCGAATGGTATATGTGATTTCTTGGGGGAGCCTAAACGGTAGGATGTTCTAGTAGGTCCAACCCTTGAATAGCATGGGTTCCTTTCACTATTTATCGATTCTAAACCGAGCCGAAGGTGGAGCCGCCAGGTTGTTGAGCTGCCAGGTGACTAGGCGGAAGGAGTGGACTCAAATGGCAGCAGCTGCTTTTGCTGGCCCCTAATTCACCCCTCCATGCTTCTTCTCCTACCGGAGAGGAAGTTTACTCCTCTCCTATGCCTACAGGTGCAGGAGACTTCCCCTCACCCCTTTCCCAGGGGTCACCTATGGGTGATTCCCTCTTTACAGCGGCAGTTCTCCTCTTACTTTCTCAGGAGTCTGCCAAGAAAGTACGCCAGCTGCCCATGATTGACCGGTCTCGTGGGAGTAGCTCCATAGGGCAAACCCAATTAGCGGGGCGAGGTATGACAAGGCCCGTCGGCCCCTGCCCGCCATACTCCTGCTGACCCGCATATCGAGCTTACAGGGGGTCACTGTACGTGCCCCCTTCTTTTCCGCAAACGATCTCTATTCTTCGACCCAGGATGGGACAGAAGGTACCACGAAATGGGCCCGTGATGTTTTCGGGGGATGGCCGAATTGAGGTCATTCCCCTGAGATCTACATGCTCCCTGAGGTGACCCAGCCCCAGAGGTTAAAATCTTTCAGCGGATCGAACACGAGCTCAATGCTAAGCACAGGACCCGTGTCTGCCTCTGTAAAGGCTTCTCCTCAGAGGGCGCGGGCACACGAGGCCTTACAAAGAGAGGAGTGATCTCCTCTCCCGGGTGGTGCCCATGTGACAGGCAAGACATTCTCCATTGTTAGAGACGGATCTGCTAGGCCGGCCCATTGGGCATGGAAGCTCTGCCTCCGGAGGGGAAGAAGCGGGATCATTCCCCGCCCTCTTTTCTAAAAGGAAGAGAAACATAAAAAAGACAAACAAAATTGGGGCTCCTCTCCTTCCGTGGACCACAGGGATGGACAGGGCTGATGCCGTTTATGTATACGACCAAACCAACAACGGCAGGTCTGTCTCCGGTGCTCTTCCTGGTGGGGAGTGACTAAAAAAGACCAAAAGTGGGCAGAGCGAAGCCCTCGAGCACTTCGGGCCCCTCGTTCAGAGATTCCCTGGCGATTTCGAGCCCACTTGCTTCAAACGCTTACTTATATTCGCATAGATCGCGCCGATGGAGGCGCCAAAGAGTCCGCAGTGGCTGGCCGACCAGACAAGAGTTTCGCTCTTCGCCACACCGACTACATAGTAGGAATACGTACAGCTCTTCGTACTGCTTGGCAAAGAATATGGAAGACGGTCGAGGGTAACTTAAAGTTGCATGCCATTGCGCCGCGACAGTTCACATGGACCTACCCCCCAGTGCTGCGACGGCTTCAGGTTGCTTTCGGTCATCTCCGAATTAGGCACACTCTGGGGGCTCACTGCCATTAGATGAAGCATTCACCTGCGGACTACTGTGAAGACTGCGTTGTCTCCCAGACTGTTCGGCACATTCTTGTCGAGTGTCCCAGTCTTTGTGATCTTCGCGCACGATACCGCGTGTCCCTTGTACTCGGAACGGATTCGTGCGCACCAACCTGTGGACTTTTAGACTTTTTGGAGGAGGCTGGCATTCTCACTATTATTTAAAATAATAATATTTCTTCAATTTTTGTTTTTCTTTTGCTTTTTTTGTTTTTCTTTTACTTTTTGTTTGCATTTTTTGTTTCTCCTTTTCGTTTTTTTTAATCTGGCTTTTAATGTAGCCTAGACTTAGGCTGGCTTGAGTGCGGCGACTTATGCCCTAGAAGGCAGTCGCCAGATGACATAAAAAAAGATCGTATTAGGCATGGAGGGTCTATCCCTTAATAGAAATGCTGCGGACCCTGGGCCAACTGGAAGGAGCTGCGGAGGCTCGTCTCATCCTATCCTCCCGGGGTATAAGGGTTTTGCAACCCCACCACCACGGGATGGATGGCAAGCAGGAGGATGCGCCATTTACACCCGGCATGATATCACAGTTATCCTCTTCGCTTTAGACACCTCCTTGCAGGCAGTAGCTGTGAAGCTGCACCTGGTTAGAAGGTATACTGTTATTTCTGCGTACATTCCACCCTCATCTGATTTAAAGGCGGTGACTCCCGCCGCATCCTGATACGGTAGCCTAGGACCTTTCTCTTGCTCAATGACTTGAACGGGAGACCCTCCCTCTGGGGAGACTAATTGATCAATCCCTGTGGTCAGGTCCTTGCCGACCTGATCGACAAGCTGGAGATTGTTCTCCTAAATTTAGCCGAATTTACTCATTAATGCCCGACAACTGTTTCATCTTTCTGATCTCTCAATGCACAGCCTGATTTTGGGTGGAGGGTAGTCGATCACCTCCATCGTACTCATTACTTTCCGATTCAATTATAATTTTTTAAGCCGTTGCAGACAGAGTGCCCACCATGGTGGTGCTTGACGACTGCGTGGTGTGCCGCATTTTAGGAAATGACTTACTTCTCTGTCTCAGTCGAGGAGTGTATGTCGGTAGATGAGGCCGTTGAGTTCTTCTCAATTCCGAGAAAGACAGGTCGTTTTGCACGCCGATCGGTTCCGTGGTGATAATCCGAGTGTGAGGCGGCACTCAATCAGAAGCGTTATGCCTACATGCGCTATAAGCACCGCCCGAACGATTTCACTTCGCCAAGGTGCTTTTCGATCTTGAGAAGGCCTATGATATCGCGCATTGGTGGAGGAACCCTCTCCGGACCACTGGAGCAGCAATATGGTGTCGCGCAGGGAAGTCTCCTCAGTGTCGCACTCTTTGTTCTGAGCATCAACGGCATCAACTCGGTGCCCTGGAAGATGTTCTCGCTACGCTCTACGTGGATGACCTTTCGATCTCTTTTGGTGTGGCCCAGATGCTAACTCTGGACCGTCGGCTCCAACAGGCATTGAACCGCGTCTCACGCTAGGCTGGCGCGAAAAGGTTTCAGTTTTCCTTGGCTAAGAATCAGGTGGTGCACTTCTGCCGCCAAACACGGCTCCACCCCGACCCAGATTTGTATCTTAATGGGGTGCGCCTGGAAGTGGTTTAATCGCACCCTTTCCAAGGTCTTGTATTTGACTGACGCCTTACCTGGGAGGCTCATATTCGCAGCCTTAGGGTCTCTTGTACATGCGCCATGGATATTCTCTGTTCCGTGACGTTCAGCGCTTGGGGCGCTGATAGGGCTATTGCCTTACTTTTTATCAATCCTTTGATTGCTCGAAGCTCGACTACGGATACGAGTTTTATGCATCCGCTCCCGATAATGTATTGTGGAAAGTGGTGTCGATCCATCGCATCCGCCAAAGCCTGGCGACCGGTGCCTTCCGCATGTCTGCAATTAAGAGCCTACTTGGCGATGTCGCCTGGCTTCTGCCTCCAAACTTTCCTCAGCGCCGGGAGTATTGGGTTCGGCCTTTGTGGAGCAAAATTGTGTTACCCTGGAACCGTGCCTGTATATAAGGATGACTCCCAGTAAAAAAGAGGGGCTGTTTCAACGAAGAGTCTCACCTGTTTGAAGTCGTGGAGGCTCTGCCAGGCGCTTAGTCTGTCTTCATGTGCTAGTTGAATGGAATACAAAGCTCAGTACGAGAAATCACGCGATGTATCCGGTTCGTACAGCGGATTGTGTTTTATAGTACCTCACAAAATGCCATCAGTGCTCTAGGGGCTTTGGAATCTCCGCATTCCCTGGTAGGCAATATCCGTGACCCTACGGTTTTGGGACCAGGGAGGACAGTGAGATTATCTACTGCTGGAATCCTGGACGTGCATGACCCCCTAAGGGGCTAGGCGATTTGCCATCCTGGACGCCGTGATGACGCGATCCAGTGCTACAATTGAGGAGTTTAGGTCGGTAGATGAGGCTATTGAGTTCTTCTGCGGCAACCTCATCACGGACGGCCTGACTACTATTCCTAGGACGTCTGGCCGTTTTGCACGCCAACCACTCCCATGGTGGTCGGCCGAGTGTGAGACAGCCCTCAAACAAAAGCGTTATGCCTACATGCGCTATAAGCACCGCCCGAACGATTTCGTTGTCGCTGAATTTCGTCAAGCTAGGGCTACGTTCCGCTATATTTCGAAGCACGACCGCCGCTCTTCTTGGTGGGCATACGCGTCTTTACTTAACGGGTAGACCCCTTTAGCAGAGGTGTGAAGGCGAGTCAAAAAGATTCGGGGCAAGTTCTCGCAGGACGTCCCTCCCGTTCTTCAGGGGAATGGGACCACAATCTCGGACCCCAAGTCCGTGGTAGAGTCCATCGCGACCACTTTTTCCGCATTCTATAGCCTGGATGCTGCTCTGCCAGCATTCAATGCACGTCGTGATGTCGCGGAAGGCCGCCGGCTAGACTTTACATCCAGAGGCGGAGAACCCTTCAACGACAGGCTTACTGGGAGCGAGTTGCGCTTCGCTATAGCTTTAGGCGCGAATACTGCCCATGGTCCGGATGATATACTGGATGCCATGCTTTGAAACCTGGGTGAGCGAGGCATAGACTTTCTGTTAGATTTGTTCAACAGGATCTGGGTGGAGAGTCTTCTCCCAGATTCCTGGCGAATCGCTACTGTGCTCGCCTTTCGCAAACCGGAGAGAGATCACTCTCCTTCGACCGGTTTTTGCCCAATCTCTCTAACTCTTTTGCGTGTGCAAGTTGATGGAGAAAATGGTAAATGTTAGATCAGGTTTTTTCATTGACAGATGAGGTAATCTGTCTTCTGCACAGTGCGGCTTCTGCAAATTCGACTCAACGTCGGATGCTCTGCTCCGACTGGGAGATACCGTCTGCGAGGCTTTCCTTCGTAAACAGCACTATTCCACATTGTTTTTCGATCTGAACAAGGCCTATGATACCGCATAGCGATACGGTATCATGGAGACTCTCCACACGATGGGGGTGAGGGGACGCCTCCCAGTCTTTATATCTAAATTTTTGCGAGATCGTCGTTTCCGCGTACGGGTGGGGGGAGCTCTCTCCAGCCCAAAGGAAAAGGAAGAGGGTGTCCCGCCGCTAAGTGTCCTGGGTGTCACACTCTTTGCCCTAAGCATCAACGGCATCACCTCACTGCTGCCGGAAGATGTTCTCGTACGCTCTACGAGGACGACCTTTCGATCTCTTTTGGCGCGGCCAAGATGCCAAATCTGGAGCGTCGACTCCAACAGGCATTGAACCGCGCCTCTCGCCATGCCGAAGCGCACAGGTTTCGGTTTTCTTTGGCCAAAAATAAGGTGGTGCATTTCTGCCGCCATCAACGGCTCCACCCAGACCTAGATTTGTTTCTTAATGGAGTGCGCCTGGATGGAGTGGAATCGCACTGTTTCCTTGGTCTTGTATTCGACCGACACCTCACCTGGGAGGCTCATATTTGCAGCCTTAGAGTCTCTTGTACATGCGGCATGGATATTCCCCGTTCCTTGACGTTCAGCGCTTGGGGCGCTGTTCGGGCTACTGCCCTACTTTTTTTATCGATCCTTTGTTCGTTCAAAGCTCGACTACGGATACGAGTTTTATGCATCCGCAGCTGAGCATTTATTGCTGAAGGTGGATTTGATCCACCACACCGGCCTTTGCCTTGCGACCGGTTTCTTCCGCACTTCCCCCATTGAGAGCCTGTTAGTCGATGCTGGGGAGATGTCACTCGCTCTGCACCGCGTGCAGTGCATTCCTCGCCTGTACGCGCGACCCCGGTGCCTCCCTCAGTCGCCCAAAGCTCTCACTTTATACGCAGCTGATCTCGATGGACCCTATGCCGCCAAGAGACCCCAGGCATACCCTAAGCCCTTTGGGTTTAGGGCCAGGAAACTCCTTCGAGAGCTAGATATAGCTCTCGGGCAGATGGCGCCCCTGGTTCTTCCCAGGACGCCACCCTGGAGGGTACCACATTTGGCTATTTGTTTGCCACGCCTCTGCTCCCAAAGCTTATAAGGCGCCGGAAATATTGCGTTCGACTTTTTTGGAGCACACATCGTGTCACGCTGGAACCGCGCCAGTGTATAAGGATGGCTCCAAGTCCCAAGAGGGGGTCGGCTTCCACGCCATATCCCCTCTGTTTGAAGTCAGCAGGGCTCTGCCAGGTGCTGCGTCTGCCTTCACGGCCGAGCTGGTGGCAATACACCACTTGATACGGGAGATTACGCGACGTGCCTGGTTCGGAGACCAGATTGTAATCTATAGCCACTCACAAAGCGCCCTAAGTGCTCTCGGGGCATTGGCATCTCTGCATCTCCTGTTTCGCGATATCCGTGACGCTACGGTTTTTGCGAGCCAGCCAGATGTCGAGATTATCTTCTGCTGGGTTCCTGGACATGTAGGAATTGCGGGGAATGATCGCGTCGATGAGGGCACCAAAGAGTCCGCCAGGACTCTTTGGTGTGTTTCCTCACACCGATTACATGTTCAGGAATACGGGCAGCTCTTCGGACTGCTTGGCAAAGAAGATGGGAGACGGTTGAAAGGAACTTAAAGTTGCGTGCCATTGCGCCGCGACTGTTCCCATGGACCTATCCCCCAATGACGCGGCGGCTTCAGGTTGCTTTCTGTCGTCTCTGAATCGGACACACTCGTGTGACGCATCCCTATTTGATGGAGCGCTCACCTGCGACCTATCGTGACGCCTGCGTCGTCCCCCAGACTGTTCGGCACATTCTTGTTGAATGTCCCAATCTGGGTGATCTTCTCGCACGTTACCTGTGCTTGTACAAGGATTTTCGGGGTTACTACCGCTTGGCCCTTGTACTCGGGACTTGTTTCTGCACCAAGTCCTGTTCACTATATGACTTTTTGAAGAAATCTAGCCGCATTTACCTAATTTACTACTAGTTTTGTTTTTTTGTGTGTTTTTTTTGTTCCTGCGCCAGAGGGAGGAGGGCCTAACCCTTCTCTTGCTACTTTTTATCGTTCTAATTTACATATTATTATCCTTTATTTTTAATATAGCCTAGTTTTTGGCTCTTGCGTGAGTACGGCGACTTCTGCCTACTCTATAAGTGTCAGATGGTGTCCTAAAATGAAAAGAATTACTAGTGAACGATTGAAATACAATCATCTTTTAGAAAGATTTCTTTGCTCTTTCTTCACCTAAGTAATGTGAAAATCCGTGGTCTTTTCATCCGAATTCTTTGTCCAATTCTTTAACATCCCACCTAAACACGAGCAAAGATGAATTTTGGAATTAACCTTTTGTTGAAACCATCTCTCTCGGATGCTTTTCTGGTTAAAGTGTAAAGGGACATCTGCTCTCACCCAAAAAACCTCTCTTCGATGACAAACTAGAATAGATTCATGTTCTAAATAGTAGTGCACTCGCCTTTCCTCCTTAATCCCAATTAAAACCTCCTAAAATTACTTGCTCAATGTCTTCCCCATATTTTTACTCGCAATGAGGCTGCCATTTTTGACAAACATTTACAAATGTTCTTGGAGCAAATTCCATTTGACGTCGGGACGTCTCTTTAATCGAACAATATATTACTATCACAGCTGATAATAATATGGTTCAGATTACGGTTATGCATTTTTATTCTGGCCCCTACAATTGAAATCAACCTCTAAAAGAACTTTCATCATTTCGCAGGATTGGTATTCCATGTCCTCCCAACTACAATCCTGCGGATTTCTTTATTTCCACTCTCGCTGTACAACCAGGACACGAACAAAGCTGCAAGACTGCTATTGAATCTATCTGTAATCATTTTGCCTTATCAGACGATGGAAAGAACTTGTTGAAAGCTGTTATGGACAACCAGAAACATCGTGAGGTAATAAATGTTGGTAAAATTTAAAATTATATAATTAGTAACCAAACTAAGGGATCAAGGGATGGGGATGTTTTGTTAAAAAGTTTCGCATGGAACAATTGCTTAATTTCTTAAGAGTTGGGCCTCTTTAGGTCCATAATTATCTAAGTAGGCTCTCCTCTTTTATTCCATGCTATATAATTCCTACATATTTTCACTTCCATAACCACATTAATTTCTATGCGAACCATTTCGCTCAAACTTTCTGGTAGCAAAGTACTCATTGACTTTTGCGTTTAGGGTTAATAAATTTTAGAACTTGACCATGTGTCTCTTACAATGTGCATTTGACTAATTCATGCAGGAAAACTTTCTCTGGGAAGACAGTCAAGACTTTCATGTGAAGAAATCCTTGTACAAATCTTCGTGGTGCAATCAGTTTAAAACTGTCCTTTGGCGTTCATGGATTGAGGTTTATCGAGAACCTCTTGTTATGAGAATTCGATTCTTCCAAGTGTGCGTAAGTTTAATTTTGTCCTTTGTTTAAATCATAACTATTGAAAGTATCTTCGGGAGTATCGCCTAGTTAACTTGCGCAATGTGTACATGAATTCTTGGACTTGTACCATCAGAGGGTACCTTGTGTAGAATGTTACTCCTAATATATACCAGTAGGAGAAGCATGTGATCCCAGCCCGACTGCGGTTTGATTTTAACTCCTTGACCGGGCATTGGGAACCTAGTATCGTTCATCCTTTATCCTCTAAGCACCCAAGTTATTCAAAGCTATCCTCTCTTTATTTACTTTATGCGTAAGGATCTGATGAGTTATTTCATACCATGAGAGATGAGACACTTTGGCACATCTACAATGCTCACGGGTTTCCAAAAAACATCACTTGTGATGTCTTAGGCAAGATCGGTTTGCCTCAATATCCCTTTTAATACACATGATGGGCTGATTCGCTGCCTGGGCTTTGCTCGGTGGCATAAGGCTGTACTGCTTATGGTAGGCGGGCTTTATTGCCTCGTTGGCAGGCATGTCAACTAAAATTCTTTGGTTCTGTCATTCGGTCTGCCACGAGCTATTCCGATCCTCACACTCTTGTCAACGTAAGAATCCACCTTATCCTCCTGCTTCTGTGGCTAATATTTGGATGTTGCGGCTCTTAAGGACAGACTATCCTCCTAGGCAACTTTTGATTGGTGTCCTTAGCTTCACAGGATCGAACACAACTCTTTAACTGTATCTAAGGAGAGAAAAAAGCGACTGGACGCGGAATATAGCCAATTTCTCTCCCTTCTATTTTCTCTAGTCTTAATTCTCTGAAATTTTCATTTATTGGTGAGTTTTTGCCAAATCGCGCACTACAGTGGCGGCAACAAAAAAAGTGACATGTGACAATTCGGGGAAAATGAAACAGAAAAATGTAACTTACATATTTTATTATGAATATTTCATGAAAGTTAATACTTGGTCATGTTGCCCTTGCACTTGATGACCATCGTAAGTCGATTGGGCATTGATTCAACCAGGTTTGCGAAGTAGGTGGGGTCGATCGTAACCTAGATCTTCTTCAGTGATTCTATCAGGTCCTTGATGCTGCCGGGTGCTGTCTCTTGAACTTTGGTTTTCATGAGATTCCAAGAAATCTCAATAGGATTTAGGTCCGGGGAATTACCAGGCCACTCCAAAACACTAATATTATTATCATTAAAGAACTTTTTTACTAACTGGAACCTGTGAGCAGGGGCACGACCATGCATGAAAAATTCACACTGATGAATTTCCCAAAATGGCAGCATGTGCTGCCTCAAAACTTCGAGATAGTTAGCCCCCCTCATGGCTACATTCTTGGGAAGGAAGTACAGACCTCCTCTACCCTTGTTTCCACTAAAGGCACCCCACACCATCACACTATCAGGGTGCTTCACAGTTTTCACGGTATATTTTGGGTCATACCGAGACACATTGCTGGGACGACGCACGATCTTTGACTCTCCTCTGACCAGTCTAAAGGTGTTCTCATCACTGAACATGACCTTCTTCCAATGGGCAGCTGCCAAATGTTTATAGGTCTTGCAAAAATTGAGCCTTTTCATCTTCATAGCCTTGGTAAGAAGTGGCTTCTTGGCAGCGCGGCGAGCCGGTAGGCCTAAGTCCTTCTGTAAGCGATGACGGATGGTCCTGAGGGCGACGTTCTGGAGGAGGTCTGGGTGTTTTTTCTTGATTGAAGCGGAGGTTACAGAAGGGTCTGACATCACTTCACGCCTTAGGATATTATCAGTCCTTGGAGATGTCTTCCTAGCTGCACCAGTGCCCTCATTCCTCTTTGGTATGGTACCTGGTGGCAATAACTCAGCTGCCCATTTTAGGCGATAAATCGTATTTCTTGAGGTTCCTAAATCTGCTGCTACATCAATAAAAGACTTTCGCTGCTCAAATAGGGTCAAGGCACAGCTTTTCTCTGTCATAGAAAGCTTTTACTGCCCCATTGTATCCATTTACACAGAAGTTATTGCAGGTCAAATGTAGCTACGAATGCAGGAAATCAGCACGCTGGAGCGCCGTACACTAAAACCTCACTGTACGAGCTCAAACGAGACACTTGAGTTGCAATAAAGCGCAGTTCTGTTGTCTTAGCTCAGGAGAGTCGTCCGTTCGCGGCATAAGCCCCGCCCCTTTTCATTGGCTTGTTGGCAAGTAAAATCGTGAAAGCGATTTTGTGTATCGATTTCTGTTGCCAATTTTCAATGTCACTTTTTTTGTTGCCGCCACTGTACATCCCATCAGTGAAACCTCTCCCAAACTTGGTGTTCGTAAGGAATTAAACGACACCTTTCTTAGTGCTGGAGGGGCTTCCATCACGCGAGTCCTATCATTTAGCAACTTTAGAGCTTTAGTCGGGCAGCTACATCTAATAAAATGAAGTTGACCCACCTAGGATTTCTATGTAGCCTCTAACAATCTTTTTCTGACAGAGATCGATTTTCTTCCTTTTCTATTTCTAAAGGTGAGGTGGCCTACCCCTTAACCCCCTTCTTTGTTGTGGCCTTTAGATCCATTTTTTTCAAAAATCCTTTCCTGACAGTGGGAGCGACGCAATAGGGTGAACTTATCCAGATGGAGAAGGGGTAGGACAGAGCTCGTTACTGAAAGAGATCACGGTGTCCAGTCTTTGTTAGGGCGAGAGTATTTGCCAATTTCCTAAAGAGTGGAGGTTGACTCGCAGTCCCAAAGAGGTTGACTATAGGACATTTGATAAATGAATCCCTATTTGTCTCTCTGACAAAATTGGGGATGGGGACTTAGTCTCCTCCTAAGGTAAATAAAGTGCCGGTCATGCATCCGCTCCATATGACATGGTATTTCTATGGTGTGAACAAACAAAGGTTCCGGGTGAAACAATTCCGTGCCAATCCTGCCCCTCTGAAAGTCTTTCCGAGACGGACGGGCCCCTGAGGACTGTCGAGGAGAATAGGGACCTCTACCTCAGGCTTTGCCCCATTGTCGTCCATGGATTTCCCCAATTTCCACCACCCTTACCTTATAGAAAAAATAGGATAAGGAGGCATACAGACAAGATAGGGGTTTCTTTCCTTCCGAGGAATGACTTTGGAAAGACATGTCCCCGAAGATTTTGGCAGGTGACCAGGCCACAACTGGCAACTTCTGCTCCGAGGCGCCCTCAGGAGAGAAGACCAAGACTCAAAATAATTATAAGAGTAGATTTTCAAGTAATGCAGGTACAGTGCCGACCCCTTAAAAATCTAATCATCATGAGAATTGTACCTAATTTTTATACACGATCAATATTAAAAGTATTTAAACCTAATACATGTACATTCTGATCTAATACTACTATTTGGTCATGTATCCTTTGTTTTTGATGACTCGTTTGAGACGTTAGGCAGCAATTTGATCAAATTTTGGTACATTTCTTGTGATATCTCGGTACACTAGACCTTTTTGATGGCTTCTGTGGGTTCATTATTGACATTCGCCCTTATATTTATAATGCGCCATAGATTCTCGTTCGAATTGAGTTCTGGACTATTACCAGGCCAATCTAGAGCACCAAATTCATTATCGAAAAGCCATTTACTAAGCGTTTTGCCTAGTGCCCATGTGTCACATCGTGTATAAATCTTTTTTTCATGCATTAACAGCGTCAGTGGAGGTTTTCCTTTAGAATAGCTGAATATCGCTCACAATTTATGGCTGTGTTCTTAAGAAGAAGAAATAAAGTTCCCTACCAAAATAGGGGCGCTTCATTGTCTTGATACTGTATTTAGGATCTATTATATCTGAGCAACGCGGTCGGCCACCATACTTGGAAAGCTTCTGAATCTTAAAAGGAGGATTCATCACTAAAGAGAACTGTTTTTCAATCATAAAATGTCCAATTGATTTGTTTCTTGCGAATTTCGGCATTAAGGAAATGTTTCTTACCAGCATGCCGAGGAGGTAACCCTAGCTCTTTTTCCAGCCGATGCTGAATTGTGCGCTCAGATACATCTTTAAGCTAATTATGAGGCTCAGACATAATGTCTTTGGCTGTTATTGTTGGTTTCATTAACACAGTACGTTTTGTTAATATATCAGTAAGTAAATTGTCTTTCTAGGTCTCCCCCTGCCACTTTTTCGGACTAGCCCAGTAAGGAGCAAGTAGATTTGCTTTCCTGGCCGCCGTTGCGACGGGATTCAGTTGCCCCTTTGGCCCCAGCTAAACCTGTTCTCTTTTTTTATGACGCCCTGTCTTCTTATCCTGCCTCCTCACTTTACATACAACCACTTCCTCAGCTTTCTCTGGCTGGTCTCTAATTTTTCAGGGAAGACACCGACTAACTTCCTCTCGCCCAACCGTCCTGGAGCGGAGCTAGGGTGGAAGGGGACAACGACCCCTTAACCATGAGCTCCGGTTTGGGGTGGTGGAAATTTATCAACCTGCTTCACCCCACCCTTACCTTCCTCACAACTCCTTCTCTCTCTTTTCACAGTCTATCAATTTTAAACCGACCCTAAGGTTTAGGCGCCATGCTAATGGGTTGCCAGGCTGCTAGGCGGAAGTAGTAGCTTTAAATGGCGGCCGCTGGCTTTGACGGCCCCGTATTTATCCCTCGTAGCGAGATCTACTGCGTGGGGTGATTTGAGTATGCGTTCTGAGCTACAAAGGTGGTCACCATGCCCAGTGATGAGAAATTAAAAAGTACTCTCAGACTCCCTTACCCTCTACCACCATCGAAGCTGACCTCGGGCAGCTCCACTGCAGAAAAGGAGTCCCCCACCACTGTACTTTCCCAAGGGACCCTCTAAACTTCTTTTACAGGAAAGGAGGCTTACTCTTCTTCCATGCCTACGAGTGCAGAGGACTACCCTTCACTCCCTTCTTTGGATTCGACCTTGGGCGACGCCCTATTACTAGGGTGGGTCATACTCTAGAATTTTATAAAACTGGTGATGAGGTGAATTCAAATGATGAATATTGGTGAGAAGAAGATACTTTTGGCAGAAAAGTTAAATTGTGATTGATCTAATCTACATCAATTTGAAGTTGAAATATTGTTAGTTCTGGGTCATTTACTATATTTTACTATTATTTTAGTTACTCGTAAAAGATCAAATTTTCTGTTTTGTATCATCAATACATTTATTTACTCTGAAAGATATTTGTCTAAAAAAATGTATGAATGTTTTAGAGACACACGATTAGTAGGAAACCTGTTAAAAATGACCCTTAATTTAGTTTGATCTAACTCCAAAATTGCCATTAGCCAGTACTCATTACTCAGTGGAAGTCAATATTCTAGTAGTGTCGCCAGTACTAGTAACTATTGTAACTGGTAACTATTTATAGAGCATTTACATTTTAGTTTAATGCTCTTAAAGGCTGTGGCTTATTTTAGAATAACATATAATTATTTGCAGAGATTATTTATTAATCTAAGTGGGAAAATCCAGACGAGGTCCAAATCAAGTGCAAGAGCTGATGGTGTGTGAGTTACCAACAATAAGAGATATTTTGAGGTACAGCATCTATCTGAGGGAGCAAAATGAAGATGACCGGAGAAATTATGAAGCCGACCAGATGGTAAAAGACATGTATCAGAGCTTGTTTAAGAAGTGGACCAAAGCTAAAGCTCTCTTCAAACCACCTGTTGTAAGTCAAAAGGTCATAATAATATCAAAGCTTAAGGTGTGGAAAGAGGCAGTAAAGGTTTCCCTTCCTTAAGGAAAAATTGAAGTAAAAGAAAGGAACTAGATAAGTTATGATATATTAACATGCAAATGTCAAGTTTCCAGTTGGGAAGAAGTAGGTTGTAAAGGCCAGTTCCTACTAGGGAACTGGCCTTTATTAAAGGACAAAAGGTGAAGGTTGGAAGTAAAGGTACCTTTCAAATTGGAGGTCCTGATATTCTAGAGCATAATAGACAATTAAAAGCTTCAGAAAGGAAAGTAAAAGAAACGATAGTAGAAAGAAAGAGAAAAAGTTAGGAGGAAAGTGCTGTTTTAGCAGGAAAAGCTGCAAGAAAAGAAATCTAGTATTTTTTGGCAAAAGGTGGAGACTTGGAGGCAGAAAATTCTGATAGTGACAACAGTTTGGGTGATGAAGTAACTTTTGAAGTTGTCCAAGAGCCGGAATCTTCAACCAGGAATAGAAAGTATTATGGTGAAATTCCCAATACTGCTTCTTGCTAGTATAAGGTATGGTGCCGGATTAAGACCAACTGCAGCTATAGCAACAGCAGCTTTAATAGATTCTGGATTCATTACTGAGGCAGATACAAGTAAAGTAATTGATAATAATAAAGTTAAGAGAGCACAGGAAAAGCGAATGAGTTATTGAACATGAGTTTGAGAAAAACTTAAGGAAAGAGGGGGAAATTTCTTGTGTTCTCTTTGATGGACAAATTGATGTGGCAAATTTTATGATGGACGCTAAGGGAAGTGAAAAATTGTTTCCAGTACAAACAAAAGAGGAGCATTAAACTGTCCTCAGTGAACCTGGGAGCACTTACATCTTTTACTTTGTCCCAGAAAAGGCTACAAAAGAAGAATCACATGCAGAGAAGAGCGCTAAGCCTTCGTTTTGGATGGCTGAGGACAGGAAGTTTGGATAAAAGCTTATTGGCCATTGGAGGAGACTCCAGGAATGTATACACAGGTGTAAATGCTGGAGTAATACAAAAAATAGAGCTCCATTTGGGCAGAATGCTTGTTTGGTTGATCTGTAACCTGCATCTAATTATCAACCTAGATGGCCCAATACTATCTGAGGACAGATATTCCGGACTAATGGGAAAGCTCCTTGACTTTGTTATAGATTTGGATATCAACCCAAATTTCACTCAAATATCTTTTAGTCATCCTCTTACTAAGAAACCTCAGGAAGTGGTGTAAGATCTTTCCACTGATCAACACTACGGATATAGAATTGTATTGGCAATCAAAGATAGAGTGCTTCCTACAGGACTGTCTCTATTGGAAATAGGACCATTAAACCACAGTCGCTAGTTGACCACAGCTAACAGACTTCTTTGGCTGTGGGTCTCAAAGCATGACCTCAAAGGAAAAGTCTTTAAAAATCTACCACTGATTGTTGAGTTTATCATTAGTGTATATTAACCATGCTGGTCTAACGTTAAGATTAAGCACTCTTGGCGAAAAACCTAGGCACATTGTTTATCAACTTTACTGCCTTAAGTCTCAGAGGAAGGAGGTGTTAGATATTGTTTTGCCAACTGTTAAGAGATCAGCTTGGTATGCAAACAGTGAAGCCTTCCTCCAAACCTTCCTATGCTCTGAAGATCAGGCGGAAAGAACTGAACGGGTGAAGAGAATAGAGACCATCGGGGGCGAAGGGGCCCCAGATACTCAACTGGGAGACTCCTTTGTAAGGCTTAGAAGAACACCAGACATTGTGATGCTGCCAGGATTGGAGATCTGATCAAATGGTCATAGGATGTCACTGAGCCACCTTTCACTTGCACTTCATTGACTCTCCTATGAAAGTAACTGACTGGCCTTGTCACACACAGAGCATTAGGAGGGTTGAAAGAATGGTTACTGAGGCTTCTCCCAAATATTTCTCACATGAAAAGAGTGATGGAAGAATCAGAGCACAAGAGACACTTAGAAGTCTGATGTCCAGGAATGAGTCGAGGCAAGATTTGTGTGCTGTGGTGAAGTTTAGCTTTTGAATATGACCCAAATTGACCCATGCAGCTATATGTGGAGCTTTGCATACACTTTTCTCACTCAATAAACATGTAAATTTGAGGGTACTTTGTGTTTGTGTGTACTAGGATTAAATAAAAATAGGTTACATAAGCTCGTGACGAAATGGAAAAATTTACCTTTATTTAAATGGAAATTGAGGTAGGTAGGAGCATTTGTATAACAAAATAAAGTTTTTTTTCTAAATCTATACCGAAATATCTATTATTTGAGCACCCTTCATTGAAGGATTTAATGAAAATATATAGTTGACCCAAAGTATGACCCGCCCTACCTTATTACTAGCGGCAGTTCCCCTTTTACTTTACAAAGGGACTGCAAAGAAAGCACGCAAGCGGCCCAGAATTGACCGCTGCCCGTGGGAGCGCCTTGAGAGGGCCAACCCCTTTAAGGGGGCAAAGGAGGGCAGGGCCAGGCGGTTAGTAGTCCCTATCATACTACACTCGTGCATTCAGAGTCAAAGAGAGTTAGTGTCTGTGTCCCCCTTGCCTCTGCGACTGGTGCCAGTTCCCTGGCCGAAGACGATACGAATAGGTGCTCAAATGGGATCCATGGTGTCTTTGGGGGCGATGGCCATATGGTCTGTCCCTAAGAGATCGACATAGTCCCTGAGGTTACCCAGCCCCAGGGGATAGGAACTTCCATGTGGTCGAACTCGATGTTGGTGCCGAGCACAGAAACCGAGTCTGCTCCTGTGCAAGCTTATCCTCAAACGCCTCGGGCTTCCGAGGATCCGCAGGAAGAGGAGGGAACTGCTTTCCTGACTGGTGCCCAGTGACACCCAAGAATTTCTCCATTTCAGAGAAAGATCTGGCTGAGGACAGTTTGTCTTGCCTAGGGGCAGGTATCGGCGGAGAAGAGAAGCGCGTCCATTCTCCACCCTCTTCTCCTAAAAATAAAAGGAAAAAGAAAACCTAAAAGATAAAGAAGACGTGGATTTCCTCTCCTTCCTCGGGAGCAGCGACGAAGGACGAGTCTGCTGCCTTTTTGGTAGGCTACCAAGCCAAGATTGGCCTGCCCGGCCCCGTTGCTCCCCCAGATTTGGAGTCCCAGAATAAAAACAAAATTGTGCAGAGCGGAACCTCGATTACGTCGGGGCCCCTCATTCAGAGGTTACCTGTCGTTTCCGAGCCCGCTAGCTTCGAAGACTTCCTCGCTATTCGCTTCAATGATGGCAGCATGTTGGCTAAAGGCAACATAATCAATCAAAGTAGAGCTTTAGCTAGCGGGACTGGTAGAGAGCCGAAGGTGAGATGTTTCTCGGAGGTCAAGATTAGTGCCCTTCGGAGAGTTGATGGCACGCCGGTAAGTTCGACGACACACTCTACCATGAAATTTGTGAAAGGAGTAGTTCATGCGAGGGAACTCGTGGACTATTCCATAGTTAACCTCACCTTAGGGCTGACTAACCATGGGGTGTCTTTGTTGAGCGTGTGATGAGAAAACGGGGAAAGGCCTTGACACCAACCCCTACACTCTTCATTACGTTCGATTGTGACAAGCTCACAGAGTCGGTGCGTGCCAGTTGCTACCGGTACGCGTGTAGGCATTCATGCCAGTGCCGCAGAGCTGCTACTACTGTCACCGCTTCGGCCATACTAATCGCTCATTTAGACGTGCAAAGTAGGGGTTACCCGAAGTCTGTGTGAGTTTCCCCTGTAAGGGGCGCGGCAATTTGCCTTCCTGGTTGCCGTGCTAACGGCTCTCAGTGCCCCTTTCGGTCTCAGCTTATCATCTTTCCCGTCTTTCTACACAGACTGCGTTTTTTATCCTACTTTCTGACTCTCCCTACAACCTCTACAGCAAATTTCTCTGATCCGCCTCTAATTTCACAGCGTAAACACTAACCATTTTCCTCTCACCAAACTATCCAAGATCGGGGCTGATGGCTCTGGGGACAACGTTCCTTCAACCCTAACCTCCGGTCTGGGATGGTGGGTTTTAAACAACCTGCTCCATCCTTACCAATACCTTTCTCACATACCACTTGTTCTCTTCTTCCAAATCTATCGATTTTACGCCCAGTCCAAGGAAGAGCCGCCATGCCGAAGGGCTGCCTGGCCACTGGGCCAAAAGGTGTAGTCATAAATGGCGGCAGCTAGTACTGCCAGCCCCGGGTTCACACCTCGCAGAGCGGGCGACTGCGTGGGGGTAATACGCGTTTACATCCTGTGTAAACTATAGGTTCACCATGGCCGAAGATGAAAATCTAATCAAATCTCTGTACCCTTCCCCGTTTCCAGCGCCTGGGCCACCCTCAGGTAGCTCCATAGAAAACATGGATGCTCCCCCATCTGTGCTTTCACAGTAGAGCCTGCAAACCTTTGCAACCGGAGAGGAGGTTTACTCCTCTCCTATGCATACGGTGGAAAGGACTCCCCTCAACCCCTTCTCTGAAGTCGCCCTTGCGAGACTAACTTCTTCCAGCGGCAGTATCCTCTTTGCTTTCCAAGGGGAGTGACAAGAAAGCAAGCAGGAGGCCCATATTTGACCGCTCCCGGTGAAAGCACCTCAATAGGGCCAACCATCTTAGGGGGGGCCGAGAGACGACAGGGCCTATCGGCCTGTACACTTCAAATTCCTGCGCGCACGCATAACAGGATCTCTTCCCCTCTCTTCCTCGATGGATACAGGTTCTACGACCCAGCACAGCATAAAAGGTGCCTCCAAGGGGACCGGTACTGTCTTAGGAGGGAATGGCCACATGGAGGCCTTCCTCTAAGATGGCATTTTCTCTGAGGTAAACCAGACACAGACGGTAGAATCTTCCATGGTGGCGGAAGGGTATGCTGCCGTTTGGGTAAGCGACCAAGCAATGATCGGCACATCCGTCTTCGTTGCTCTCCCGGGTGAAGAGTGACAAACGAAGACCAAAACTGGGCTGAGCGGAGCCTGGATTACGTTGAAGCCCTTGATCCAGAGGCTACCTTGCGTTTTCGAGTCCACTGGCTTCAAACGCTCTCTTAGTTTTTGCTCCACTATTGGGAGCATGTTGGCTAAGGGAAACATGATCCATAAGAGGAGAGCTCTATCTAGTGTTATTGAAGAGAGCCAAAGGTGACCTGTTTCTCTGACGGGAGCCTTATGGCGAATGCGTCGAATCCCTCCGAGGCCACCATGATTAGTGTCCTTCGGACACTTGATGGCACGCCTGTGAGTGTGACGCTGGACTCTACCATGAAATTCATGAAAGGAGTAGTTTATGCGAGACAACTTTTGGACTGCCCCATGAATGACATAACGTTACAACTAGCCCACCCTAGTGCAGGCAAGGTCGAGCGTGTGAACACAAAACAGGGAGAGGCCTCGAGACCCACCCCTACACTCTTCGACAGGTTCGAGTGTGACAAGATCCATGAGTTTGTATTTGCCAATTGGTACTGCTACGGGCTGAAGGCATTCGTATACAGCCACAGACGTGGGTCCATTGCAGAGAGCTGCACCCTGCTTTTTCAAAGCAATGTAGTGCTTAACTCCTTAAGAAGGAAATACTGGCAGTTCAGGCCCAGGAGGGTCTCTGATTTCTTGTTGCTAAGGGCTTGATCCTGGCATGCCCCCCTCTGCCTCGGACCTCTTATACCTAAATGTTAAGAAAGACACTCTCTGATCTTGGCTTTTCCAGGCCTACGAGCATGATCAATTCCATGCCCATTCATAGACCTTCTGCGGGTTCTACCCACACTGAGTGCTTCCCTGCTAGAGCTGGCGGCACAAAGGGCTCATACACAGCCCTGGCTAAATCCAGGGTTTTCCCTGCTTCCCCTAGCGAGAACGTTTCCCATAAGGCCAAACAGCCGGACCCATCCACCGAGTAGTTAGCCTCATAGGAGTCAACACCCCTGAAGTTGGTCGTGAGGCCATCATCCGTGGTTCCTAAATCTGCCACACGAAATGATGACAGCAGTAAAAGAGCTTCGGCTCTTTAGCCCACACCCAGTGGTAGGCTGGTTGGCCTGGAGACAGGGGATCCTACCAAAGAAGGATCCTCGCATCTGAACCAGCCCTGCATTCCTAGACTTTCGAGGCGGAGGGAGAAAAAGAGTCGCATGTCGAGCACAACCTCACCAGATAAGTCCTTGAAGGCGAGAGCGTCTTTAACGCTTTACCGGCCAACAGCGTCCTGAGATCTGCCCCCGAGAAGCGCATAGCCATGCTTGGCGCGTGCCCCTTGCACAGCATCTCGAGGTATAAGGGTTTTGCGACCCAACCACCAAGTGATGGAGGCCGGGCAGGAGAAATGCACGATTTACACCCGGCATGATTTCTCAGTTTTTCTCTTTGCTTTAGATTCCTCCTTTCAGGCAGTAGTTGTGTAGTTCAACGTGGATTGGAGGTATACTGTTATTTTCGCGTACATTCCACCGTCCGCCGACCTCACCATGGAGGACTTCCGCCACATCCTGGTACGGTTGCCGAGTCTCTTTCTCTTGCTAAGGGATTTGAACCGTAAAGACCATCTCTGCTGAAACTATTCGATTAATCTTAGGGGTCAAGTGCTTGACAACCTGATCGACGAGCTCGAGATAGTCCTTAATATGGATGAGTTTACGCTTCATTGTCCGAGAACCGCTTCATTTTCCTGCCGGGGTCTATCTTTCTGCTCTTCAAGTGCACAGCCTGATATTGGATTGGGGGTGGTCGATGACCTCCATTATAGTGATCACTTTCTTATTCAAATATAATTTTCTGTGGCGCTGCCGTCCAAGAACACGCCCTGGTGGCGCTTGGCGCGTTTGCCGTGGTCCGTATTTCAGGAAATGAATGATTTCTGTATTACTCCAGGATTTAGTTCGGTGAATGAGGCCGTTGATTTCTTCTCCGGCAACCTCATTGACGTGGGCCTACCTATTATTCCTAGAACGTCTGGCCGTTTTGCATGCCGACCTCTTCCATGGTGGTCTGCCGAATGCAAGGTGGCCATCAAACAGAGTGTTATTCGTACATGCGCTATAAGCGCCGGACGAACAATTTCACTAGGATTAATTTCGTCGAGCTAGAGCTAGTTTCCAGTATGTCCTGAAATGCCTCCGCGATTTCATGACGCTTTCAGTCTTCTCCGAATCAGGCACACTGACGGTTTCTGCTGCCATTTGATGTAACTTCCCACTACATATTACTGCGACTACTGCCTGTTCCCATAGACCGGTGTTTTAAACCTTTTATGATAGTGGTAGCCTAATTTCTATATAGATACAGGCGCGGCACCCCCAATATAATCTAATTTACGTATAAATATTAAATTACGTGGAAAGCACTTCAAAGTTAACTAGGATTGAATTTTAGCTGATTTAAATAAAATATGACAAAAAATGTTAAAATAAATAAAACTTACTTTTAAAAGTTTAAATTGAGGTTGATGAATATCATATATGTCTTTAATAATGAATCGTATAGTTGAGAAGTAAAAACTCACTTCTTCATTCACTATCTGCAATATTTTTCTTTTCGTTGTTTTTATGCTTCACAATGCAGTTAAGCTAGTGGCAAAACACTTTCAAGTGTTGTTAGATTTCATTTAGAGAAGTTTGTAATACATATTTCTTTGAAATTTAGACATTTAAAAAATGATTTTCTGGTAGCGCGCACGGCACCCTTAGTTGGCTCTCGCAGCACTCCGGTTATAAACCACTGCCCTAGACTCTTCTCATATTCTTCTTTAGTGTCCCAGTCTAGGGATCTTTGCACATTACCTCTCCCGTGACTAGGAAGAATCGCGTCGCTACCTCTGGTGCCATGTACTCAAGACGAGTTCGTGCACACAGAATTATGAACTACACGAGTTTTTGGAGGAGTTTGACCTCTTCTACTCTTGTGACATTTTTATAAGAGACTGGACTCCTCGATTTTATTTGATCCTTGTGCCTGTCGCTGGATGGAAGTATGACTCCTTGCAACGCCTGGGCTTGCTTTCCTTTGTATTTTCTTGATTATTTATTCCCTTTTTGTGTTTAGATGTGGTTTGATGGTTTCTGTTGTTGTTTTCCTTTGTTCATTTTTCCTATAGCATATTTTTTAGGCCATCTCGATTACAGTGACTTCTTCCAAGCAAGCAGGTGCAAGGATCATATCCTGAATTAATAATCAAATATTTTGTACTCTTGACATATATTTGGACAGTTTTCTCTCTAAGCATCGTCTAGGCTTGGGAGTTTAAGCTTTGATCATTTATTGGTCTTATTTATACATTATATTTTGGCTACACTATCCAATGACTTAGTGTGGCATGAATTGATGTGATATGCGCAAAAAAAGATGTCTCGAAATAACTCGTAGCAATTGAGACTCTCTGACCTGAAATATTTGTCTATAAATCAGTTTATTAAAGAAAGTGGGTGCTGAAGTAATTTGAGTCTGGTTAATGCTTGGTATGATCATATTTACTCACTTTCTCAAGGTGCATCTAACAACGCGGTGCTGGTCTTAGTACCACAGGTGCAAGGCGCAGGACTTAGGAAATGGGCCGGTGGTGCCCCTATTTCTGCCAAGGACGCCATCCTGGAGGTACTACCTTTCGCTAATGTCCGCCATGCCTCTGACACCCAAGATTCTATAGCGCCAGGAATATTGCTTTCCAACTTTTTAGAGCACAATTCGTGTCACGCTAGAACCGTGTCATTTTAAACGGATGGCTCCAAGTGCCAGAAATGGGTGGGTTTTCCCACCGGAACCCTCTCTTTGAATTCAGCGGGGCTCTGCCTGGCGCTGCATCTGTATTCACGGCCGAGCTGGTTTCAATACACCGCACTGTACGGGAAATAATTCGTCATGCCCGGATTGTGATCTTTAGTGACTCACAAAGTACCCTGGGTGCTCTCGGGGCATTGGAATCTCCGCATCACATGGTTTGCAATATCCATGACGCTACGGTTTTTTTTCAAGTCGGGTTGATGTCGAGCTTATCTTCTGATAGGTTCTGAACGAGAATGAGAGTGCCAAAGAATTTCCGAGGACTGAGTGACCAGACAGCGTCTTGTTCTTCCTCACACCGATCACATAGCAAGAATCAGGGATATTTGGCAAAGAAAATGAGAGACTGCCGAGGAGAACGTAAGGTTGCGTGCCAATGCGCCGTAACTGTTCTCAAGAATCTACCCCTCAATGACACGACGGCTTCAGGTTGCTTTCTCTGGTCTCCAAATTGGACACACTCGCGGGACGCACTGCCATTTGATGGAACGCCGTTGGTACCTTATTTCAACACCTGCGTTGTCCCCCAGACTATTCGGCACGTTTTCGTAGAATGTCCCAGTCTGGGTGATCTTAGCGCATATTACCTGTCCCTGAACCGGGGCGAGCGAGTTCACTACTGCTTGTCCGTTGTACTCGGGATGGATTCGTGTACACAGGCCTTAGGACTATATTACTTTTTGGAGGACGTTGGTCTCCTGTACTTTATTTGACTTTCATTTTTTTATTTTGTGTGTTCCTGCGATGGAGCGAATGAGGCCTATCCCCGACGCCGGAGCGCGCTTTCTTCTTGTTGCTTTTTTCTTGTTTTTCGTGTCTGTTGTCGTTTGTTTTAGCTTGTTTTCCTCTGTTTTAGCTTGTTCCATAGCCTTTGTTTGCCCAAGCAGTCAGTCGCCAGATGGACTCCCTAAAAAAGCCCCTCTCTTTGTGCTATATCTTTGTTATTTGTTTTTACATGTTTTAACCTTTTTTTTTTAATCTACATTTTACTAGGCTCTATCGCAATTATGGTGACTTTTGCCCTAGTAAGCAGTCACCAGATGTGTTCTTAAAATAAAATATTTACTTTATTCAAACACCATTATTGCAACACATTTGATGAATTCGGTTTGATACGAATGTTATCCTTTTATTCGATAGAATGGAACGTCAAATTCTGAGCTTCTCTGAATAATTATGTAATTTGATCCTAGTGGCTGCGACTACACCCTGCCATCTTTTGCATTTTTTACTCATGTAACATAGTTTTTCTCGTCATTAAACTTTAGTCTGTCGTTTTCCTTCTCTTCTCTCTTGCGATGGGCAAACTCTTTGTATTATCTCAATATTTTTTTATCTCCCTTCATAATCTATTAGGTATTACCAGAGATCAAAATAATCATCTCCTTCTATGATAATAAATATTTGGTTATAACTTCATATTCAACGTGCCAAACATTCTGAATCGATCATTATAACTTCCTATTTTTGCAACCTCTTTGAGTATTTTCATTTTTTCTCTAGTTGTTATGCTTTTTTGAATAGGGAGTTCCATTGCTTTTACAATGCTAACTTTTTCTTTCCTCACAATTTACGTTAAGAAAAATTACAACTTTTATTACATAAGCATTAATTAGAAACAGATTACTCACAATTCCAGTTCTAAGATTCAGTCGATACATAAAGCACTAATTTCTCTAATTATAGAGTTTGAACTCGCTTGTTTCCAGCATATGGAAATTTCACAATCAATGCATTCATCTGCCCATAGTCTTAATGTGTTCAAATCTGCTTGGGTAATGCATTACTTTGCCTTTTAGTTGATTGCCGTCCTCTTGGGTATAATTTACTTCAAACAATCTTACAATCAAGAAGGAGTAACGAATATCAACGGGGCCATGTTTCTTCTCCTCACTAACATGACCTTCCAAAATGTCTTCGGTGTTATAAATGTGAGTCCATTAATTTCTAAGGGATTATTCTTTATTCTCAATCTCAGACTCAATTTGTGTCCTAATATCGGTAGAAGTTTTGAATCTTTTACAGGTTTTGTAGCAATAAATATACATACTAATTATATAATATGTTATGCAGTATTCGCCTCTATCAAAATAGACAACACAAAATGTAAAGAGAGAGATTACAATTGCAATATATTTAGATACCAAAACAAGAAAATAAATTGAACCATTTTATTAGATCATAATAAGGCATTTCTAAACAAACTGAAAATGTTATATAGATGCATATTAAATTCAAGAAACATTTAATTAAACAGGGAAATATAAGTTTGGGACCATGCTTGAGTTCAACATATTTGGTTAACTCCCTTTTTTCGTTTCAGACATTCTGTATGCAGATTCCTATTTTCCTAAGAGAACATTTTAATGGTATGTACAGAACTGATGTATACTTCTTGTCCAAGACACTCGCTGAGCTTCCCTTCTACATTTTATTTCCATTTATCTTCGTATGCATCGTGTATTTCATGGTTGGTTTCACGAGCAACCCAACCAACTTCCTGATCTGCACAGGAATTGTCATCCTGGTGGCCAATGCGTCTACTTCATTTGGTAAACACTTGCCTTTCTTTTAAGTGGTGAAACTACGTTTTCCGAGCAAAAGATTAAAATGTTCCTAAAATAAAAATAAAAATTACAAAAATAATACTTCTTATTCGATAGTATTTAAGCTTCCTTGAGTGTTAGAATTCGCTGAAAGAGTCTCAATTCTCGTTCGTATCTCACGTTAAGATTTAACTCCCGACTCAATCACATTACTGGTTAAACAACATAAAATTGAAGAGAAATGGAATATTTCAATGATATTTACCCTCCCTACAGGATATCTGATTTCCTGTGCTTCCAAGAACATAAATGTGGCCCTGGCAATCGCTTCTCCATTTATCATCCCTATGATGTTGTTTGGTGGATTCTTCCTCAATAAAGGGTAAGGTTCATAAGTGTTTATATATATTTCACAATAAAATAATCCGCACGAAAAACATAATGTAAATAATTTTCCAGATTAAGAGTTTAATTTCCTGCATACAGTCGAATCCCAATTTAATTCTTTCTGACATCCTTACGGTTTTTAATAATTGAAGATTGTTTATATTCTTTAGTTGTGTCGGTTTATACAGGTAATAACTCTTTGCCAAGATAGATTCACAAGTGAATTTATTATTTCAAGTCTGTGTATAGTACTCACTGTTAAAAGAGTAGTGTAATTGAGTCATAAAAGTGAACAAGATTTGAATAAAGGAATGGTCACCTTGGGGGATTCCTCATATGGAAATAGATTTATACGATGATTGTCCTCATGGGAAGAGTGATGACGAATAATAAGAGTTAAACAATAAATAATTAGACCCCAATTCAGACGAAACGATTAGTAATCATGTTGTAATTATTTAACCTAAGTTTTGATTCAACATTAGTAGGATTAATGGGAAGAGTGATTAGGAATAATAAGAGTTAAACAATAAATAGTTACTCCAATTCAGACAAAACAATTAGTAATTATGTTGTAATTATTTAACATAAGTTTTGATTCAACATTAATAAGATAAGGTACTTAGTTTGAGCTTTATTCAGAGTAATTTTGGAACCTTCTAGTCGTCCAAAATACTAAGGTTCTTAACTTAATGAACTTTTCGGATTTAAGAGTCCCTAAAGTATTCAACATTAGTATTTTGCTATGCAATTTTCTTGGACTTCTCTCCGGAAATGTACTTAGTTTTATAGGCTATGAGGAGTAAATAGAAGTTTTAAGTTCTTGCTATTAAATGGCATTTTGTTTCGCAAGCAGTACAACGCCATATACTGTTTATTTTCCAAATAGAAAGATAATATTAAGAATATAGTTGAGAGCAAAGCAATGGTAACGGCGAACATTTGAAAACAACGAGATTCGAGGAATTTCCACTATTTTTTTCTAAAAACTAAAATAAAAATAAACATGTTTATACACCTTTAGAATGTTATGAAACACTATGTGAATGCCGCTTATAAGTTTATCTTCATACCTAGAATGAGTGGTAACTAAACTCATAAAATTTTTAATTTTAGGGTAACTTTAAAATAAAGGCACCGGAAGTAGGAGTTACCATTTTAACTACCTCTTCATACTTTATGTAAAGATAGAAAGTATAAATAGAACATAAGGGATAATATAAATAGGGAACAGCTAGGAGATTCGAACCGCTAAATTAATGAAATCATCTGCAAGGGGTACGTACCTTGTAGACTGCTACACCTAGTACTTGGAATAGATGCATGTCCTACTGGCCCGAGTTCCCATCACTGAGTTCACTTCAACTCTTTGTAAGGGTGCGAGGAATCAAGTGACGTTCCGCCTTCCCTCTATGCACCCCCTTTTAAAGAGTATCCCTTAATTTGCTCCCCCTATCTTGGAAGCAGTCGCCAGATGGGCGCTATAGAGATAATAAATGATCTATCTGGTTTTCACGACCTGAACAGCTACCTTGTGCATTGTCAGAGGAGAAGCTTTAGAACCTTTATAAATAGTGCCAACAATTTACATGATAGAAGTATCAAAGGGTTTCTAGGGGTTAGGGTGCAAATATTGGGTTATACACTTTTACTTAAATAACTCCTACCCTATATCGAATGTGCTGATCCCACCCCACCGGCAGTTTTCGTGTGCAAAAGGATATACTGCTTATGTAACCAGTACTTTTTACTGCTTTGTTAGCTGTAAGGCCAACTAAAATTTTTATCCTTTACCGAGGTATGTCAAATGATAGATGTTCATAACTTGGTCACTTTTTTGAACATCAATTGCAAACAAGTAAGCATTTCCACTCTGGCGTACCTGCTTCTCTGGCTGCTCATTAGCAGGTTTGGTCTTAGAGGAAATACTATTCGTACGGAATTCTTTGTGGATGAGTATGGTCGCAGAAAAGCGAATATTAACCTTTAACACGCCCATAGTTGTGAGAAGCTGGACGCAAGTCAGTCAAGGCTTACAAAAGCTATTTTACCATTTTTTGTTCGCAGATTTTCCTTTGTGTGTCATATTGACAAGGCGAAAGGAAAATTTTGAACCTAGGCTGAGCTTGGGGTTCTTGTCAATACATCTGTCTTGTGAAGAAACTCCCGATACTTTGTCAGGAGGTCTTCCATAATTCTCATATCTCTATGTGTAAGGGGGCTTTCTCTTTATCATCTCCAGAGATGCCACTCGCGACTGTCAAAGATTACCGAGAAGATAGAGAAATGCCCTGGAAGAATTCTTCTCTCAAAAGGAAAAGGTTTGTCGAAGACCACCATTAGGAAGACCCTGGGTGATGAATCCCTTTCAGACCTTTCACCTATATTCGACAAGTAATTAATGAAATTTCCTTGTGGCCGGCGTGCTAGTTCATCGAACTATTTCTTTGCTGGTTGGCGTGCCTTCTCACTAGACATGAGATCTGAAATGGGGACCAATCCTAATTATTTTCCTACTCATTGTGTTTGATGCCTTGGGAAATCGATGGGAGATTTGGTTTCTCTTTTTCAGGTGCTATTTTGGAAAAAGACCAAGCTGAGACTGGTTTTTCCGTACCCCGTTCTACAGAAGGAAAAAGACGGTACAGATCCAGCCCTTCTCCCCTTAACCATGCTTCCAGTTAAAGAACAGATGATTTCTTGTTTAACGAACAGGAGTATTCTAATGAAGGTTGCCAACCCAACTAAGGCGATTTACATTTACATTATACAGCATTCTCCCGGGAAATTCGGAAAAGGCTTTGTGTAGGTAAAGGGATTTGTTGACTACTCTTTAGAAGACACAACAGGGGAGCTGGCCTTACTTAGGGTGATAATGGCTAAACGCCCTGTAATGGTAACGGTAATTTGATTTCCGGCCGACGTGCTGACGCGATTATGGCGCCGTATGGCCCTAGCTTAGCCTCTTCTCCTTCTTTCTGACAGCCTGTGCTTTTACCCTACTTTCTCACTTTCCCTACAATGTCTTCCACAACCTTCTTTGGCTGGCCTATAATTTCACAGGGTAGACGACGACCAGCTTCCTGTCCCCCAACCATCGTGGATCGAGGATGAAGGGGAAGGGACAACGCTCCCTCACCCGTGAGCTCCAGTTTGGGGCGTTGTTTTTGAACAACCTGTTTGATCCACAACCACACCTTAATCACATCCCTTTTCTCTCTCCTTTCAATCTCTATCGTTTTTACTCCTAGGATAAAGTGGAGTAGTCATGGCGATAGGCTGCCAGGCCAGTAGATCGGAGGAGTGGCCTCAAAATATGGCAGAGTGTACTGCTGGATCTGTATTCACCCCTCGCAGCCCCGTAACGGGGGCGGCGATTTGCCTTCCTGGCCCAGTCAGGCTCAAGCTTAGCCTCTTCTCCTTCTTTCTGACAGTGTGTTTTTACCCTACTTCCAGAAATTCCCTACAATCTCCCCGACAACTTTCTCTGCATCGCCTCTAATTTCACAGGATAGACGCCGACCAGCCTTCTCTTACACGACCATCCCGGTTTGTGGCTGAGGAGGGAGAGGACAATGGCCCCTCACCCCTAAGCTTTGATTTGGGGTGGTCGGCTTTTAACAACCTGCTTGATCCCCACCCACACCTCCTTCAGATCTCCTTTCTTTCTCCTTTCAATCGCTATTGACTTTACACCAAACCCAAATTGGAGCCGCCATGCTGATGGATGCTTGGCCAGGAGGCGGGAGTAGTGGACTCAAATGTCGGCAGCTGGCTTTGCCGTCCCCTTACTCAACCCTCGCAGAGCGAGCTAATGCGTGGGGGGATTAGCGTTTGCGTCCCTATAAAAAAACGGGGTTACCATACCCAATGATAAAGAAACTACAAAAAACATCAAAACTTCCTTTACCATTGTTGGAGCCGCCTTCTGGGAGCACCAGCGAGAAAATGGAGGTCCTTTCCCCCCATTTGTGAATTTACAGGGGACCCTAATAACTACTTCTAGTGGATAGGATGCTTACTCCTCTCCTATGCCTACGGGTATAGGGGATTTCCACTCGTTCCTTTCTCTGGAGAGGGTGAGGCGAGCGCTTACCCCTAGGTTCGACAGTCAGACGACTTCGACGCACTGATTGATTGCGCCGATGAGGGTTCCAAAGCGTCCACTAGGACTAGCCGACCAGACCAGCGTTTCACTTTTCCCCACACTAATTACAGCAATAGAGGCAGCAAGACGGGCAGCTCTCCGGGTTGAATGGAAAATAATATGGTAGAAGGTCGAGGGGAACATAAAGTTGCGTACCATTGCACCGCGACTGTTCCCATACCTACCCCCTAAAACCGCTATGGTTTCAGGTTGCTTTCTTTCGCCTCCGAATTGGACACACTCACAGGATGCATCACCGCCTGATGGGGTGCTCACCTGAACCTTACTATGAAGACTGCGTTGTCCCTCCAGACTGTTCGGCACATTCTTGTTGAATCTCCCAGTCCCGGCAATCTCCGCGCACGTTACCTGTCCCGGTACCAGGATGGGCGGGATCACTACCGCCCTCCCTTTTATTGGGACGAGATCGTGCACACTGACTTGAGGACTTTACAACTTTTGGGGGGAGGTTAGCCTCCTCTACTTTATTTGACGGTTTTGTTTTTTGTAGGCGGCATGTTACTGGGCCGGAGGGTTGCGGGCCGGAGGGCTGAGGGTTGCCTCTTTGCTTTGTTTTCTTGTTTTTAATTTTTTACTCTTTTCCTTATCTTTATTTGTTTTTTGTTTTGTTTTTTAATATATGCTAGTAGCAAGCTGTGTTGTGTACGGCTTTCCTATGCCCAAGGAGGCAGTCGACAGATGGTCTCCAAAAATTAAAAAACACAAAAAAAATGCGCTTAATGATAGAGGCTGGGCCGTTCAAAGGCGCCCAGCATTGCTGTTCACGTGTCATAATTAGTTTTGGCCATCATGGGAAGGGATGACGAAATTTTGATTAATAGACATGGAGAACGCCAAAAGTCCTACCCCCCTTAACCCCTCTTTACCATCGAATGAGCTTCTCCTAAGCAGAAAATGAGCTTTCCCTTGTGCTTTCTTATGGGTACTTCCAACCATCTTCTAGCGGAGAGGTTTACTTCTCTCCTAGGACTAGAGGTGCCGGTGACTACACACACACCGTTCTCTGGAGGCGGCCTTTGGCGACTCCCTCTTTTTTTCAGTGGAGTCACCCCCTTACTTTCACAGGGTACTACCAAGAGAGCACACCGGCGGCGCAAGAATAACCGCTAGAAAAGGGGGACAAGCGATTTCAACGCCCGTATGTCCGTACTTCATATCTTCTTGAAGTCCTACCCCGTCCGGCCCCAGCTTAGCCTCTCTTCCTTCCTTCAAAACACTTGTTTCCTCTCTTTTCACAGAACCTCTCCCACAACTTTCTCTGGTCAGCCTCTAATTTCACAGGGTAGATGCTGACCTTCCTTTCAGCCAACCGTCCCGCATCGGGGCTGAGGGGGTGGGGGACAATGTTCCCTAACCCCTGAGCTCCGGTCTGGGGTGGCTGGTTTTTAACTACCTGCTTCATCCCCACCCATACCTTCCTCACATCCCTTTTCCTCTCGTCTTCAAAATCTATCATTTATACGCCGTGTCCAAGGTGGAGCCGCCATGCCGATGGACTGCCAGGCCACCAGGCCGGAGGGGTGGTCCCAAATGGCGGCGCCTGGCTCTGCTGGGCCTGTAAGCACCTCTCGCAGTGCGGGCTACTGCGAGAGGTGTGCGCTATTGCATCCCGTATTAAAAGAAGGGTCACCATGCCCAATGATGAAATTCACACCAAAAAAACCCAACCCCCAACTTCCCCAAGAACAACGGAGCCGCCCTCGGGCAGCTCCAGCAAAAAAATGGAGGTCCCCCCCCCCTGTGCTTGCACAGGGGACCCTCCATATTTCTCTAACCGGAGAGGAGGCTTACTCCTCTCCTTCGCCTACGGGTGCAGGGGACTCCCCCTCACCCCCTTATCTGGAGGTGCTTTCGGGCACCTCCCTTTTCCCAGCGGCAGTCCCCTCTTTTCTTTCCAAGGGGACTGCCAAGAAAGCCAGCAGGCAGCCCTTAGCCAGCCGCTCCCCATCAAAGCGGCTCGGTAGGGCAAACCCCCTTAGGGGGGAGAGGCAAGCCAGGCCCCTTCGGTCGCTTCCCTCAAAAGACCTGCTGGCAAAAATATTAAACCTTGCCGGGGTCAAGGCCTGTGCCTCCCCAAAAAAGACTGGCGACACTGCCAAGGGGACCTGCAATGTCCTGGGAGGGGATGGCCAACTGGAGGCCCCTCCCGTGATAGACATGGTCCTTGAGGAGACCCAGCCTCAGACGGTAGGGCCTTCCATGGGGGGGAATTCGGGCTCGGCGCCAAGCACCGAACCCGAGTCCGCCCCTATGCAAGGTCCTCCTCAAATGGCTGAGGGCTCCGAGGCAGTAGAAGGAGGGGAGGGATCTCCTCCGACAGGTGCATCTACGACAACCAGGACCTTCTCCATTTCGGAGAGGGACCTGGCTGAGGCCGGTCCATCTGGCCTAGGGGCTTCTGCCGGCGGAGGTGAAAAGCGGATTCATTCCCCGCCCTCCTCTCCAAAAAAGAAGAAGACTAAAAAGACTAAAAGGACGAAAAAGACTCGGGGCTCCTCTCCATCCGCGGGGGCTGCGGGGACGGATGGGTCTGCTGCCACTTTGGTAGGCGACCAAGCCAAGATCGGCACATCCGGCCCCTCTACCCCCTCGTGTGCGGAGCCCCTGACTAAGACCAAGAGTGCACAGGGCGGAGCCTTGATGACATCGGGGCCCCTCATTCAGAGGTTACCTGGCGTTTTCGAGCCCACTGGTTTCAAACGCTTCCTCGTTATTCGCTCCACTGATGGCACCATGTTGTCCAAGGGCAACATGATCCATCAGAGGAGAGGATTAGCTAGTGCAATTGGTAGAGAGCCGAAGGTAACCCGTTTCTCGGACGGGAGCCTTCTGGCGAATGCGGCGAATCCCGCCGAGGCGGCCAAGATAAGTGCTCTTCGGACACTTCCTGGCACCCCGGTGAGTGTGACGCCGCACTCTACCATGAACTTTGTAAAAGGAGTAGTTTATGCGAGGGAACTCGTTGACTACTCCATAGAAGACATCACCCTAGAGCTGGCCGACCATGGGGCGGTCAAGGTCGAACGTGTGATGAGAAAACAGGGAGGGGCCTCGAGACCCACCCCTACACTCTTCGTCACGTTCGACTGTGACAAGCTCCCTGAGTCGGTGCGTGCCGGTTGGTACCGCTACCGCGTGAAGGCATTCGTGCCACTGCCGCGGCGGTGCTATTACTGTCACCGCTTCGGCCACACGAATCGATCATGTAGACGTGCAAAATCGGGGTCACCCGAAGTCTGTGTAAATTGCTCCAAGGTCGCACACGATAAGTCCAAATCGTGTGTGGCCAAGTGTGTCAATTGCGAAGAGCCGCACCCTGCTTCTTCGAAGCAATGTGGTGCATATCTCCTTGAGAAAGAAATCCTGGCCGTTCAGGCCCAGGATCGACTCTCATTCCGCGAGGCTAAGGACTTGGTCCTGGCGTGCCCGGCTCTGCCTGGGACGTCATATGCCTCAATAGTTAGAAAAACACCCTCTGCTCCTGGCCCATCCAGGCCAACGAGCACGGTTGTTTCCGCGCCCATTCGGAGCCCTTCTGCGGGCTCTACTACACCCGGGCGCTCCCCTGGTGGAGCTGGCGGCAAAAAGGGTTCACACCCAGCCCCGGCTAATACCAGGGCTCCCCCCTCTTCCCCCAGCGTGACCGTTTCCCGTAAGGCGAAACGGCCACGCGCCTCCACAGAGTCGTTAGACTCACAGGAGGCAACACCCCTGAAGATGGTCGCTAGGCCATCTTCCGGGGTTCCTAAAGCTGTTCCCCGAAAGGAGGACAGCAACAAAGGAGCTTCGGCCCCTTCGCCCACGCCCTGAGGTGGAGCGAGTGGCTCGGAGACGGTGGTTCCTCGAAAAGAGGGCCCCCCGCCTCCCAAGCCGCAACGCACGCCTAAGGTTTCGAGGCGGAGGGAGGAAAAGACTCGCATGGCGAGCCCAACCTCCCCCAATAAGTCCTCGAAGGCGACAGCGCCTTCAGCGCTTTGTCCGGCCAACAGCGCCCGGGGTTCTGCCCCCGGGAAGCGTACGGCCATTCCCGTGAGGGTCTTCAATTCGAGGAGGGCCCCCGCGTCTCCTCCGAGCTAGGCCTGGAGGGCATATTCCTTCAATGGAATTGCCGTGGACTCCGGGCCAACTGGGAGGAGCTGCGGAGGCTCGTCTCGTCCCGTTTCCCGTTAGCTATTTTTTTGCAGGAGACCATGCTAGGCGCGTGCCCGCTGCCTGCCCTCCCGGGGTATGAGGGTCTTGCGACCCCACCACCGCGGGATGGCCGGGCTGGGGGATGCGTGGTTTACACCCGGCATGATGTCTCCGTTCTTCCTTTCTCTTTAGATACCTCCTTTCAGGTAGTGGCTGTGCAGCTGCACCTGGATAGGAGGTATACTATCATTTCTGCGTACATTCCACCGTCAGCTGACTTCGACGCGGGGGACTTCCGCCGCGTCGTGGCACGGTTGCCGAGGCCCTATCTCTTGCTTGGAGATCTGAACGGCAGGCATCCTCTCTAGGGAGATTACTCCATAAATCCCAGGGGACAAGTCCTTGCCGATCTGATCGAAGAGCTTGAGATGGGTGTCCTAAACGTGGATGAGTTTACGCATCACTGTCCGAGAACCGCTTCATTTTCTTGCCTTGACCTATCTTTGTGCTCTTCGGATGCACAGCCTGATTTTGATTGGGGGGTGGTCGATGACCTCCATGGTAGTGATCACTTTCCCATTCAAATATCATTTTCAGGGCAACTGCCGCCTGAGAGACCACCTCGGTGGTGCTTGGCGCGGGCGCGGTGGCCTGCATTTCAGGAAATGACTGAGTTCTCTATCTCAGTCGAGGAGTTTAGGTCGGTAGATGAGGCCGTTGAGTTCTTCTCCGGCAACCTCATCGCCGTAGGCCTGACTACTATTCCTAGGACGTCTTGCCGTTTTGCACGCCGACCACTCCCATGGTGGTCGGCCGAGTGTGAGACGGCCCTCAAACAGAAGCGTTATGCCTATATGCGCTATAAGCGCCGCCCGAACGATTTCACTGTCGCTGAATTTCGTCGGGCTAGGGCTAGGTTCCGGTATATTTCGAAGCACGCCCGCCGCTCTTCTTGGCGGGCATACGTGTCTTCACTTAACGGGAAGACCCCTTTAGCTGAGGTGTGGAAGCGAGTCAAAAGGATTCGGGGCAAGTTCTCGCAGGACCCCCCTCCCGTTCTCCAGGAGAATGGGACCGCAATCTCGGACCCCGCGTCCGTGGCGGAATCCTTAGCGACGGCTTTTTCCGCTTTCTCTAGCCGTGATGCTGCTCCGCCAGCATTCAATGCACGTCGTGATGTCGCGGAAGGCCGCCGGCTGGACTTTACCTCCAGAGGCGGAGAACCCTTCAACGACAAGTTTACTGTGAGTGAGTTGCGTTCCGCTCTCGCTTCGTGCGCGGACACCGCCCATGGTCCGGACGATGTCCCGTACGCCATGCTTCGACACCTGGGTGAGCAAGGCATGGCCTTTCTGTTAGATTTGTTCAACAGGATCTGGGTGGAAGGTCTTCTCCCAGACTCCTGGCGAATCGCTACTGTGCTCGCCTTTCGCAAGCCGGGGAGAGATCACTCTACTCCGACCGGTTTCCGCCCAATCTCTCTAACCTCTTGCGTGTGCAAGTTGATGGAGAAATTGGTAAATGTTAGATTAGCCTATTTCCTGGACAGCGGAGGCCACCTGTCTTCTGCACAGTGTGGCTTCCGTAAGTTCCACTCCACGTCGGATGCGCTGCTCCGACTGGAAAGTGCCGTCTGCGAGGCTTTCCTTCGTAGACAGCACTACGCCACGGTGTTTTTTGATCTGGAGAAGGCCTATGATACCGCATGGCGATACGGTATCATGGAGACTCTCCACACGATGGGGGCGAGGGGACGCCTCCCAATTTTTATATCTGAATTTTTGCGAGATCGTCGATTCCGCGTACGGGTGGGGGGAGCCCTCTCCGGCCCAAAGGAGCAGGAAGAGGGTGTCCCGCAGGGAAGTGTCCTCAGTGTCACACTCTTTGCCCTGAGCATCAACGGCATCAACTCGGTGCTGCCGGAAGATGTTCTCGCTACGCTCTACGTGGACGACCTTTCGATCTCTTTTGGCTTGCCCAGATGCCAACTCTGGAGCGTCGACTCCAACAGGCATTGAACCGCGTCTCTCGCTATGCCGAAGCGCACAGGTTTCGGTTTTCTTTGGCCAAGACTAAGGTGGTGCACTTCTGCCGCCATCCACGGCTTCACCCCGACCCAGATTTGTTTCTTAATGGGGTGCGCCTGGATGTGGTTGAGTCACACCGTTTCCTTGGTCTTGTATTCGACCGACGCCTCACCTGGGAGGCTCATATTCGCAGCCTTAGGGTCTCTTGTACCCGCGCCATGGACATTCTCCGTTCCGTGACGTTCAGCGCTTGGGGCGCTGATAGGGCTACCGCCTTACTTTTTTATCGATCCTTTGTTCGCTCGAAGCTCGACTACGGATGCGAGTTTTATGCATCCGCAGCCGAGCGTTTATTGCGGAAGGTGGATTCGATCCACCACACCGGCCTTCGCCTTGCGACCGGTGCCTTCCGCACTTCCCCCATTGAGAGCCTGTTGGTCGATGCTGGGGAGATGCCACTCACTCTGCGCCGCGTGCAGTGCATCACTCGCCTGTACGCGCGAGCCCGGCGCCTCCCTCAGTCGCCAACAGCTCTCACTGCATCCGCATCTGATCTCGATGGTGCCTATGCCGCCGAGAGACGCCAGTCATACCCTAAGCTCTTTGGGTTTAGGGCCAGGAAACTCCTTCGAGAGGTAGATATAGCTCTCGGGCCGGTGGCGCCCCTGGTTCTGCCCAGGACGCCACCCTGGAGGGTACCACATTTGGCTATTTGTCGCCACGCCTCTGCTCCCAAAGCTTGTACTGCGCCGGGAGTATTGCGTTCGACCTTTTTGGAGCACACATCGTGTCACGCTGGTACCGTGCCAGTGTATACGGATGGCTCCAAGTCCCAAGAGGGGGTCGGCTTCCACGCCGTATCCCCTCTGTTTGAAGTCAGCGGGGCTCTACCAGGCGCTGCGTCTGTCTTCACGGCCGAGCTGGTGGCAATACACCACTCGGTACGGGAGATTACGCGACGTGCCCGGTTCGGAGACCGGATTGTGATCTATAGCGACTCACAAAGCGCCCTGAGTGCTCTCGGGGCATTGGAATCTCCGCATCCCCTCGTTCGCGATATCCGTGACGCCACGGTTTTGGCGAGCCGGGCAGATGTCGAGATTATCTTCTGCTGGGTTCCTGGACATGTAGGAATTGCGGGGAATGAGCGCGCCGATGAGGGCGCCAAAAAGTCCGCGAGGACTCTGTGACCGGACCAGCGTTTCGCTCTTCCTCACACCGACTACATGGCAGGAATACGGGCAGCTCTTCGGACTGCTTGGCAAAGAAGATGGGAGACGGTCGAAGGGAACTTAAAGTTGCGTGCCATTGCGCCGCGACTGTTCCCATGGACCTATCCCCCAATGCCGCGGCGGCTTCAGGTTGCTTTCTGTCGTCTCCGAATCGGACACACTCGTGTGACGCATCGCTATCTGATGGAGCTCTCGCCTGCGCCCTATTGCAACGACTGCGTCGTCCCCCAGACTGTTCGGCACATTCTTGTCGAATGTCCCAGTCTGGGTGATCTTCGCGCACGATACCTGTCCCAGTACCGGGATGGGCGGGGTCGCTACCGCCTGTCCCTTGTGCTTGGGACAGATTCGTGCACACTGACTTGTGGACTTGTTGACTTCTTGGGGGAGGCCGGCCTTCTCCCTATTATTTAAGCAAGGTTTGTTTGTTTTTTTTGTTGTTTTTTTGCATTTGTTTTGTTTGTTTTTTTCTTTAGTTGCACGCTCCTGCGCCGGGGGGACCTCTCCCCGACGCACCAGCTTGCTTCCTTTCCCCCTTTTGGGGTGTTGTTGTTTTTTTTTCTTTAATTTCATTTTAAAGTAGCCTAGAACTAGGCCAGTTTTAATACGGCGACTAATGCCCAAGTAGGCAGTCGCCAGATGAGTTTAAAAAAAAAAAAAAAAAAAAAAATTCTTGAAGTCCTGTATTCTCAGATTACATAGGGCCAGCGGACCTGCCCCCTCTATTTTCTTGATTGATGCTGGTTCAACGATCATAAACGACACGAAAGGTACCTTGAATGGGATCCCCAATATCTTGGCGGGATGTCAACATGGAAAAAAACCCTGAGATGAACATGGTACCAGAGGTGACACAGCCCTATTGGGTAGGATCTTTCAAAGAGTCGAACCCGGGCTTTGTGGCAAGGTCTAACCTGAATTCGCCCCTGCACAAGCTTCTCTTCAGACGGCTCTGGTCCCAGCAGAATCAGAAGAAGAGGAGGGACCTCCTCTCCAAGCTGGCACTTCTTTGACATCCAAGACCATCTCGATTTCAGAAGAAGGCTCTTTTGAGGCCGGTCCATCTGGCCAAAGGGTTCTTTCCAACGGTGAAGAGAAGCGAGATCGTTCCATACCCTTCCCTCCTAAAAGAAAAGAATTAAGATAAGCACTAAAAAGACTAATGGTTGGTCTCCCTCCTCGCGCGCTCCGGGGAGGGACAGATCCATTCCAGCTTCACCGAGTGTCTAGGCAAAAACCAGCACGTTCGGCCCCATTGGCTCCCCCGAGTGGGAAGCCCCAGAGCAAGACCAAATTCGCAAGTGCTCCGAGTGGAGCTTCGATTACGTTGGGGGCCCTGATTGAGAGACTACTTGGCGTCTTTGAGCTCTTGGATTCAAACCCCTTCTGATTATTCGCTCTACTGATGGCAGGATATTGGCCCACGGCAACATATTCCATTAAGGTAAAGTACAAGCTAGCGTGATTTGTAGAGAGCCGAAGGTGACGCGTTTGTTGGAGAGTAGCCTTCTGGCGCATGCGTCGGATTGCGGATACTCGATGGCAGGCTGGAGAGTGCGACGCAGCACTCTAATATGATTTCGTGAAAGGAGTTTCGTTTCGTGTCGGTTCGCCTAGCTTCTTTTATCCAGGAGAAACCCCCACCAGATAAGGAAATCTACATATAGGTCAGTATGACAATCGCTGGTTAGCCCGAGGGCACTAAGGACCGGTCCTGCATAGCGGAGAGATGCAAGGAGTTTTGTGTTTTGACATCAAACAGCGTTCAGGTGGAAGTTTCCTCGCTCCGGGTCAGAAGGATCTATTCGGCATCAGAGGTCTGTAGATATAGATACACATAGGCAGGATTCTTTGTAACAGAAAGTGTGTGTTATGGGAAGGGAAAGATCTACTCAACCCAATGCAGGGTTAAGCACAGCGCGTCCACAAATTGGTAGCCAGAAGTCTACTTGCTCTGACGTTTGTGTCTGCTCATGCCGGGATTCGGGATAGAACCCGGTACCGCGACGTTGGGAAACCAATGCCGACAATAGAGGGGTCAAGGTCAAAGGCTTGATTAAAAAAACAGGGAGGGGCTTCGGGACCCACCCATAAACTCTTCGTCACGTTTGATTGGGACAGGCTCCCTGCGTCGTTTTGTGCAGTTCGGTATCTATACCATGCGAAGGCATTCGTGCCACTGCGACGTAAGTCCTACTACTGCCAATGCTTCGGCCATACAAATCGCTTAAGTAGACGTGCAAAGTATTGGTTACCCAAAGTCTGTGTAATTTGCTCTAAGGCCGAACACGATAAGTCCAAATCATTTATGGACAAGTGTGGCACTTGAGGAGAACCGCACCTTGCTTCTTTAAGGCAATATTTTAGGTACCACCTAGAGATGGAAATCCTGGCAATTTAGCCTACGGATTGTCTCTCATTTCTCGAGACTACAGACTTCGTTTTGGCGTGCCCGCCGCTGCCTGGGGCGTCTTATGACTAAATGTTCGTGACCGCTTCAGGCCTACGAGCAAGCTCGTTTCCGCACCCATTCGGAACACTTCTGTGGCTTCTAGCCAATCTGTCGTTTCCCTAGTATAGCTAGCAGCACAAAGAATTCACAATCCTACCGTGCGTAAAAGCAGGGCTCTCATCCCCTTCCCCAGTGTGACCGGCCGCTTTGGGTCATACGCCCAGACCCAGTGCATAGCTGGGTGACTGGAAGAAGGCATAATCTCCAAAGGCGGAACCCTCGCATCCGAATCCCCCCGTGAACATAAGGTTTCGAGGTGGAGGGAGGAAAAGACTTGTGGCAAGCGCAACATCCCCTGATAAGTCCTCTAAGGCGACAGCGCATTTAGTACATTGTTCGGCCAACAGCACTCGAGGTTCTGCCTCCAAGAAACGTACTGCCATTTCCGTGAGGGTTTTCTCTTCAAAAGGGGCCCGCATCTCCTGCGAGCCAGACATGCAGGGCATATTACTTCAATGAAATTGCCGCGGACTCTGGGCCAACTGGGAGAAGCTTTGGATTCTAGTCTCCTCCCGTTTTCCTTAGCTATCTTTATACATGAGACTATGCTGGGCGCGTGTAACCTGCACACCCTACCTGGGTATAAGGGTTTTGAGATTCCACCACCACGGATGGGATTGGGGCCGTTTAGGTGGATGCGCGCTTTACACCCGGCATGATGTCTCCGTTCTTCTCTTTGCTTCACCTGATAGGATGTATACTGTTATTTATGCGTATATTTCATCATCAGCCGTCTTCGACACGGGGTACTTCCGCCTCGCCGTGGCAGAGTTGCCCAGGCGCTTTCTACTGCTCTGGAATTTTAACGTCAAACATCCTATCCTGAGAGAATAATCGAATAAGCTAAGGGGTCCGGTCCTTGTCGACCTGATCGACGAACTAGAAATAGGTGTCCTAAATTTGGTTTAGTTTACGCAACACTGCCCGAGATTCGCTTCATTTTCCCATTTTCCTGTCGGTGAGTCTCGTGCTCTGGTATGTTTCGAAGCAGACCCAGCGCTATTCCTGTCCCGTATGCGCGTCATCTCTTAACGGGACGACCCTTCAGGCAGAATTGTGGAAAGAGTCAAAAGGCTCGATAGCAATTTATATCAAGAAGAAACCTCCCCTTCTCCATGAAAATGGGAGTGCAATCTAGGATACGGCATCCGTAGCAAAGTTCTTCGTGCCCGGTTTCTCTAAATTCTCTTCTCGTGATGGTGCTCCGCCAGCATTTAATGCAAGTCTTGAGGTTTCTGAAGACCACAGGCTGGACATACCCTCCAGAGGTCTAGAACCCTCAAAAGACAAATTTGTATTAAGCGAGTTTAATTCGGCTTTCGCTTCGCGATGGGACACTCCCCCTTGTCTGGCCAATGTCTCTTATGCAATGCCACGATACATAGGTGAATGAGACATGTCCCGTGTGCTAGATTTGTTGAACAGGATCTGGACAGAGTGCATCTTTTTAGACTCCTGGCGAAAGGCTTCTGTGCTCGCTTTTTGCAAACCGAGATGAGATTACTCTACTCTGACCGGTTTTTGCACGATTTCTCTAACCTCCTGCGTGAGTAAGTTTATGTAAAATTCGTAAATATAAGATAGGCCTGTTTCTTGGACAGCGAAGGCCACCTCTCTTCTGCACAGTAAGGCTTCCGGAAGTTCCATTTCATATTGGATGTTCTGCTCTGGCAGGAAAATGCTATTTCCGAGGCCTTTCGTATACAGCACTACGCCATGTTATGCATCGATCTACAGAAGGCCTATGATTCCGCATGCCGATATGTTCGCATGGAGAATCTCCACACCATGGGGTTTAGGGGACTCCTTCCAATCTTTATTTCTGAGTTTTTACGATATTGTGGATTCCGCTTTCAGATGGAGTGGTGCCCTCCTTTGATCATTGGGGCCGAAAGAGACCTTTCGGCACCGGTCTCCTTAGTATCAAACTCTTTGTCATAAGCTTCAAAAGTATCACTTAGGTGCAGCCGGAAGATGTTATTGTTACGCTCTAAGTGGACGACCTATCTTTTTCTCTTGGTGTGGCCCAGATGCCAATTACAGAGCATCGAATCCATAAGGTATCAAACCTCATCTATCGCTATGCCGTAGATCGAAACTTTCGGTTTTTCCTGGCGAGGACAAAAGGAGACTACTACTAACGCCATTCACGGCTCCAACCCGCCCTTGACTTATTCTTAAACGAAGCTCCCCTGAAAATAATGGATTCGCACCGTCTCGTAGGTATTTTTTTCCGATCCATGCCTCAGGTGTGAGGTTTATACCTATAGGTCGAACCGAAGGGTCACCAATTTATAGGGAAATTAAGTTTCTAAATCATTATATGATTCTTCACGGGTGCTCTTATTTAGGCTGGGCTTACCGAAAGGTTTTCGAGGAATCGAGGTAAAGGAGGAGTTTGAGAAACAAAGTAGCAAAAAATATACTTTTATTCCAATACGGGCATATTAAAGAGGGCAAGCGGCACGTCACGAAGTACTTTCGGGTGACAAGCAGGTTTTCTATTCAATGCGAAATATTGAATTCTGGAGCGATAGGACTTAGGCGAGTTCAACGGGTTCCGTAACGCTAATATGCGAATGAATTAATCTTAAATGTCTTAATACTAAGTAAATCTTAAAGTTTTAATAATTAGTAATGAAAATGTCCCCTCTTTCTGAACTGCTAGGCTATATATACAGTTTTATTTCCAAGTAGACGTGGCCTAGACTCGTCCGTAGAACGAGCCTACCTCGTAAAGTTCATTAGTTTCCATCCGTATGGCTGAGCTACCGAACAGCTGTGTGTGTCAGATTTACCCAAATATTCCAATAGTTTTATTTCTATTAGAGAATTTACTGTCACAGATCTCTGTTCCAAATTCCTTTGGTAAGATTGCATTTGCCCAGCTGCTTTATAGAGTCCGATCTTCTGATAAATCTATCCCACGACGCAAATTGTTTGTTTAAGCGTTTCCTTTTATTGACTCAGGTCTCCTCTTGACCTGATATCCGATCCTGCGTTCGTATTTTTACCTACCGCGCATACCCCCAACGATCGTTTGCCCCCTTTCTATTTACACAAATTGAGATACCTATATATTTTCACTCTTAATTTTATATACAAATTCATATATGCAAATTAATATATACATTCTCATCTCTTTATTCTCATATTAGACATATTATTTTATATATATATAGTTTGATAGGATTTAACAAGAACACCGCGCGTCCATTTTGTGGAGTTTCTCGCTGGGTATATTGAATCCTGCAATTTGGTTACTACCCATCTTTTATTATTTAATAGTTTCTACGCACAGTTTATATTTAGGCTCAGTGTGCTGAAAGAAAGAAGGAGAAGAGGCTAAGCTGGGGCTGGACGGGGCGCTCAGTCCCGTCAGCACGGCGGCCAGGAGGGCAAATCGCCGCGCGTCTTACAGAGAGTTGCCTACCTATTACATAACCCGTGTACCACATACCCACACCATGGAAATTCTTTGGTACGTGGAGATTACCACTTGTGTTACTGATAGGGCTACCTACTTTCTTTTCTATCGATCGTTTTTTTATTCGAAAGTTGACTACGGATGCGAGTTTTATGCATCCACAGCCAATCCTGCATAGCGGAAGGTGAAATTCATCCACTACATCGGTCTCTGCCTTGAAACCGATGCCTTCCTGTAAATCACACGTCCTTCATTGAGAATCTACTTGTCGATGCTTGGGAGATAAGACTCGCTCTGCACTGTACTCAATGCATTATGTGCCGGTGCGTGCGAGACTGGTACTTCTCAGAGTCGGCAACGACTCTCATATATCTGCCCCTGATGTCAAATGTACCTCTAGCGCCGAGAGACGCCAGTCATACCCTAAGCCTTTTGGATGTAGGGCTAGGAAACTCCTTCAGGAGTTCGTTGTATTTAGTGGCCAGGTGGCGCCCCTGGTTCTACCGAGGATCAACCTATGACTCTCTGTCTTCACACCTCTGCTCTCAAAGAATATACAGCGCCGTGAGAATTACGTTAGCCCTTTTTGTATCACACTACGTGTGACGATGGAACCGTGCCTGTGTATATGGATGGCTCCACTTCCAAAACAGGGGCTCGATTTCCAATCTGTATCCATTTGTTTAGAGTCAGCAGGATTCTGCCAGCCGCTACGTCTGTCTTCTCAGCCAAGCTGGTTGCAATCCACCGCTCGGTACGGGAGATAACGCGACGTGCCCGGTTCGGAGACCGGGTTGTGATTTATGTTGACTCATAAAGCGCTCTAAGTGGTCTCGTGGCATTTGAATCTCCGCATCCCCTGGTTCACGATATCCGTTACGCCATGGTTTTGTCCAGCCGGGGGATATCTAGATAATTTTCTACTGTGTTCCTGGCCATGTTGGAATTGCGGGATTCAGCTCGCCGATGAGGGCGCCAAAGAGTCCACGAGGACTGAGCGACCAGACTAACGTTTTGCTCTTTCTCACGCTAATTACATGGCAGGATATTAGCTGCTTTCTGGACTTCTTGGCAAAGATGATGGCTGACTGCCGAGGCGAACTTAAAGTGGCGTGCCATTACAACGGAACTGTTTTTATGCACCTACCACCTTACGACGCGATGGATTCAGGTTGCTTTCTGTGGGGTCCAAATTAGGCATAGTCTCGGGACGCAACCTCATTTGATGAAATTCTCGCCTGCAGCTTATTATAGCAACTGCCTTGTCCTCCAGACTGTTTGTCATATTTTTGTTAAATGTCCCAGCCTGGCTATTATTCGCCACGTTACATCTCCCTCTAGCGGTAAATACAGCTTCTTCCTTTTACTCGTACTGGTTCATGCACACAGACTCGTGGAATATATGACATTTTGCAGGACTTTGGCCTCCTCCACTTTATTTGACTCTTAGTTGTTAGTCACATTTTCCTGCACACGTGGGAGGCGGGTCTACTCCTGACGCCGTAGCGCGCTTCCTTCTTTTTGCCTTATCTTCTCTTTTGTTTTTATTTGTTGTTCATTTTTTAGCCTGTATCTTAGCTTTGTTCCCCTTTTATCTTTTTCATGTTATTTATATATTGTTATTTTGTTTTGAATCTCGCCTAGTAGTAGGCTGTGGTGAGTGTACGGCGACTTACCCCCTAGTAGGGAGATTAGTATTAATGCAAGCAGTAAGATTGACGTCACAGCTCCTGCTATATACATAGGTCCTATACATTGACGGTTTTGTGGGAAATGAGTGTGTAAAGTGAGCAGCAAACAATCTTGAACGACTGATCAACAGAGATCATATGAGCTCTTCTGGCTCTCGTAAAGAAGATGAGAGACGATCGATAGGTATCTGAAGTTCCATTCCTTTGTGCTAAGTCATTTTCCGTGGATGTATCAATACATCAACGGCATCAGATATTTATGCACTACCTCCGAATCGGGCACATTTGACGGACGCAGCGCCATCTGACGAGCGCTTCTTTTAATTGGGGATATAATAGGCTTACTTTTGTAATTTTGGTGCAGAATTGATCGTCAAATTCAAAATGAAAAGGCTAACGTAACTCAGTCACTTAAGGTTCATTCCCATAAACGAATATTAACTCCCACGCCATAAGGATGTTTGTATTCTATGCGGTTAGTACGAATGACATCTTAATGTTTTCAATATTATATTTCTTTAAAGATGTTCGCTACACACACAAGTTAAATAATTCATGAATTATTACTTTCAGAAATAAACCCTTACGAATTAAATTATCCTTTTCAGATCAGTACCTTTGTATCTGATGTGGATTAGTTACTTGTCATGGTTTAGGTATGGCAACGAAGCACTCAACATTAACCAGTGGTCCAGTGTCACAAATATCTCCTGTGATGGGAACTCTACCTGTTTTCCGAATGGTGCCGCTATCCTCGCTTATTACCACTACGACACGGGCTCCATTTCTTTCAATGTAATAATGTTATTTGTTCTTTTCTTCTTCTACCGAACATTGGCATTTTTTATGCTTCTTTGCAAGACGTTTCGTTAAGTTCGAGTACGTGGTTACATTTCCGTCTTTCAAAATATGACCACCTGGAACTATGAATTATTATCTGACCAATTAAAATTATAATTAATATTGTCTATGATGCTTCAAAATTAAATTTTTATGCGATAAAATTCCATGTTTAATTAACCTGCTCATTATATATCGAATATGATTAATTATGTTCATTTGCACCTGGTATCACAACAAATTGGATAATTTGTTATGACTAAGCGTGGAACACGATTATCAAGAATTTATGTAAGGTTCATAAATAAACAAGTTTGAAAATTTAGAGTTGATTATTACATGAATCGATAGAGAAAAGTGAATTTGGTTTTCTATCAAATATGTAATACAGGAATGCATTACTCGTATTAAAATCGAAATATATAAGATAAAAGTTGGGAGATAATTCAATAAAATGAGACTTCGGATTTTTGAAAAATTAATCTTTTCTTACGGACACATTTCCTTTGTAGCTAGTAAAAGCCTGCACGACACTCTTACAAAGATCAATATAACTAGAGTCCCCAAAGTTTGCGGAGATTATCGGCGTAACACACGAATCGCATTTTAATTCACGTTAAATATTGCAATTTGCTTCTAGTTAATCACTGATAAAATGTACTCATTAGGTATAGGGCTACAACTATGTCTGTAAATATATATTTATCCATTTAAAATAATATAAATAGAAAGGCTCGTTCCACCTAACCATTAATATCATAAGCAACCATGTAAAAAATAGCGAACCATAGTCATTATGTATCGGTAGAACAAGGTATTTTTAACCAAAATATAGTAGGCCAAGCATAGTGCTGCAGAAATTTAAAAATGGAATCGAATTTTTTGCAGGAAACCATGATGAAGCATCATTAAGGAAACTTTAATGTTCAAATTTACCTTTTATGAATAGAATTAATATACTCTTAGGTAGATAGAGTAGAATTAAAATAATAAAAGAGGAAAAAGAGATTCATTGGGTGGGGCTAAGAGAAAACTGTGTTGTAAATATGAATGTTCATTAGTACAAAGACTTGCGTATGTACTCTTGAGTTAGGCAAAGAAAAGTGTAAATATAAGACAACAAACGATCTGCTCCTGGTGATAAGGAATGACTGAAAAATATATTCAATCCTAAACGGTTGTAAACTTATAGGTCTCAAACTATTTAAGTTTTAAAATCTTCTGTACAATGTTAACTGGTTGGTATGTAAATAAGAAGAGAGAAGGAACGGCACAATGAAGGGAAAAAAAAAATGTTTTAACAGGCAAGCTAAAGAAGGGAATCTGAGACTAAAAAGAGCATGATGAACTGTGATCGCCATGCGAAGCAGCATTTAAAGCTCTGCGCAGATTAAAGATTGATACTAACATGAAGGAAAATTAGGTTAAAATTGGATGCGCCATCTTGATGGTATGATAAATGTTTTCAAACCGATTACCCTTTACGCTTCTCCAGCTTATACTCTCCTCATTGTTCCGCTAACCTCTAACTCGTCTTATATACAAACCCCTTTTAGACCTGCATTCATACCTCTATCCTACCTTTCACTTTCGTCACTTTCTCTTTCGTTTCGTTGAAACTCTCTTCTACTACCAGGGTATGAAAATAATAATTGATCACCCATCCTACTCGTTATGGCCTCGACTATCTCTACTTTATGACATAGCCTTCTACCCCTTACCACACATGCTCTTCTCTCGATATTACGTGTGTTTGCCTGCTGTACTTTCGCCCTCTCATCATCTTTAGTCAAGACGCAGCGTATACCGTGAGGTTCCTACCTGCTGCGAGAGTAAAAAGCTTGCTGAGAAGGGAGGGTAATAGGTACTGATTGTGCTAGGTGGTTGACTATATTCACTTTACTACAGTAAACATATAAGGTGGGTATACCAGAACCATGCTTTTGAATAAAACTCAAGGAAGATGTGACCTAAATGGTGGGCAGGGTTGGCAAACCCCAGCAATGCTGGACTGGGAGTAATTATGTCTAAATCAACACATAATGGAAATTATGATCCTATGGAGGGGCACGGTAATTTGATTTCCTGGCCGCCGCGCTGATAGAACTCCACCTCCAGCCACCCCTTTTCCTCTTCTACTTCTTTCTGACAGCCTGTGCTTTGACCCTACTTCCTCACTTTCCATACAATCTAATTTAACAGGGTAGACGCAGACCAGTTTCCTCTCAACCAACTCTCCCGGATCGAGGTTGAGGGGGAACGGAACAACATTCCCTCTCACCTGAGCTACAGCCTGTGGTGGTGGGATTTTAATACCTTGCTTCATCCCCATCCACACTGATATAAAACATACACTTACTTTCTCGTTTCTCTGTCTATCAATTTTACGCAGGGCCCAAGGTGGACCGCCATGCTGATGGGCTACCAGGTCCTAGGCGGGAGGAGTGGCTTCAAATGTTGGCAACTAGTTTGTCCGGACCGGTGTACACCCCTCGCTGAGGGTGATACTGTATGGGGTGATAAGAATCTCCGTCCAGTGATTATTATAGAATCAGTATGCCCAATTATGAATATATTAAAAAAAATACCTCCCCTCGATAATCACCGGCGTCGCTGATGGGCAGCTCCACTAAAGTAATGGAGGTCACCCGTCCCTGTTCCTTCGTAGGGGACAATCCAAAACTCTTCTAACGGAGAGGAGGCTTACTCCTCTTCTTTGCGTACGAGTGCAGGTGACTCCCCCTCAAGCCCTTCTCTGTAACTTTATCCAGTTGCAGTCCCCCCTTTAATTTCCAAGGGGACTGCCAAGAAAGAACGTAGGTGGCCCAAAATTGACCGCTTCCGGTGTGAGCGTTCTGAAAAGGCCAGCCCCTTTAATGGGGAAAGGGATGGCAGGGTTCGCCGGCTCCTGCTCCCTAATATCCTGCGTGCGTGCGCTACCAGCTTGCATAGGGTAAGCACATCATGACCGAATAAAAGATGCCTTGAATGGGACCCGTGATGGCTTAGGGTGGGATGGCCACATGTGGGGCCTTCCCCCCTGAGATGAACACTGTCCCTGAAATGACCCAGCCCCAGACGATAGGATCTTTCAAAGGGTCTAACCCGGGATCAGTGACGAGCAGAGTACCTGTGTGTGCCCCTATGCAAAGCTCCTCCTGAAACGACTCTGGTCCCAGAGGCCACACAATGAGATGAAGGATCTCCTCACCCAGCTGGTGCCCCTGTGATAGCCGAGCCCTTCCATATTTCAGAGGAGGATGTTGTTGAGGCTGGTCCATCTGGCCTAGGGGCTCCTGCCTTTGTAGGGAAGAAAGAGGGTGATTCCCGGCCCTCCTCTCCTAAAAAAAAAATAGAAAATTACGAAAAAGACTATGGACTCACCCCCCTTCCGTGGGAGCCACGGAAAAGGACAATTCCGCTGAGGTTTGGTAAGCGACCAAGCGAAGTTTGGCATGTTCGGCCCCGCTGCCACCCCAGGCGCAGAGTCTCTGAAAAAGACCAAAAGTAAAAGTACAAGTGCACATAGCGGAGCCTCGATTACGTCGTGGAGCCTTATTTAGATGTTACCTGGCGTTTTTAAGCCCACTGGCTTTAAACGCTTTCTCGTTATTCGCTCCACTGATGGCCGCATTCGGCTAAGGGCAACATGATCAATCATAGGAGATCTTTAGGGGGTGTGGTTGGTAGGGAGCCGAAGGTGACTCATTTCTCGGACGGGAGCCTTTTGGAGAATGCGTCGAATCCCTCCGAGGCGGCCATGATTAGTGCCCTTTGCACCCTTGATGGCACACCTGTGAGTGTTACGGTACACTATACCATGAACTTTGTGAAAGGAGTAGTTTATGCGAGGTAACTCGTGGACTACTTGATAGATGATATCACCTTAGAGCTGGCCGACTATGGGGCGGTCAAAGTCGAAGGTGTGATGAGAAAACAGGGAGAGGCCTCGAGACCCACCCCTACACTCTTCGTTAGTACGACTGTGACAAGCTCCCTAACCTGGTGCGTGCCGGTTCGTATTGCTACTGAGTAAGGCATTCGTGCTACTACCTCGGAGGTGCTATTAATGCCACCGCTTCGCCCATACGAATCGTTCATGTAGACTTGCAAAGTCGGGGTTACCCGAACTCTGTTTAAGTTACTCCTCTGCCGCACACGATAAATGCAAGTCATGTGTGGCCAAGTGTGTCGTTTCTGGAGAGCCGCACCCCGCTTCTTTGAAGCAATGTGGTGAGTATCTACTTGAGAAGGAATTTCTCGCCGTTCATGCCCAGGATATTCTCTCTCTTCTCGTGGCTAAAAACTTGGCGTTAGCGTGTTCGGTACTGACTGGGACGTCCTATGCTTCAATATTAAGAGACACCCTCTGCGCTAGCCCCCTCCAGGCCTACGAGCACGCTCGTTTCCGTGGCCATTCGTAACCATCCCGCGGGTTCTGCCCGCCCCGGGCGCTCCCCTGATAGAGCTAGCGGCAAAACGGGTTCACACCCAGCCCCCGCTAAACCAGGGCTTCCCCTCTTTACCTCAGCCGACCGATTCCCGCAAGGTAGAATGGTCCCGCGCGCCTCCACCGACTAGTTCGACTCACAGGAGGCAACACCTCTGAAGTTGGGCGTGAGGCTATCTTCGGTTAGAATTTGGAGTCTCTTCAGTACAACTAGTGCGAACAGCTTTCCAACAATGCTGAGGATAGAGATGCGGCGGTAGTTGTTGTAGGTGCTTCTGTTGGCTTTGATTTTTAGAGGGTAATAATGTTAGCATCTCTCATTATTTGGGATACTTCACCTTCTTTCGAACCGAGGCACAGGATCTCGTGCAGTTCGTTGATTATGGTCTTTTAACAGCATTTTAGGATTAAGGCAGGTATATCTTCTTTTCCAGGTGCTTTGTCAGGGGCAAGAGAGTCCATGGATTTGCTGAGCTCGTCTACTGTTGGTAAATTGTCTAGCTCTTCTAGGATGGCCGAACACTCAATAGCGTTCAGAGCTTGTTCAGAGGTCATGTTTTCTCTGGAGTACAGCTCAGAATAATGCTTTACGCAACCTTCCATCTGCTTGGTCCATTCCTGGATAACTTCCCCTGAGCCAGACTTGAGGGAGGTGGTCTTCTTTTGGTTTGAGCCTAAGGCCAGCTTAATGGCATCATACATTCCTCTGATTTGCTGGTATTTGCTGTTAGCTGAATCTTGGAGCAGAGATGTAGCCAATAGTCGTTCGTGCAGCGCTTAGTGGTCTGCTGGACTTTGCTGCAAGCAGCTCGGAGGACCTGCAGATTCCTCTCGCTAGGGGTCGCTTTGTATGCGGCCAGGGCGTTCCTCTTCTCTTTGATGATTGGTCTTAGTTCTTTAGGGTGGGCTTAAAACCAGTCTCTTGTCTCGCAGGTCTTTCTACCTAGATGCTCACAGTGGCAGTGTAGGGGATTTCTCTGAAGTGCTCTCATCTCTCTTTGGTGTTTGCTATTGGTAGGCCAGGCAGGGATTTTTCCACAGCTTCGGTGAACTCCCTAAATCTTTCCTTGTTGCCTGTCTTGAGGATGTCAATGTGAGTCTGCCCTCCATTTTAGTACGTCATAGTCTCTTTTCACGAATCTCGACCTTGTAACAAACCAGTAAGTGATCAGAGTCACATTAGGCACCCTGGTCGGTGCGTGTGAGTAGGATGCTTGTCAGGCGGGGACGTCTAGTGAGAATCAAGTTGAGTTCGTGCTAATGTTGGACCGGGTTGGTCTCCAGGAGACACTGTGCTGGGGATTGATTTTAAATAGTCATGTTTCTCACGAAAACTAAAAACAACAACTATTTTTTCCATAGACTTAACAAATTTGGGAGAAATTTCTCTCGGGTTATATTTTAATATCTCAGTAACTTATAAAAGAAAGATGAAATTAATGTTATATCGGAAGCAATTAGATTCTCTACCTAGCTTCATCTATAATATATTAAATTACCCTAGACCTTATAATTTTGCCGCTAAGTTGGAAAACAACACCAAATAGTAGATTTTTTCGTGCGTCAGTGCGCTCGTTGGTTACCGATAAAAGGCTAAACACTTTACGTTTTTAGTTATAGGCATTTGTTCTTATATATCTACTAGCACCCGGACCATGCGCAGAGTCAGTAGGCGGTGTCTCTTGGCTCCTGGAGCCAAATGAAGGAAATAATACGCATCTGAGGCGAAAAAAAAACAACTTATGTTCCTTACAAGGTGGTCTACTAGGCCCCCGAGAATTCATCTACTTGGTGTTTTGCTGCTGAAAAGAATCAGATGGGAGCACTTCCTACTTCTTTAGAAATATAGAATGAGAAAGTTGATAGCAAGATAGCTGCTGAGTCCTCTGCATCATCGCAAAAACGGAAACATACTTACTGTATGATGACTGATATCCTACAAAGCCTCATATACAATGCAATACACACTATCATAAGGAAGTTTGCTACCGTAACGAGAATCAGAATCAGCTATGAGAATAATGATACCACTAACAGATGTTATGTGAGCTTCCTGACAAATGAGGTTGCTAAGGCATCCCTTGAATATAGAACCTCCCTACCCATATGTGAGAAGAACTTCTCTGTCCGAGTCAGAAGATCGAGTAATCTAGAAGGGAATAAGCAGACCTACTGCCCAAACATATTTGAAACCATCTGGCAAAGAAGGCAGCAAGGCAACGAATAATACGCACTCACTACAGATTAGTGGCCTACTACAAAGAAGACAAAGCCAATTTCACTCGAGCTACCCGGTATTTGGGGAGAGAGAGATAAAAAAAAGAGAGTGATAGGACTCATGACAGAAGGACATCTAAAAACTAAAAAAATATAGAAGGTAGTCCTCATACACTCCCCAAACTTCACCATGTCGAAAATGCTCTCCAACCTCCGATGCCCATATCATGACATGTTCGAAACAATTGCACCTCACAAGTCCTTCAACTTCAGTAAAGGGTTGCATATACAGCTATGACGTCTTCGACTTCTTCGAATAGGAGATAGTTGATATTGCCACGGTACTGTGAGCCTTGTCACAAAAATAAAGGTATAGAACATCCATATAATATTGATCTTCTTTGGTTACTTCGCACACGGCAAGATCAAGATCGGCCCTCAATCAATGAAGGTTAAGCTGCTGCTGGTGCTTCAACTATGATTAAGGAGATGAAGTACTTTAAAGAGGCCCCAAGATACGGTAACTGCTCTTACATGGATAACCATGCCACCGCAGAATGCAGTAGAGAGGTCTACTGCTTCCACTACGGGGGAGATCCTCCCGTGAACTCCCGGCAATTTAAAACTTATAAATTGGAGAGCTGGAAGAGAACTGATGTTTGGGAATAGGAATGAGAGACAAGTGAAGGCCTTCTTCTTCCCCGCGGCTAGCCCCCCTCCCCTGCCATAGAAACAAAAGTTGCTCTCCCAAAAAAGAACGCCACACTTCCTCCCCCAGAAAATGCATTTTTTGCGATGGCCGTGAGAAACAGATTTAGTCCACTAGAAAACGAGGCTGAGTCCACACAGGCGCCGACTCAACTGAGGCATCACCGCTCAACTCCATCCCGGCTCTGGAGCCGAAGCCCAGTAGGCACCTGTCTGCAAAATACTCCCACCAAATGAGACGTCGCTCCTCCTCAGATCCTGCGACTCGGTCTAGGCGCCACACCGGCCAAAAGCAGTACCTGCTGGTCCACAACTCCTGAATCTCCAGCAGACAAAGACCAAGAGGCCGACAACATGTCATATAACGTTGACATGCAAGAGCAAAGAGCAACACTGCCCCTGGCTGCAACCTGAACCTCCCCTCAGCGCCCCATGAGGAGGACGACCTCTTGTCGCGCCCCGGGGAGGTAGTGCCCCTCAAGGAAATGATAAGACACAGACAGGAGACAAACAGGTACCAGTTGATCTCCCTACCAAGGGGTCCACTGGAGTTGCATGAAAAACAATCAAGCTCCATATAAAAAACGGAAGAGATGAAAGAAGAAAGGACTTTCAATCGTCATCCCCTATCTTCACAACAGAGGGAGGTTAAAAAAAGGTTATCCCCTATGAAATGCTTCGGCATCTTCCGCAAGATTGAATGTCCTTTCTGCTAGGCCTCAACAAACGAATCTAGATGGAGGGACCGTGGCGGTGGTGATTCCGATTCCGAATCATGGAAAAGATTACTCGCAGCATACCAACTTCAACCCAATCTCACTTACGCCGTGTATTTGCATGCTGATCGAGTATGTATATGATAAATTTCAGGCTGATATGGATCCTGAAACGCGAGAATTATTTGCAAACTGAAAGTTCGGGTTCCGCAAGATCCGTTCCACGTTACCGCTCTCCTGACACTGGAATTATAAATCTGCAGAACATTTAGATCGAAGCAGCATCACACAAAAGTTTTCTTTAATCTAAAGGCCTTCATAGCCAATCGGATCATTAGGAATCGGACTAGACGAGTTCTTTTCTCCCCCTACTAACTCAAACGTGGATATCCAAAGGACAGTAAATAACTTGCATATAACTCTGTTTGCTCTGATGATCAATGACATAGTGGATGTGCTCCCAAAGGCAGTGATCAGTACCTTATATGTGGACGTTCTGTCAATATCATTTGCTTCCTCACTAATGTCAGCGGCCAAAAGACGGGTCAATCTTGGCATAGAGAATGTCTGTGAGTGGGATACCGTTAAGGGTTTCCGCTTCTCTCAGAAAAAGACCATCGCACTACAATTCTGAAGGATCTTTTGCATCCATCCTGACTTCGATCTGTATCTATATGTCAAGTAGATCCCATGCAGAGATGAAGCTCGGTTTGGGGGGTTGATCTTTGACGCCAGACTAACCTGGGCTCCCCACTTCCGCTCCCTGAAGTTTGATTGCATTGGGCAATGATTCTTATAAATTACTATCAATAACAACCTGGGGTAAAGACCGCGACATCATTGAGGCTGCCTAATACAATAATATAACTAAAATTAGAATACGTTTGCAAGCTGTACTCCCCCGCTACCCAGGCCCGACTGAAGGCGCTGGATTCCATCCAGAACGTAGGAGTGCACCTCTCATCTGTTGCATTCAGGTTGTCCCCCATCCCTAGCTTTCTGGTGGATTTTTTTAATGTTCGTATGGATATTGCGCACCATCTCTTTTATCTATATAATCATTGTTGGATCTTTTAGCTCGAAAATTTTGTGTGTGACCTGTTTCGTTTGCATTTTGCACTCTTGCAATCGTTGATACACCATGGACTAGAAAGGAGCAATTATTATTTATTGAGATGCGTGAAATAAACTTCAATCGATTTCAACATATTTGGGAAGGTTTTTAAAGGTGATAGAGATTGACTGGGATTGTAGCTGTCTCTTTGTTGAATGCTGCCCAGTTGGCCTGATTGTAGCGCCAATGTTGATTGGGGATAGGGGTGGTCCGTAGTAGAGCCTCAATGATGATAGGGTAGTGATCGCTAGCACATAGCTCATCGTGGGTGTGCCAAAAGAGATCGCAAGGTGCAGCTTTTGAATTGAGGGAGAGGCCAATGGCTGAAAAACTATTTGTTTGTTGTTGATAATGGATTCCTTGGTTTGTGGCTTCTATGAGGTCAAGGATGATACGCCCACGGCTCGTTTCTTTTTCATTGCCTCGGACTCCGCTTCGGGGGTTAAAGTCATCTAGGATGAAACATGGATGGGGAAGCAGATCGGTTAGATGTTCTTAGTCTGCATATGATATTGTGATGTTTGGAGACAGGCAAATGGAACATATGTATTGCAGTCAGTTTGGTTAACTCTATCCTTATTGCTATGGTATTTATGATTTTATTAATGTTCAATGTAAGATAAGGCCTGCTTTATCAATAAATATGGGGTTGCCGTTTTTTTGTTCGGGTTGGAGTGACAGAGGTATTTAATTTTTTTAAGGAAATATCAGGATTGTTATGCATAGTCTCATTGAAGCAGATGCATGTGGGATGGTATTCATTTATTAAATCTTTTAAGCTTTCGTAATTGGCTCTAAGGCCGCGAATGTTCCATTGTAGGAAGAGGGTGTGTATGGTGTGGTGTTTAGAGTCAAAAGTTGTTTGATAGTTTAATCGTCCCAATTGGGGCGGAATTGATAGTTTTGGAAGTCGTTTTTGGTGTTCTGATTTGGAATGCTTTCGTTGCAGTCGTTTTGGGAGAGAAGCTCCCGTTGTTTTGGCACTCTTTATGTTTGGTGTGTAATTGTAAAAATGTTGGCTGATGAACGGTTTTCAATCTCGAACGTAACCGTTTTCTGGCTGGATGTGCGGCCTGCTTTATCGACGTTTCCTTCCGAGCTAATAGGAGACCATAAATGTGGGAGAGTCTTGACGAGTCTTCTTGTTGAAGAGTTTCAACTCTGCAGTTGGTGAAGAATGGATTTTTGAGGACTCTTGATGGGTTCTTTTTTGAGTGTTGGACTTGGCTTCTTCTAAGGGGTTACTGGTTGGGGATTGAGTTTCGGTGTTGTCAGGAGGTCCGGCTTGGTCTTCATTATGTGCCGTTGGCTTGTTGGCGTTGCAATATTGCAGTATGTTTCTCTGTGGATGGCATTTGAGGTTTTAATAGGTTTACGTTTTTGTTGCACAGTTTCTGTGCGGATTCGTCTGCCATGTCCTCTACTGCCTGACGTCTTCGGATAACAAAAAAGAGCATTCGTTTTCTTACTTTTTGATTGTATTCTTATTGTTAGCAAGTTTTACTGAAGGCATGATGTGGTTTATTGCAGTTGCGGCATCTTTCTGGATTTTTACATTGGTCACTGCTATGACCGTCTGTGGAGCATCTGAAGCAAAGTTTTGGGACTGTTTCGCAATATTTGGTCGGGTGCCCGAATATCAGCCAAGAAAAGCTTTGCATAGGTGTTGGAAATTTTTTGCTAATGTAGATGATGGTTTCGGCGAACCGGATCGTGCAAGGCATGGTCTCTTATTTGAAAAGGACTTTTATGATCTTGAAAGGGGTTTGCTTGAATCTGGTATTTTTTTCGCCTTTATAGATAAATTCTTCTGTGCTTTTTGGTCCTGGCATGAATTTGTAGAGCGGTACTGTGCCTCTCCTAGTAATATGCTCGTTTATTTTTGTTGCCTGTAGGCTATAATTACCTAGTGAGGTGAGCGAGAGTAGTTTTTTGGATATATATTCTGTTTTATCTTTGACCATGACTTCGTTCTACTGTGATTTAGGTTGAACTTCGGTTGAGCTTCGCCTGTTAAGGACTGCAGGCACTTTTGGAGGTCTATGGCGCAGTTTAATTTGTTTAAATCCCTTTTAGGAGTTACGCAGCGTGACCAGCATGCTAGACCGAAGAGTGGTGTGTGGTTATTTGTTTTTATTTTAGTTGGACGAGCTCTCATTATATATTTCTTTGTTTGAGTGTTGATATATAGGATGTTTTGAAAAATTCATGGCCGTGGAAAAAGGATTCGCCACCCCTGCACGTGAAGGTCAACACTGAACCCAAAAATGGAATGGCACTACTGGGAGCCTTTTAATTGGCCCCGGCCGCTATCACCCCTTGGGAAAATCCGAACCGAATTGTACACGTGGCGCGGTAGGCAGGTTGGGGTAAAGGATCCAGCTTGGTGACAGACATCAGAGTGATTAGAGTCATCATGCCTAACATCTGGTCGTGGGAGTATTTAATTCCGTCTTTAGGGTTAGCACCGGAGAAGGATGGACCGATGAAATGGTATAGAAAGTGAGTGAGTGAAAAGTATATGTAGAAGGACGATGCAGGGTATAAGAGGAGTGGAAGCGAAGACGAGGTAATGGTTAGCGGAAGAAGAAAAGGCATGCCAAGCTGGGGCCGGACGGGGTTCGTGTGGAGGGAGGTGCAATTTACTTGGATCTCCAAAGGCAGTCAGCACTGGTAAGGTGCTGGCGCCACCTCCAAGGATTGCCTGACTCTGTGGCCAGTAGAATGTTTTGGGTTAATGCCAATGCCGCCCAACACATTGGTAGAGGCTCCACTCCAGAAATATTTGGTCAAGGAGTTCTGGTGCTGCTTGACGCTCACCCAAACTTCACCGTGCAAATAAGCCCACAGGATCATATCAGACTAGGTTCTTGGGATTTCCCTGAGATGAGCTTTTGCATGGGACTTTCAAAGAGAAAAGGATCATTCCCTTTTCACTTAGGTATTTTTTTCAGTCTATCTAATTGTCATTCAGGCGACAAATTGTTTTAATCTTGACCAGGACCCACTCTGCAATTCTGCTGGGTCCCTGCCCAAGTGCTGGTCTCTGGCAACGAGACTGCGATTGCCTTTTGTAAGGCATCCGCATTACGACCGGCAACATCACCCCTCGCAATACCAGCACGTGATCTCCGGCATACATACTACAGGCATGGAAAGAACAGTGGACCGTGTTAGACAGAAACAAATTGAGACCGATACCTGAAAATGTAGAAGGATGGGAGTAGAGTGGTCTGCTACGCCACCTCTAGGTTGTAGTTATACCTCTTCTGGTGTGCCACACCCAAATTACTTATAGGAATCTTATGGAGAGGGGTCCACCCCCTTACTGTGATGGCCGTTTGGTGCCCCACATGGTGTTCCTCATGATGGTAGGAGATCACCGCAACGCCCATCTTGTGGAGCACTGGGTGGCAGAATGGTGTCTACTCCTTACTATCCAAGCTTGGCCAGACTGGAAGAGTGGATCGGAATTTGATTATATATAATAAATTTTAAAATACTTTTTTATAAATATATATTCTAATTTAATACAAGACTATTTTAAAATATCTTTTAATATATATATATATATATATATATATATATATATATATATATATATATATATATATATATATATTCCATATATTTTTTCTTTCATCCATTCACTGATCATCTTTCACCGCTTGATCCCCATCTTCCTCATTCATCCTTCAAAACATTATTCTGTAAAAATCTCAAATAACTCTGTAGCCATTTTTCCAAATCAAATTATCTTACAAAAATTCATCATTCATAATTCATCTATTCAATCTCATTCACCCACTCCCCCTTAACCTTTCTCATACATTCATTCATCCATCCATAAATCATTACTCATTCATTCAGTTTTATTCATTCTTAGCTTTATACTACAACTGAAAATACTCGGTGTTTAAAATTTATAATTTAAATGTTGTTTTTTTTCATAGCCAATTATTCAATCAATATTTCGAATTTTCGACCATTTTAGCTCTTCAACTATCCGTCATCCATTCCTCACTCATTCACCACCCATAATAAATCCTCAAAATTATCACATTCGAAATTACTTTAAACACAATTATAATCGTTGGTTATACCATTAGATTCAGTATTAAAAGACTTTTCAAATTCTATATGGCAACCTTACTATTCTTCAAATTTCTGTAAATTTCACATAAATTTAATATTTGTGTGTTTAGTTTAAAAGCCTAGCCTAATATTAGTCCATAGCGTGATTAAGGCTATTTTGTCATAGTACGCAGTTGCCAGATTGGCTCTTAAATTAAAACAAAATTTTAAAGCGGTCGATTCACCTACGTTTTAGATCAATAGCGGCGAAAGATTCTCCCTAAGCGAGTAAGTATATTCTTGAGATAAAAACGGTAGATGAGGATCTTACCTCTTCCGGTAAGGTCAGAAATGCCGCTCTATGCTCTAATTAGTCTACCAAGTGGATCGTAAATTATGAATTTCGTTCATCTATCTTTGATTTATCAATTTTCTTTATATTTGCGATACATTTATGGAATAAGCATAATTCATTATCCAAAAATTGATCTGGGCTCAAATTAATCAATATTTCTTAATGAAGTTTGATTTAAAGTGAACAAATGAAACATTGAAAAATTCTCCTCCATATCTGAGCTTTATATTTGCCTCATATATTTTAAGTTAAAACCAATATTCTGTTGCTGCTTATATTCTTTTCCAATGATTTGTGAATACTCTTGAGACCATTAATAGTTCTTTATATATTTCCTATAGACAAAAATTATGAAAGTAAATGTCCAATTATAGAAGATTTATTACTCTGAATAGAACTTGACCTAAATCCTTGAAAAGAACGGAAAAAAATATAGGTTCTTCTTATCCTTCTAATTTGAAAACTTTTGTTATTAATACTTTTTTATTTTTATCGGTTAATTTCATCCTATTCTGACAGCATTTTACCTCGATAAATTGGATCTAAGGTGGGAAAACATTTGTGCATTTTTTTTACCATATTTTTACGTTCTTTCTAATAGCATAGGTCACAAAGCTCTCAGCACCATAGGTGTCTAGCTACTAGTAATGTCATTTATTTTAAAAAAGGCCCCAAAAGGAGTTGACCTATTTGTCCGAGCGAGTTGGAAAAAATGTTATTAGAAAGAACTGGGAAAAGTAATCTAGGTAGTATATTTTCAATTAAATAGGCTTAAGAGATCTCTTTTTATTAAGAATAAATCCTTCCCCTAGGCTGAAAATCCTGGGTTTTAATCCTTTTGCGTCCTTATTATACCTCTAAATTCAAGCATAATGAAAAGACTATATAGTTTTCTGAATCACATTTTCCCGCCGTTTCTAATAGTGTGAGTCCTGCATTTTCTGTTTAATAGTTTTCTATCTATTAGATAATATTCTATTTGAAAAAAATATGTCCAAAATACCAACGGACCTATTTGTCTTAGCGATTTGGGATGGGTATCACGCGAACGAGCGGAAAAAAAATATTCAATATACTATATTTTCATTTATCTGAGTTTAATAGATTTTTTTAATTGAAATTAAATCAGTTACAGTGTTGGTGGCCTGTTTCTTTCTGTTAAGTCTGTATCTTACCTCTTACATTCAACCAAAATGGAAAACACTATGGTTTTCTTTACCCAATTTTTGCGCCTTTTCGAATAATGTAATCCCGCAGTTCGCCATCCCATTGATTTTAAGATATTACCGAAAGTCCATTTTTTGAAAGAGATGACCTTGTTGGTTCGACTTAAAAATAACCCTCAGGATTAATAAATTCTAAGACATTATGCATCTTAAATGACCATTTTTTTCTTAATTTAGTTAATTAAACCTAAATAATAGTTAGGGCAAAAGGTTAAGAATCTTCGATCTATTTTGCCCTGTGTATTTTTTTCCGTTCTTCCTATTTTAGTGTTTATTATCGTGGGATTAATAGTGTGGAAAATGTTCAAAAACTATGGGTCAGATCAAAATATTGATTGCATTTTCGAGTTTTCAAATTATTATAGACCATAATATCAAATTTTGAAACTCCTGGCTCTAAAAGCGAGGTCAGAATCTTCGTTTGAAAACTTAATTTTAAGCTATGATAAATCCGATAGTAATCGATGGTTATGTTTTTCTATACCGTATATTCGCCTTTGAAATCGGAAACTCAAGAACTAAGAAATTCCAATCAGAATGAAATTTGGGGCTTATTAACTTTCATACCTAATCCTAATTTGGGGTTCTAAACTACAAATGCCCCTCTCTACCTCATTTCGAAGATAAGTCCCAAAATTCTAAACTTACAAATATTGCATCGAACCACGTTGGTTTAAAGGGCAATAGAAATTTAACTAGTGTGCTCAGCTTGACCTATTTAACGTCTCCATAGAATGCGCCACCTAACGGTATCCAATAATTCTCGATATGTAACAATTTCCTGGGCTACCCCAGGAAATTGAACAGAAATAGCGGGCGAAAAAACAACGTCGCTGGAACATACAAACCCTAATAAAAGTGGTTTACAATTATAATATTAATAAATATTTTCTTATAGCAGGCAATGGCTTCGCCACTTCCCTGCCCCTACCGGGGGAGCTAGCGCTTCGCTACTAAGCTTAAAATTTAAAATCTAAAAAAAAGGAGCCATGGTTCAATTTTTATAAATTTTTTGAACTTCGCCAATTATAATAATTTTCAAAAGAAGTAAACTAAATTTGCCCCTTTTCAAAATATCACGTTGCTAAAATATAGTTATAGATAGAAGATATAAAAAATAAATTTTCTGAACTTCATCATCTGTAATTCTATGGGTTTAAAAAATTCACAAAATTTCGATAATAAAATTTATTCCTCAACTTCACCATTTTGTTTTTTTGGCTCTGGTTTGGACTCTCTCTTGCACCTCGGTTTGACATTGCTACCTGTTATAGTTAAATCTTAATGCGAGTTTAGCCATCAATCTCCTACTTCCTTATTGGTGATTTCTTTTCTTAGAGGCGGTCCTTTATCTTTTACTAGCTTATATATACCCTTATTATATTATTTTCGCTTGTAGTTATCCTTTAAAATGAACTGAATAAAGATCGAAAGTTGTAGGAAGCAACTTTTCATTTTTCCTGCGGGACATTGCCTTCATTGCGAACATCACGTGCTACTTTGTGAGTTATTCATTTCATTTCATATATATATATATATATATATATATATATATATATATATATATATATATATATATATATATATATATATACTAGCAAGAACAGTAAAATCTACGATACATAGTCAAATTTCATTAACGTAATCTTAATACTTTATTTTTAATTAAGAATATTCTTTTCATTCATTTCTTATACGGGAATTTCACCCACACGTGGCTCGTTCAGCGAGCCACATTATAGAATGGCTGACGAGTATAAACAAGTGTAACCCGGCACGCTGCGGAGTTCGGTTATATTCCCTGGTTCCCTGATTTTGTCTCTACCACCATACTTTAGTCGCTAATCTTATTCCTTGGTTTTAGTTTACCTATGGGGGCCTAGAACCGTTCACTACTCTTTTAGTTTCGTAGGCTCGGGTAACCAGTGTGATCGTAATTTCCTCTTAAGGTAAAGGAAATTTGGAGCAGGATTCAAATTCATTATTAGGCGTTCTCCATAGCTATTCGAGATTGACTGATGGTCATCTTTTTTTCCTTTTTTTATTTGCGTTTTATTCCGTCTTTCACCCATTTATGGGTCTAAACAGGCGCGGTATTTTATAGTGATTGCGTTACCTGAAAGCGATGTTATCATTCTTTGAATTTCAATGGCTAGGGGATGAGCTTGGTTTCGTGATTTTATCATTATCAGCGGACTGTTTGAGTCAGAAAATATTGTGGTTTTATTTCACCTGATTTTGCGGACTTGAGGCCCATATAGATGGCAGTAAGTTCTGCCGAGAGCACGGAAGCGCAATTCGGAAGTCGGGCTGCTCATATGTGGTGCAAGAGAATTAGTGCACATGCCACGCCATCCGCCAATTTCGATCCATCTGTGAATATGGACTGACATGGTTGATGAGATTTTTAGTGGTCCTGGAAAATGATGGATCGCACTAGGGGCGTCATTGTTGATTTTGAAGATGGGAGTTTTTTGACATATTACTGAAAGTTGAATAATCCACTGGAGAATAGTATAATAGTTGTCTATGAGGGTGTTTGGCTCTGGCAGGTTTAAATGTTTTAAGAGTTTTTTAACCCTTACCGTGAAGGTGATGTAGCTGCAGGTCCTTGAGTTGTTTGCTGGTAGCGTATTTTTTAGTATTGTTTTTAGTTTGTTATTCTGTTTGTAAACACGCACAAGGTATTTGAGTTCTGCAACTTGTCTTTTGGTGACGTAAAGGTAGAATTCCCGTCTCGGCGCAAAGAGAGGATGTTGGAGTTGTTTGAAGGCATCTGTGGCTAGACGGAAGCCTTGGTTCTGTAGAGGATCTAATTCCTGGATTACAGATTTTGATGCTTCTCCTTACAGATGGCATCCGTAGTTGATTCTAGAACAGATGAACGTTTCAAAAAGTTACAGGAGGGTGTTTCTGTCTGCCCCCCAGTGATGATCCGGCAGTTTAGTCAGAATGTTTGTGACTTTGTTGTACCGTTTTTTGAGTTTTAAGATGTGAGGTTTCCATGTAAGCCCGGGATCCAATGTCAGACCTTGAAATTCTGTTATTTTGAAAAGTGATTGGGCGTCGTTCAAGTAGCAATGGGATATGTGGAATTTGTCTTTTTATTGTCAAGGTTATGGCGGTTGTTTTTTTCACTTTAAATTGTTCAGCTGGGTTGTACTGAGTAGTTCTCTATTTTGTTTATTGTTTCTTGTAGGCGATTTGATACTTCTTGCGCGCTGGTTCCTGGGAGCCAAATTGCCAATTCTTTCGAAAGGAATGAGCATTTCATGGTAGGTGGTACTTGGAAAGTCAAATTATTGATTGCTATTATGAAAAGAGTTGTGTTGAACACACTTCCTTGTGGTACTCCTTCGTGTTGGCTTAATTATGTAGACTGAGCTCCATGGAGATCTATTGTGAATTTTCTATTGTTAAGGAAGTTTTTGATAAAGAGTGCAAGTGGACCTCAGATTCCGAGCTAGTGTATGGTATTGAGTATATGACGTCCCCAAACCGTATCATACGCCTTGGCAATATCAAAAAAGACCGTTGTGACAAACTTTCCTTCGCTGAATGCTCGGCCGACGTCGTGGTCAAGGAGGATTAGAGGATCTAGTGTTGAGCAGTCTTTTCTATAACCATATTGGTTTGAGGACAAAAGGTTGTTTGTTTCTAGATACCATTTTAATCTAGCCTTGACTATTCTGTCTAATATTTTGCATAGGCATGGTGTCAAGGAAATCGGTGTATAATTCGTTGGACTTGATGGATCTTTTTCAGGTTTTAAGATGGCGAGGACTAGCGCTTGACGCCAATCATCCGGGAAGAAGCCATTAGTCCAGATGCTGTTGTAAATGTCCAACAGTAGCTCTAAGGCATTTGGGTGGATTTTAGTTATGATGAGGTTTGAGATTTCATCATCTCCAGGAGATGTGTTCGGGCCTTCTTCTAGGGGTGCCTGTAATTCTTTTATAGAGAAAGGATTGTTGTACGGAAAGATTCTATTTGTTCAGAAGTCTAAATTTGTGGATTCAGTTGGAATTTTCAGGGTTAAAATTATCTTGTTTCGAGATACTTTAGAAATCGTACTGAGGGAATGTCCTATTAATTTAGCGACTTGGGTTTAATTGCTGATGGTATTTCGGTTAATACAAAGGATAGGGAGGTGAATAAAGCTGCGTTGTATGCAAGAGTATGGTTTAACTTCTTTGAAGGTCCTTCGGGCGATGGCAGATGCTCTTTTATAGTTCATCTTATTCTGTAACGTTTTAGTTCTTATGAAAATTCTGTGAGCTTTATCATGCCATTTTTTTATCATCTTGGCACTGTTGATTCCACCATGCAGTAGTTCGCCTGCTGGTGTTGTGGTTAGTCTTTGGGATGTTTTCGTGAGCTGCTTTCTGTAGTTCTGCCGTGAAGTAGCATATATTCACCTCTGGAATGGGTTGGAGTTTGGCTGTCATCAAAGCAAAGGCGGTTCAATTTGCTCTATAATAATTCCATCGTTTCCTGGTAAGTGGTGCTCTTTGAGCAAGAAACCTATTCATTATTTGGTAGTAATCGCTACCACATAGGTCGGAGTAAACGCTCCCAGGAGTTCCTTGTGGGGAAATTAATGGAGGTTAGGCTTAAGTCTATGTTAGACAATGTGTTGGTCTGTCGGTGATAATGTGTTGGGGTATTTGTATTTAGGATGTTGATGTATTCGCGCTCTACTAGTTCTGTTATGATGCGTCCTCGAGTATTTGTTTTCGTGTCGTTCCAGTAGTGGCTTCTGGCGTTGAAGTAGCCAAGGATGAGAAATGGCTCTGGTCGTTGCTTGAAGAAGGTTTTGAGGTCCTGGCAGCTTAGGGGTAGGTTAGTGGACAAGTATATAGAACATACTGTTATGAGCTCTAGACAATGTAGCCGAACGGCTACGGCATTTATGGGCGTGTTTAAATGATATTGCGTGTATGGGATATTTCGTCGTGTGTAGATTGCGTTGACTTTGGTCGAGTCAGTTGTAATGAAATGATAATCATATTTGTTATTCTGTTGCTGCTGCGAGTTTGAGTGCATAGTCTCGTTGAGACAAAGGCCAAATGCACACTAGGTTTTTTTCTGTGACTATTCTTTGTTATGATTCGAAGTTGGCCCTAATACCACCAATATTCCATTGCAGGATTTGAGTTTGTTTGTCATATTCTTCAGTTTGTAGATCCATTTGTGAGGCTTGGAGGCTCCGTATTGGGTGGAACTACCGGGTTTGGTATAGAGTTTGTGTATAGTTTGTTTCGACGTGCCTGCTATGATCTGGTTATGTATATTTTTGTCCGTATTGTTGGTTTTCTTAGTGAAAGGTTCCTTATATTTTAACTGTGGGCGCTGCAGCTTTGGTTTTGTGTTGCGCTGGGTGCTTAATAGAGGTATTTCTCTTGGGCTATAAGGAGAGAGTGTTCGTTGTGAACACTGTATTGATAGTGGGGATGTATATCTGGAGGCATTCTTATTGGTATAGTGTTCATTGTTTATTGCCAATTCGTCTATATTTGTAGTTAGATATGTCAACCTTGGTCGAGAGGTTGGTAATCTATGTGGTGATATTTGGGAACGGAGAGAGGCTTTTGGAGGCTTTGTACTTCTATTTTATGTTAGTGTGCTTGAGACAGACGGTACTGTTTTTTCGGCTTGAGATGCCGGGCAATGATAGTCTGGTGTCAGGGGTTTTGGGTTTATGAGTTTGATGTGGAGGGATGAGAGTAGCTCGCTATCATAGCATATAGTTTCTGTGCTCGATTAGCTGTTTCTTCAGGTTGCTTTAACTTATGGGCTTTAGTTGGTGAGTAGGAGGAAGTGGCAGATTTAGGGAATTCTTCGTGGCTTCTTTTATGTGATTGTGCTTTAGGTAGGTCTGTTTCTGGGTGCTTCGTGGTGGGTGGTTCAGTTTGGACTTCGTGGGGTTTTAATTTTGGTGTTTTGAGGGGTCCTAGGCTGTTTTCCTTGGATATTGAGGTTTTGTTGAGGAGCTTTAGGGGTGGTCGGAGCTTTGGTGGTGGAAGCAATGGAAGCATAAGTTGGAGTACTCAACGTTCTTCCTTCCTCGGCCATGTCTTTTTAGGCTTGGTGTCTTCGGATGCCAAAACCGACAGTTCTAATTCGTACCTCCTGATGGATTTTGAAGTGCGGACATTTTCGTTTGAATGCGTGGTGGTTATCTCCACAGTTAATACAGCTCTCCTTTGCTTTGTATTGTTCACTGTTATGTCCTTTGTCGCTGCATTTGAAGCATAATTATGGCTTATTTTTACAATATTTGGCCTGATGACCAAACATCAGGCACGATCGGAATTGAATTGGAGTGGTCAGTTCTTCCTGTATTCGGATTGTTGTTCCTGCGAATCAACTTATTTCCTGGATGGTTTGCTGTTTGAATGTTATTTTGACGATTTTCAGCGGAGTTGAGCGCGTGGACGATTTCTCTCGAAGATTGACAGAGAGTTTATTTGATGGCTGTCATCTTCAAACAGCCTCTCTATCCCTTGGCATATGAAGGCCTCCGTACATTTGGGTACAGACATAAATCTGTTGAGTAGAACCGTACCTACTCTCAGGTTGTGGTTATTTTTGTGCGTTGGTTTTATTTAATTATCACCTAAGACGGTGAGGTCCAGTAGTTTTTTTCATATGTTTTCTGACTTGGCTTTAACTATAGCCTATGTTCGGTCAGGATGGATTGAAAATTCTGGTTGTCACTCTTCTATAACGACTTGTAGTTGTTCTCCCAGTTCGAGTGCACAGAATGGGTAATTTCTTGTGATTTTGAGCGTTATATATCTGGACCAACAAGCCTGTCCGAATGTTATTCTGAGATCGTTTAATTTTTGCTTTTTGCTGTTGTTTTCTTGTGGGGTTTTAATTTGTTCATTTTGTAGAGTTGGTGCGTCAAGAATAGTATCCATGGCCAATAAGTGAAATTCAACATCCCTGCCCATGGCGGCCCACATTGACCCCAACAAGAAACTGGCACTACTGGGCGCCTTTTACATGGCCCCGGCTATACGACTTTACCGTTTCTCCTTCGGAACCCAGGATCAAACTCGCACATAGAATGGTAGGCTGATCAGAGTAGCGGATCAAGCTCGGTGACAGACTTCTGAGCGGTTAGGGTCACCAAGCCTAACATCCTTACATCGGAGTATTCGGTTGAGCAATAAAAATGAGCGACAGGTCATGATCGGGGAGGTCTATGGGCAGAAGAGGAAGGGGCTAATAAAAGGGTATAGAAAAGGGGTTGTAAAGGGACAACGGAAAAGCAGGGTAGAGTGAGGGAGAGGTGATACAGGAGACGGAGATTAGGGGTTAGCGAAGAAAGGAAGAGGGGTTAAGCTGGGGCCGGACAGGGTGCTGAGGCCCGTCAGCACAGCAGCCATGAAGGTATATCGCCGCGCCACTTACAATAGCAATAATGCATTGGAGCGAATCGCTCCCATAACAAAATTAAGGCGAGGGTGGGGCACAACCGAAATCAGGACCTCCAAAAGGGAGGACAAATTCTGCACGGCACCACACTGCTCTCGCTAAGATATCTTAACCACTAAATCGCCACTACCACGGGACCACATACGACGGGGCGCACCACAGCCGGACTCAAACTCTATATTTAAATCTACCAGATGGGCTATATAAAAAAAAATCATTCAAATCAAACACGTCCAATTTAGAAAGTAGAGACTTGAAACTGGAATTCCGCACCAGAAAATGGGGATAATCCAAATCAGATCTATCTCTTCTGCAAAAGGATCTAACAAGGGCGGAAAAGAGGACTTATTGACAGGCGTAGTACGAGAACCAGAAGTCTGAGTTTTCTGGGAGATAATTTTTTTATTATGGCCCATATAAGGTAGAGTATAAAAGGGGGTGAGAACTCGCGCAGCGCGGTCACTGTGTACCTTCGAGACACCTACTTGCAGCGCCGGTCCAAACGGGAGGGTGAGCCCGTTGACCCCTGACCAAACCAGAGTTTTAAAAATGGTCGCGCCAGCTTCAGAAATTTACCGGTTGAGAAATCAAAGACCCCTAAGAGCGCCACTCTGGCTCAGGCACCCACCAACCAACACAGGCAGGACCCAGCCATGGGGTCGCGCCCCGTAACAGACAGCTCTGATACACCGAGATCGACAAATAAACGTAGATGGAAGGATGATGCAGGGTGAAAGAGAATTGTTACAGAAGACGAAGTAAGGGAAGCAGAAAAAAAAATGCCAAGCTCGGCAGGGACGGGGAGCAAAGTCCCGTTAGCACGGCTGCTAGGAGAGCAGATCGCCGTGCCCCTTACGGGGTTATCTCAATTTCAGAAAGCCCCCACTGTATTGCCATATTTACTCCTTTCATGGCAGCCTCTAACTCTACTATATGATTGAAATCTTTGTTTCTTCAATCACGTCGCATCTTCCACAATATTTCCATCAATCTCTACTGTAACCCCCATGGCATAACTGCTTCAATCGCATCAAACTCTTCCCTTAACAATCCGAGGAAATAACCACTTTCCCTTAAAGGATCATCCAGACTCAGTCTGGATACCCAACAAATTCTCCCATCCTGATCCTCCAGCTGTCCTCTTGATATAACTACATGCCTTCCTTATCCAACCAGCTACTGGATAGTGGCCTGTTAGCTTTCTACATAGTGAAGATAATTCCCTGCGCCTAAGATGGGTTAACTCTTCCAGAACGGGGAGTACATTAAGTCTAAAAAAATAATTCTCCCTCTCTTCATTCTTTTTTCAGTGTTAACTCAATGCAGTAGCGCCATATATAGACTCAGGAGCTTTCGTAACTAGACCATAGCCGCGTAGATGCTTTATAAGTTCACCTGAGGTTACTTTGCTCTCATTGAGTAGAATATCATCAATATACGACATAGTTTCATCAGCAATCCGTTTGGTTTTACCCAAAATAGTTTTCCAAATTTTTGCCATTATTCTTTAGTGGTGAAGTTAATAGAAAACCTAGTCTTGTCAGCCAATATGTTTTGCCTTTATAATGAACCGATTGATACTTTCAAAGCTCTTCCGCTACTCTAATTTGTTAATAGGTGGATTTTAGATTAACAGTGGTTCCAGCTTTTCTTTCATTAAAAACATCCGTTATTTTATCCCCTGTATTACAACTCACATGTGTATTCAGTTCTCTAAAATCCAATACAGGTATATTTTATTCTTTGTAGGTTGTTCAACAGCTAGCAAAGGTGTAATATCCGAATAGCTTTATAATTATACATCGAATTTGTATGATATAGTTGTTCCCATAGGCACTTAGATCCTACATATGATTAGAGCATTATATTTAGTGTAAACTTATTAGTCTATCATTAATCTTGCCTCAACCAGGACTTTCGACCCCCACAATTAATTATTTGAAGGGAAAATCCCCAATTTACGATCAGTGCGCTATTGATTTGAACAATGTATTATATACAATTTTTCAGACATTTTAATCTATGTATGGACGTTTTTTAATCATAGACAAATGATAACGTCTACCAGAACACGCTTGGAAAATTTAGGAGAAGTGGACAAACCTAAACCCTCTCGTAATCGACTATTCTTACGCTAGTCTAAAAGATATACTCAAAGTATTATATGCTATTGTATTGCTAATAGATAGAATTTACAATTCCTCATTAGCAATATTGTATTCTAAAGGTATACAGAGGTGTTGTCTCTGATCTCTGACTGACGGCAATATCTCCGGAATTAAGAATCCGATCGTTATCAGATCCTAAATATTGGATAGATAGTTATTTCTCCATATGTATTATTTAATAAATAAAGTGGCTAGATCCAATATGTTAGTCCCGGTTGGCGTATTCTGTTCTTCCGCTTTATCTAACATTTATGCTCAGGGTGGCATTTTTCTGCTTCATCACCACATTTTCCTGGTTGGTCTACGGTACATTTACCGTATCCAGCAGTTCCCTACCTTGCTAGGATGTCTACAAGACACTCTTCTACGCGAGGTCATTCACCACCTAAGAGAGATCTCCATCTATACACCAGCCTTTGGGACTTTGTGTAGTCAGAAACTTTCCATTATTAGGTCCAGGCAACTTAGTCCTGCCCTTCTCATCTCCGCTCGTCCCTCGGTGGACATTTCCTTTGTCAAATGAATGCATGGCTCTCTTTGACATGCATATGTTTCTAAGTGATTTACGTTGGGCATATGCTATGCTAATTGAACATGCCAAATCACACAGTTCATCATGGGATCTTTTCACAGACAGGTATGTCTAAACCACACAAAGGTGTGGATCAGGGAGAAGACCCTCGTGAGGACAAAAAGCCCGATAGCTCGCTCGACCCGAGTTCGAAGAGTCACCCTCACCCCCTTTGAAGTTCGTCCGGTGATCTCTTGAGGACAAGAGGCCCGCATCTCGCAAAACACAAGTTTGAGAAAGTTGCCCCACCTGCTGCAGGTTTTTGGCAACCCCCATGAGTAATCAAGGTCACCAAGAACCTCCACCCCAATTTACTCCGCTTTACTCTCGAGTTTCAAAGGAACTAAATTACGCATTATAGCCATTACATAACCATGGTTATCTAATTAGTATTCGGAACCTAGGAGTTTGTGGGGGAATCCCACGTGGAATTTCTTTTCCAGCACGGAAGTTACATACACTGGAGAAGGTTCTGTTAGGCTTAAATTGGTAAGCCTACCGCAAGCGGTAGCCTCGAACCGCGTCCACAACGGTCCATTTAACGATCGCTACCGAGCGATTTTTCCGACTTCACTCATCAACTCCTGTCGAAGCCCTCATCGTTCGCCCCTCGTTTTTGGTTAGCTGAAATACTCTCCCTTGGACCGGCCGTTACCCGCCTCCCCTTTTGGTGAACCATCTTTTCTTTAACCTTCCGCTCAGAAGCTCCAAGCGCCCTCGCCTCACGTGTAGAAGACATCCGTGAAGCCTTACCCCGACGTCTCACCTGGAATCCTCCTTAAGCAAACCCCTCTTTCCTGTCAGTAGCCCATTTGAGTTAATTCCCTCCATTTGAATAGTCTCCTCCTGCAATACATTAAATTTTAACTTCATAGTCTGATGCATAACTACGAGTCACCTCCTCGTTTACCAATGTAATTTTGCCCATTAATTCTCTGATGGAATTTTGCCCATTAATTTTCTGATGTAATTTTGCCTATCAATTCTCTTATTTCATGTAAATATAATTACATTTTTGTACATGCATCTTTAAATAACCTTGAGCTTTGCCATTGCCCAAATTTTACCTGACCTCGTTGCACTCTTTCTCGCTGTTCCGCCCGTCGAAACTCGTGGTGCTCCGTCCCCTAGTGGGTTCGCCTTTAAGTTATTGGTCCCTCCCCCATAGATATAATATGGTATTGATTTAATATAATGTCATACCACGACAGAGTAATTCTGTCTTATTCATGTACATATATATATATATATATATATATATATATATATATATATATATATATATCCATATTTATTGTTGTGCCTTATATTTCGTGTGTATAAATATCTATTTTTTTTTTGCCGTGTTTGGAATATTCCTTGGTCACGCAGCAGCTGCTGCTATCTATTGAAATCGCACTCTTAGAACAATAAGAGTTGTCGCCTTGATGGTCTACCTTACAGCCTGTGTGCGCATATTACTGTACACTTGGTCAGTCATACTTTGACATAAAGAAATATAAATATCCATAACCCTATATTTTAAGAACGAGATTTTTTGAAGGTGTTTGAATAAGATTTTTTCTTTTAGTTCGGTTGTCACCTAAGAAGAAGATGAAGAAGAAGATGATGGAGAAGAAGATGAAGATTCTACAGAATTCTACAGAATCTAGGCCTAGCAAAGACCCTAAGGTCCGCTCGAGGCTAGTCCGCTACACTACATCCGAAACTACGATACACACTTATCTACGAGTGTATCTCTAACATGCTATATTTTTTTTATTATTATTATTTTTTTTTAATATATAATCTACTGTACACACTTATCTACATGTGTACAATGTCATGCATATTAACTACTTCAACCTAGGGGGGGTGATAGAAAGTTTTTCTTCTCAACTTCCGCAGCCCTCGACTGCTAGTGGTGAAAATCTAGTTATAGGATAGGCGGAAAAGAAAATGGATATCTAAACTACACATGCAAGAGAAATCGCTGGCATCATTTTTAGTCATCATTTTTACTCTCGTTGTTCCTCTGCTCCAAACTCCTTTTGCAAAGACGTTATTCTTTACTTTGCTCAGACTACGTTATATTTATACTATTTAAGTGCGCGTCGAGACGGTTTTTAAACATATTTACCGACCTACTATCCACTACGTGGGTGGGTAGCCTATTCCAAATTTGAGTAATTTTAAACGTAAAATAGTTTTGGGCTATACTAGTGTTAAATCGCTTCTTGACTAATTTTAATCCGTGTTGCTGAGTGTTTCCCCTATGATCCAATTCGAACAAATTCCTATAATCAATGTTTGAAAATCCTTTCAATATTTTAAATACTTCTATTAGCTGGCCACGTAATCTTCTGCCTTCGAGAGATGGCAAATCTAATGCCCTGAGTCTTTCCTCATAGGGCCTGTTTCTCAGCTCGGGAATTAATTTTGTAGCCCTACGCTGCACTATTTCTAATTGCGCGATATCTTTGTTTAAGTATGGAGCCCAAAATTGAACCGCATATTCGAGCAGTGGACGCACAAGTGATTTATACAATGGTAAAATTATCTCTTTGGATTTGAACGTGAAATTACGCGCGATATAACCCAGCACACGATTTGCTTTTTTACATGCATCCGCGCATTGTTTGGTGACTTTGAAGTCATCCGAGACTAAAACTCTCAGGTCTTTTTCCAATTTAACTACGTCGAGGACCTGGCCTTTCATGGTATACTCTACCCTCAAATTATGGCAACCCAAATGCATCACCTTACATTTACTTAAATTAAACTGCATTTGCCACTTATCCGCCCATCTGACAATCAAGTTTAGGTCCTTTTGTAATTTTTCTACATCCGATCTTACATAGGCACGGTTGCCCAGCTTCGTGTCGTCAGCAAATTTAGAAATCGTACTAAATACGCCATTATCCAAATCGTTAATATATATTAGAAACAATAATGGGCCAAGAATGGAGCCTTGTGGCACTCCACTACTGACGTTGACCCAATCAGAACATTCACCATTTATAACTACTCGCTGCGAACGATCCTTCAGCCAATTTCTAATCCAATTTAATATCTTACCCTTCACACCGATTGCTTTAACTTTCATTAATAATCTCTCGTGCGGAACGGTGTCAAACGCCTTTTTAAAGTCTAGATAGATTACATCTACAGCTTTGCTTTCGTCGTAAACGCAAATCATTTTATGGAAGAATTCGAGCAAATTTGTCAAGCACGATCTCGCCCGCCTAAACCCATGTTGGGAATCTTTAATCAGATTATTTAGCTCAAGGTGGCTCACTATTCTATCTTTAATTACCGATTCTAAAAGCTTTCCAACTACCGAAGTTAGACTAATAGGACGAAAATTCGTTGCTTCGTATCTATTCCCATTCTTAAATATTGGTGTAACGTTTGCACGCTTGAAGTCTAAAGGGACTACGCCATCTTCTAATGAGCGATTGAAAATTGCACGCAACGGCTTCGCAAGTTAATTCTTAAGTTCCTTTAAATGAGTGGGGTAAACGCCATCGGGCCCGGATGATTTCGACTTTTTCATCAGGTTAATATATTTAAGAATTTCCACTTCATTAACCGTTATATCGGATATGCAAATATCACTATTATCTACTTCTTCAACTAACGATCCTAATTGGGACGAATCTTCAACAGTAAAGACGCTTGTGAAATGTTCATTTAAAATTTTAGACAGTTCCGCCGGAAATTCCGTCAAACGACCATCTTTGTCTTTAATCGGCCCTATTGAACCTTTTAAGGGTTTCCTACTGTTTACATAGCCGTAAAACCGTTTCGGTTCCTTCTTTGAATCCTTCGCCAGTTTTATTTCATATTTCCGCTTCGCATCTCTAACCGCCCGTTTAACTTCTCTTCGAGAATCTATGTAATTTTGCCGACTTATAAATGACTCATTGTTCTTATGTATTTGAAATTTTCTATTTCGGTCCTTAATTAAGCTTAATATTAGTGGGCTAACCCACGGCGCTCTCATCGACTTCCCGCTCTTACGGCGCACATACTTTACTAAGTCGAAATTTACACTAAGGAGTGTACGCCGAAGCTCAGTGTACATTTCTCCTACTGACCTATTCTCGAAGCGCATTTCCCAGTCTACATCCTTAATCCTTTCGCGAAAAGTATCAAAATTACAGCTACCAAAACGTGGCATGAGGTGTGTACTAATTTTTACATCTACACACGTGTTTACTACGAATCTAATCGCATTATGGTCACTCGAGGCTAAATGCTCTCCTACACAAACATTTTCTACCAATGACTCGTCAGTCGCCATGATTAAATCGAGGATATTATTATCACGAGTTGGTTCCTCCACTTTTTGAACGAGAAAATTCTCCAGAATAAAGTTTAGTAGTCTCTCCCCAGCTTTATCTGACGACGTTAGGTTACTATAATTAACGTTTGGATAGTTAAAATCGCCGCAGACTAATATGGTCCCTTTTCTAACCCAAGATGAAAGCATATCAAAGAGTGCAGCATCTTCTCTTTCTATTTGCGATGGAGGACGATATATGACGGCTAAATTAATTTTATATTTTGCATTACAACATAATTGAATTAATAAGGCCTCACTTCTCATATCTGCCGTAGACGAGTTGATCGTTATAGCGTTTAAGTCATCTATAATATACACTAATACGCCGCCTCCTCTACCAGTTTGTCTATTTATATAATGAATTTTATAACCTGGTATATCAAATTCGCAAACACTGATCCCCGAATGTGTATCTATCCAAGTCTCACTTAAGAATACGAGATCGTAGTCTCCCTCTAGAATTACGGCTTTTATTTCGGCAAGTTTATTTTTTAAGCTACGAACATTTGAATATATACATTTCAATTTGCGCTTTAGGTGGACTCCTCTATCACACGCGAATCGGTTCCGTTTCCCTGATCCCCAATACTCATGGCCCCTTCAAGCGAGGACCGGTCGGCGCTTGGGCATCACGTGGCCCCGCAACTCTCCTACTTAACATGCTACGTACTGACTCGTCTAAAATCCTACCCAGCCGACTGTTCCCCACATCGCTTAAATGGATACCGTCCGTTTGATAAAGTGAAGGTTGGTCTTGAAATTTATCCCAAACGTTAAAGAAGCTAACTCCAGTATCGCGACACAAGCGCTTAAGGCACTCGTTTGTATATATAGCACGGGACTGCAAACGCAACGTGGATTTTAGTCGGGGTAAAATGCCAATTATTCCTACGTTATCCGCTTTAACTTTCGCAGTATGAATCAGAGTCTTAGCGCGGTTTACTATTCCTTCTGGGGTGCTGTCGTATCTGTGCACATCATTCCCCCCTACGAGCGTGAGGATCGTACGCCCGTCACGTGTTTGGTCCAATTTTTCAATTTCACTAACTACTTTATCTATGCGGCCACCAGGAAAGCAAAATCGTTTTCGTTTTGACGGGTTTCGCGCTGTGAATTCCGGCTCTTGGTTTTTAATTAGAGAATCCCCAATGAGTACAGTTTCTTCTTCCCCTTCGATAGGAGTTAGCAGTGCGAAGGGGTTCGAGCATGGTAATGTGAAATGTTGTTCCCTCGCTGGTCTAGCCCCATTTCTAACGGGCCTAAATTGCGAATCTTGGGGTCTATATTGTGAATCCTGGGGTCCAAACGAGTTCAAAATCCTTTGTTGCTGGTCAACAATTGCCTGATGATTCATACGAGTAGGCCGGTTGTCGCGATTTCTATTTTCCCTCCCACGCATGTCATGAATGGTAGAATTTAGACTCGAATTAAATTCGTCGACTTTACGGTTGGTCGATATAACGTCCCTCGTGACGGAATTTAGTTCTAATTTAATTTCGCTAATAGCGTTAGCAAACTTACGCTCCAAATGCATCGTTTAACATACAAAAACAGGAAATTCTAGTTTGTTCCATGTTAGAAGGAACGTAAATTTCCTTATTAAAGGAAGCCCCACAACTCGAACATTCAAACTTGATCACGGGCATTGTCGATTTCTAGAATACGTATGAAGATAAATAAAATTAACACAGCGAATAAGACAGCCAATCTTTTTAATACAGCGACTAATATTATATGAGCGCAGGAAGTATCTAGAATTATTAAGTTACTCAGAAAACGAAATTTATGGGCACAGATGAATTAAGCAGGAGCACAGAGATAACACGTCTTTTCAGTGAGGACTCAGCGGGCTGATGGAAAAGAAGATGTAGAAGAAGTAGAAGATGGAGAAGAAGATGAAAAAGAATAAGAGGATGAAGAAGAAGATGAAGAAGAAGAAGATGAAGAAGATGAAAAAGATGATGAAGATGAAGAAAAGGGTGTTCAGGGTGTTAAAATAAAGAGTCTATAAAGGGGATTAAAACAGGCAGTTAAGATTAGCAAATAAGGCCGTAGGCCACACCCCGCAGGGGTGCCTGTGTAACCAAGCTCTTCCTGTTAAGGAAGAGAACAGTAGCTTGTATACATATAAATATATATATATTATACATATATATATATATATATATATATATATATATATATATATATATATATATTTATATAATTTGGCGTCGCCTTTGGGTCTTCCACACCTGATTTTTGAAGCACTAAGTTCAATTAATAGCAGCTGTATTACCAAGAATATCTGATTACCAATATATTAGGACAATTTTCTATTTGATTAAAGAGTAACTACCAATTTTTAAGCCCATTCTTGTGCAGTGTGTCAACAGTTTTTCTAGTTCCTTAAAAGAGGATACTAGCTAAACGGTAATACTAACCGTCTTTTTATTTCGTTCTGTGAGTAATATTCCCCCGTTAGTTAGTTATTTACTTTTTTGTGTGAGTTTGCCCGATTTCTACTAGGAATTTTAATCATTTTTGTCGTAAGTAGAATTTATATTTGTTTTGGGGTAAAGCTTCAATAGCTCTGGCAGCTTTTTCATGTGCAAAGGCCAGAAGTAGCATATCCGAGATATCTCCATTACATTGCATTCATAAGCAAGGGCAGATCCTAGGCTTATCTGGCAAAAATTTATTCGTTACGTCCAGGAAGAGGAACGTAACGAACGTGCGGAAAGAAAAGCACAGAGAAAAGCAAAAGAGAGAAAGAGAAGAAAAGCGCAGAGGGAAGCAGAAGAGAATGAAAGAATTAGGCAGCATGAGAGAGAAATAAGCCGTGACCAAGTCGAGATAAACTCTGTAAGATCTCGAAATGAACAGGCTAAAGTCCCCTCTTTAAAACTCTTATTTTACGCCCTTCGAGAAGATCGTCGAATTCAACAATGGGGACTTAGAATCAGACGGTGTCACCTGGTTACTTCCACTCTTGAATCCTCGTCTTCGCGACATATTCATTTCGCTCCCTTAAGAGGCCACCCTTGATTAGTTAACCTAAAGGGCAAAACTTCTTTCTGCTATTAACATGAATCCATAATTTTATAGGGTTAAATTCCGCTCCGCGCGAATACAGCCAGGCGAAACTTACAGACAATTCGAATTCATGCTTTCGCGTAATTTCCAATTCTGGCTGGATACCACCCAAGTACCAAATGATTATGAGTCGTTAATTGACTTCATTCTAAGGGATCAACTGATATCGACCCTCCCTCGCGAACTAATGGCCTTCATAGCGGACAGAAGAGCTTCTACTTTCAAGGAGTGTGTGGAAGAAGCCGACCTTTACACTTCCAGTCACGACCTCTACTTCAAGAAGGTTAAGAATAACCACCCCCACCTCGCCCAAACACAAGTTTGGGTTTAACCGAAGCCAACACAGGGGTAACAACGGCTTCGTAAATGTGTAAGCACTGAGCAAGTACAGACCTCACCCGCCGTGAGAACAAAAGGACGTGAAGCCTCCAGTACTTCCCTCCATGCCTAGCTACTATCCCCGTAGTCCAATTGTATGCTTTACGTGTGGCACCCCTGGGCACCTAAGTTTCAAGTGACCCCCAAATTTTCAACTGAGGACCTCGCGGAGTCACCAGGTCCACCAAATCTCTGCTACACCCTTGCCTTATTCCTCAACCGCATCGCCAGCTGCCCCTGCTCCCTCTTCTCCGGATCAATATGTAAATTTCTTGTTCAACAAGAGTTCCCACGGTGGGCTCCAGTTTGAAAATGCCGCAGTAAATGGTTGCCGAGTATCAATCTTGTTTAAATGTACAAGTTCCATCTGTTTAGTAGTTTCCGACAAACTACTACCCCCCGTAGGCCCCAGCATAACAGGTTCGCGTTGGTGCATAACCTTTTAGGTCGTGCTACCAAATTTCCAGTAGTACGGTGCTATATACAGTGCCAGTAATTCATCGGATGGGCTGACGTAGTCGCGACCCGGATGAAATTCTGCTCCGTCCTTATCAGACAGAGCGCTCAGCTTCCCCAAAACCCAATTTCTCTGCCAGTCGTTACCAGGGCCCGGGCCGAGAAGGATGTTTCGCTTCGTGTACTTCTATCGTCCCCAGACCTCGACCTCGCCACCAATGTCCAATTTGCTGAGGCGCAAAAGAAATGCCACACATTATAACCCCTGTGGGAAAAAGCAAGGAGGAAGGAGACTAAAACGGTGCGAGGCCATGGGAAGATCGAGTACACCGTGAAGGATGAGTTATTATATCGTTCTTCTGTTGAACCAGAGAGCCCCCCGACCAACGTGTTGTATGTGCTGAGAACGTATATTGAACTCGTTCTAAAGATGGCTCATGATGGCCTAATGGCCGGACATTTCGGTCATAGCAAAACGGCACAGCGAGTTTTTAACTATTTGGGGGGACCAGGAGCGGCCTAAGAAATTATCGACTTCTGCAAGTCCTGTGACCTTTGCGAGAAAGTCATTTCGAAAAAGCGCGTAGCCCCCACCCCCCTTCAAAAGACACCGAGAGTGGCCGAGCCCTTCACCCTGGTCTCAACGATCTAATAGGCACCATACATCCCCCGTCCAGCGAGGGAGACTCCTATATTTTAACACTTGTCAATTGCGCCACAAGTTTTTAAGAGGCTATCCTCATGAAGAAGATTGACAGCATTTCTTGTGCAGAGGCTTTAATCACAATCTTTTCTCGAGTAGGGAGATCCCAAAAGAGATCTTATCCGAGAGCGGACGTCAATTCACCTCTGAATTGATTGAGTATGTCGGTAAACTCCTTCTCATCAAGCCTCTCTTCACGATGCCCTGGAACCCTTCCGCTAATGGGATGTGCGAAAAGTTAAACGGCACCCTCAAAATGGTACTCAAGAAGGTGTGCCATGACCAACCCTAGCAGTAGCACCACTACCTCCCTGTAGCGTTATTTCCTTGTCGCAAAGGTGCCCATAGGACTTTAGGGTTCGCTCCCTTTGAGCTGTTATATGGACGTAAATTCCGAGGACCAATGAGCATTTTAAAAGAATTGTGGTCCAATCCTAGAATGGATGAGGAAATTAAATCCTCTTACGCTTACGTTATAGACCTGCGTACACGTTTAGAAAAATGTGCGGACATCAGTCTACGGAACGTCGATGTAAACCTGGAGAAATACCGCACCTACTTCGACCTAAAATCAAAGGCACGTTCATTCAAACTACGGGACGAAGTACTGCTCTTGCTTTCCTCCGAAGGAATTAAGCTCCTCTCCCACTGGAAAGAACCTTTCTCCGTTTTAGAGCCCAGCGGCCTGGTGGATTATCTAATCGAAATTCCCTCCGGTAATAAGATTTACCACATAAACCTCGTAAAGAAATACTACCGCCGTGCTTTCCTTAATAAAATAGATGCCCTAGAAGAAGCAACCCGTCCTCGAAGCCCCCTATCGTGTTGAACCGCTGTGTCTTGTCCAAACGGTGTGCGTAGAAGCAGACGATGAGTATCCCCTACCATCTCTTCCTTTCCCCCAAGCGGTCCCTCACTCCAACTTGGACGTGATCACCAATCTCTTTCCCAATGAGCGGGCTCAATGGCTTGCCTTATTAGAAGGCTTTCCCGACGTCATTTCAGAATTCCCCGGTTGCTCAACCAAATTTACACATGAGATTGTTCTCACTACCCAAGATGCAATAAGGACTAAGCCTTACGCCATACCCGTTCATTTACGGTCGACTTTAGATGCAGAGATCGAGAACTTATTAAAATTAGGTACAATAGTACCCTCGTCGTCCGATTTTTGCTCCCCCATTGTCATGGTTAGGAAACCTGACAAGTCTTTTAGGATGTGCGTCGATTTTCGCAAATTGAACCCGGTTACACAGTTTGACGCGGAACCGATACCCCTAATCGACCAAGTCTTCATGCCTTCGAAGACGTGAAGTTCATATCTGAGATCGACCTCTGTAAAGCCTACCACCAAATGCCGCTTGCAGAGCAATCAAAACGCTTTGCCGCTTTCGCTACTGAAAAGGGGTTATTTCAGTTTACCCGCCTTCCTTTTGGGCTGGTAGCTGCTTGCGAAGGTTATAAGCGGATCATGCGTCCTTTCTTAGGTGGCCTATCAAATGTGACGTTTTACTTCGATAACATGTACATCGCTACTCTTACCTAGACTAACACGTACAGGGATTCACGGTAGGCCCGATAAAGTGTCACTTCGCTGATGACACTATTAATTACCTTGGCATCCAGGTAGTCAGGAATCAAATGTTTCTCTGGACGACAAGGTAAAGGCTATTTTGTAAATGTCGCTCCACCGAACGAAGAAACAGCTTTGTTCTTTTTTAGGATCTGTGTCCTTTTATCGTCGTTTTGTGCTGAAATTCGCTGCCATAGCCTCATCCCTTAACGACATGCTTAAGAGAACGACCCCTGATCCAGTAAATTGGACACCTTTCGCAGAAGATCACTTCCACCAGTTAAAGGACAAACTAATCTCTGCCCCTATCTTGAGATTACCGAATCCTAATAAAACATTCGGGGTTCGTACCGATGCCATCCAGGATGGCCTGGGTTGTGCTCTCGTTCAATATGATGACGATAGAGTAGGATATCCTGCAGGATATGCTAGCCGGAAGCTATCCAATCGCGAAAAGGCGTATGCCACCATAGAGCTTGAAGCGTTAGGATGTATCTCATAGGTAAAGAATTTATTGGCGAAAGTGATCACAAACCCCTGACGTACCTATAAAGCTGTAAGAGCCAAAATGTCCGTTTAATGCGTTAGAGCCTAATACTCATGGAGTACCAATTTGGGATCCTGTTTGTTAAAGGCACCGACAACTGCCTAGCCGAAAGCTTGAGAAGGAATCCAATAAAAGACTCACCTCTAACATCCTGAATGTATAGTAATATTCGTGTTTGATTTCATTTTGTAAATACTATTTTTCTTTTTTTTCGCCTCGCCTTCCCAATCTTCCCTCACACTCCTCAGGTCGGGCGATTACTTTTTAGGTTCGCCGCGAACAGCTTTTATGGCTCCAGCCGCTGGTCGTCAGTCTGGTCCGCTGATCCCTTCCCCTTGACACTTCTCCGAAAGGAGACGCTTGGTTTGTCACGGCCAATAACGAAAGTTCGAGAAGGTCTCTTTCTCTACCTAGTTTGCAGAACTCCAGGTATATATTCACCCTCCTCAGAATTGCAGACAGATTTGGTTAGACGACACTTCCCCTAAAGAAGTTCGATTCAACAAGGCTCTCTCTCGATAAGTGTGAGTGACGGTCGAAAGCCATGGAAGAGTTGGATATTACACCCGATAGCTTGCTCAAGCCGAATGGGGAGAAGTCATCTCCCCTCCCCATTTTCGAATTTCGACCGGTGCCCCATGAGTAATCAAGGTCACCAAGACCCCCCTCAAGTTTTCCCCGCTTTACTCTCGAGTTTCAAAGGAACTAAATTACTCATTACACCCAATCGCCCATTATAACCATTCCATAAACTCGGTTATCTAATTAGTATTCGGAACCTAATTCCATCTTATTTATGTACCTATATATATATATCCATATTTATTGTTGGGCCTTTTATTTCGTGTGTATTAAAATCTATTGTCGTTGTGTTTGGAAATTTCCTTGGTCACGCAGCTGTTGCTATCTATTCAAATCGCACTCTTAGAAAAATAACAGTTGTCACCTTGCTTGGCCTACCTTAGAGCCTATGTACGCATATTCCCGTACACTTGGCCAAACCTCGACAGCCATGCTACTGAGATTCATCTCTTCGAAGTCGGCCCCCGCATCTCATACGTGCTCGGTCTTGAGGGCATATTCATTGAGTGGAATTGTCGAGACTCCAAGCCAATTGAGAGGAGCTGCAGAGGCTCCTCTCTTCCCGTTCCGCGTTAGCTATTATTTTTGCAGGGAGACTCGTCTCTTTCCGTTCCCCTTTGTTATATTTCTGCAGTAGACCAGTTTGGGCTTGGTCTCCTGCAGGTAAGTGTTCTCACTGTCACGCTCTTTGCCCTAAGTTTCAAAGCTATAACCACTATGATGCTGGAAGATTGTTTTGGTGAACTCTTTGGGTTCGGCACAAATGCCACCAGGCATTGAACCGCATTCTGCCTATGGCGAAGCGCACTAGTTTCAAATTTCCTTGAGCAAGAATAAGGGGAGCAATTCTGCTACTATCTACGTCTTTATTCCTACCCGCACGTGTTTTCATAACAGTGTTTTCCTGCAATTTGTGGTTTTACTCTGTTTTCTTTGTCTTGTTTTCGACAAATGCCTCATGGGTAGCACATACTCGCAGTCTTAGGGTCTATTGTACCCGCAACATAGACATTCTTTGTTTCGTGACGTTTGGGACTTGCTGATAGAACTAGCTGTGATACCTGTAGATATGCATTCAATGGGCGCATCTCTGAATTTACTCTTGTTCTTATGGATCTTCCACTTCCTTTTGAAATCATTGACGTTCTGAATCTCGGTGCTTTTAAGATGAAATAGTGATGAAAGTCACATCATCCGCGAAATGAATGTACCTCGAGCTTTTATTAATTGGGTGAGTCATATCCTATGTGTAGATGCTGCACAAGATTTGCCTTAAACAGCGTCCCTGGGTTATCGTCACTACCGATTCAAAGAGGGGTCAACTATGTTCCTCCTCTGAGATGTAAGCGTAACTATATGTCAAGTAATTGCAAGAAGCCTCGTTAAAATGGATGCAAGACCAAGTTGGTAGAATTTAAATTTTAGGCCACTCCGCCAGACATTGTCAAATGCCTTTAGTACATGCATTATCACGTCGTCCACATATTGACTTTGGTTAGGTATTGTACAAGTAAGGCTTTGGGGCTATCACAAATAGTTTAGCAACCAATTAAAGTGAGTAAACGTCGTAAAGTTTTTGGTGAGGTTGTCATATAGCCTAGTATAGGAATAAACACCATCTTGCTGAACTTAAATGAATCATGAAAATAGCTTGATTAATAGATTCACTGAATATGTTAACGGGGTATTTCCTTCGTTATTCTAGACTCCCTCCTCTCTTTTTGATTTTGTCAAGAATTATCTTTAACTCAGCCAAGTGTGTCCTGGGGGAATCTCTCGTTGGTGTTAAGTCAGGTACTCACCTTTCCTTGGATGATGGTCTTTATCGAAATTTTCATTCTCGTCAGGAGAGATTTGGAAAAGTACTCTTCCAAACTCTCGAAAACACAGTTCTTTTTTTCCTCCAACTTCAATTGTAATATCCACTTCTTTGAGAATAAACGTTGGAGATTCCTCTCTGTAGGTTTATTTGTATCCAGAATTTATACTTGTTAAGCTCTCCGTCTATATTTTCTATCAGCTCATTTAATGGAATTATTTGCTCCTGTCAAGCTGCTGTTAGGTCTCTGTATCTAACAGGTGTTGGGCCTCACTCCTCGATTTGTTGCCTGGCTCTTTTACTTTTTTGTGTTTCGATATTATCTCCGGTGTTCTTCAGTGGTGGGAAAGGATTCAATATCTTACTCTAGGAATGTGATTCTTGTCCTCCGAGATAAGTGCTTCCATGACTCTTCACTTCCTCGTATTTTTCTTCCAGAGTGGCGCTAGGCAGGTTGCATGGGATCAACCTTTTTAGCTCCTTCGCATAGCAGACCCAGTCAGCCTTAGTATACTCTTTCCTTGTGGGGCACTTGATCTGAATCGAGTCAACTGACAAGCGTAAACATATAATCTCTTGGTCACCTGGTGTTTGGGGTACGCTTTCAATGTTTTTTTAATGCAAGACCAGATTAGCGAGTACCACATCATGCTTATCGGCTGAATTTGGGCTGAAGTAGGTGAAAACTTCCGTGTTTATCGGTCAGCGAGGCCTATTTTGACTAAGAATTTTAGCTTGCGGCTTGCTGCTATGGATCTTAAGATCTCTCCCGAAAGACGAGTCCTAGCGTTGAGCTCTCCCCTTCTCAATAAAAATTGTTCGATCATTTCACCCGTGGACCCTTAGGAAGTTGCGGAGGGGTATGTACCACCTCTACAGCGGTGGTAACACTTCGTGATATTCAAACCTCCCGTGTACGTTTGTATACTGGCTGCTAGGTAAGACTCGTTATGCGGTAAATCTTGGATTTCAACAATTTGCGGATTCCTGTGGCCACGCCGTTGCTCGCAAATCTGCCATGTTTTTTGTGATGATTTTGTATTTGTAGGGTTTGATATTTCGTACTGAGGTGTCTCCGCTATGTTAGTTGATGAGGATGATGACGGGATATTCTGACATATATGCGTTGTACTTTGCGTATCTGTTGCTATGCTAGACATCTACGGTATGGGACAAAATTTTCGATCTTTCTGTAGAGCTTCGCCATATTTATGAATTGCTGTTTTCTCGCAACTTAATATTTTTGGGGGGAGGGGGCGGATTTCCCGCACTTTTTCTTGTCCTTGTGGTTGGGTGGGAGAATTCTTCTTGCCGTTGTGCTTTTTTCTTGATCCTTTCTCCAAGCAGTGAAAATCACATGTTCTGGGGCTTTATAGTGATATTTATACGCAACTTGCGTAAGGGCATCGATGAGTTGAAATTGATTGAAAAGGTTTTGCCCTGATGGTTATATCTATAGGTTGAGACTGTCCGATTGAAGGGTTCTTCCACTTGTAATTAGGTGGATACCTTTTCCGACCTATGAGGGGAGGATATTGAACTTCTGGACGCATATTGCACGCTTGTCTGGTTTCCGATTTGGAATTTATACTCCATACTCGTTGAAGTTTTTCTTCAGACAACCTCTCGTAATATGCATTTCAATGACGTAGCAATGGAAGCTAGTGGGCACACTTATAAATTCCTCGCTGCAATATTTTCTACATTTCTCCTTAATAACTGTTTCTTTCGAGAGTGCCTTCACTACTTGAGTATATTCACGGTTGGTGACTTTTCTTAAATTTAATTACTTCCTTGATTTTGGCCAATTGTTGCAGTCTCTAGATTTCAATTTTTTTATTTCGTCAGCAGTGTTCCAAGATATATGGGTCCAGTTGCTAAGAGATATTTGAGCATTGAGCTTCGATATTAGGGTAAATCCCAGAATCGATTTCTATGCTTTGTAAAACCCGTAAGGGGCACGGCGATTTGCCTTCCTGGACGACGTGCTGAGGCTAAGTCCCAGCTTAGCCTCTTCTCATTCTTTCTTACACTCTGTCTCCTTACCATGCCTTCTCACTTTCCCCACAACCTCTCCCGTATCTTTCTCTGGTCACTCTCTAATTTCACAGGGTAGACGACGACCAGCTTCCTCTCACCCAACTATCCTGGATTGAGGCTGAAGGAGGAGGGGACAACGTTCCATCACCCCTGAGCTCTGGACTGGGTTGGTGGATTTTTAACAGCCTGCTTCATCTCCTCCACACCTTCCTCGAAACCCCTCCCTTTCTATTTTCAATCTCTGTCGATTTTTACGCCGTTTATAAGGTGGAGTCACCATGCCGATTGGCTGCCAGGTCAATTGGCGAGAGGAGTGGCCTTAAATGTCGGCAGCTGGTTTTGCCGTCCCCGAGTTCACCCTTTGCACAAAGGGCTACTATATGGGGGTGATGAACATTTGCGTCCCCTGATAATTATAGGCTCAACATGTACGATCATGATAATAAATACACTAAAAATGGAAGTTTCCCCCCATTGCTTTCACAGAAAACCCTCCAAACCTTTGCACTCGAAGAGTAGGTTTACTACTCTTCAATGCATACGGGTGTAGGGGACTCACCCTCACCTCCTTCTCTGGAGTTGCCCTTGGCCGACTCACTTTTTCCAGCGGCAGTCCCGCATTTGCCTTCCAAAGGGAATGCGAAGAACTCAGGCAGTAGACCTAGAATTTACCGCTCTCGTTCATAGTTACTAGATAGGAAAACCCGCTAAGGGGGGGGGCTCGATCCCCACCCCTAAACTCTTCGTTACGTTCGACTGTGACAAGCTCCTTGAGTCGGTGCGTGGTGGTTGGTATCTCCAGCGCTTAAAGGTATTCTTGCCATTACCCGGAGAGCCCCACAATGCTTCTGCGAAGCAATGCGGTGCGTATCCCCTCGAGAATGAAATCCTGACCGTTTAGGCCCAAGATCTTCTCTCATTTTTGCGAGGCTAAGGTCTTGGTCCTCGCGCGACCGGTGCTGCCTGGGACGTCCTATGTCTCAATGTTAAGAAAGACAACATCTGCTCATAGCCCCCCCAGGCCTACGAGTACGATAGTTTTGGCTCCCATTCGTAACCCTTCTGTGGTTTTTACCTACCCTGGGCGCTCCCCTGTAACGCTAAAGGTACAAGGGGTTCACACTCAGCCCCGGCTAAAACCAGTGCTGACTTTTATTTCTCTAGTGTGACGAGTTTCCCTAGGGCGAAATGGCCGCGCGCCTCCACCAAGTCGTTAGACTCGCAGTAGGTAACACACCTTTAGTTGTTCGTGAGACCATCTTCCGGAGTTTCTAAAGCTGCCTCCCGAAAGGAGGACAGCACTAAAGCAGCTACGGCTCCTTCGCCCAACCTCAGTGGTAGGCTAGGTGGCTCGGAGAGGGTGGATCCTCTAAAAGAGAGACCCCAGCTTCCGAAGGCGCCCGGCCTGCCTAAGGTTCCAAGGCAGAGGGAGAAAAAGACTCGCAAGGCGAGCCCAACCTCCCACGATAAATCCTCTAAGATGCCAGCAACTTCAGCGCATTGTCCGACCAACCACGCCCGGAGTTCTGCCCCCGGAAAGCGTACAGCCATTCACGCGAGGGTCTTCCTTTCAAAGAGGGGCCTTGTATTTCCTCCGAGCTAGGCCTGGATGGAATATTACTCGATGGAATTGCCGCGGAGTTCGTTCCCTCTGGGAGTTGCTTCGGAGGCTCTTCTCCCCCCGTTCCTCATTAGCTATCTTTTTGCAGGAGGCCATGTCAGGCGCGTGCCACCTCCCCACCCTCCCAACGTATAAGGGTTTTGTGACCCCACCACCAGAGGATGAAAGCTGGGCAGGAGGGTATGCCATTTACCCCCGGCATGATGTATCCGTTTTTCTCATTTTTTTAGATACTTCTTTCCAGGCAGTAGCTGTGTATCTGCACTTGGATAAGGGGTATACTGTTATTTCCTCGAACATTCCAACGTCAGCCATCTTCGACTTCCACCACGTCGGGGCACGGTTATCGTAGCCGTTTTTCTTGCTCGAGGATCTGAAAGGTAGATCTCTCCTTTGGTGAAATTACTCGATCAATAACAGGATCAGGTCCTTGCCCACATGATCGACGATGTGGAGATACTTGTACTAAATATGAATGACTTTAAGCATAAGTGCCTGAGAACCGCTTCATTTTCCTGGCTTGATGAGCCTTTTTAATTTGAGATGGGGGGGGGGCAGGTCGCTTACCTCCATGGTAGGGATTACTTTTTCATTAAAATATCATTTTATGGGCTGTTGTCGCCTGAGTTTAAGTTGTAGATGAGAAAGTTAAGTTCTTCTCAGGCAACCTCATCGCCACAGGACTAACTACTATTCCTAGAACGTCTGGCAGCTTTGCACCCCGACCCCTCCCGCGGTGGTACGCCGAGTGTGAGGCGGCCGTCAAACAGAAGCGCCACCCAATCGATTTCACTTTCAGGGAATTTCGTCGGCTAGGGTTAGGTTCCGGTATATTTCAAAGCACGCCCGCCGCTCTTCTTAGCGGGCATATGTGTTTTAACTTAATGGGAAGACCCCTCTATCTGATGTGTGGAAGCGAGTAAAAAGGATTCGAGGCAAGTTCTCTCAGGACCTCCCTCTGCCCGTCCAGGTGAATGGGAGCGCAATCTCGGACCGCGCGCCCGTGACAGAATACTTTGCGACCGCTTTCTCCAAATTCTCTAGCCGAGATGCTGCTCTGCCATTATTCAATGCGCGTCGTGATGTCGCAGAAGGCCGCCGGCTAGATTTAACCTCCAGAGGTGAAGAACCCTTCAACGATATGTTTACGGACACCGCCCCTGTTCCAGACGAGGTCCCATACGCCATGCTTCGACATCTTGTTTAGCGAGGCATGGGCTTTTTGTTAGAATTGTTCAACAATATCTTAGTAGATGGTATCCTCCTCGATTCCTGGCGTACCGATATTCTGCTAGCTTTTCGCACACCGGGAAGGGATCAATCTATCCCGGCTGGTTTCCGCCCAATCTCTCTAACCTCCTCTGTGTGCAAGTTGATGGCGAAATTGGTAATCGTTAGATTAGCATTTTTCTGGAGAGTGGAGGCCATTTGTCTTTTGCACAGTGCGGCTTCGGCAAGTTCCACGCCACATCGGATACTTTGCTCGGACTGGAAAAAGCCGTCTATAAGGCCTTCCTTCGTAGACAGCACTACGCCATGCTGTTGTTCGATCTGTTGAACCCCTATGATACCGCATAGCAATACGGTATCATAGAGACTCTCCACACGATGGGGACGAGAGGACGCATTTCAAGATTTATAATGAATTTTTGCGAGATCGTTGATTCCTCGTACGGATGGGGGGGGGTACCTTACCTGCCCAATGAAGCGGAAGTCAGTGTACCGCAGAGAAGTGTCATCAAATTCACACTCGTTGCCATGGGCAACTGAGCATCAACGGAAGCACCTCGGTGATGCCGGGAGATGTTCTCCCTACGCTCTACGTGGACGACCTTTCGATGCCTTTTGGCGCTGCCCAGATGGCAACTCTAGAGATTCGACTCTAAACGGCATTGTTTCGCGTCTTTCGCCTTGCCGAAGAGCACAGGCTTTGGTTTTCCTGTGCCTAGACTAATTTTTATGCTATGGTATAACCAGGTGTACACAATTATACGCACACTGGCCTACTAGCCGACCAAAATTAAGTCTCCACCTCGGAATGGCTTAAGAGTGTTTTAAATACACAGTTGCTAGGCCATGGAATATGGCTACAAAAATAAACTTTAATAGGACTAAAGATTAAATATAAATATAGCACAAGTTAAATGGCAATGCAATTAAATATTGATGGTTCACTGCTAAGAGGATTAACACTATCAATTAAGTTTGAACCGAGGATAATTAATTGTGTAATGATTTTACAATTATGCGAGTTCTAGAGTAGAGGGAATCATTGAGGTTCGACGCGGTAAAGGTGGGAGGATGTTGACGAAGCGTGGGTTAAATCCCTTTTATCTTGATATGCGGCGAGTAGGACCAGGTAAGTAAGTTAGACCTTGAACTTGTGAGCGTCTCATGGGACGCTCAATTCAACTTCGAGAAACTGAAGTAGAGGGAGGCTCTTATCCTTAAGATGCAAACGGAGGGTGCTTTGGGAAGAGAAGGGTTGAAGCGCGCCTAACGATCTCCACGAATAACACTTGAGTAACGACTAGCTCTTCCTTGGCTCTTCCACAATCACTCGATTCTTCTCTGGACGAGAATGTAGTCGATTCTCTCTCGACTAACAAAGACGTTACGACTAACGTACTGGACAGCGGCTTCAGACACAATCTGCATGTGAAATTCGAAGGATCTATTATATACCTCGAAGTTATCTAGACAGGGAGAGAGATTCATCGCCAACAGACTTCCTTAATTGCTTTGGGTGGCGATAAGGTGCCATAGCGTGACCCCATGATGCCCTCGTAATGGTCTTTCCATCGTGCTAATTTTCGCAGTATATAGGGCAGACGAATTTAGAGCGGTTAATGGCAAACTGGGGAAGTCAGGGGGTGGGGAGATTCCTTCTTTCTCTCCTTATTATTTCACACTAAGGTAATGCACTTCTCCCGCCATCCACGGCTCCACTCTAACCCAGACCTGTTTCTAAATGAGGTTCGCCTGGAAGTGTTGGACTTGCACCGTTTCTTTAGTCCTGTATTTGAGCGAAGTCTAACCGGGGAGCCTTATATTAGCAGCCTTACGGTCTCTTGTAGCCACGCCATGGATAATTTTGGTTCCTTTACTTCAGCGCCTGGGGCGCTGATAGGGCTAATGCCTTAATTTTTTATCAAACTTTTGTTCTCTCTAAGCTGGACTACTGTTGCGAGGTTTATGCATCCGCATACGAGCGTGTATTGTGGAAAGTAGACTCGATCCACCTTCCCCAATCCGCGCATCTGAGCGCGTCGATTAGGGCGCCACAGAGTCCGTGAAGACTTAGGGACCAGACTAGGGTTTCTTTCTTTCTCACACCGATTACATGGCAGGAATACCGGCAGCTCTCCGGGCAGCTTGGCAAAAAAGATGGGAGATGATCAAGGGCAACTTAAAGTTACGTGCCATTGCGCTGCGACTGTTCACTTGTACCTACCCCCTAATGCCGCGAGGGCTTCAGGTTGCTTTCCTCTGTCCTGAATTTGGACACACTCGTGGGACGCACCACCATTTGATGGAGGTGTTTCCTGCGCCTTATTATGACATGTGCGTTGTCCCCCTGACTCTTCGGCACATTCTTGTAGAATTTCCCAGTTTGGGTGATCTTTGCGCACGTTACCTGTCTCGGTACTGGGATAAGCGGGGTCGCTACCGCTTATCCCTTGTACTCGAGACGGGTTCGTTCACACAGTCTTGTGGACTATACGATTTTTTGGACGAGGATAGCCTTCTCCACTTTATGTTAATATTTGTTATGAGTCGCATGTTCCTGCGTCGAGGGGAGGCAGCCCTACCTCCAACGCCTGAGCACGCTTCCTTCTTGATTTTTGATATTTTTTTTGGGGGGGGTTAGCATTTGTTATTTTATATCCGTGTTATTTTTTATTTATATATCGTTATTTGTTTTTAATATAGCCTAGTAATAGCCTGGGTCGAGTATGGCGACTTATACCCAAGTAGGCAGTCGCCAGAGGGGCTCCTAGAATTAGAAGAGAGCATCAACACGTCTCTACTTTTTGCATATATCGTACTCGAGAAGGCGTACTAAGACTACATCCAGATCCACGTAAATCTTCTGGGTGATTTACGGGAAGCTAGATGTATTATTTGGACTACTGGTACCTCATCTTGCTTTCCCCACCACACTCGACAAGTGTTCTAGTAGAATCAATTATTCACCATTGAAGGCCATCTAATAATGACCTATATATGAAATACAACCACTTAGCTATGAGCCTAATAAAGTTCTTGGCTTGACTTGGTTGGGATAGGCTGTTTTACTCAAATCCCAACATACAATTGGTAACACATACCAAATGAAACCCTTAAAGTGTATAGACTGTCTTCATGACACATTGTGGTGTTTACCCACTCTAATTATTTTGACCTGCTTCTTAAGGAAAGGTTTTTGGGGAAAAATGTTTTGTGTGGCACCAATTAATACCCCCAATTGAGTAATATATAACTTTTTGTTTCCTCGAGTAATTTTGAGTTATATTGATATGCGGATGCAAGCTCTAAAGCTTCTGTATTCAATTTAAAGTTCGTTCTCTTTGCCTCCAAATCAAAAATTGTGGATAAACGAATTACCGTGCCCAAACTGGTGATAGCTGCTGCTACTTATGCACCTCGCATTTTATAAGAAATAAAAAAGGATCTAAATCCACTCAAAGGGCAAATATTCCTCTTGCGGGATACGAGTAGTCAGGTTGTGCTTCAATGGCTTTGCTCGAATGCATGTAATTAGTCCTACGTAAAGGATAATTTATAAGAAATTAGATCACTGTCTCATAGCCATAAGTGGGGTCGTGTCGAGTTCAATCGCAACCCCTGTGAGTTCGTTACAGGGGATGAAAACTAATAGAATAGAAAATTCCATGTGTTTCAAAGGTCCGGAGTGAGTTTTAATAGAGATTAATGAGTGGATCCTGTATGTGTTCCCGATACCGCTCATGCTATAATTCTCTTTACCAGACCACTCTTATTGAAATATAGAGGTAAAGTTCTCTGTATAAGGTGATTTAAGTCACTATACTTGTTTTAAAGTTCTCTTTACTTCTTACAAGTAGCTTGTTCCCAGGTATTCCTTCACAGACACCTAATACCCCCAAATCACGTCGAAAGTATACGACGTTTCCATGACTACTGGATCAAATAAGTACAAAAGGACACATACGGAGAGGAAAGGAACAATCCTCTCACAAAGATAATGTTTATAGTAGCCAAATTTTTCCTCTGCATTTATTCCTTGACAGCATAGTATTAACGACCAACCCACTTTCGGGTCAAGCAGCGGCAGGCATGGTTTCAAGTCTGGAACCTATTGTGAGCTAAGCACCCTCATTCCTGGGATTAGATTCAATGCCGTAAAACACACCTTCGGGCTTGCAAACTTTACGTCCATTAGAGGAACACGTCTAGCTGCCTCATTGTCTAGTAAACTAATCAATTTTGTCGCAAAGAGGTATCTAACTTAGCATTACATACATCCCTAGTTGAGTACCGCTGAAAAATAATGATGCAATTCGCTTTAGAATTTAGCTTAGCCTTGTTTTAGTTGTTGGCTCTTTACTTGCTATTTCTAATGATTCAATGTTGTTTTCACGGTGTCTTGTTAGAGATTTATTATTATTATTCATAATCAGTTTTATTTCCGTAAAAACATTACCGATTATTTACACCCGCGTTTTTGTTTCATAGCTGAAGTATCTGCCTCAATCAGCCAACCCTCCTCCTTTCTCAGCCGCGCTTGGGAGCGGCCATAGCAGAGTTCAGAGAATTTGATTTTATAACGTCCTATACTGTGTATTGCCCATACCACTAGAATAGGTGCTATAAGCTTTTACCTTCGCTCTCAACCGCAAACCCTTCTCACACATGGCACAATGGGCTAGTCAGAGTGAGATCAGGCTGGGTGAATGGCTTCGGAGAGCTTTGGGCCACCACGACTGACATCTAGCTGGTAGAGATAATCCAAATCTTTATTTATAATTAGCGCGGGCCATTGATAAATCTTAAAATAAGAAAATCATTTTAAACAGGGTATAAAGGAACCGGAGGAACGCACGAGCTTCCCTAGTCTGAATGAACCAGGACTTCGTTAGGGGCACTGGGGTCTTGGGGACATACCTTCGGTTCAAATAACGTATGGAAAACAATATTCATATATGCTAGCTTCTCTGTGGACAAGGCGTGAAATGATTCGTGCGGAAGTCTTGGGTATTGTGAATCACAGAATCATACAGAAAAAGGAGCCCTAGTTTAGAATTTTTGTGAGTTCCTATTTAGAAGTTGAGTGACATATAGAGTCGTATTGAATCTCAATTGATTGTATCATCATTAGTAACTTTGATTATATGAAACTGAAAACAATATTCTATAGCCAATAATCATAAAATATTTATATTTATTAAGAAGGAAAATCACCTTATTAGTTTAGTAAAGGCCAAGGAGTCCGAACTCCCTGAACTTGATTACACTTATATCCATAATTCTCTTCTACACATCTTTCCACTTTCGCTTTCACTCTACTCTCCTTCAGCTCTCTAATATAACGTCGCTAGACTCTATATTCCAGGAAAAGAGAAACCCAAGAAGAGGTCGTAGGCTGATATACGATCCTCCCCTCCCTCTTCTGCTTTCACGGGTCGTATGAAGACTTATTTATTTTCAGGAATTTTCATCTCACTTGACTCTCATCCAGTGTTCCTTCTACCCACAAGGGGTTTTAGTGTGACCACTGAATTTTTGTGGTCTCCCCCATCCATTCCCAACAACTCGAATTTACCCTCTTGGACTTAATGCATGCACAAGGATCTGCGGCTATACATATCTTCTCCTCCACATATTTTCACGTCCCTCATCTGCAACACACACATACACACACACACATGTTGTATATATAAATAGTTAAATTCCATAGCCAAAAAGGCATTGTTCAGCTTCCTGCAATATACTGCAAGTGACTATCACTTGAGGGGAAAAAGGGTCGTAAAAGATCACTGTAATCCATTATTTATTATCAGCCCGAGGCACCTATCGACCTTACTGGTGATCTTCTGGGGCTACACTGATAAACATAGTGAATTTGAGCTATATAAGTGCAAAATACGTTTAGAATTTATACACTTTTCAACAAATCAGGGGAGACTAATGTTCAATGTAACAAAAGAAAAAAAAAATTGGAGACCATAAATGGTTGAAGAGCGACAGGTAAAGGTGGCAAAGCTAAGGGTAAAAGTAGTGCAGTTAGGGTTGGAGCGGGCGTCTATTCGTCGACACGCTGCATGGCTCCCTGCGTTTTGAGGGCAGTGAGATGCCTGGAAGGAGCTGGATGTTGATCGCCGGTTTCTAGTCGTAAAGTAGTACTGTTTCAGCAGCTATCCTCAGACACGGGAGGTGAGTGTCGAGGTATAGCTAATATATATATATATATATATATATATATATATATATATATATATATATATATATATATATATATATATATATAGAGAGAGAGAGAGAGAGAGAGAGAGAGAAATGGAGGGAATTTGATTAGACGAGTGGTGTGGAATAATAGAACGGAAGGACGCTCAGTTGACCTGTCCACGGCTCCCTTACCAGATGATGGGATTGCGTTAATGAGGGGGAGAAGGAAGGAAACTATTCCCTGGAATACGCGGCTGACGATGGGGTGAAATCGCCTTCGGCCACGGATCAAATTATCCCAATGTAAACACAGGGCTGGGGATAGACGTCTTCCAGCCAGGAATTTGCGATAACAGGTGTCCTTCCTCACTCTCGCATGATTCCAGAAGGTAGGCGGGAGGCAATATTGCCTCAAGACTTGGGAGGAAACCTCCATGAACAAACACAGCTGCGTTCAGAAAGACTCTTCGCTTGGTATTTAGGCCGGTTTCTCTCGTTCTTTGATATCGTCTTTGAGAGCCACGTGTGTTTCTGGGGTACATGTAGGGCTCCTTGACTGTATTCTTTCACATCTCCTCCCTTGCGGAAGATAACGCTTTTAAACTTTGGGGAAAAGGGGCATCAAAATAAAAATGTTAGAACTAGAAAGGCACGTTCCGAATTTCCGTTCTCGAGGGTACAAATAATGTGGGAATATCTCGAATGGAGGCTCACTCGCCTCGGTTCATTAGTGACCAAAATTATACAGGAAAAGAAAAAAATGACCTAAATACATGGTACAAAATAACATCATAGAAACCGTTAAATACATAAATGGGATCGTACAACTATAAAGAGAGATATATATTCAGAAGGTTACTAGGGCAATAAAGGTATACAGTGGGAAGACAATTTTTTTTTTTACAAGGGCGTCTTTTACTTGCTGACATACGATAAACATACATAAATATATATATATATATATATATATATATATATATATATATATATATATATATATATATATATATATATATTAGGAACAAATCAGGACAAAATAAAAAAAAAATGTCTCCTCTTTTACAATTAGCTTGGGTTATGACTCAAGTAGTTTCGGCTGAGGCTGTTGGCTAGACAATTTCCCCGACCTTTTTATGTATATTGTCTTTTACTGATAATCCTGTAGAGTTAAACTCCAACACAAGATTCTTCCGTTGTTGTTCTTAACATTACGAAAATATGCGAGTGGTCGGTAATCCGTCTCGATTACAAACTCTTTTCCTACAAGGTGTAGTTTGAATTTTTGCCCTCCCTCCCTAGACAATGGCAAGTGCTTCTCGCTCTATTAAGGCATAGTTGTTTTCGTGTAGGAGGAGTTTGTGACTCGCATACGCTACTGAGGGGCTTTCACTATCGTTTTTATATTGCAATAGGTCACAGCCTATGCCCGCGTTTCTCGCATCAGTCCGGATTCCGAAAGACTTACTGGGATTAGGTAACCTAAGAATGAGGGCGGAAGCCAATTTACCTTTTAGTTGGTGGAAGTGCAAAGTGTTTTTTGGGGTCCAAATAATGCAAGAAAGAGATTTCTTTTGTAGAAGTTTACATAAGGGGGCGGAGAGTTACAGGAAATTTGGAACGAACCGCCCATTAAACAAAGTAGATCACAGAAAATATCTTAACTGCTTCTTATTACAGGACATAGGCATGTCCACGATGGCTCGGACTTTCTAATTTTGGGGCCAAGTTGGCCATTTCCGAAGTGGAATCCGAGGTACTTGATGGTACTATATGCAAAATGGCTTTAGGTGGGGCAGATGGTGAGGCCTTGCTCACGCAGCCGACGCAATAGGGCTTGGAGATCGACCAGGTGCTGTTCCCAATGTCGAGTGGTGACCTAGATATTGTCGAAGTATAACATTACGTTCGACAACCCTTCCAAAATCCTGCTCATCATATGGTTGTAGTTAAGACAAGCCGTAACCAAGCCAAAGGGTAACCGGCGGAACTGCATCCAGCCTTTATCCGTTGGGAAAGACGTATATTTCCTTATATTTTCTTTCAGCGGAATTTGTTAGCAGTTCATACAAAGGTCTAATTTTGTAATAAATTTGTCCTCTTCAAAAAGGTGGAGATTCTGATCGATTAAAGGGATAGGTTCCCCTTCAAATGCCGTCACAGAGTTAAGTTTACAAAAGTAAACGCAAACACGATATGATCCCTCTGATTTTATTAACATTACTATGGGGGAACAATAATTAGAATTGGAGCGCTCAATAATATTTAAACTAAGCAAGTTATCTACTTCGGTGTTAAATGCTTGTCTTAACTAAATGGGAATGGGGTACGGAAAGGAGCGGACTGGTTCTTGTGTGGTTAAACTATGTCGTGCTCAAACTGTGTAGCACATCCCAGGACTTCAAAAATCACATCCCCGAACTGACTCAGTAGCTGCTGCAGCTGACTCTTTTTATCTGGTGTCAGCCGCGCGTCGATATCTATAGCAGAGAAGGGTAACTCAGCGGCGCCAGGCAAGGTGGGCAGCATAAGCCTTTGTCCTACTCCACACAAACGACTTGTACTAAATTCACTGGATCTGGGGTGTAGTTGGCTTCCATAGCGGACTCTTTGTCGAGGGCCACGATGTTATTAACACACGTTATTAATGTGGAAGAGTTTATCTTCTGAGGATGTTTTAATTTAGTAGTCAACAGGGCCACGGCTCTCAAGGACCCGAAAGGGGCCCTTCTATTAACTGAGAAGTTTTTTATTCTCGGTTGGGAGTAACAACAACCTTTCGTCACCGGGCTTAAATCTTTCTTCCTTCGATTTGACGTTGAAGTACTTCTTGTGCTTCTCCAAATTGAGGTCTTCGTTCTGGTACGCTATCTCAGCTTACTTCTCTAATCTTCGGCGGAGATCAATTAGATACGAGTACGTAGATTGTATCTCGTTGTTGAGTTCACGGTTGGAGAACAGTTCCTTTAAAATGCTCATTGGACCATGAACATTTCGCCTCTACAACAACTCAAAAAGGGCAAATCCCAGGGTACGATGGGGGATTTATCTGTAGGCAAATAATGCCACTGGCAAGTATTCATTCCACTCTTAAGGTCGCTCCACGCACAGCTTCTTCCAATTGCGACTTCAGAGTTCCATTTAATCTTCTACAGGTCCCGTTTGCGGCAGGGTGGAACGGGGTTGTAAAAAGGGTTTTAACCATCTATAATTTTCCTACATATTCCATTAGTTCTAAGGTAAACTGACGGACTCGGTGGGATAAAACCTCCTTTGGTATTCCAACCCAAGAGAAAATGAAAATGAGGGCCTCCTGCGCATGTAACGCTCTCTCTCTCTCTTCTTAAGTGGAACGACTTCGGTTAAGCGAGTGACAAGATCTACGAGGGTGAGCACGTAGGTGTGCCAATCGCTGGATGGAGGGTGAATGGGGCAAATGAGGTAGATGGCCACACGGGAGAATATCTGAGAAATGATAGGTCCTTTCTGAAGAGGAGCGAGATGTGGGAGCGGGAAAAAGCATAATGCGTGAGCCTCGGTACTATTTCCTTCCGAGCAAGTGCGGTACAGCAGGCCTTTCTTCTCGAAGTAAGAAATGATTTCGTTGCCGCATACAGATTCTCGCTCACTGCTTCGGGCTTTTCCCCACATTGGAACGAGGGAGTCACTTTTCTGTTTTTGAGTAAATCCTTCTCTCATACCATAGCTGAATTCGAAGTCGATCGGGTCTTCAAGGGAAGCTGGCATCTCCGTTTCCTTTCTTGATTGGGCTCGTGTGACGACAGTTTGAGGCACAGGGTTGGAAGAAACTTAGGGGCACTGTCCTCTTAGCATGGAAGAGAATTTTATAGGTGCTGACATTACTTCAGACCAGCCGGTGAACTATTGGCATTCAGATGGTAATTTACTATGGGTACTCGGTTTGCGCGTCACAGGTAGTCATGAACTACCGCCAATTTTTCGTGGTTCGGGTTAACTGGCGGCAGCAGTTACTCGGAAACCACTATATAGAGCTCTTATAAAATATGAAATTGTCGTCATATCCGTAGGAATTGGGAGCAAGAGAGAGAAGTAGGGGAATCAACTCGTGACGATGATGGCGCTGGAGCGGCACTCACTTGGTGTACCTGGTTGACAGAAGTACCACGGAGTTGGGATTTCTTGGAAAAGTTAGGTCGTAAATGGCCTTCTACGCTGCAGGTAAAACATAAAATAGGCCTTCTGGGGAAGGATGACGCAGGGAAATTTGCTGCTAATGTTTTAATATCCCAGGGTTCTGACGAGGAGAAATTTCTGGGTTTTGAGGAGCCAGTCACCTTAACGAACTTGCTGGGATTGTGTGGAGGAAATCTTGGGTTGTTACTTTTTGCCTTTAGGGACAATGGGAGAGTCTTCTTATTTTCCCACGGGTAACAATTATGGCTCGCCGCGTATATATCAGGCTCTTCGATCCATTATTTGAAGGTATAGCATCTACGATTCTTCACGAATGGACGAATTTCTGAAGGGAGCGAAGCCAAGGACTGGTCCTTCAGGTCAAAGTCAACTAGGAAGTCATAGGCATGAGAAATTTTAGACGAGTCCAACCAGAAGTTAAAATGCCTTTGAAGGGTGTAGCTAAACTGATGGAAAGTTTGGTTGGGCTGGATTCGGGCGTGACGAAACTTAGAGCGATCAAAATCAGGGATTATATTATACGCCGCCAGAATCTGAGATTTCAAGGTGGAATAATAAATCGTAGCTTCAGACGAGAAGGAAATCAAGAGGTCCCGAAACTGCGAACTAAGTAAGGGTAGGAGCTTGCCGATACCGTCTACCTCATTGTACCAACTATTCACTTCAAAAATATTTGGGAAGTGAGTTAAGTATGATCTGAAACTCACGCCTTCTTTAAAAACGGAGAGCTTCACCAATGCAGTCTAGGGAATTTTAGCGCGAAAATTGAGAAAGAGGGTCTCGACCCTCGCTCGACTTAATTCAAGCTTTTACTGGCGTATTTCTGTTCTTTCTGCTCTCGCTTGCTCTTCTTGTTCTCTTACTCTTTTTTTTGCACTATCGTTTCTTTCCTCTTCTTGGATATACGATAGAAGATTCTCGCCTGTTAACCCAAGAGACTCGCCTTGGAGCTTAAAACGCTCAAATGGAGACATATTGCGTGTGATAACGGAATAAACGCCAAAAAAAAAATCAAATAACAGCAAGCCTTGCAACGAGGTTAACAACCTAGTCTAACGTGGTATGAGCGCACAAAATAAAATTTCCTACAAAAAGAAATTGTTAATACGAGAGCCTTGCCTTGTCAATTAAAACCCACACACACACCCTAAAAATTACACACAATCCTAAATGAGCCTTGACAGATAAACGCGACGATTCTGCTGAGGGATAAAATTGAGACGCACAGTCTCATAACAAAAATAGCCCAGAAAATGTACGCGGTCAAAATGGACACAAACACAAAAGAAAAATATATGAAAAGATGATTTTACTGTAAAATCTCTCAGATCCTTTGAGATTGTACTAAATTTAGAAAAAATACTAATACTGTATACTCTTACACAGTTTGAAGTTGAAGACAAATTTAATTGGTTTCTCAGGAAATTAAAATATTCTAACGCTATCCCAGAAGATCTTTACCTGGACTTTTTTATGGAGTTCCTAAGACCCATAAAACTTTACTCCTAAGGCCAATTTTGCAGCATATAGGACCCTTTTATTAGCACTAGGCAAGTTTCTAGTATCTGTTTTAGCCCCCTCTAACCTCTAATGAGTTTACTCTTAATAATTCGCATTTGCTTGAGAAAGAGATTACGAGCATTCCTCATGGCCAGCTTTGATGTTGAGAGTTTATTCACTAAAATTCCTCTTGCTGAAACGATTCGAATTTTTGTAAATTTCCTCTCCCGTAACTCCACCTACGTAAGAGGTTCAACTAAGACCTTATTCAAAAGTCACCTTGAACTTGGTGTTTGTAATTCATTCTTTTTGTCAAATGGGATTTGGAAAGAACAACTTGATGGGGTTGTAATGGAAATTCCTCTAGGCCCCTCGTTGGCAAACGTTTTTATGTGTTATTATGATACACTTTTGCCTGATAATTACCCCATTAATTTTCGTCCGGTTTTATATAGGCGCTATGTAAACGACACTTTTTTTATTATTTAGACATAAGTCACGTTTTACAATTTTCCTCAATTATTTAAATTGTAAATACGCAAATATTAAATTTTCTAGTGAGCTCGAAATTATATAGCATATCGTTTCTTGACGTGAAGATTACTCAAATAGACAGTAAATTCACGTAAAATGTTTACCAAAAACCAAGTTCTTTAAACTTTGGTTTAAGTTTGGTTAGCTTCTGTGATTTTAAATTCAAAATGGAGGCCATCCTTATTCTCCTCCATAGAGTATGTAACTTGTGTTAAACTTTTTCAGCCCTACATTTAGAATATATATATGTATGTATGTATATATATATATATATATATATATATATATATATATATATATATATATATATATATATATATATATATATATATAGATATATCTATCTATATATATATGTTTATATATATATATATATATATATATATATATATATATATATATATATATATATATATATATATACATATATATATGAATAAAGTTGGTCATATGTTACAAGACCAGAAAAACACCATCCCTCGTCAAGAAGAACAGTTATCCCCCGCGACAAACCCCCTACAAGAGCCCTATTTTATGATACTCGTGCAATGTCGGTGACTGCCTTCACCGTAACTCTAAGTACATAGGGTTGACTTCTACAACTTTGATGCGCAGGTTGACGATGCGCAACGAATCATATGTCAATTACAAGAGAAATGCTCACCCAAGACACCTCCATCTTCTTCCGTGATCCTGAGCGCCAAAGACACCGAATGGACGAAGAATTTATGATCTCCCAACGTAGACTTTCAATCAATACACATCTCCAGCAAGAGACTATCATCCCAACAACTAGCCGCCAGAATCTGCAACGCCCCTGCATGGGACCAAACACTTTACCCTTTTCCTCCTTTTGCTTTTACCAAACGTGGATTTTTTGTTCTCTAACATATTTTTAAACATATCCATGTATTTTAATGTTAGTTGATTTGTACGTTTCCTTACAATGTTCAAATTATTTTTAAACACTAATCTATCCATGTATTTTTCGAGTTAGTTGATTGTTCCGTTTTCTTACGGTAATGTTCAAACATATTTAATATACATTCCTGTAATATCACGAGGGACATTGTAGCGGGTCATCACTACACAAAAAGCAGTAACCTCACTCCTCTCCACAAACTGTAGCGGCGACCGTGTCGCCGTCAACCCTAAATGCCCTTACCTAAGTAACGCCCACTCGGACGCCGTAGCGGTAATACGGAGGCCACAACCCACCAACACAACCACAAACTCCGCCCTCACCCCTGTTCCTCTCACAAGAACAATTGCTGCTGCTGCTTCTTCTCCTTCCTTCAGAACACTTGCGTTTCGCCGCTGTTTCCTCGCTTTTTATACAACCTCTCCCACAACTTTCCCTGGTCAGCCTCTAATTTCACAGGGTAGATCCCGATCATCATCTCAGCTTACTGTCCCGGTTCGAGACTGAAGAGGGAGGGAATAATGTTTCCTCACCCCTTAGCTCCGGTTTGGGATGGTGGGTTTCAACAATCTGCGTCATCACCACTCATAACTTCCTCACATCCGATTTCCTTCTCTCTTCACACACTATCAATTTTACGCCGCATCAAAGGAGGAGCCGCCATGCTGAGGGACTGCCAGGCCACCATGTGGGAGGGGTGGTCCAAAATAGCAGCACATGGCTCTGCTAGGCCTTTTTATTCACCCGTCGCAGAGCGGGCCACTGCGAGGGGGGGGGAGGGATTATCGTTTGCATCCCGTACAGTAAAAAGGGTCACAATGTCAAATGATGGAAATTAGCAAACCTCAAATCTTCCCCATTTTTCTTTTAAGAACGCCCGAGGCGCCCTCAGGCAGCACCACAAAGAAAATGGAGGTGCCTACGGGTGCTGGAAACTCCCACTCACCCTCTTACTTAGAGTCACCAAGTTTCTACTCAACCCGTGTGCTCCCATGGTAAAGCTAGCCGAACAAAGGGTTCACACCCAACCCGGCTAAAATCAGGGCTCCACCCCTTCCCCCAGCGGGACACATTCCGTTATGGCGCAACGGCCACGCTCCTCCACCGAGTGTTTAGACTCACAGGAGGCAGCACACTTGAAGTTGGTCGACAGGCCATCTTCCATAGTTCCTAAACCTGCCCCCCAATAGGAGGACAGCAATAAAGGAGTTTCGGCTCCTCCACCCACGCTTAGTGTTTGGCTGGGTGGCTCGGAGAAGGTGGTTTCTCAAAAAGAGGGCCCCCTCCCCCGCCTCCGAAGCCGCAACGCCCGCTTAAGGTTTCAAGGCGGAGGGAGGAAAAGACTCGTATGGCGAGCCCAACCTGCCCCAATAAGTCCTCGAAGGCGACAGCGCCTTCAGCGCGTTGTCCGGCCAACATCGCCCGAGGTTCTGCCTCAGGAAAGCGTATGTCCCCTCCCGTGTTGGGCTTCTGTTCAAAAAGGGCCTCCACGTCTTCTCCGAGCTAGGCCTGGAGGGCATATTCCTTCAATGGAATTGCCGTGGAATCCGAGCCAACTGGGAGGAGCTGCGGAGGCTCGTCAAATCCCGTTCACCGTTAGCTATTTTTCTGCAGGAGACCATGAAAAGTGCGGGCCCCCTGCACCCCCTTCCTGTCTATAAGGGGTTTGCGTCCAAACTATCACGAGATGGGGCCGAGCAGGCAGATGCGTGGTTGACACCCGGAATGATGTCTCCGTTCTTCTTTTTAACTTAGATAACTCTTTTCAGGCAGTGGCTGTACAGCTTCAAATGGATAGGAGGTATACTGTTATTTCTGTGTACATTCCACCGTCAGCTTATTTCGACGCAGGGGACTTCCGCCGCGTCGTAGCACGGTGCCGAGGCCCTTTCTCTTGCTTGGAGATCTGAACGGCAGGCATCCTCTCTCGACAGATTACTCAATAAATCCCAGGGGACAAGTTCTTGCTGATATGATAGAAGAGCTGGAGATAGGTGTCCAAAATGTGGATGAGTTTAAGCTTCACTGCCCGAGAATCGCTTCATTTTCTTGCCTTGATCTTTCTTTGTGCTCTTCGGATGCACAGCCTGATTTTGATTGGGGGTTGGTCATGAACTTCATGGTCGTGATCACTTTCCCATTCAAATATCATTTTCAGGGCAACTGCTGCTTGAGAGCCCACCTCTGTTGTGCTTGGCGTGGGCGCGGTGGCCTGCATTTCAGAAAATGACTAAATTCTCTATCTTAGTCGAGGAGTTTAGGTCGGTAAATGAGGCCGTTGTGCTCTTCTCCACCCCCTTAATGCCACGGGCCTGACTACTATTCACAGAACGTCTGGCCGCTTTGCACGCCGCACATTCCTCTGGTGGGCGGCCGAGGTTAAGACAGCCTTCAAACAGAAGCCTTATGCCTACATGCGCTATAAGCGCCGCCCGAACGATTCCACCTTCAGTGAATTTCGTCGGGCTAGGGCTAGGTTCCATTATATTTCGAAGCACGCCCGCCACTCTTCTTGGCGGGCATACGTTTCTTCACTTAACGGGAAGACCCCTTTAGCTGAGGTGTGGAAGCGAGTCAAAAGGATTCGGGGCAAGTTCTCGCAGGACTCCCCTCCCGTTCTCCAGTAGAATGGGACCGCAATCTCGGACCTCGCGTCCGTGGCAGAATCCTTTGTAACCGCTTTATCCGCATTCTCAAGCCAGGATGCTGCTCCGCCACCATTGAATGCACGACGTGATGTCGCGAAAGGCCACCAAATTCACTCTACCTCCAGAGGCAGAGAATCCTTCAACGACAGTTTTACTGTGAGTGAGATGCATTCCACTCTTGCTTCGTGCGCGGGCAGCCCCCATGGTTCGGACGATGTGTGGTACGCCATGCTTGGACACCTGGTTGAGCAAGGCATGGCATTTCTGTTAGATTTGTTTGAAAGTTAAAGTATCTGGGTAGAGGGTAACCTACCGGACTCCTGGCAAATCGCTAGTGGGGTATCTTTTCTCAAACCGGGGATAGATCATTACATCTCGGCCGGTTTCCGCACAATTTCTTTAACCTGCCGCGTTAGCAATTTGATGGAGAAATTGTTAAATCTTAGAGCAGCCTTTTTCTAGGTAGCGGAGGACATTTGTGTTCATGCGCAGTGCGGCTTCCGCAAGTTCCATTCCACGTCGGATGCTCTACTTCGCCTGGAAAATGCTGTCTGCGAGGCCTTCCTCCGTAGACAGCACTTTGCCACGGTGTTTTTTAATCTGGAGAAGGCTTATGATCCCTCATGGCGATACGGTATCATGCAGACCAGCCACATGATGGGGGCATGGCGACGCCTCCTGGTCTTTATATCTGAATTTTTGCGAGATTTCCTATTCCGCGTATGGGTGAGGGGAACTCTCTCCGATTTAATGGATCAGGAAGAGGGTGTCTCGCAGGGAACAGTCCTCCGCGTTACTCTATGCCTTGAGCATCAACGGTATTACCTCGCTACTACCAGGAGATGTTTTCGCTACGCTCTACGTGGACGACATTTCGAACTCTTTTTGCGCGGCCCAGATAACAAGTCTGGAGTGTCGCCTCCAACAAGTATTGGACCGCGTCTCTCGCTATGCCGAAGCGCACAGATTTCGGTTTGATTTAGCCCAGAATAATGTGGTGCACTTCTGCCGCCATCCACGACACCACCCCAACCCAGAATTTTTATTCATGGGGTGCTCGTGGGAGTGGTTGAATCGCAACGTTTCCTTGGTTTTGTATTTGTACGACGCCTCACCTGGGAGGCTCATATTCGCAGCCTTAGGGTCTCTTGTACCCGCGCCATGTATATTCTTTGTTCCCTGGCGTTTAACGCTTGGGGCGCAAATAGGGCTACTGCCTTGCTTTTTTATCGATTCTTTCTCTATTTGAAGCTCGACTACGGAGGTGAGTTTTATGAGCCTAAGGCCGAATGCCTATTGCGGAAGGTGGACTGGATCCACCACACCGGCCTTCGCTTGGCGACCAGGCCTTCCACACTTCACCTATTAAAAGCCTGTTTGTCGATGCTGGAGACATGTCATTATCTATGCGCCGTGCACTGTGCATTACTCGCCTGTACGCACGAGCGCAGCGTCTCCCTTAGTCGTCAAACGCTCTCAAATCATCCGCAGCTGATTTTGACGGTTACTAGGCCGTCGAGAGACGCAACTCATACCCTATGCCCCTTGCTTTAAGTATAGGAAACTCATTGGAGAGCTAGATATAGCTCTCGGGCCGGTGGCGCCTCTGGTTTAGCCTAGAATGCCACCCTGGAGTAATGCCTTCGGCCTTTTTTGCAGCACATCTGGCGTCTCGCTGGAAAGGTGCGCGTGTATACGAATGGCTCCACATACCGATATGCCTTATTATATCCACATCTCTCATACCTATACCTAAACCTACTCTCTTCTACTTCAAAAACACAAACTGGGAAGAGTTTAAGAGACACATAACAGAAAACACGCCACAAAACCATGACCTAGACCATACTAATTCAGATCTTTTAGACTACCACCGGTGCTCAATCTTGAACACTATAACCACAGCACGCGACCTACACACACCACACAAAACCTACACATGTATAAAACACTTCAGATATTGAATACACACTCAGATACTCATCACACAGTACAACAATCACTACACTAGAGGCCAACGACAACACAATATCAATCACCTACGTCGCCAGCTTCGCAGACGACACTCGTTGCCCTAACCCCTGTTTCTTCTGGCGGCGCGTAAAAAGGATTATAGGCCCCGATCCATCCAAACCCACCACCTTCCAAGTAAATAACCAAACACTCACAGACACCAACGTCATCCTCGACGCATTTAGGTCTCACGGTGACACAGTACACACACACGCACAACCCACCCAAACCACACGCGTAAGAGCACTCCCAGGAATTCCAGTAGTGGTGTCGGGCCTACACTCAAAAGCTAAGGCCCTTCTCCTGAAATGAATGGAGCTGCTCGAAAACACCTCTACACTGACCACTCTCATCACCGTTGAGGAAACAAAAAAACTACATTAAAACAACACCAAAACTCGCGACCGGCGCCTCCATACTACCAGCCGCATTAATACACAACCTCCCCGCAAACATATACCCTACACTTATACAACTATTAAACGCCTCACTAGCCTCAGGCCATTTCCCCAAAGTTTTTACAGTCTCTCACAACAAAATGAACAAAGACCCAAACAATTACAGGCCTATTGCTCTATGAGAGCACCTAGGCAAAATACTCGAACGTATGATCAACTGCCGCCTACAGAACTACTTAGAAGAGAGGGACTTGTTTTTCTCCCACTAATATGGTTTCAAGAGTGGCCGGTCCACTCACGCGGCTGTGACCATCGTTCACGACAGCATAAAAAAACGCTAGGTACGACAAAAAAACACTCTCCAAAAGCAAGGACGTGGAAAAGGCCTTTGATAAGGTGTGGGTCGAGGGACTCCGTTTGAAACTCGCTAACCATCCAGAGTTACCTCTCTGCACCAGAAAGCTCCTCTTGCACTATCTCCTCACTGAACCGAGATGCCACATAAAATACAACAATACCCTATCACACCACGCTTAAACGTTCCCTAAGGAAGCGTACTGGCACTCACACTTTACATCATTGTGAGGGAATCCCCACGTGCAAGATCTTTAGCAGAAATGAACTCCCATGTGCAGCAAAAGGCCCAGCTAGGACTAAAGTGGTAAGCCTACCCCCCTTCCCCTTCCACAAGCGGAAGCCTCGAATCGAGTCCCTCAAGATTCACCTTTATGCGGGCTAAAATAGCTCTGCCAGAAGATTCAAGACCCTTCGAGAGTAGAGCTATTTCCCGCTAGCCCCCAACTCCGGGGAGAGCCTCAGATATAAATAACGCTCGACTCCCCGGAAGACACACAGAGTTGAGAAGTCTCGCCAGAACTAGGAAGATTTTCCCATGGTTCCAAGTCAAGTGCTAGCAACAAAGCAAAGTGACAGCTAGATTATTTTGTGTATTTGGAATTAGCCCCAGCCAGGAGGTAATTTCACAGAAAGATCGCCTCGTGTGATTTTCCCGACTTCTTTCATCAACTCCTGTCGAAGCCCAACTCATTTAGAGGAGCCGAAATACTCCACCCTGGACCGGAAGTTACCCCCCCCCTTCCCTGCTTTTGGAGAACCGTCATCACTCCAACCTCCCGCTTTGAAGTTCGAGCGGCCTCACCTCAAGAGCAGAAGACATCCGTAAGCCAACCCTCTTCCCCCTACAGTAACCCAATTGAGTTAATCTCCCCCCCTCCCCTTCGTTTATTGATGTGATTTTGGCCCGTTAATTCTCTGAGGTAATTTTACCCTTCAATTCTCTTATTAATTTTTTGGTGTAAATAAAATTCTATTTTTGTAGATGTCTCTTTAAATAACCTTCAATTTGCCATTGCCCATAATTTGCCTGACCTCATTGCACTCTCTCGTTACTCAGCTCGTCTGAACGCGTGGTTTTTCGTCCCTTATGTCGGTTCGCTTTCAAGTTATTGGTCCTCTCCCATACATATAATATGGTATTGATATAATGTAATGTCTTCCTACGACATATATATATATATATATATTAATATACCTATTATATAATTATGGTGTCAAGTGTGTTGGGGTTTTTACGAACCCGTGTCATTTTAATTTTGACATTTGAAGTTCCCTTGTTATTCACGTACATCCATTTTATTTTAATTTTTGTATTGTGCTAGCAGAAGGCAAGTTCAAGTTATTTGCAGAGCAGTGGAACGTACTCTATTTAGATTTTGTGTTGGATCCCAGGTAATTAATTTTTTTTTATTGTGTTCGAATTTTGGAGACTCTCCTTTCTGGTTATTAATCCAAAAGAGTTGAGGTCTTTGGTGTCCTAATTCTAGTAGGACCATTTTAATTCTTTTTTCCGCTTAGAAACAGCAGAGGTAGGTAGCTGTATCTTAATATTTTTTGTGATCAAGGCCTTCACGAATATTCAAGTATTCGTTTCGCGTATCAGTGTTCCCTCAGTTAACTGCGTAAAAATGTCATCCTTCGAAAAATTCATAGGGCAGGGTGAAATGTTAGCTCTTTCGGGCAAAGATCTGCTAAATTACGTACAGGAAGAAGAGAGGAACGAACGGGCAGAATGAAGGGAATTGGAGATGGAGAAGAACAAACTGAAGATGGAGATGAAGGAGAACAAACTGAAGATGGAGATTGAGGAGAACAAACTGAAGATAAAGATGGAGGAGAACAAACTGAAGAATGATATGGAGGAGAACAAACTGAAGATGGAGATGGAAAAACGTGAACAAATTAGGCAGCATGAGCCGGAAATGAGCCGAAATCAAATAGATTCTCAGTCCATTGGTTCCCGGACTGAAATTCCCCAAACTCCTTCAGTCCACCTTCCCGCTTACAATGATGAAGAGGACTTTGGGTCATTTTTGGCCCATTTTGAGAGAATCTTTCAGATCAATAGATGGGATCTCGAAAATGATGGTGTCGCTCGCTTACTTACCCTTCTAAATGCCAAGTTAAGGGATATCTTCGTATCCCTTCCTCTGGAAGCAACTTTGGAATATTCCACGTTATATTCCGAATTGCTAGCCGCTGTTTACATGAATAGCGAATTCTACCACTCCCGATTCCGACAGGAAAGGATCGACCCTGGCTAAACCTTTCGACAACACGGGTACATCCTCCAAAGACACCTTCATTGTTGGCTGGATGCGTGCAAGATTCCCCAGGTCTACGAGTCCCTTCTGGATTTCTTCCTTAGGGATCAGCTTTTAGCTGCCGTGGCTCCCGAAATTCGCGCCTTCATTAAGGATTAACGTTGCGCCACCCTCAAGGAGTGCTTGGAAGAGGCCGATGTTTACGCGGGTAGTCACGATTTATACACTAAGGATGTTAAAAAGGCTCCTCAATCACCCCACAAAACTGAATTTTATGGCCCTACGACCCCCTCTAAATTGGTTCCTAGATTTACCAAAGCTCCTAGTCCCTCGAAGCCAAGAAACTTTCATCCATTGGAACAACGAGACGTTAAGCCCCTAGTTTCTTCTCCCTGGTTGTGCCGTACCAAAACAACCCGATCGTCTGCTACACTTGCGGAGTTCCAGGCCATTACCGCACGAACTCTCCTCAAAACTCCCGATTCGCAAACTCTCAGCCCCACCAAGTACACCAAATCTGGGCCGCCCCTAATTCTCCTCCGTCGCCTCAGAAGACTCCCAAACCTCCCTCGCCCGCCAAAGACCCGGTCCATCAGGTAAATTTTCTCTTTAATGAGAACAACCCTGGTGGATTGAAGTTCGAGAACGGAACTGTGAACGATCGCCGAGTATCCACCCTCGTCCGTGACACCGGGTGCACCTGTATTATAGTGTCTGAGGACTTACTTCCCCTGTTGGGCCCGCCTATAAGAAATTTTCGGTGGTTCACGACTCCCTTGGCCGAGCGAGTCGTTTCCCAGTAATTCGTTGTCACATCGAGTTTGACTATATTTCCGGGTGGGCCTAAATGGTAGCGGCCCCAATCCAGTTCTGTTCCGTTTTTTTCCGGTCAGAACCCCGTAATTCACGACCATCCTGTGGCCCAGCCCGTGATTACCCTTACACAGGCAGCCATGGAATCCTGTGCACCTGTTCCCCTGAAAACCCCTATCGACCCGAAGTTCCAAGCCCTCCGGAGCGATAAGTTTTCCCGCGCCCAGAAGGAGTGCGCAACTCTCCCCCCCTTTGGGAGAAAACTAAAGCCCTCGAGCATGAGTCCCCTGAGGCAACAAACGATTCTCGTATCCCGTGAAGAAGGACTTATTGAGAGGTTTGAGACCTAATTGGACCTTAAGTCACGGGAACAAAAATTCAAGCCTGGCCCGAAGGTGCTGGTGCTACTTCCCACGGCAAGTAACGAAATCCTTAGCCAGTAAAAGGGACCCTACCCCATCCTCGAGGCTAGAGAACCTGTGAATTACCTCATCCATACTCTGGCGGGAGCAAAGGTTTTCCACGTGAATTGTATATATATATTATCTCCTTAATGTTCCTAATTATGATTTCTTTTTTTTTTGGTCCACTAAATTGTTGGATTTTTTTGTCCCATATTTATGCCTTCATTTAATTGTATCCTTTTGAGGGGTTCCACTGAAATGTCGCTAATGTTCTCCTGTGATTTTCCTTTTTTTAAAAATTTTATTAGTTAAATTCTCTATAATCGAGCTGTTTAAGGCTTATGTCCGTATATTCCCCCCTGAGCTCAGATTAACGGTTTTTTGTGTGTGTACACCTGTCATAAAAGGTCAGAATTTCCCTTGACCTTTGATAATACTAGTTTGACGGGTTGGGATGATCCTTTCCTAAGCAACTGCTCTGTAAACCATCATCTTTCGGTTGGGAGATGTGTGAGGGAATCCCCACGTGCAAGATCTTTAGCAGAAAGGAACTCCCATGTGAAGCAAAAGGCCCGGCTAAGACTAAAGTGGTAAGCCTCCCCCCCTCCTTCCACAAGCGGTAGCTACGAATCAAGTCCCCCATGATTCACCTTTACTCGGGCTAAAATAGCTCTGCCAGAAGATTCAAGGCCTTTCGAGAGTAGAGCTGTTTCCCGCTAACCCCCAACTCCAGGAAGAACCACGGATATAAATAACGCTCGACTCCCGGGAAGACACACAGAGTTGAGGAGTCTCACCAGAACCAAGGAGATTTCTTTATGGGTATAAGTCAAGTGCTAGCAACAAAGCAAAGTGACAGCTGGACTATTTTGTGTATTTGGAATTAGCCCCAGCCGGGAGGTAATTCCACTGAAAGATCGTCCCGAGGGATTTTCCCGACTTCTTTCATTAACTCCTGTCAAAGCCCAACTCATTTAGAGGAGCCGAAATACTCTACCCTGGACCGGAAGTTACCCCTGCCCCCCCTTGCTTTTGGAGAACCATCATCACTCCAACTTCCCGCTTTGAAGTTCGAGCGGCCTCACCTCAAGAGCAGAAGACATCCGTAAGCCAACCCCCTTTAACCCCTTCAGTAACCGTATTTAGTTAATCTCCCCCCCTCCTTCGTTTATTGATGCATTTTGGCCCGTTAATTCTTTGAGGTAATTTTACCCTTCAATTCTCTTTATATTATTTTTGGTGTAAATAAAATTCTATTTTTGTAGATGTCTCTTTAAATAACCTTGAACTTTACCATTGCCCATAATTTGCCTGACCTCGTTGCACTCTCTCGTTACTCAACTCGTCTGAACGCGTGGTTTTCCGTCCCTTATGTCAGTTCGCTTTCAAGTTATTGGTCCTCTCCCATAGATATAATATGGTATTGATATAATGTAATGTCATTCCACGACAATCATGTACACAAACGACACCCTACCCCTACCCGAAAACTGCCTGCCGTCACACCTACACATTGTCCTGCGCCGATGACGAGACCATTCTCGTCAGCGCACGCGGAACAGACGAGATCGCACACCACGCACAAATTATACTAGACGAAAAGATAGAATACGAGGATAAATGGCTGATTGCCCCGAATCCCCGAAGACACAGAAGACACTATTCGGCGCAAGAGATCACTACATTCATAGCCTACAATTTTTTCACACACACACCAGTTAGGACCCACTTAAACCCAACAAGGCTCGACTACACACAACATACAAAAATCCTTTGAGTAACTTTTGACAAGTCCCTTAGGTTCAATATACACCACTACATAAAACAAGCAAGAGCCGCATGCACAAACAAAATGCTGCGCAGGTTCTACCCTCCGGGCAACAAACTACAGTTACACCAATATAAAACACTCGTGCGACCTCTTCTCACGTAGGTCCCATTGTCACTCGGAGCTGCGAGTGTCCCGTGACAGAAATGACTCAGCGCATTCAGAACTCTGCTTTGAAGCGCCCTTGTCGCTCTCCATGTTCGCGAGAATGTTAACACTAAACGACAACAACAGATCAGCACCCCTTAACACATACGCTCACACTACTCACAAAACAACTCGGGAAACTCGCCAGACACCCCATATACACCGCACTACACGCAAAGTGTATGTTGTGATGGCGCTGCTATACCCGGCAGCCCATGACGACCCGCAATCAACATCTTTCTACGCATAAGTTAAGAGCATCATGAATGACGCGTTTACAACTATGCAGACACGATCTCCTTCCTGACCACCCCTCAACCATCGTCTAGTCACGAACACACCCAACTACATCATGCTTCGGTGTCTAGTCACCGACCTACCAACTTTTCTTATCCGCTTTAAAGTTATTTTCGTACTCTTTTCCTCTACGACCACCTGATCACCTGTCTTACACAGTGAGCCCTTTCTGTTCTTTCTATATACATCAATTCGATTCGACGAGGAACATGAGCTCACACAACAGATACAGCTACGAGAATTATGCTACAAAAATCATAGAAACTCGAGTTATTAACGTAGCAGGAAAAGAAACAACGCTAACAATGGCTTGAGCGCCTATCTCTTACACACATAACATAATAACAAAACAAAAACAGAAATAAACAAACAGACACACTTTCGCTCTAACTTATTTCGAACTTAACGCTAAAATTAGTTTATAGTACAGAGATTAGCGTGACCTCCACGCAACTTGCACTTCTCTGCAAACCTCCAACTTCTTCCCACTTCAATCATCTTCCTCCTTTACCACTACCCAAATATGGGCCAAACACTAGCACCAGGGACAGGTACAGCAAATAGTAACAATTAAAAGCTGGGAAAACATAAAAACGCAGTGGTCCCGGTCCCACGTTAAGCAGGTCCACAGGCCAACTTAGTCAACTTTCAAGCCTTTGACTTTATTTCAGTCTGTCCTATCCTTATTTCTTTCTTCTTCCCCTCCCTCCCTCCCCCTCTCTGGAGCTCTTTTCCTTCGGTGCCTTCAGGTCCAGAGGGAGGAGGGCGCCGGAGAAACTCGGGGGAACCAGGCCTTGCCCCCCCGCCCTCTGACCGAGTGCCTCCCCGGGAGGGACTGGTCGGGGGGGGGGGGGAAGGGGCACGGGGATCAAAAACTTATTCTCCCACTTTCCCTTTCATTTACTTTCATTTCATTCACCATTCTGCCGGGAAGATGACCTACTCTTAGAGAAATATAGTTATGCCTCTTCTGAGCAATTTTCCTCACCTAAAACCATCTGTGAAACAGCTCAAAGCTATAAGAAAGCTGCAGCGAAAGGTAAACAATGCAGTCGTTCCTGTCGACTTAAATTAATCCTGCGTGTATATATATATATATATATATATATATATATATATATATATATTTTTTTTTCAGCGTGTCTCAGCCTCGTTGTTCTTGCTCGCAAAAATTGAGAAAAAAATCTCTATTGACAAGTGTTGCTGAATTATTGCTTTCAATGGCTTCATCCTTACCCAGAGGACTATATAAAAAAAATAAGAGATCATGACTACTGTCTAAGTTTTCTTTGTAGCCAATAGAGAAAATATCGCTTAGTCTTTATTTAAATACTAAAACTCTTTAACTATATTGTTGTTCTTTGTTTTATCAATCTGAATATTCATAATCTATATTTGTGAATAACTAAGGAAATAAAACAATCATAAAACCCTAACCTTGAACGCTTGGAATAGGTACGTCTTCTTTAATGCTAATTCGAAACATTCTTGTGGCACGTGGTTAAGGTGACCTTGAGGAGCGCATCATAACATGAATAACAATTATCCACCGCAACAGCCCTCTATAAACTACATCTAAATGATAGTATCCATAACATCGCCTTGAACTGGTTACTATTCAATGCCCATTGAAAGCTCTACCAGGTAATCATCATCATCATCATCACTAACTCTATAATTTAAGAAGGAGAGTTTTTGAGGTTTTGAATAATAATTTCATCTTAGTTTGGTTATAACTTGTTTTTTTATCAGTTATTTCTAATAATTCTTTTATAATATCAAAAAACAAAATGGTGAAGTTAAGAAATAAATATAAGTATCGAAATTTTGTGAATTCTGTAAAACCCCAAAATTTACAAATGGTGAAATTCAGAAAATTTATTTTTATATATCTTCTTTTATATATCTTTTGAAAGGGGGGAAATTTAGTTTAGAGTTTCTTTTTAAAATTATTATAATTGGCGAAGTTCAGAAAATTTATAAAAATTTGACCATGGCTGCTTTTTTTCAGATTTTAAATTTTAATCTTAGTAGCGGAGCGCAAGCTCTACCCTTAGGGAAAGTCGTGAAGCCATTGCCTGGTTACAATATTTATTATCAATATTGAGGTATTTCCATTTCATTCTCCAAGATAAATCTCCCAAACCACAATAACTTTCCTTCCCTAGATGCTCTTCCAACCTCTGCTTGAAAATATTTACGATTCTTCTATCAATTACGTGCCAGAAATCTAAAACTATTAGGTTGATGAATAAGTTCTTGCGTTTTTTTTTAATGTTGTGTTGATTTAAGTTTTTTTTACTTGATTTGTGCACCTATAAAGAAACAATAATAAATAATGAGAGCAAAGTTTGCAAAGGTTGGGCTACGTCTCTTAACAGCGTAGACTATTAGGCTTTTGCTTAGGTTGCGTCTTGAAGTTGAGTAATAAGTCATTGCGGTTTATTTAAAAGTTGTTAATTTAATTTTTGTTCTGTTTCCTAAAAATGGAATGTCAAGTTGAAAGAAAGGCGCATTTTTGACACTTGTTGTTATTCATTTTCAATCGAGACGGGAACAATGAAAACGCAGCCAAAGCTCGTCGCGATATTTGTGCTGTGTAAGGAGAAAATGCTTTATAAGAAAGGACAGATCAATGGTGGTTTCACGTTTCACTGGCAATATTTTGGGGAGAAATTGTTAGTGCAGTACTTCTTAGATGATAAGCAAACCCAGAAATGGAGAGTTTCCGGATGCTTCCATGTGGGTTCGACATAGGACTAGTGAAAAGGCTCCCCTTTTGTCATCCTAACAAGGGATCTTTCAGAACCTTCCAACAAGCGAAACGGAGCTTCATTAGAGAATATAACTTTGTCCCAGTCTTCAAACAGTCCATCTTTATATTTACTACAAATGTGGAGAGTATCCCTAAGGTATTTCTTGGAGGGATAAAGCTTATGGGCAGCCCTTCCCGACTTGAGACCTTTGTAGAAAAGTCTTCGTCTAACTGTGGAGCGTTTACACCTGCCCCTTTCCAATCATAACCAGGGCATTGGTACTGGAGACAACTCGATCCTTAAGATGAAATCTTACGGGAGTCGAACTTGGGGTCCATTTGAAGGTCTTGGACGTCGAGAAGTCTTCGCCAAAGGAATGTAACCAGTATTTATGGAAACATACGATGGGCGGTCAATAAGTTTTGCGAATCGGTAGGGCAAAACAGAGGGAGGGGGATAGCTGTTTGTCGTGGTATTAGGACAAGTTATGACAAGTCAGGACCTGCAGCCGCACGCTCCTGCATCGTCTATTTAAGAAGCAGTAGCTGATTGCCGATCGTCATGCACAAATTTTTCAACAATGGAGAAGGTTCAGCAACGCGCAGTGATCAAATTTTTGACCAAGGAAGGCAAGAATGCAAAAGAGATCCATGAACGCATGGTTGCAGTGTACACCGACACCACCCCTTTCTATGCAACCATTGCTCGCTGGAATAGGGAGTTCCGCCATGGTCGTGAGTCCCCTTGAAGATGATCCCCATCCAGGACGCCTGTCAGACTTGACCAACGAGGACAATGTGGCCCGTGTGGAGAAGAGGATCCTCGAAAATCGACGGGTGAAGGTCAAAGAAATCGAGAGAAAACTTGGAATATCACATGGAAGTCTTATCAACATCATCCACGACAATTTGGCCATGACCAAGGTCTCTGCCCGTTGGATCCCTAGAAACCTCACGCCCCATGATCGACTTCAACGTCGTAAAGTCCACAGGGCTAGAGTTGCACAAGCTACCCAACAGTCCAGATCTGGCCCCTAGCGACAACTTTTTATTCCGCCAGCTCAAGGCTGCACTGCGTAGACACCGGTTTGGGGACGATGCAGATTTCCAGCTCGCCGTCCAGGATTGGATTGAACAGCAGTCGGGAGATTTCTGGTTGTCGGGAATTCGAAGCCTCAGGGACAAGTGGCGCAAGGGCATTGAAGTCGAGGGTAGTTATATTGAAAAATAATAAAACACTTTTCCTCATATCTCGTTTCCTTATATCCGAATTGCAAAACCTATTGCCTGTCCCTCGTAAATGATGATATAGATGGTTCTTCTTGATGGAATAGCTTTAACAAATATCTCCTTGCATTTCAGACATCTTTGATGCAGTCACAATATTACAAGCCTTTCTAAAGAATATTTTTTAAAATATAATTGACTTAAAGATTTATTTTGGCAAAAGTATAATGCAATATAAATTATAATTGATCATGATTCATTTAATCCATATTTGTCATCATTTTACCATTTCGATCGAATCGCAAAATTTGGGGACTGAAAATCGGCTCCTACAAGAACAGGAGAAGCGCACGATTCAGGATTGTGTTGAAATGCAGTTATTTCTCATTATTTTTGAAATGATGACTTTCAATAAACCTGCTATTATTTCGCTATTAAAGTAATTATTCATATCACCTAAATTTTATCAAATTGTTTTGCTATATAATCTAAAAATTTCACTAAGTTTCTTATACATAATCTACTTGATTTACCACTACTCTCTAGATGGTCAGAAATACTCCTTTATCTCCCTTGAAGAACTTTACAAGCTATAGAAGTTAAACTTATTAGTCTGAAGTTCGTTGAGTTCTCCTTTTATCCCTTCCTAAAAATGAGCAATAAATTCGCTATGTTTACATTATTTGGGACTTCTCTAAAATTTAGTGATCTACTATATATTTTCTCTTGAGCAAATGCAATGCTTTGCAAGGTTAAAGGCCCTGCGAGTATTAAAATCAATTATATCTTTTAATGCTTTCTCTATCTACCTTAATGGTATTTAAACTTCATCCTTGAAGTATTAAGCATAATATTTTAATATTGCAGATTCTCGTTTGTAAATATTGAAGCAAAATGAGCATTAAATATCTCAACTATTTCCTCCTTAGATTTCTTAAAGTCCCCTTCGGCCTTTATATTTAAAAGGTCCTATATTAACGCTATTATATAAACTATTGATCTTATTATAGCTAAAGTATTTTAATGTACCCTAATTGCGGTTCTGAACTAAGTTATTTTCTGATATCCTTTTGCTTTTCTTAATAATCTTTTTAACTCATTCTTAGTCGAATTATAATGGTTTAGACTGACAACAATACCTTTCATCTGCAATCTCTAGTGTACCCTTTTCTTCTCCGAACATTTTCTACCTATTTCTGGATTCCACTATAAAGGCTGCCTACATTTGTCCCTATTGAACTTCAATGGGATACATGTTCCTGTACTACGGTTAATATATTATTAAAAATATTACACATCTCTTAGATATACTTACCGCGAAATTGAACAACTAGGTTAATTTCAGTCAGCATGTTTTGAAGTTTATCATAATCCCTCTGAAAATTGATAGCCTAAGTTGTGTTTGTTGGTGTCATACCTTTCGCTATTCTGACGTTGCAACGAATCATCTGAACTTCAGTAAATCCCAATGCTTCTCTGATACTCATTTCCTGCACCAAATGATCATTCTTTATAAGGCCTGGATCTAATATTATCGCCCTATGTTATTTCATTTACGAATTGATTCCATAAATTATCTTCGAAACATTCAATAATTTTACAACCTAGTCTAACTCATTCTATCATGTGTTCCATGTTTACAGGGCGTAAAGTAAAGTTACCATAAATAAGGACATCTGCTCTATAGCCTTTTGTAATTTTAATTGTCATTAATTCATCAATATCATCACTCACTCTGGGTGGTCTTTAGAATGCTCCCAAGGATAGCTCTTATTTTTACCTAGCCTAATCTCTATCTACATTGACTCAATTTCCCCCTACTCTATCGAATTATCTTAAGTTAAAACAATGCTAGTTCTTATATAAATAATTATCACCCTCAGATGTTCTAACTGTAATTTGAATAGTGTATTTATTGTAACGCACTAGACCAAATTCACCCACATTTCAGTCAATTTAATTTAACTAACCCACGTCTTCTGTTTCACATACATCAGTTTCAAACAAAATAATGTTTTTTTCTAAAGAGCTCATCTGGCGACTGCCTACTTGGGCATGAGTCGCGGTATTAAAAACCTGCCTAGTACAAGGCTAGTTTTAAATCAAATTCAACCCCCCCCCAAAAAAAACCCGTAAAAAACAAAACTAAAAATTAAAAAAAAGGCAAAGGCAACGAGTATGAAGCAAGAAAGTGCGTCGGGGGGAGGTCCCCCCGGCGCAGGAAGGTGTGACCTATAAGAAAAAAAAACAAAAACAAACAAAACAAAACAAAAACCTGGTCAAATAGAAGGGAGAAGGCCAGCCTCCCCACAAAAGTCTAGAAGTCCACCAGTCAATATGCACGCACTCTTCCCGAGTACAAGGGGCAGGTGGTAGCGACCCCGCCCATCACGGTACCGAGACAGGCAACAGGCGCAAAGATCGCCCAGACTGGGACATTCAACAAGAATGTAGCAAACAGTCTGGGAGACAAAGCAGTCTTTGCAGTAGGGCGCTGGCGAGTGCTCCATCAAAGGGCGGTTCATCTCGCGAGTAAGCGCAATTCGGAGACGACAGAAAGCAACCTGAAGCCTTCGCGGCAATGGGGTGTAGGGGCATGGGAACAGTCGCGGCGCAATGGCACGCAACATTAAGTTCCCTTCTACCGTCTTTTATCTTCTTTTCCAAGAACCCCGAAGAGCTGCCCATATTCCTGCCAAGTAGTCGGTGTGAGAAAGATCAAAACGCTGGTCCGGTCACACAGTTCTCGCGGACTCTTTGACACCCTCAACGGCGCACTCATTCCTCGCAATTCCTACATGTCCAGGAACCCAGCAGAAGACAATCTCGGCATCCGCCCAGCTCGCCAAAACCGTAGCGTGACGGATATCGTTAACTAGGGGATGCAGAGACTCCAATGCCCCGAGAGGACTCAGGGCGCTTTGTAAGTCGCTATAGATCAAAATTTGGTCTCCGAACCGGGCACGTCGCGTATTCTCCCGTAACGAGTGGTGTATTGCCACCAGCTTAGCCGTGAAGACAGACCCAGCGCCTGGCAGAGCCACGCTGACTTCAAACAGAGGAGATACGTCGTGGAAGCCGACCCCCTCTTGGAACGTGGAGCCATCCATATACACTAGCACGTTTCCAGCGTGATAATAGGTGTGCATCCAAAAGTTCGAACGCAATACTCCTTGGCGCTGTTCAAGATTTGGGAGCAGGCGCATGGCGACAAATAGCTAAATGTGGTCCCCTTCATGGTAACGCCCTGGGCATAACCATGGGCGCTACTGGCCCGAGAGCTATACGTAGCTCTCGAAGGAGCTTCCTCGCTTTAAACCCAAAAGCTTAGGGTATGACTGGCGTCTCTCGGCAACATACGCACAGTCCAAATAAACTGCGGATTCAGTGAGAGCTGTTGGCGACTGAGAGAGGTGCTGAGTTAGCGCGTAGAGGCGAGTAATGCACTGTACGCAACGTAGAGTGAGTGGTATCTCCCCAGGCTCGAGTAGTAGGCTCTCATTGGGGTAGTGCGAAAGGCACTGGTCGCCAGGCAAAGGCTCAACTGCGGATGCATAAAACTCGCAACCGTAGTCGAGCTTCGAACGGACAAATGATCGATAAAAAAGTAAGGTAGTAGCCCTATCAGCACCCCAAGCGCTGAACCTAATGGAACGGAGAATATCCATGGAGCTGGTACAAGAGACCCTAATGCTGCGAATATGAACCTCCCAGGTGAGGCGTCGGTCAAATACAAGACCACCGAAACGGTGCGATTCAACCACTTTCAGGCATACAACATTAAGAAAAAAGTCTCGGTCTAAGTGGAGCCGGGGATGGTGGCAGAAGTGCACCACCTTAGTTGACGAAGGAAACTGATAAACTGTGCGCTTTGGCATAGCGAGAGACGTGGTTCAATGCCTGTTTGTGTCGACGCTCTAGAGTTTGCATCTGGGCCGCGCCAAAAGAGATCGAAAGGTCGTCCACGTAGAGCGTAGCGAGAACATCTTTCGGCAGCACCAAGGTGATGCCGTTGATGCGCAGGGCAAAGAGTGTGTCACGGAGGACACTGCCTTTTAGCACACACTCTTCCCGCTGCATTGGGCCGAAGAGGGCTCCCTCTACCCGTTCGCGGAATCGACGATATCGTGAAAATTGAGATATAAACATTTGTAGACTTTCGCTCGTCCCATCGTGTGGAGAGTCCCCTCGATGCTACATCGCCATGCGGTATCATAGGCCTTCTCCAGATCTAAAAACACCGTGGTATAGTGGTGTCTACGAAGGACGGCCTCGCAGACGGCATTTTCCAGTCGGAGCAGAGCATTCGAAGTGGAAGCCGCACTGTGTAGAAGACAGATGGCCTCCGCTGGCCAGAAAAATGGCTAGTCTAACATTTACCAATTTCTTCATCAACCTGCACACGCAAGAGGTTAGAGATATTGGGCGGAAACTGGCCGGAGTAGAGTGATTTCTGCCCGGTTTGCGAAAGGCGAGCACAGTAGCGATTCGTTAGGAATCTTGGAGGAGACCCTCAACCCAAATCCATTTGAACAATTCTAAGAAAAAGTCTATTCCTCGCTCACCCAAGTGTTGAAGCATGGCGTACGTGACATCGTCCGGATTATGGGCGGTGTCAGCGCATAAGGAAAAAGCGGGACGCAACTCACTCAGAGTAGACCTGTCGTTAAAGGGTTCTCCGCCTCTGGAGGTAAAGTCCAGCCGGCGGCCTTCTGCGACATCACGAAGTGCATTGAATGCTGGTGGAGAAGCATCCCGACTAGGGAATGTGGAGAAAGCGGTTGCGGAGGATTCCCCTACGGACGCGGGGTCCGAGATTGCGGTCCCATTCTCCTGGAGAACGGAAGGGGGTCAGACATTGTGTGAATAGTAGTCAGCCCCATGGCGATGAGCTTGCCGGTGGTGCCCGCGCCAAGCACACCGAGGTGGGCTCTCAGGCAGCAGTTGCCCTGAAAATTATATTTAAATCACTACCACTACCATAGATCACTACTATAGAGGTCATCAACCATCCCCAATCAAAATCATGCTCTGCATCCGAACAGAACAGAGATGCGTAAACTCATCCACATTTATGACACCGATCTTAAGGTTTTTGATCAGATCGGCAAGGACTTGTCCCCTGGGATTTATTGAGTAATCTCCCCAGAGAGGATTTCTGCCGTTCAGATCTCCAAGCAAAATAAAGGGGCCTCGGCAACTGTGCCACAACGCGGTGGAAGTTCCCCGCGTCAAAGTCAGCTGACGGTGGAATGTACACAAAAATAATTTTATACCTCCTATCCCAGTGAAGCTGCACAGCCTCTGCCTGAAAGGAGGTATCTAAAGTGAAAAGAAGAACGGAGACATCATGCCGGGTGTAAACCGCGCATCCCCCAGCCCGGCCATCCCGCGGTGGTGGGGTCGCAAGACCCTTGTACCCCGGGAGGGCGGACAGAGGGCACGCGCCTAGCATCTTCTCTTGCAGAAAAATAGCTAATGGGGAACGGGACGAGAAGAGCCTCCGCAGCTCCTCTCAATTGGGCCGGAGTCTACTGCAATTCCATTGAAGGAATATGCTCACTAGGCCTAGCTCGGGGGAGAGGCGGGGGCCCTTTTCGAAAAGTCCCTCACGGAAATTGTGGTTCGCTTTTCAGAGGCAGAACTCCGGGCCCTGTTGGCCGAACAATGCGCTGAAGGCGCTGTTGCTTTCGAGGACCTATTGGAGGAAGTTGGGTTCGCCATGCGCGCCCTTTCCTCCCTGCGCCCCGAAAACTAAGGCGGGCTTTGCAGCTTTGGAGGCAGGGGGCTCTTTTTTCTAGGATCCACCCTCTCCGAGCCACTCAGCCCACCACTAGGCGTGGGCGAAGGCGCCGAAGCTCCTTTGTTGCTGTTCTCCTTTTGGAAGACAGCTTTAGAAACCCCGGAAGATGGCCTAGCGACCAACTTCAGGGGTGTTCCCTCCTGTGAGTCTAACGACTCGCTAGAGGCGCGTGGCCGTTTCGCCTTACGGGAAACGGTCATGCTGGGTAAGAGGGGGGGAAGCCCTGGTTTTAGCAGGGGTGGAGGTAAACCCTTTGTGTCGCCAGCTTTACCAGGGGAGCGCTTGGGTTAAGTATACCCCGCAGAAGGGCTCAGAATGAGCGCGGAAACAACGTGCTCGTTAGCCTGGATGGGCCAGGAGCAGAGGGTGTCTCTCTAGGCATTGAGGCCTAAGACGTCCCAGGCAGTGATGGGCGCGCCAGGACCAAGTCTTTAGCCTTGAGGAATGAGAGTCCATCCTGCGCCTGAACTGCTAGGATTTCTTTCTCAAGGAGATATGCACCACATTGCTTTGAAAAAGTGGGGTGCGGCTCTCCGAAAATGACACACTTTGCCACACATGATTTGGACTTCTCGTGTCCGGCCTCTGAGCAATTTATACATACTTCCAGGGCCCCCAAATTGCACGTCTACATGATTGATACGTATGCTTGAAGCCTTGAGAGTAATAGCACCTCCGCGGCAGTGGCACGAATGTCTTCACGCGGTAGCGGTACCAACCGGCACGCACCGACTCAGGAAGCTTGTCACAGTCGAACGTGACGAAGAGTTTAGGGCTAGGTCTCGAGGGTTCTTCCTGTTTTCTCATCACACGTCCAACTTTGACCGCCCCATGGTCGGCCAGCTCTAAAGTGATGTCCTCTATGGAGTAGTCAACGAGTTCCCTCGCATAAGCTGCTCCTTTCACAAAGTTCCTGGTAGCGTGCGGTGTCATGCTCACTGGGATTCCATCAAGTGTCCGAAGAGCACTTATCTTGGCTGCATTGGAGGTATCCGCCGCATTTGCCAGAAGGCTCCCGTTGAGAAACGGGGCTACCTTTGGCTCTCTACCAATTACACTAGCTAATGCTCTCCTCTGATGGATCATGTTGCTCTTGGCCCACATGCTGCCATCACTGGAGCGAATAACGAGGAAGCATTTGAAGCCAGCGGGTTTGTAAATGCCAGGTAACCTCTGAAGGAGGGGCTCCGATTTTATCTACGATCCGCCCTTCGCACTTTTCGTCTTAGTCAGGGGCTCCGGACCCGAGGGGCCAGAGGGGCTGGATGTGTGCCGATCCTTGCTTGGTCGCTTATCGAAGTGGCAGCAGACCCATCCGTTTCCACAGCGCCCGCGGATGGAGAGGAGCCCCGAGTCTTTTTAGTCTTTTTCCTATTTTTCTTTTTGCCAAGATGGCAAATATCCGCGCCTGTTACGGGTCAAACTAAATAATGGTACGTAATGCATGGTATAAAATAGATATAAAATAAGATATAAAATATAGATAAAATAACCTTGGCTTCAAGTTGAAACTACAAGTTACGTGCAAATGAGAAATTTTATTAAAAAATAATGCGGTCAAAATGATCCGGACACGGCAAAAATCTATAAATTCTATATTTGATACGTCCGATTAATTTAGCGTAATAACTAACATCCATGAATTCTTAGCACCTTCAGTCATTACCTTGCCTCGTTTCGATCAGCAAACACGCCTAAGAAGATCATCTCTTCATCAGATCCATAGCTAGAAGGGTTAAACGCACTAAAAGCGTCGTACATAATATTATATCCGTAACGTTACAGCTGGCTAATGTATAAGTGGAATTTATACTGGTAGGACTAAGAAATCCTTAAATAATGTCGACCAAATATCCTTCATACCTCGAAAATATAAATCTGACAGCAGGCGGATTTCACGAGAAGTAAATGATACTAGCTATGTGTATTATTATTGTCTCTAGTAAGACAGTATAACGCCGCCTGACGGAATGTTATTTAAAATCTCGCACACCAGCAGTCATGCCATTGATCAGCCGTAAGAATAAGAATACTGATGATCCAAAGTACATTTCAGTGATGAATCGAAGTACAAATGTTTGATTCAGATAACAGGAGGTTCGACCTTCAAAGACCTGTTGAAAGATTATATATCCGCAAACTGCATAAAGAGGAGCTTCAAATTGGTGAAGGAAGCGTTATGGTGTATGCCTAATTTTGGCAGAAGGTTTTGGCCCAGTTGTTCGCTTGCACAGCGGAGTGAATGCTCATGTGGATAAAGAACTTCTGCAAGCACATCTTTTGCTCCATGTTACAGCCGTTTCTCCTTAACATGCCCATTTTTATTCATTATAGTGTACTTTGCTACAAAGCAAAATTGGTGAAGCAATTTTAATCAAAAAGAAGCAAGTGCCATGGACTGGCCTGTCAGAGCCCGGACTTCACTCCGATTGAGAATTCGTGAGAGTCTAGAAGAGAGAAGTAAGGAGAGAAAATCAAGCACCTTCGAAGAAGTTTGATCATTATTATAAGAGGAATGGGGAAAAATAACACCAGAATATTGCCTTCGTATAATGCGCTCCTGTGCCTAGAAGATGTCACTTCATTATACCTTCTTATCTACGTATGTTGTGTTATCTGCCAGGATTAATTTGAGCATACATTTCTTTAATAAAACTGATATTTACATGTAACTTATAACTTCATTCATCCTAACATTTAAAATCTACATGCCCAACTTATATCTATGGTTTGTCGTTACTGTCAATTTTGTGATGCAAACATAAATATCAGAATCATTATGGCCGATACTGTATATATACCTATATCTTCATTAATGATGCAACTTTAAAATTCATTCTTCTTGTTCTAAGACTAAGGCATTGGTAAAGTGATAAGTAAGCAGTCCTATTCCTGAAACGTCTTTTGAAACTCGATTGAATTGCTTGCCCTTACAACTTTCAACAAGAAGTTTCCGTCTTCTTAAATTCTGCTTACATCTAACAATGACTAGTCTCCCGCATATAAAAGACCTAATCACACGATCTTGCTCTTCTACAACACATCAACCACATGCCTACTCAAATGCACTAAATGCATGGCATATCTTTATTTCCTTCCATATCTGTATTCATTCAGGCTAATTGCTCGACAAATCCATTCCAACCCAACATTTAATCTCGGAAGAACATATGTTACCTTTCCATCTAATATCTTTCACCATTTCAATCAACTCTCTATACCTCTCGTGCAACTCGCGTGATTTCCCTTTATTAACAGCCTTTCACCTTAACATAAGTCATTCCATCAATTGTTACAACATTCCACTCTTATTACTCTGCCCATCATCAACTTCACTCATATCTCAATAATAACGAAAATCATCATGACCAAAGTTTCATCGTTCTCTCATTCACTCTTCTAAGGCCCCTCGCTAGCTTTAGCCAAAGAAATGCATTCTTACTCATTACCAAGCATAAAACATATTTATAAAATCTTACTTTACTAAAGGTACCATACGAATCATACGAATCATCTAGACCAGCCATATTCTCAATTCAATATTACCACAAAAGAGGGAGAAAAGTACTATTCTTCGTTTATTTAAAGTTAAAATCTATTTAAAATCCATGAACTTGTAGTGCGCAATTACAAGGTGAAATAGAGCCAACAAGGAATCTCACAAATAGAGCATCCTGTTAGCCCTATGAATATTTGAATTGGGAAAACAAATCAAACATTTAAATAATATTCCCTTTGTTCACAATTAATCAATGCAAAATCAAGAAAATACGTGTAAATAACACTATATTGATATTCAAAAATCACTGTATCAATTCAAAGTAAAATACTTGTAAATAATGCAAATGAAATCGCTGTGCCCCCACGCTAAACATACATACGGTCACACACATTAGGAAACAGCTGCGAGACGATGGTTTGGCCGCAGAGATAACAAAGACAATTGAAACAGCTGTGCACAAAAAGTAATGAATCTGTTATAGAGAGGGAGTCTGACCCACCAGCTATTGACATGGACCCGTAAAAGACGAGATCTTATTTTGCTACGGATATCATCATGATAAAGATTGGCCACATTTCCTAATGCAAACACTATCTTGGTGTACATGTACATACCCTCTGATCAGATGTGCTGTGCCAAGCTTTTGGATTGGAGGAACGGAGCCATGGCCCTAAATCTTTGTTGGAATAAAAGTGTTTGCAAAAACATACAAGGGCAGTCTGACAGGGAGAGACATACAAGAAATATTAAGTCTATTAACACCGATATGCAGTTACAAGGACGTAGGCACACTACGAAATAAGAACTCAGTGATTTCACTCACCACACCTGAGATAGTTCTAGGACCAAAACTAAAACCTACAAAAATGCCCTTTTCTTCCGATTCCCTACCTCTGCCAAGAAATATGCCGGTTACCCTCTTTACCCAACTTAGAGGTGAATAACCAGCAGACATCTGGAGTCAGATTGAATTTTATGGCGTAATCCACAGTCAAGGATAGCCTCAGGCTAAATATTAGCATTCATTTCACCTATCTTAAACAGCTGGCATACTAATAGAATTGCAGTGAATTTACCTATAAAAAGTGACCCCAAGATAAACTTACAAACTAGAACGAGCATTGCAAATGTAAACAAATTCTCTGTGGATGATTCGAGGCATTAAGTTCAAATACTAACCATTCCTAAAACGATAGCGTCAGAAGGAGTAAAATAGAGAAACGAGAAAGTGAGAAAGTGATGAGTCCCAAGAATGCAGAATTCAGGTTAAATTGATAAAATTTTCTAGGAATAACATCACTAACACATTACTCGCTGGCTCTACTCCAAATATTCTCCTTTTTCGATCGAGTGCTCTAACCCAATTAGCTACCTACGGTTCTGTTACACATTATATATATATATATATATATATATATATATATATATATATAAATATATATATATATATATATATATATATATATATATATATCAATGATGATTGCAGATTAAGGTAGGGAAGCCCTGCCAGTGGGCTGATATTAATTTGATTGTATAGGTTTATTGTGCAAAAGGGTACATTTATACATAATCTAATACAAATACAAAAATAATCCAATACAAATACAGTAATAGTATGATACAATGTCGTAGAATGGACTCTCGACGATATACCATATATAACTATTCGTTGTGAGAATGATTCAATTATATTTCGAGTCCGTGGTTATCTGGTTGACCGATGTTATTTATCTTCAATATGCCTAAGAAGTGGAACAGAGCTCAAGGATAATAATATGGCTATCATTAATAAAATAGAGTTTTATTAAATAAACTATCAACAACACACAAAACGGAAAATGTTTACATAAACAGAGAATGGAAAGGGTCGTGGGAATATCTGGCTAATCCGAGGATTAAGATTTGTGAGAGATTTAAAAAGGTAAAACAAATAAAATTCAAAGGGATGGGATGGATCGCTAAACCATTTAAAGCACAGGGTAGGGTTGACGAAATGTTAAATACTCAAAGGTAATGCTCAGCTTACGTAATTACAACTTGTTGTGCAGAGGAATGCGACGCGAAGGAATCTTCGGTCCGCAGGCGAGTTCCAGCCGAAGTTGGGGGGATTAAATTATCCTGACGGGACGTCTTGGGAATGAGAACCGTTTCTTGACGAACGGGCTTGAAGAACAATGGCTGTTCTAACGTTGTTCTCTTCTGAACAACATGGGGAGTGAGAACCGTCTCTTGTCTATGGGCCCAAGGAACAATGGCTGTTCTAACGTTGTTCTCTTTCTGAACAACAGAGGGGGAGGGTGAGAACCGTCTCTTGTCAACGGGCTCAAAGAACAATGGCTGTTCTAACGTTGTTCTCTTTCTGAACAACAGGGGGAGCCTTGTGGACTTGGCGTCTTGAAGGGTCGAACCTTGGCACTCAAGGTATATTGTCCTCTTCTGGACAAAAATAGTGGATCTTGAGGTAGAGGGCCCCTGGTGCACAAGGTGAGACCGGATCGGCGTGATGTCTCGCGAAGATAATCTGGATCTTATCTGCTCTAATCGGTAAAGTTTCCATATAAATAGTCGAGCCATCCCCTTGGCGTAGGGGACAATGGAGTGGGGGCTTCGAGGGAATGCCCAGCCGCGCCTGAGAACATACCTTATCTGCCCATAAGCCTAACTCAATCTGGCGAGATCGACGCATGGGGTGAAACGGGGGGGGGGGGGGCTGACCTCCTTGGTTAAATATTGACTCATGTGGCGATAGGGCGCCCTGATCTACGCAAAGATGCACGTGGGTAGCAACGTGTTTCTAAACAACATGTGATAGCGGTTGAAATTAAGCGACCTCAGACCGTTCTATCACATACAATAATATATAAATACACGTAGTTTAAGCGTACACATTACACAAAGCGGGGAGCCCGACAGTGTGAATTCACCTATTTGAAGACTTCATCCTTCAAATAATGGCAATCCCCTCTTTACTATCACAGGGGACTGCCAAGTGAGCCGGCAAACAGCTAAATTTCGAGCACTCCCGGTAGGAACGACTATCTAGATAGGGCCAATCTCCTTAGGGGTGAAATGGAAAGTCGTGCTCGTCGAGCTGTGCCTCTTGCATTCCTGCGGTAGATTTTTATATTGCGGGTGGGGCCTGACTGCCTCCTCTCTTCCCCGATGTCTTAGGCCTTTTATAAAGATGTATGCAGAAGTGAATTAAAGATGCATAGATACTCGTAGTTTCCTTCAATATTTTTTTGGTAAAACTAATACGAGCATCTACTGGCAATGTTTTAACGATAGATCTTTAAGCAATTCATAAATATAAAAAAGGTTAAATATAGAATAAGTGGCATGTATATGTATGGCCACATATCCTCCTACACGCATTGTAGGCAAGAGAAGGAACCTCAACCTTATGCATTAGGGCAGCTAGGAGATACAATCGACCAGATTTCAGCTGATATCTGGTGATCAAGCCTTACCTGACACCCTTATGAGGTGGCAAAAAATAAAAAAGAAGATTGGCTCTGTAGAAATGGTAAAGGTAGGCATAATGCAAGCATGTTAATAAACACCATCTCTAGTTGCAATTAAGAGGGGGGAGGTGAACCTCGCATCTTAGCTCCAATCATTAGTTAGCAGATGGAGGCTAGTCGGCAACTATCCTGCAAAATTAGCTAACAGCTAAGAAAAATATGTGAGAAGGAAATTGAAAAAGAAGTGACACACAAAGGGGGAAATAGAGATTTCGATAGTCAAAAACGTAATTTGAATTTATTAGAAAATTACACATTACAGAATAACGGACCAGCAAATAGCAAGTGGTCCAGTCCATAGCTAGCCCAATAAGTTAGATGATTCCAGATGAAGCTCATCTAAACTAAATTTATATAATATATATAATGAAATATCTCTTTAATTTTATATGCAAAAATGTTTTGTGCAATTACTTTGTCGAATCACCTAGTTTTCAAATTTAATCCATTATTTTGAGTGTTCTCGCGATTGTCATGCTAAAAAGGTGATTCAAATTCAACAACTTTATAACCATAATAATTTTCTGGGTCTTAATCTTTCTCATAAGATTTAGGCGTAAGCACGGGAATCATTTTTGTGACTATAGGCTCAATTATCTCCAAAGTTTGGATATCCTTTCCAAAGTGTGAGGACCATAATTAATCTGTCTACTCCAAGTGGGGTCTGATTAATGCTTAGAATACGAAAAGGTCGATTTGTAAACATTTGAACGTAATTCTTTTAGTTATATACACCAACACTCTATTTGCCTTTTTTGATGAATTAAGATCTTTAGAAATTATAACTCTCAAGTCACGCTCTTCTACAGGGTGTTCGGAAAGTCACTGTGCACTTTTCTAATAATTTTTTTTAATATTTCAGATTTCGACCCCAAACCATTTATGTTAATAAATATGTAAGTGCACAGTCACTTTCCAAACACCCTGTACAACTGACTGCAAAGTGTTACTATTTATTTTGTAATCATTAAGCAAGTTTAAATTTCCTAAATGCATGGATTGATAATTGTTAATATTAAACTTAATTTGCTACCTCTCTGACCACTCGAATAATTTGTCTAGATCCCGTTGTAAATTTTTGGAATACGAGAGATAAATTACACTACTGCCTAACTTACTGTTGCGATCGATGACAATTTTTTGTTTGCGGTTAGTAAGCAAGTCGTATATCGAATTCAGTAATTTTCTCATATACGATAAGCTTAGGTTTTATGCAAAACATTTGTGAAGAATGATGTCAAAGATTTTTTAAATGAAATGAAATGAAAAGAGAAGTGGGAGACAAAGAACACCTTGACCGATCCTTCAATCTATCCTTTGCACTCAAAATTGTTAGCAAGGAGCGGGAGGGAGCGAGAGTGCCCAAATATATCTATAGCTCTGTGCTCATCATAGAAATTTATCATATATTTGAAGAAAGCTAGAAAATGAGTAAAGCAAGAACGCTTGCGTCGCAACCTAATGCTGACTTCTTTATATTAAAATCTGATTTTTTGAGTGATCAACGATTTCATCCCTAATGATAGACTCGAATAGTTTACCAATTTTAAAGGTCCATCTTATTAGGCCAAATAGGTTTGGATAGGTTTTTGACCAGTTCTTACAAATTGGAGTTAGGTTAGCTTTTTTAAAGTGAGTTGAAGGATCCCTTCAATTAACGATTGGTTGAAAATTTTGCAAATAGGCTTAACCACTTTGCTTTTAATTCATTTAAGTGAATTGTTTAGATATTATCCGCGCCCGAAGAATTTGAAGGATTTAATTTATTTATGAACTTTATTATTTCAAGTTCCGAAATTCTAACATATCAAAGTAATGAATTTTCATAAAAAAACTAATTACATTTGATATTATTTGCAAAGTAGTAGAATTCTCTTTGGTAAAAACGCCCGTAAATTTGTCAAGAACTTTGGGGATATTAAGTGTAGCATTTACAAGTGAACCATCGTTTTGACGTTAGTAGGCCTATGTTCTCTTCTATTGCCTTGCCCTTTTTAACGTATGCATAAAACCTGTTTATAGTAGTGTTATTACCTTCCCTAGTCCCATTTCATGCATGTTCTCTTTTGTTGTTTAATAGTTTCATAACTTACCTACCATGGAAAATGTACTGAATCTGATATCCTACTGAAATATGAGTAGTTTTCAAAAGTTTATATTTTTTCCATTTCTTTAATCTTTATCAATATTAGAGAACGACCACATAAAGGTTTCACAAATTTATGTCACGCTTTCCATAGGCAGTTCACTTCCACGTAGAAGCTATTTAATCTATGTTTGAGAATATCGAAATTAAAGTTTTGGAAATCGGGAACGAGTTGGTTGTTGCTTATTTAAGATTGAGTAGCAATTAATTTGAATGCTATGCAGCTATGATCGCTATTTACTAGCGCTTCTCCAACGTATACCTATTTATTAGACTTACATCTCATCTGTAGATTATATTAAATCGACACCAATTTTTCGAAAGAATTGCTTCTTTTTTTGCCATCTGAAGGAAGCAATTGTCATTTTTAAACTTTAACAAAAGTTTATTGTCTTGATCTGCTATGTCAGTTTTGAAGTCTACAATGAAGAAAAGCTGAGGTCTCCACAAATAACAGACAGCTTATCTTAGAGAGAAAAGACTGCCATAAACATCCTTCCGTCTTCGAATTTGCTTTGACTCGGCAGCCTATAAAAGATGATTGTAGTCTTAAGGTTTTGACCATTAAATTCAGCTCATAAGATGTCCAAATTTATGTATATATCGGTTTTCAATTGTGGGTTTAATTTATTATTGATATATAAAATCAATCCTTTTCTTCCTCTTCTTAATTTTCTGCTTTTATTAAACATTTCGTAACATATTTGGAATTCTCCGATAATTTCTCTATCTAAGACATTCAATTAACTTTTAGTGATTATGATATAATATCATAATGTTCTACTTTTAATATTCCATTACCACTACTAGAACACTTTATGTGGTCATTTCGACCACTTTAAATCTCATGTTGTTCCTTTTCGATCAAAGTTCATGAAATCTCTATAATTCATGACTTTTACTCATTACGTAAGAATTGCAATGTAATGCATATTTTAACACATGTTTAAGTTTGAATAAAAAGTAAGTTTACCTAGAATGCCTGAAAGGTCATTTTGACCATTGAATTTCAACGGCAACTAGAGGTTAGTTTAAAAAGTGAAAAATTATATATATATATATATATATATATATATATATATATATGAAAATTAACCCACAGGAAAATGAAAAGATAAATCCAAACACTTTCAAACTATATTTGCAAGTTCATTTTCAAGGAATAGCATGAAAATGGAGAAGACAACCTTATATAGGGTACTCTGCAAAATTCCTTTATCATTCCGCTGATTTCACAAAAAGAAATATTGTCGAGTGTTTATTAATTGGCATGTTGCCTAATATAAATATTTCCCCTGGCTTATTTAAACTAGAACCTGTTTTAAAAAAACTTGTACTAATGAAATAGCTTTATAATGCAGCCTGTTGTCACTCTTTATTAGTGTAATATCATTCGCATTGCTTCCCCTACCACGTGTCTCTGCTATGATTGTGGATTAACTCTTAGCCCTAAATGTTTTTGTTTTAATGATAATCCTTTCATTTTTTTTTGTTTTTCCCCCCACCATTTCCATTCATATACACAGCATTGTTGTGTGTATATCGTTTTAGGGATGCATATGTCTGTTATTAGTTGCCTATTGTTCTTTTTATCGGTATTTTTCTCTCTTGTTTTTGTGTTTTTCCATTGGTTTTTATTATGTGATGGGCATTCTCTTCCTATCTTTGTAACGTATATAAGGTTATCTTCTCCATTTTCATGCTATTCCTTGAAAATGAAATTCATCTTTTCATTTTCCTGTGGGTTAATTTTCATATTATTGCTTTCCTCACGTTCCACTTTGTGAGTTTTTCATTATATATATATATATATATATATATATATATATATATATATATATATATATATATTTATATATATATATATATATATATATATTAGGGTGACCCTTAGTTTTGAAAGTTTGAAATGTTTTACTCTCACCATCCAGGGTGAATCCACTTTTGGTAAAACTTTCCAGGTAAAATTTCAGAGCATTTTGATAATAATGTTTAGATGTAGTTCAGCCATCCACAAGATGTGCATCCTAAATGGTAGCCAGTTGCCTGTGGGCCTTCGTGCAAGATGGTCATTACAGTGTTGCTGTTGCATTCTCTCATCCTGATACGTTGAATATTATCTTGTGTAGCGGTATGGTGCAGTGTAGCAACCCTGCTCCCATTGCATAGCTTGTGTGCACTGCTCAGTGCCAGTCGATGAGTGGACTCTGTTAAGTGAGGGTGCAGTCAGTTGTTGCTCCCGATCTCTGTTTAAATGTTTTGTTCAGAATAAACGGATAAGTTTGATCCAAGTTCTGTGTTTCTCTGCTGACCGATATACTTGCTAAATATCAGCAGCATGAAATTTTATTTATTTAGTAAGTGTTTCAATACTAAATCAATCGGTTTTTTCTTTACAGGTATATTATACTATTGTATTTTCATTTTATAGCTATTATCAATATAGTTATAACTAGTGACCAATGGCTGAAGACGATAGTGTTACTCGTAGTAAAGATAAATACTTTCTCTTAGATTTCATTGTCAAGAAATTCTATTTTAGTAAGCTATCATCCAATCGTGATGTGTGTTTATTAGGCATCATGTTAAAGAAAAAGAGAGAATACGCGAACCTGCAACAAAAATTATCAGATTTTATTCCCTTTTGGGTAGGAAAGGCATGAATTCCAGTACGGCCCGAACATCATGCTATAAAGCAACTTGAGAACCTTTTTCAAATTTGGAACGATCTGAAACGTCTCAGAAATCGACGAACTCCAGCGCAGATTAAGAAAGAAGAAACATTTGTGGATAATTTGGATGACCTCTTTGACATATTTCATGCTAACGCGCTAGATATGATAGTTCTTCAAGAAGACAAAGAATTTTTCCTTGCCCAACGAGAGAAAGACAGCGTGGAACTATGGGATCTGTTGATAAGATCCTGTTGGCAAAGGAAGAGCGAATTATGCAGAAAAGGAAAGTTGAAGACATGCGTAAGAAAAGGACTAGAGAGGCATACGAATCCTCAACTTCTGAAGGAGTTATTCTTGCATCTTCAGCAGCAGTGAACAGGGAAACAGTAGTGAAGGCAACATATCTAAATTATCTGATGAAGCGAAAGAACCTTACCAAAAACTTTCCAGAGCTAAACAGAACATAGTTACACCTTCTCTTGCAGCTGCACTTGATCGTCGTGGCGTATCAGATAGAAAAGCCACAATTGTTCTGACTAAAACTGTTATTAGCCTTGGCCATGATCCACATAATCTAGCGATTAACATAGCAACTATAGCTCGTTCAAGACAGAAAGTAAGAGCTGAATTTGTTCGACACATTCAAAAAGAGTTTTATGCAAATGAACCACTCACAGTTTACTGGGATGGAAAGTTTTTGCAAGATCTGACATCGAAATAACATATGGATTGCCTTCCCATTCTCTTATCTGGCCCGAGTATTAATAAACCTCTTGGTGTTCCTAAGCTAACTTCAAGAACTGGTGAAGCAATAGCCCCTGCTATAGCTGATGCCCTACACGAATGGAGAGTATCTGAAGCAGTGGCAGCAATGTGCATTGACACAACTGCTGCAAACACAGGACGTCAAAGTGGTGCATGTGTTTTATTGGAACAGATGCTTGGCAGGGATTTGTTGCATCTTGCTTGCCGTCATCATAGCATGGAACTTGTTTTAGCAGCAGCTTTGGAATCCACCGTGGGAGGAAGCTCTGGTCCTGAAGTTTTGCTTTTCAAGCGATTTCAGGCCCGATGGGAATCCTTGATTCTACATCTTTTGAGGAAGGAGTTGCAGAAGTTAGTGTCAGTGCAGTGATTCTAGATGATATTCAACAACAAACACTGAAGTTTGCAACTGATTAATTACAAAATATACAACTTCGTGATGATTATCTTGAGCTTCTGGAGCTTTTAATAACGTTTCTTGGAGATGTTTCACCTCGGGTTGTAAAATTCAGAGCCCCAGGACCGGTGCATCAGGCTCGTTGGATGAGTACAGTCCTGTATGCTTTCAAAATAGATATGTTTCGAAAACAACTCAATCTCACAGCTAAGGAGGAGAAGGGTCTCAAGGAGCTTGCATTTTTTGAATACTAGTATATATTGAGGCATGGTTTACTGCCCCAGTTGCACAAGAAGCTCCTCGACGGGATTTGCATTTAATAAAGTCCCTGCTTCAACTACCTAATTCCTCCGTCTCCAAAGCTACATCAAACAAACTGTCAAAGCATTTCTGGTACTGGTCTGAGGAGCTAGTGACCCTCAGTTTCTTTGATGATGCTGTTCCTCCTGAATTAAAGCTGTGATGGTTGGCAAGCTTGAAGATGAAGACGATGAGGAGGAACCTCTGAAATGACCTCAGTATCAGGCTTCTTTCCTAAAAGATAATCACCTGGAAGATTTAGTTACTCCAAAGACAATGAAATTCTTCAATAAGCTTCGACTGGACACCAGCTTTCTAAATGAAGATCTACATGTTTGATATAGAATACAGGGTTCCCAATCCACTCAAGCAATTGTAAAGAGCTTGAAAGTTATAACTGATAATGCAGAACGTGAAGTTGCACTTATGCAGTCGTATAACCGACTCTTGACGATAGATAAAGGAAAACTGCAATTCCTATTGCAAGTAATCTCTGAGCATCGACGCGTCTACCCAAATGTTCGTAAAGGAACCCTCCTCTAACCCAGGCAACAATTAGCAGAGTAGCATATGTGACACCCCTGCCTTGAACAGATAATACCCGTTTAGGGGGGACCTAGAGCTGAATGACAAAAATCACTTTCTTAATACCAATATAATAATGTGATATAGAGATGAGAACTTGCACCCCCTCTGGACTAGTCACCTTTAAATATTAATCAAAATGCAACAAATTTATACAGCAGTGTATCTAATTTAATGGTTGAGATCTATAATAATTTATTTTTTACTTTTACCCCAAAATAAGGGCCCCTCTAATATATATATATATATATATATATATATATATATATATATATATATATATATAATCCATCTATCCTACTCCTCCAACTGGAAGATGGCACTTAAGGAGTCCGTCTAATGTGGCCCCCAAAACACAATTCAAATGACCATCTCTATGCTAGTCTGGTTTACCGTCCTAGAAATCTGAATATTAAGTATAACACCGCTGTCTTAGCTAAATACATTCGAAAGATGGAAATAATTCCAACTTAGATTGATAGGGTATAATCTATGGGGCCTCCCTTTCTATAGACAATCGATATCAGGGATAGTTTTTGTAAAATTATGAGATTTCAAAGATTTTATTATATATCAAAAAATCAACTCTACTACAGGCAGAAAAAAATTCTTCTATTTCTCATAGGGAATAAATTTCTTAAACAAAATGCTTGGCATGCTATAAAGCTTCAGAAAATATGGTAATTGACAAACAAATTGCCCCAAGTAAAACTAGATGTCCACATAGTCAGTTTATGCCATCAAAGACATACAAATATGGGATAAATTTTGGAATGCATTTCCTTATTGTGGAAAGAGCAGCCGCATCCAAATAATGAAAGATTAGCTGATCTTTTTGTCCTGAAACTTATTCATCCATTTAGAAACACAGGAGGAAATGTTAAAATAAATATTTTTTTATTTCTCTAAATGAAGCAAAAAATGAAAAAGAATGATATTAGCTTAGTTGGAACAGAAAACTAGGCAAGGAAAGATTTTCTTATCTCTAAAAATCCATAACAATCTTTTATTCCACACATCAATTATAAAAAATGATTACATTACTCTCACGAATTTACAAGAATAGAATAAAAAAAGCCTTCATGAATCTGAGAGAGTAGATTCGAACGAAAAGAAGGAAGCTGAACCGACATTTTACAATCAGACAAAGTTTAAGGTGGATATCCTTGATCAAATAGGAAAGCCAAATTAAATAAATTTAATGTATTCTGTGTTAATTTTACCCTACTAGCCTAAAATTTGCTTGGATTAAAAACGTTTTTATTTTGTTCAGTAGGGTCGTGACCCCTTTAGGCGTTAAAGTTGAATATATTTCCCTGGCGTTTTTGTGTATTTAAGTTTATCTATTTGGTTTCTTCTACTCCTGGTATTCATATAGAAACAGAAGTAATCTTTTGTCCCTACTCAGGACCATTTAAAAAAAAATTGGGGGGGTCGTAATGCTCCTCGTAGTCGCAGATGGGACAGTCAAAATGGAGAATCTCCTTACGAGGAATATGTGAATGTGTTGAGTAGAATTAGCAGATAATTTCATTAGGAACACTAATATCGGACTACTAAAAGAATTGATATATTTATTTATTTTAAGGATTTATAGCCCTCTTTGCCCTATAGGCTTATCTGGCTAGAATTGATATATCGTTCCTATGAAAGATATGACGTAAATATAATCATCATATCTATGGTAAAGTGAATTTGAGAATAATGGCTATCAAATGAATTTAATATTAAGAACAAATGGAATTGTAGTCTCTTGGCAATCCCTCATCTTTCATCGATGAGCGACTACCGTCGTTGAGCACAGGCGGAGGTGATGGGAGGGCTTACTCACCAACCTATAGAATTATCGCATGGTAATTTTGGGTGGAAGGGGAGCTAAAAATTTTAGATATATTTATACAGCTCCCATAAGAAGCTGCTGGATTCTATATCTTGACATTTTGTTATGAAATATGGGGACCGGTGGCTACCAAGTGACTGCTGTAGGATGGATTGTGTCAAGAGACTTGAGCTAAATGTGACAATTAAAGAGTTGAAAATGCTAGGGCGAATTAAAGCGAGAGAATAGCATAAACATTATCGAATGGCCGGTAATGGTAGAGTAACAATCCTCTTCTGCCTTTTGGAGGTGCCAGTTTGTTGAGGGGCGTGTATCGAGAGAAAATCTAGTAAGTGATTGCTTCCGAAATCCTCCTTGGACACTAAGAAAGAAGTCGAGCCAGCAATTCAGAGACAGGTAGAGATTAAGGGTAGGAAAAGTATCGGTGAAAATGTGGTAAGCTCGTTTAATAGATATATGATGCGAGTCCGATTAAAGTTATTTGGTTGTGTGTTACTTATTTAAAGCTAAGAAGCGAAAACCAACCAGGGAATCTTCGCTGAAATTCTTGTATGAAGAGATTTGTAAAGAGAGGTAAAAATAGAGGATATGTAAATGTGTGCAAATTATGCATCCGTAGATGTAGCGTATGCTCAAGGAAGGTCAAACAACAGATCTTTTCATTTGAAATCTCTCAAAAGAGAAAAGAGTATAGATACCAGAACGAATAAGTTAGGTATCAAAAAAGGAGAATGTTCTTTTGAAAAATGTAGACCGAGCGGAGGAGAGTGTTAAGGTCTTTAGATGGCAAGGCAGATAGTGACAGAGGCAGCCTATATGTCAGTGGATAGGGAAAGGCTATGAAAGGAAACAAATTCTCAGAGAAAGATAGCTGATCTGACCCGGCAAGATCTGCTCTAAGCATAGGCAGGGAAATAAAAGCTACTAGATATCATGCGGATCTAACGGAGGGGATGGGGGCAGGATAAGCTCTTCATGACCGTTAAATATAATTATATAAATTTAAATAGATGTAGTGCTCTCTCAGTTAGCCATTAGACTAAGCAAATTCTAATGGATAGCTGGAAAAGAACAATGCACGGAAGGAGATGCTAATCTTAATATTATAGAGTTAAACTCGTGCTTCAGCGCAACCATAGTTTTAAGACTCAGATATATATATAAAATAGGAAGCCCAAAGATCTGTTTATATAAATAAATTATTTTATTACCATAATTGATTCCAAGAATTATACATATTTAAGTATACTTTATTTAATTTTAAATTACCCCCCCTTAATTTAATCCTTTAAAACGATGCGTTGACTTTTAATTTTAGTTTGATGAATTGTCCCCAATTGCACTTTGGGACTCTAATTAATTTCTGTTCCCGTATTTAGAAACCATTTTTAATAGTATTTCAGCTGTTTTTCGGTATTCAGTAATTTTTATGAGGTTCATCACATTTTTGCCGAAATACTCATCTTGTCGCATTTGGACTCGTATAAAAGGATCAATATCTTTACTTATGGTAGGATGCTACCTTTATAGATTAACCTCTTATTCGTCTGTGTGATAGAACGGGTTGAGGCCGTGTTAATTTCAATCACTATCACATGTTATTTAATACCAAAATGCTTCCCACATGCATCTTCGCTTTGAAGCTTAGCGCCTTATCGCAGCCACCTGGGTCAATGTTTAAACAAGGACGTTTATCTTCCCCCGTTCGCACCCACACGCCGACCTCGCCAAATTGAGTTAAGCTTATAAGCAGATAAGGCATTGTTCCCAGGCTCGGCTGTGCATTCCCTCGAAGCTCCCACTCCATTGTCCCCACGCCAAGAAGGTGTCTCGACTATTTAGATGGAAACTTTACCACTGAGATCAGATTGGAGATCCAGATTTTCGTCGCGAAACATAACCACGACCCTCTCTTACCTTGTGCGCCAAGGGACCTTGACCTCGAGATTAACCATCACTTGTCTAGAAGAAGGACAATATCCCTTAAGTGCCAAGGTTCGAGCCTTCGTGACGCCGAGTCCACAAAGGCTTCCCCCTGGTTGTTCAGAAAGAGAACAACGTTAGAACAGCCATTGTTCGTTCGAGCCCGTTGATAAGAAACGGTTCTCACCCCCCATCCCTGTTGTTCAGAAGAGAACAACGTAGAACAGCCATTGTTCGTTTGAGCCCGTTCGTCAAGAAACGGTTCTCACCCTTCCCCTGTTGTTCAGAAAGAGAACAACGTTAGAACAGCCATTGTTCGTTCGAGCCCGTTGACAAGAAACGGTTCTCCCCCCCCCTTGTTGTTCAGAAGAGAACAACGTAGAACAGCTATTGTTCGTTTGAGCCCGTTCGCCAAGAAACGGTTCTCACCCCCCCCCCCTGTTGTTCAGAAGAGAACAACGTAGAACAGCCATTGTTCTTCAAGCCGTTAGTCGAGAAACGGTTCTCATTCCCAAGACGCCACGTCAGGATCATTTTATCCCCCCCTCCTTCGGCTGGAACTCGCCAGTGGACCGAAACTCCTTCACGCCGCCTTCCTCTGCACAACAAGTATAAATTACGTAAGCCGAACGTTACCTTTAAGTATTTAACCCTTTTGTCAATTCTATCCTGTGCTTTAAATGGTTTAGCGAACCATCACCTCCCTTTAACTTTATTAATAATAGCAATATTATTATCCTTGAGCTCAGTTCCACTTCTTAAGCATATCGAAGATACATAATATCGGCCAGCCAGACATCCACGCACTCTAAAGATAATTAAGAAAGTTCCCTCAACCAATAGTTATATATGGTATATCGTCGAGAGTCCATTCTACGACATATATATATATATATATATATATATATATATATATATATATATATATATATATATATCTATATATATATATATACTATTTAAATTTGGTATCAAGTGTGTAAGGTTTAACGCTATATCTTTGCAATCACTGGTCTCAGTCGAGTAAAGCATAGTGTTATTCGTTATAATAATAGAGTATAGTAGTTCCCTTTTGTTTTAACCATTGCAATCCCCTTTTTTTGAAACTTAAGAAGCTGGAGTAGCTCAAGGAACTGTTATAATAATTTGTTTGTGTTTTTTTTGTGATTTTATTCAGTGGTTATTTAGATCGAGAAACCAAGTACGAATAGGTCAGTGCCCATATTTAGGTAGGCTAATTCTCTAGAAGGCATAATTCTTGTTGCAAGGAATTTTAGTTTGTTGACTATTGTGCCCCCAAGTGCAAAGATGACTCAGTTCGAAATCTTTAAAGCGCAAGGAGAATCCTTGAGACTCTCTGGAAAGGAACTAATTGAGTACGTTCAAGAGGAGCAAAGAAAAGAACGAGAAGAAAAAGAAAGAGAAAGAGAAATCCAACGAGAAGAAAGAGAAAGAGCAATCCAACGAGAAGAAAGAGAAAGAGAAATCCAACGAGAAGAAAGAGAAAGAGAAATCCAACGAGAAGAAAGAAAAATAAAAATCTAACGAGAAGAAAGAGAAATCCAACGAGAAGAAAGAGAAAGAGAGGAACAGATAAGACAAGCTGAGCTTCACCATCAGATTGAATTAGCTCGTGTTGAAGCAGAAATACAGTCATCCAGTTTCCGTTCCGAAGCCCCCCCCAATCACTCACTAAAGCTCCCCAATTTCAAGGATGGAGAGGATTTCGGAGCATTTTTGAGCCCACTTTAAAAAGATCCTCGAAATCAATAACATGGATCTGGAGGCTGAAAGTGTAGTCAGATTACTTCCCTTGGTAAATTGTAAATTGCACGAAATTTTTATCTCTTTACCATCTGAGTGTATAATTAACTACAGCACCTTAAAAGCTGAGTTATTGGCCGCTCATAATATGACTCCCGATTTCTACCGCCAAGAATTTCGAGGAGGTCGTATTAAATCCGGACAGACGTTCCGTCAATTCGGATTCATTCTTCAGAGGAATTTTAAATTTTGGTTAGAATCCTCAAAGGTTGATCCGAACTACGAGTCCTTAACAGACTTCGTGTTGCGGGATCAATTTTGGGCGTCTCTCCCGACGGAGATCCGCACGTTCGTCGAGGATCGTCGGTTCCAGACCTTTAAAGAATGTACCGAAGAAGCGGATGTCTATGCCGCCAGCCATAATTTATACCCAAAGAAAAATCGAACTTCTCACCAATCCCCCTACAAGGAAAGAAGGAAGGATTCGCGCCCCTTCACAGGAAAGCCGACGAAGTTTCCGAGCCCCATAAAACCCCAAAACTTCTTTCCCCAAAACCAACAACGGGACTCCAAACCTCCTGTTAAGATTTCTCCTCCATCTCTCTTCCCGAAGCGACCAATCATATGCTTCACCTGTGGTGTAGAAAACCACATGAGCTGGAATTGCCCCCAAAATTCTAGGCTTAAAAGCCGACCAGCCCACCAAGTTCACCAGATTAATGCCACCCCGGCTCCCCCGGTGGTGCAGACCCAAGCAGAAACTTCTCCCCCTCCGTCAGGCCACCAGGTAAATTTTATTTTTGATAAAAGTTCAGCGGTAACTTTTAAATTTGAGGAGGGCAGCGTGAACGGCTGTCGAGTATCGACTCTCGTCAGGGACAAAGGATGTACGTGTTTCATTATGTCCGACAAACTCCTCTCCCAGTGGACCCTAACCACGAAAAATTTGCGGTGGTACATGACTACCTTGGGCGGGCGAACCAATTCCCCGTCGTTAGATGTTACCTGCAGTGTCAATATTATGATGGCTGGGCTGAAGTCATTTCAGCACCCATACAATTCTGTTCCGTACTTATAGGACAGAGCCCCCAAGTAAGTTCCAACCCTGTGTCTCAGGCTGCCCTTCCTCGAGGCCGATCTAAGAAAGAAGCCCAGGAGCCCGTCCCCATCAGAACCCCGATACTGTCCGATTTCTCGGAGACCCCTAACCAGGACTGTAGGACGGCACAAAAGGAGTGTGAATTACTAACACCTTTAGGCGATAAGGCCCAAGACAAGGACACGGAGACTGTCCGTGGACCCCAAGAAAAAAAGTACCCCCAACGCGCCCATGGAGATACCTTCCTAGCACTAAACGAAACATCGGCGCTTGAAGAGGATTATCCCGCGGAGTCCCTTGATGTAATCCAGACAGTGTGCATCCAACCTGATGCCGATTACCCTCCTCCTTCCGTACCAGGCGAGTCTTTTGAACCATCTGACCTGGATATTGACGCGCAGCTGACCTCACATCAAAAGAGTCAGCTACAAGAACTATTTGAATGGAGTCACCATTTGAACACCCTAGTAGCTCTTTTCGAGCGACTGCGCGAAAATGGCCTCACCATTGGCCCCAGCAAATGCCATTTTTTCCACGAAACCATAAAATATTTGAGGTTCAAAATAGGACAAAGCCAGTTGGGTCCCCAAGAGAACAAGATTAAGGCAATCGCTGACATGCCCCTCCCGATTACAAAGAAGCAATTAAGATCGTTCCTAGGATCAGCTATTCACTATCAGCGATTTGTTCCGAATTTCGCTGCAATTTCGGCCCCCCTCAGCCCCCTTCAAAAAAAAATTCTATCGATCGTTTACGTTGGAATGATGTCGCAGTTTCTCATTTTAATCAGCTCAAGAGTAAGTTCATTTCTGCCCCCATTTCAAAGTTGCCCAATCCGGAAAAATCCTTTGGGATTAAGACCGACGCGTCCAACGAGGGCATTGGAGGTGTACTCCTTCAATACGAGGATGACGGAACGAGTCATCCAGTTGCATATGCTAGTCGTCAATTACTACCACGCGAAAATAGATATGCCACTATAGAGAAGGCAGCTCTATCAATTATCTGGGTTATAGACAAATTCAAAAGGTACTTGATAGGAAAAGAATTTCAGATAGGAACCGACCACCGTCTGTTAGCCTATATTAGGAATGTGCGACACTCTAACGTCTGAATCATGCGCTGGAGTTTACCCTTGCAAGAGTATCAATTTAAAATAAATTATATAAAAGGTTCCGAAAACCAGATCGCTGTTGCACTCAGTAGGAATGCGTTACCGAATAGCGTAGAGTAATTGTATTCATAGGATTAGTATCTGCATGTAGGTATATACCGTCTTGTACGACTTAAATTAGATTCTCTTGCAATATAATTGTTTAATGTATATGTCTGAATTTTGTAACGCTCAATGTCTATTATTTTTTTGGGATGTATATGTATTTGTACCTATTAACTTACGTATAAATTATTTTGTCCCGCATGTACTAATTTTATATCATTTCATTGTTCCATGCCCCTTTTTTTATTAAGTTGTATTAAAGGTTATTTTCCCCTGTAATCAAAAGATCAAAATAATCATATGAATTGAGGTAATACTAGTTAGGTGCAGGAAGGTACGGTTGGTACAAGAAAACGAGTTCCCCACAACGGAGCACTATCGTTGTCCCTTCTCTCTTTTTTTTCCAAGTGACAACTTCCCCCGGAATAGAGGGGTGTGATAGAACGGGTTGAGGCCTCGTTAATTTCAACCACTATTACATGTTATTTAAAACCACGATGCTTTCCACGTGCATCTTTGCTTTGAAGCTTGGCGCCTTATCGCAGCCACCTGAGTAAATGTTTAAACAAGGACGTTTATCTTCCCCCGTTAGCCCCCTTTCGCCGACCTCGCCAAATTGAGTTAAGCTTATAAGCAGATAAGGCATTGTTCCCAGGCTCGGCTGTGCATTCCCTCGAAGCTCCAACTCCATTGTCCCAACGCCAAGGAAGTGTCTCGACTATTTATTTGGAAACTTTACCACTAAGATCAGATTGGAGATCCAGATTTTTATGGCGAAACATCACCACGACCCTCTCTCAACTTGTGCGCCAAGGGACCTCGACCTCGAGATTCACCATCAGTTGTCCAGAAGAAGGACAATATCCCTTAAGTGTCAAGGTTCGAGCCTCCGTGACGCCGAGTCCACAAAGGCTTCCCCCTGGTTGTTCAGAAAGGGAACAACGTTAGAACAGCCATTGTTCGTTCGAGCCCGTTGACAAGAAACGTTTCTCACCCCCCATCCTTGTTGTTCAGAAGAGAACAACGTAGAACAGCCATTGTTCGTTTGAGCCCGTTCGCCAAGAAACGGTTCTCACTCTTCCCCTGTTGTTCAGAAAGAAAACAACGTTAGAACAGCCATTGTTCGTTCGAGCCCGTTGACAAGAAACGGTTCTAACTCCTTCCCCCCGTGTTGTTCAGAAGAGAACAACGTTAGAACAGCCATTGTTCGTTCGAGCCCGTTGACAAGAAACGGTTCTCACCCCCCCCTTTGTTGTTCAGAAGAAAACAACATTAGAACAGTTATTGTTCTTGAGCCCGTAGACAAGAGACGGTTCTCACCCCCCTGTTGTTCAGAAGAGAACAACGTAAAACAGCCATTGTTCTTCAAGCCGTTCGTCGAGAAACGGTTCTCATTCCCAAGACGCCACGTCAGGATCATTTTATCGCCCCCTCCTTCGGCTGGAACTCGCCAGCGGATCGAAACTCCTTCACGCCGCCTTCCTCTGCACAACAAGTATAAATTACGTAAGCCGAACGTTACCTTTGAGTATTTAACCCTTTTGTCAATTCTATCCTGTGCTTTAAATGGTTTAGCGAACCATCACCTCCCTTTAACTTTATATTTGTTTTACCTTTTTAAATCTTTTAATCCTCGGATTAGCTCGAGTCTCCACGACCCTGTCCATTCTCTGTTTATGTCAATATTTTCCGTTTTGTGTGTTTTTAATAGTTATTATTAATAAATCTCTATTTTATTAATGATAGCAATATTATTATCTTTGAGCTCAGCTCCACTTCTTAAGCATATCGAAGATACATAATATCAGCCAGCCAGACATCCACGCACTCTAAAGATAATTAAGAAAGTTCCCTCAACGAATAGTTATATATGGTATATCGTCGAGAGTTCATTCTACGACAGTCTGTTTACCTCTTTTGCATGGATATGGGCTCTGTCTTTTCATTGAAAAAGTCGTTGCAACGTATTCTAAAATCTTTGTGAGAAACAATGGATTTCCTCCATTTCCTTTCCTGTGTGGATAACCAAGGTAATTAATTGTCTTTAACCCTATTTAAGGAACTACTTCCCTCGCAAGTCTGTTACAAGAGTATCCACATAACGAGAAATATCATCATTTGCTACAAAAGAAAGAGCATTTTATGCAAATTCGAAGTTTAAAAGATATGAATCATGATATCCATACTTTTCTGTTTTAGTCAATTTTGCCCTAAATAAAACAGGAACCCTCTAATTTACTCATTGAGATAAATCTGTCATGGTTTCAAAAGCTGCATGGTCAAAATCACAGTGATTGCATCTTGTGCATTTGGCGTCATTTTCATAAATCATTTTAATCATATTTTATTAGATGCACTCTGCTTATTCTAAGAAAGCCTATATAATTTCGGGTCTCATCTCTATGTTTCTTAACCAGGATGATATAGACTTTATAAAAAATGTGAAATTGTACATATTCTATCTACGTAGCAAATGTCCTAACTAGCTCTGTCTCTTCCAAAAATTCTAATTCTCTCGTGGATCGGACCAGTAAGGGGTGCCAAATTTGCCATCTTGGCCGCTTGGCTGGCGGGACTCAGCACCCCGCTTGACCCCAGCTTAGCCTTTTCTTCTCCTTTCAGAACACTTGTATTTTCCCCCTGTTTCCTCGCTTTTCATACGACCTCTCCCACAACTTTCTCTGGTCAGCCTCTAATTTCATAGGGTAGATGCTGACCTTCTTCTCAGCCAACTATCTCGGATCGGCCTGGAGGGAGGGGACAATGTTCCCCAACCTCTGAGCTCCGTTTTGGGATGGTGGGTTGTTAACAACCTGCTTCATCCCCACCCATACCTTCCTCAGATCCAATTTCCTTCTCTCTTCACACTCTATCAATTTTACGGGGCGTCTAAGGTGGAGCCGCCATGATGATGGATTACCAGGCCACCAGGCGGGAGGGTTGGTCCGAAATGGCGGCACCTGGCTCTGCCAGGCCTGTACTCACCCTTCACACTACGGGCAACTGCGCGGGGTGATTAGCGTTTGCATCCCGTACAAAAAAAGAGTCACCATGCACATGGATGAAAACTTTAAAAATACAAAATCTCTCCCCATTTCGCCTTTAAGAACAACGGAGCCGCCCTCAGGTAGCTCCAGAGAAAAAAAAGAGGTCTCCCCCTTGTGGTTTTCCAGGGGAACCCCATCACCCTCTTCCTTGGACTCACCACATGACTGCATCTCAAATCTGGAAGTCTTACCTTTGCTTTCAGAGGGGACTGCCAGGAAGGCCAGCAGGCAGCTCATAGCCGGCCGCTCCCCGTTAAAGCCACTCGGTAGGCTCATCGTCTGCCTCCCTCTAAAGACCTGATTGCCCAAATATTAAATATAGCCTGGGTTAAGGCCTATACCCCCCCCCCCCAAAGAACAAGGACGAAACTTACATGACCTGTGATGTCATGGGAGAGGATGAGCAAATGGAGGCCCCCCCTGAGATAAACATGCTCCCGACACAAACAAGCCTCAGAAGGTGGGGCCTTCCATCGAGGCAGATTCGAGCTTGGCATCAAACCCCGAGCCCGATTCTGCTCCTGAGTAGGGCCCTCGCCAGAAGGGTCGGGCTGCAAAGACATCACAACGAGAGGAGGGATCACATTCTCCGGCCGGTGCCGCCATGACTGCTGGGACATTCACCATCTGGGCGAAGGACATTACAGAGGCCAGCCCATCTGGCCTGGCAGCTCCTGCTGTGGGAGGGGGAGAAGCGGGTCCATTCCCTGCTATCCTCTCCTAAAAAGAAAATGACTAATAAAAAAAGACCAAAAAGACGCAGGGCTCTTCTCCCTCCACGGAGTCCGCGGGGATAGATGAGTGCGCTAACATCCTTAAACGCGACCAAGCCAAGATCGTCACGTCCGGCCCCGGTTCTCGTCTCGGTGCAGAATCCCAAAATAAGATCAAAAGGGCGCAGAGCGGAGCCTCGATGACGTTTAAAAACCCTCATTCAGAGATTACATGGCGTTTTCGAGCCCACTGGCTTTAAACACTTCTTAGTTATTCGCTCCACGGATGGCAGCATGTTGGCCAAGGGCAACATGAACCAGCAGAGGACGGGTTTAGCTAGTGTAATTGGTAGAGAGACGAAGGTGAGCCGTTTCTCGGACGGGAGTCTTCTGGAGATTGCGGCAGATCCCTCCGAAGCGGCCAAGATAACTGCTCTTCGTACACTTGACGGCATCCCGGTTAGTGTTACAGCGCACTCTACAATGAACTTTGTGAAACGAGTAGTTTATGCGAGGGAACTCGTGGAATACTCCATAGAGGACATCACCTTAGAGCTGCTCGACCACCATGCGGTCAAGTTTGAGCGTGTGATAAGAAAAGGGGTCTCGAGACCCAGACATACACTCTTCGGCACGTTCGACTGTAACAAGTTTCCTGAGTCAGTGCGTGCCGGTTGGAACCGCTACCGCGTGAAGGCATTCGTGTCACTGCCGCGGAGGTGCTATTACTGTCACCGCTTCAGCCATACAAATCTCTCATGTAGACGTGCAAAGTCGGAGTCACCCGAAGTATGTGTAAACTGCTCCAAGGCCGTACACGATAAGTCGAAATCTTGTATTGCCAAGTGTGTCACTTACGGATAGCCACACCCCGCTTCTTCAAAGCAATTTGGTGTATATATCCTTGAGTGAGACATCTTGGGTGTTCAGGACCAGGATCGTTTTTCATTTCGCAAGGCTAAGGACTTTGTCCTGGCGCACCCAGATCTACCTGAGATGTCTTACGCCTCAATGGTAAGAAAGACAGATTCTGCTCTTGGCCCATCCAGGCCAACGAGCACGGTTGTTTCCAAGCCCATTCGGCGCCCTTCGGTGGGTTCTACTCAACCCAGGCACCTTTCTGGTCAAGCAGGCAGCACAAAGGGTTCACACCCACCCCCGGCTAAAACCAATGCTCCCGTTTCCTCCCCCCCATCGTGACCGTTTCTCGTAGGCGAAACCGCTACGCGCCTCCACTGAGTCGTTAGACTCACAGGAGGCAATACCTCTGAAGTTGGTCGCCAAGCGATCTTCCAGAGTTTCCTAAGCTGCCCCCACGCAAGAAAGACAGAAACAAAGGAGTTTTGAAACTTTCGTCCACGCCTAATGGTTGGCTGGATGGCTCGGATCCGTGAAAAGAGGTCCCTTGCCTCCTCGCCATGCGAGTCTTTTCCTTCTTCAGCCTCCTAATGATCAAGGCTGAAGAAGGAAAAGACTCGCATGGCGAGCCCAACCTCCCCCGAAAATTCCTCGAAGACGACAGCGCTTTCAGCGCATTGTTCGGCCAACAGCACCCAGGGTTCTGCCTCCGGGAAGTGGACGGCCATCCCCGTGAGGGTCTTTTGTTCGAAGAGGGCCCGTGCATTTCCTTCGAGCTAGGCCTGGTATGCATATTCCTTCAATGGAATTAACGCAGACTTGGGGCCAACTGGGAGGAGCTGCGGAGCTCGTCTCGTCCCGTTCCCCGTTAGCTATTTTTCTGCAGGCAGTGGCTGTACAGATTCACCTGGATAGGAGGTATACTGCTATTTCTGCGTACATTCCACCGTCAGCTGACTTCGACACGTGGGTCTTTCGCCGCTTCATGGCAAGGTTGCTTGTATGTATATCTGAATAGCAGGCATCCTCTTTAAAGAGACTACTCAATAAATTTCAGGGTACAAGTCCTTGACGATCTGATCGAAGAGCTTGAGATAGGTGTCCTAAATGTGGATAGGTTTACGCATCACTGCCCAAGAACCGCTTTTATTTTCTTGCCTTGATCTATTTTTGTGATCTTCGGATGCACAGCTTGATTTTGATTGGGTGGTGGTCGATGAGCTTTATGGTAATGATCACTTTCCCATTCAAATATCATTTTCAGGGCAACTGCCACCTGAGAGCCCACCTCGGTGGTGCTTGGCTTGGGCAGGGTGGCCTGTATTTCAGGAAATGACTCAATTCTCTATCTCAGTCCAGGAGTTTGGATCAGGAGATGAGGCTATTGAGTTGTTCTCCAGCAACCTCATTGCCATGGGCCTGACTACTCTTCCCAGAATGTCTGGTAGTTTTGCACGCCGACACTCCCATGTTGGTCTGCCGAGTGTGAGACGCCCCTCAAACAGAAGCGTTATGCCTACATGCGCTATAAGCGCCGCCCAAACGATTTCACTGTCGGTGAATTTCGTCGGACTAGGGCTAGGTTCCGGTATATTTCGAAGCAATTCTAGCCGCTCGTCTTGTTGGGCATACGTGTCTTCGCTCAACGAGAAGATATCTCTGGCAGAGGTGTAGAGGCGAGTCAAAAGGATTTGGGGAAAGTTCTCGCAAGAAGAATGGGACCGCAATCTCGGACCCCGCGTCCGCGGAGGAATCCTTTGTAACCGATTATTCCGCATTCTCAAGCCGGGATGCTGCTCCGCCAGCATTCAATTCCTGAAGTGATGTCGCAGGAGGCCACCAGCTGGACTTTACCTCCAGAGGCGGAGGCTAGAAGTGTGCGATGCTGTTGAAGACTCGTGGAATTGTTTCAAAACCACATTCATGAGTCTTTAATCACGTTTCATTCCTCTGAAATGCCCCCGTCGGTCTTCTGTTCAACCAAAGTGGTTTAATCGAGAAATCAGCCAACTTCTTAGGGAGAAGAGAACTGTGTACCGGCAATCGAAGATCTCGGGTGTTTTGACGAATACCGGAGGCTAGCCAGGAGAGTGAAGTCCAGCATAAGGGTGGCTAAGTGGTCTGAGGAACTCCGAGTGGCGATACTCTGTGAAGAGAATCCCAAGGAGTTCTTTGGATATGTAAACAGCCGTAAACGAATCCGTTGAACGATTGGCCCGTTGAGGAATGAGGAGGGGACATTAGAGCATTCAGATGCAGAAAATGCTAACCTCTTTAACAACTACTTGTCGTCAGTGTTTACTAAAGAATGTGGTCCCATCCCCCAGCTGACGGATTCCTACTCGGGGGAAAAGCTGGAGGATATGGACTTCACCGAAGTTGAAATCAAAAAGAAGATCAGTGACCTAGTGACGAATAAGTCACCTGGGCCGGATAGGTTTCTACCTAAAGTGTTGAAAGAAGTGCGCGATCAAGTGTCACGACACCTGAGCGCAATCTTCAACATTTTAATTCGGACCAAATGCGTTTCTAGAGACTGGCGTGAGGCGGAGGTGACTCCTATCTCTGAAGAAAGGAGACCGTAATCAACCGTCGAACTACCGACCTATCAGTCTGACTTCGATAGTCGGTAAACTCATGGAAAGCATCATGGTACACAAGGTGACGTGGTATTTAGAGTCAAACCTGCATCGGAAGAGTTCCCAGCACGGCTTCCGAAGGCAACGGTCATGCCTGACGAACCTTGTGGAATTCTTCCACTTCGTTTTCAGTGAGCACGATCGGGAAAAGGCGGTGGATGTGGTCTACCTAGACTTTCAGAAAGCCTTTGATAAGGTACCACACCACCGCCTTCTCCGGAAAGTGCGAGCGCTGGGCATAGACGGAAAGGTAGCCAGCTTGCTCAAGAACTGGCTAAGTGGCAGATGGCAACGGGTGGTGGTAAATGGACAGTCTTCTGAGTGGGTGCCCGTTAGTAGCGGGGTGCCTCAAGGTTCTGTCCCGGGACCACTACTATTCATCATCTACGTCAACGACATGGACGGTGACATGGTTGCCAAGATTTCCAAATTTGCTGATGATACCAAGCTTGGTATGAACGTTGCAAAGGATGGAAATACTGCCCGCCTGCAGGAAGATCTTTGGAAGATTGGGGAGTGGTCGGACACGTGGAAAATGCATTTTAACGTGAACAAATGCAAAGTTTTGCATATCGGCCACAGAAACCCCCAATCTCAGTATATCCTTAAGGGCACTGCTATTTAATCTACAGACAATGCGAAAGACTTGGTGTAACTATTACTAGCGACCTCAAGTTCTCGAAACAGTGCATCAAGGCAGAGAAGAAAGCCCAAAGGATGTTAGGCTACATGTAGCGCCAGTTTGGATACCGTAACAAGGAGATAGTACTTTGTCTGTACAACTCCCTCGTTCAGCCGCACCTGGAGTATGCCGTACAATTTTGGAGTCCTTCATTTCGAAAGGACATCGCAAGGTTGGAACGCGTACAAGCTAGGGCAACCAAACTGATGCCCTCTATCCGACATAAAAGTTATGAGGATAGACTAAGAGAATTAGATCTCTTCTCGCTGGAAACCCGTAGACTGCGTGGTCAGCTCATCGAGGTTTTTAAAATACTTCGAGGGTTTGACAATGTTGACTACCGGGATATTTTCACTCTGAGTGAGAACAGAACGCGCAATCACGGCTTCAAACTTGAACTGAAGCGTTAAAACCGCAATCTCTGTGGAAATTTTTTCACCTACAGTATTTGCGGTAAGTGGAACGCACTTCCAGTGGAAGTTGTCAACAGTGAATCTGTTGACCAGTTCAAGTCAAGACTAGACAAAGTCTTGAAAATTGGCCGTTTAGGGACTCAAAACAATTGAGCAGCCATGTCCCTACTCGATTGCTAGGCCAAAGCTACTCTCTTTGAATTGACCGTAAGGTCTCCTAGGGTACTTTCTTTCCTTATAATTCCTTGTAACCCTTTAACAAGAGGTTTACTGTGGGTGAGTAGCGTTCCGCTCTTGCTTCGCGCGCGGACACCACTCATGGTGCTGACGATGTCCCGTACGCCATGCATCGACACCTAGGTGAGCGAAGCATTTCTTTTCTCTTAGATTTGTTCAACAGGATCTGGCTGGAGGGTCTAGTTCCAGATTCTTGGCGAATCGCAACTGTGCTCGCCTTCGCAAACCGGGGAGAGATGACTCTACTCTGGCCGGTTTCAGCCCAATCTCTTCAACCTCTTACGTGTGCAAGTTGATGGAGAAATTGGTAAATGTTAGATTAGCCTTTTTCCTGGACAGCGGAGGCCATCTGTCTTCTGCACAGTGTGGCTTCCGCAAGTTCCACTTCACGTTGTGGTCTCTGCTCCGACTGGAAAATGCCGTCTGCGAGGCCTTCCGTCATAGACAGCACTACCCACGGTGTTTCTTGATCTGGAGAAGATCTATGATACCGCATGGTGATACGGTATCATGGAGACTCTCTACACTATGGGTGCGTCAGGACGCCTTCCAATGTGTATATCCGAATTTTTGAAAGATCGTCGATTCTGCATACGGGTGCGGGGAGCCCTTTCCAGCCCACTGGAGCAGCAAGAGGGTGTCCCACAGCGAAGTGTCTTTTGTGTCATACTCTTTGTCCTAAGCATCAATGACATCACGTTGGTGCTGCCGGAAGATGTTTTCGCTACGCTATGCGTTCACGACCTTTTTATCTCTTTTAATGCGGCCCAGAGGCCAACTCGGGAGCGTCGACTCCAACAGGCATTGAACCGCGACTCTCGCTATGCAGAAGCGTACAAGTTTTGGTTTTCTTTGTCCAAGACCAAGGTGGTGCACTTTTGCCGTCATCCACGGCTCTGTCCCGAACCAGATTTTCTCTTAATGAGGTGCGCCTGCTAATGGTTGAATTGCACCGGTTCCTTGGTCTTGTATTTAACTGACGCCTTACCTGACAGGATCATAATCGCAGCCTTAGGGTATCTTGTACCCCCGCCATGAATATTCTCTGTTCCATGACGTTTAGCGCTTGGGTCGCTGATAGAGCTACTGCCTTACCTTTTTATCGATCCTTTGTTCGTTCAAAGCCCGACCACAGATGAAAGTTTTATGCGTCCGCAGCCGAGCGTTTATTGCGGAAGGTGGACTCGATCGACCACACCGGCATTCGCCTTGCGACCAGTGCCCACCGCACTTTCCCCATGGAGAGCCTACTAGTCGATGCTGGGGAGATGCCTCTCACTCTATGTCGTGTACAGTGCATTATTCGCCTGTACGCGCGAGCCCGGTGCCTCATTTAGTCTACAACAGCTCTTACTGCATCCGCATCTGAATTCGACGGTGCCTATGCCACCTAGAGACGCCAGTCATACCCTAAGCTCTTTGGGATTAGGGCCAGGAAACTCCTTTGACAGCTAGATATAGGTCTCGGGCCGGTGGCTCCCTTGGTTCTGCCTAGGACGCCACCCTGGAGGCTACCACATTTAGCTATTTTGCAATACGCCTCTGCTCCCAAAGATTGTACAGCACCGGGAGCATTGCGTTTGACCTTTTTGGAGCACCCCTCGTGTCACGCTGGAACCATGCCAGTGTATACGGATGGCTCCAAGTCCAAAGAGGGGGTCGGCTTCTACGCGGTATCTCCTATGTTTGAATTCAGCTAGGCTCTGCTAGGCGCTGCGTCTGTCTAGCGGCTTAGGGGGTGTAAATACACTACTCGGTCTGGGAGATTACGCGACGTGCCCGGTTCGGAGACCGGATTGTGATCTATAGCGACTCATAAAGCCCCCTCAGTTGTCTCGAGGCAGTGGAATCTCCGAGTTCCTGGTTTTGGCAAGCCGGGCGGATGTCGAGATTATCTTCCTTTTGGTTCCTGGACATGTAGGAATTGCGGGGAATTAGCACGCCGATGAGGGCTCCAAAAAGTCCGCGAGAACTCTGCGACCGGACCAGCGTTTCGCTCTTCCTCACACCGAATACTTGGCAGGAATACGGGCAGCACTTCAGACTGCTTAACAAAGAAGATGGAAGATGGTCGAAGGTAACTTGAAGTTGCGTGCCATTGCACTGCGACTGTTCTCATGGACCTATCTCCCATTGCCACGACGGCTTCAGATCGGTTTCTGTTGTCTCCGAATCGGACACACTCGTGTGACGCATCGCTATCTGTTGGAGCACTCGCCAGCGCTTAATTGTGACCCCTGCGTCGTCCCCCAGACTGTTCGGCACTTTCTTGTCGAATTTCCCAGTCTGGGTGATCTTCGCGTACGATACCTGTCTCGGTACCAGAATTTGCGGGGTCGCTCCTGCCTGTCCCTTGTACTCGGGACGAATTCGTTTACATTGACTTGTGGACTTATAGAGTTTTTGGAGGTGGCCGGACTTCTCCCCTTTATTTTAATAGTTGGGTTTTTTCCCTATTTTATTAGGTCGAATGTTCCTCCGCCGGAGAGTGGCGGACCTGCCCCCGACGCCTGAGCTTGCTTCCTGCTTATTGCCTTTTTCTTTTTTTTCTTTTTTTATGTTTTTTGTTTTTTATTTTGTTTTTTCGCATCCACTTTAAACGATGCATAATTTTAGGCAATAATGAATACGGCGACTAATGCCCAAGTAGGCAGTCGCCAGATAAGCTCTTTAAAAAAAAAAGAAAAATCTCGGTCCCATATCACCAGACAAATATTTTCCTCTCATTCTGTCCAGGGCTTATATAATTTTTATTTCCTAGGTAACTCTAACTATTTAATTTATCTTGGGTTTTGGGGAAATTGGTTGACGTCATTTCCTTTTAGCCTAATTATTTTAAAGATTTCTTCTCTATTTTGGAAATGCGCTATGCCTGCATGGAACACATTTTCTATGCACTTGAAAATAATATTGATTAGATTTACATGTATTCTCTGCCTGGTGCTTTACATCGCTGTTTTTTCCTTTTATACGTCGATCGGAACGAAGGATGACAAAAGGGGTCTTCCCGTTAAGTGAAGATACGTTTGCCTGCCAAGAAGAGCGGCGGGCTTGCTTCGAAATATACCGGAACCTAGCTCTAGCCTGACGAAATTCAGCGACAGTGAAATCGTTCAAGCGGCCCCCTATACCGCATGTAGGCATAACGCTTCTGTTTGAGGGCCATCTCACATTCGGCTAACGACCATTTGAGTGGTTGGCTTGCAAACCGGCCAGCGGTTCTAGGAAGAGTAGTCAGGCCCGCGGAGATGAGTTTGCCGGAGAGCAACTCAACGGCCTCATCTACCGACCTAAACTCCTCGACTGAGATAGAGAATTTAGTCATTTCCTGAAATGCAGGCCACCGCGCCTACGCCAATCACCACCGAGGTGGGCTCTCAGACGGTAATAGCCCAAAAAATGATAGTTAAATGGGAAAGTAATCACTACCATGGAGGTCATCGACCGCCCCCCAATCAAAATCATGCTGTGCATCCGAAGATCACAAAAATAGATCAAGGCAAGAAAATGAAGAACTCGTCAGGCAGTAATTCGTAAACTCATCCACATTTAGGACACCTATCTCAAGTTCTTCGATCAGATCGGCAAGGATTTGTCCCCTGGGATTTATTAAGTAATCTCCCTAGAGAGAATGCCGGCAATTCATATCTCCAAGAAAGAGAAAGGACTACGGCACCCGTTTCACGACGCGTCGAAGTCAAGTGACGGTAGAATGTACGCAGAAATGATAGTATACCTCCTATCCAGGTGAAGCTGCACAGCAACTGCCTTAAAGGAGGTATCTAAAGAGAAAGGAAGAACGGTGACATCAATCCGGGTGTAAACTGAGCAAACCCAGCCCAGCCATTTCCTGGTGGTGGAGTCGCAAGACCCTTATACCATGGTAGGGCGGGCAAGGGGCACGCGCCTAGCATGGTCTCATGCAGAAAAATAGCTAACGGGAAACGGGACGAGACGAGCCTCTGCAGCTCCTCCCAGTTGGCCCGGAGTCCACGGCAATTCCATTGAAGGAATATGCACTGCAGGCCTAGATCGGAGGAGACGCGGTGGCTCTCTTCGAACAGAAGACCCTCACGGGAATGGCCGTACTCTTCCAGGAGGCAGAACCCCGGGCGCTGTTGGACGGACAAAGGGCTGAAAGCGTTGTCGCCTTCAAGGACATAATGGGGGAGGTTAAGGTCGGAATGCGAGTCTTTTCCTCCCTCCGCCTAGAAACCTTAGGCAGGCGTGCGGCTTTGGAGGCGAAGGGCACTCTTTTTGAGGATCCACCGTCTCTGAGTTACCCAGCCCACCATTAGGCGTGGACGAAAGATCCAAAAACTTCTTTGTTTCTGACCTCTTTTCGGGGGACAGCATCAGGAACCCCAGAAGATGGCTTTGCGTCCAACTTTAGGGTTTTGCTTCCTGTGGGTCTAAGGACTCAGTGGAGGCGCGTGGCCGTTTCGCCTTACGGAAATGGTCAAGCTGGAGGATGGGAGAGAGAGCCCTGCTTTTAGCTGGGGCTGGGTATGAACCCTTTTTGCCTACAGCTTCACCAAGGGAGTGCCTGGGTTGAGTAGAACCCACAGATTGGCTCCGAATGGGAGCGGAAACAACCGTGTTCGTTGGCCTGGATGGGCAAGGAGCAGAGGGTGCCTTTCTAACCATTGAGGCATAAGACGTCCCAGGCAGAGCCAGGTTTACCCGGACCAAGTCCTTGGCCTCGCGGAATGAGAGTCTATCCTGTGCCTGAACGGCCAGGATTTCTTTCTCAAGGAGATATGAAACACATTGCTTCGAAGAAACTACTTCTTTCACAAAGTTCATGGTAGAGTACGGCGTCACACTCAGTGGGGTGCGCTCAAGAGTGTCCGAAGAGCACTTATCTTGGCCGCCTCAGAGGGATCCACCGTATTCTCCAGAAGGCTCCCGTCCGAGAAACGAGTCACCTTGGGCTCTCTACCAATTACAATAGCTAATGCTCTCCTCTGATGGATCATGTTGCCCTTGACCAACTTGCTGCCATCAGCGGAGCGAATAACGAGGAAGCGTTTGAAGCCAGCGGGCTCGAAAAGGCCAGGTAACCTCTGAATGAGGGCCCTCGATGTTATCGAGGCTCCGCCCTCCGCTCTTTTCGTCTTAGTCATAGTCTGGTACTTCACACCTGGGGTGGGGGAAAGAGGCGCCGGATGTGCCGATCTTGGCTTGGTCGCTTACCAAAGTGCCAGCAGAGTCATCCGTTCCTGTTGGAGAGGAGCCCCAAGTCTTTTTATTGGTTTTCTCATTTTTTTTCTTTTTAGGAGAGGAGGGCGGGGAATGAACCCTCTTCTCCCCTCCGCTGGCACTAGCCCCCAGGCCAGATGGACGGCCTCAGCCAGGTCCTTCTCCGAAATGGAGAAGGTCCTGGCATTTGTAGGGGCACCCGTGGGAGGAGATCCCTCCCCTCCTTGTACTGCACTGAAAACCTTAACTGTTTGAGGACGACCTTACATATGGGAGGATTCGGCTATGGTGCTTGGCGCCGAACCCGGATTTCTTCCCATGGAAGGCCCTACCGTCTGAGGCAGGGTGGGTTGCCTCAAGGACCATGTCTATCTCAGGGAGGGCCATCAGTTGGTCATACCCTTAAGACATCGCAGGTCCCGTTTGCATCATTGTCACTAGTCAGGTATGGGGAGGCACAAGCCTTGACCCCGGCAAAGTTCAATATTCTTGCCAGCAGGTCTTTTGAGGGAAGCGACCGAAGGGGCCTGGCTTCCCTCTCGCCCCTATGGGGGTTTGCTATACCGAGCCGCTTTAATGAGGAGCGGTCGGCTATGGGCTGCCTGCTAGCTTTCTTGGAAGTCCCCTTGGAAAGAAAAGGAGGGACTTCCGCTGGAAACAGGGAGGTGCCCGAAAGCAGCTCCAGAGAAGGGGGTGAGGGGGAGTCCCCTACACTCGTAGGCGTAGGAGAGGAGTCAGCCTCCTCTCCGGTTAAAGAAATTTGGAGAGTCCCCTGCGCAAGCTCACTGGGGGAGACCTCCATTTTTCCTTTGGAGCTGCCCGAGGGCGGCTCCGTCGATGTATAAGGGGAAATTAAGGGGAGATTTTTATTTATGTCATCATTGGGCATGGTGACCCTAAATTTGCTACCAGTTTCAATATCTCATCACCCCTCGCAGTAGCCGTTCTGCAAATGGTGTGTACAGGCCTGGCAGAGCCAGGTGCCGCTATTCAGGACCACCCCTCCCACCTGGTGGCCTGGCAGTCCATCGGCATTGCGGCTCCACCTTGGACATGGCGTAAAATTGATAGCGTGAAGAGAAAAGGAAAAGGGATATGAGGAAGGTATGGGTGGGGATCAAGCTGGTTGTTAAAAACCCCCACCCCGAACCGGAGCTCAGGGGTTAGGGAACATTTTTCCCTCCCCCTCATCCCCGATCCGGGATGGTTGGCTGAAAATGTCAGCATCTACCCTGTAAAATTAGAGGCCGACAAGAGAAAGTTGTGGGAGAGGTTGTATGAAAAGCGACGAAGTAAGGGAGAAATACAGGCAGTCTGAAAGAAGGAGAAGGAGCTAATCCGGGGTCGGACAGGGTGCTGAATTCCGTCAGCACGGCGGCCAGGATAACAATTCGCCGCGCCCTTTATGGGGTAGAGTTCAGTAAGCTCTGAGAACCTGCCCAATCTCCATAATTAAAGTAGCTCACTAGAGTGAATATGGGCACATTCTAAACATTTTAAACGTTCTGCGGGCATCTGTTCTGCACTAGAAATCCTGCTGGTCAGAAAATATTTTGTACTGGTGGCATAAAACGCAGTTGTTGAGTACTCCGAGTAAAACTTCTTTAACATTTTGAAATTCCATTCCCACCTAATCACATAAATACGATTAAACTTATATTCTGACCAACGGTAATTTTCCACTTCCTTAGCAACTAAAAACATAAATAACCTCTCCCTTGGTCAATATTTTTAACCAATTCTTATCCGTTTTCCACATATACACGCACATAGGTGCTTGGCGGTTCTTCCAGAAAGAGGAATGAAAAATATATTAATGCTCACTCAATTCTTGAAAAAGGGAATTTTTTAATACATATATAAGTACAAATTAGGTAAGCTGTTTGATTATCGGTTTATAAATAAGTACTCAAAGTAGTGAATGGGTTTTGGGTTCTGGATACCTTATTAGAGCCTAATAATCAGGTGATTTGTCATTCTTAGGGTTCTCCGATTTAGCAAATTGTGATTCATAATGTATTCCAAACAAGAAGAATTTGTGTCTTGATGCCTTTTCTGAACTCCAACGTCAAGGTATTTGGCATTCGCGGTAACTTTTTATTGTTTTCGTTCACATAGGACTGAAAGCTTTATTTTAGCTCTCACAACATACAATCATGGTCGAATGTTTGAGACTAAAGTTTTATTATTTTTATTCTTTCCTCTTTAAATTTACATGATAAGAATACTTATACTAATAGTTAAATTATTTCAGGTTTATAAAAAAGATGGCATTGCAAAAATAATAAGAAAACGGTGCAGTCCTGGGCTGAATTTATTCATAATCGCACCCTAGGCCCTGTAGATGGCAAGTTTCATTCCTTGGAGCTTTGCTACTCAATCAAATGATAAAATGATGACAAATATGAGTTAAATGAATCATGTTGTTTAATTATGATCTATTTTATAATAATCTCTTTTGTAAAAATAAATGTTTGAATCATTTTCAATTCCAGAAATGGTACTTTTCAAAGAATAGAGTGCAACCAATGGTATTCCGCACCATAATGTCCCGAAATGCAAGGAAATTGTTGATAAGGGTATTGCATCAAAGAATGCCATCTTTTGGATAATTACAGACTATAAATACGGGTTGTACTCTTGTGAATTAGTGTTTTGGAGACCCGAGAGCATTAAATAAACGCCAAGATCGCTTGCTGGTAATCTTCCACCTTAAACTTGTGTGGCTTCAAGTGCCAAACTTGCTCATGATTGGAAAAAGTGAGGCGAAGACTTTTTAAACAAAGGCCTCATTTTGAGAAGGGCAGCTACGAAGCCTCATACAACCAAGAAGGAAATCACTGATAGGCTCCACTTTTGTCTGAAATATGGAGAATGAACTGTAGAAGACTGGGAGTAAGTAGTGTTATCTGTTGAAGCTCCCTTCCCTTTGTTTAAAGCTTCAAAAAAATACCTCGTTAAGAGCAAAAAACAGGAGTGTTTTCACGAATTCTGTGTCGTGCCTACGGTGAAGCATCCGGAAAGTGTTTCTGTCCATTTCTTATCTAGGGTAATTGAGCACTAACAATTTTGCTCAAAAACACGCCATGAACTCAAAATGGTACAAAATGGGCTTAATCAGCCCTTTTACCTGCGGCGAAGTGACACGTCTAGGCGTCGTTTTTTTTCAAAATGAATAAAGTTCAATTGTATCTATTTAGAGCCATGAAAAAAACCCATAGGGAATTTCAAATTTGGCATCGGATTTTGCACTGGGTGGCGCCATCTAGCAGCATCAGCCTCATATAGCCATTCAAAGAGATTGGTATGTAATTTATACCATGAGAAACCATCAATAAAATAACCATTTATTATCTTATCACAAAACGCCGCAGGTATTGGTGGGACTTTACTTCTTGTTCACCAACAGTTCAGCACCAATTTTGGATGATAACTAAATTTTTCATTATGATGGCACTGCCTGTCCCAAAAGAAAGTAATAGCAAAGTTCTTGGCTGAAAAGTACATCTAACTTTTAGGTTATTACTCCGGAAATTCGTATATGTTGGCGATAATAAAACTGGTGGCTGATTAACAGAAGCATTTAATCAACAGGAGCAGTTAAAAAAAATGTAGCAATAACATTCAAGATATCACCACAAATTTGGTCTCAAGCATGCTTAAACGAATTCAGGCAGTCTTGAACTAGAGTCATCATTGTAAATATTGACTGCACGCATCAATTAACTTTATTTATTAAAAAAATGGGTTTGTTGTCTATATATTTGTATATTTCAACTTAAAATGATGAGAAAAACATAGTAAAACAAAATGCGATGCTTGTGAGTTTTATTAATTTTCTTATATGAAAAATATCTCTCAAAACCTCTAGCCATGATTGTATATGCGAGGTATGAGCCCAGATCTAACTTTTGAACTGTCCATGATATCATAGATACAAAGAAGGTTAATAAACCAAGTATAATTAGTTGACGAATTTTGAGAAGATCTATAATATTTACCTAAAATGAAATGAGTGACTTACCTCACCGATCCATTGCATGTTTAGTCAATTCTACATTACTGAGGAACTTTGTGTTTTATTAATTATGTTAATTGGAAAAAGAGTATATCCAATCAACGAAGTATTATTAAATCCATAGAGAAGAATGAGAGATCTTAGAGATCAGGGAACATGGTTAATATAGAAAGTTATTGGGAATGGAATTATCGTATATTAATTAATACAATTAACACTAAGATATACATTATCTATCACTGTCTTACTGCTAGCGAACTATACCTTGCTTTTGCTTTGGGAAGTCCATTGAGGCCAATGATGACGGATGCCTTCACAAATGCATCCCACTACCAGACAGCCATCGCCGCGGTTTGTTGAGAGCATCAAACCTGCACTAGGTTTAAACGGCTAAGAATAGGTGCAGTCCTCGAACCCGTATCTTGGCAGAGGGGAGAATGTCTCTGGTGGCAGGAGAGGCTCGTGGCGATCAGGCTTCATCCTCGGCTACAGAGAGCTGCCAAGAGACCGGTCAGTTGGTGCTCGCCTATAAGCACTTCCTAAACGGCAGATCCCACAAGGCAAGAGGGGGGTTGCAGTTTTTGCTAGGCACTAGGGCATGTCCACACATCGGAGCGCTTGCCCGCCGTTCTTCTAGGGCCTACAGCTGCTCCAAGATTCCCTGCTGATTTAACCTGGGGCTAAGAGACACCCAGCTACGAAGTTTACTTTAATGATAAGGGGACAATGATAGATGCTGCACCCACTTAACATAAGTAAGTGCACACATGGAATAAGAAGACTGGTTGTATTTAGTCATTGAAATAAAAATTCTACTTTGTAAGTAGGACATAAGACTAAATTTGTTACTTTTCACACTGATTAATTATAGAGTAAAGTATCCTACATACAGGTTAATGCTCCTTAACAGGTTAGCTCAGAATCTAGGCTTTTAGAACGAATCATAAAAATTGCCATTTAAGATCAAATTCACAACTTGCAAATTGCAACTTACTTATTCTATCTAAAATCACTTATAGAATCATTTGTTGGGGTTCCATTAGTCCTAACTGTTTAAAAAACAATGACTCTCTTATGAGAACATGGGAATATCATGGGTTTTTCTCCTCACCGAGTAATCAAATTTCAACCTAATACTCACTTTTAATTTTCTTGTAAATTTTTACATCGCAAGCAAATTATTTACAATTTTCAACTTCGATTCTTATACATTTCTCTACAGCAATTAATTGTACTCTCTTTCACATATGGTTATGTAGCTCTTTTTTCCTGTGCTTGAAACTTCAACCTTCCTAACCATTCGTCATATAAAAGAATATTCTTATTCGAGAGGGTTCGCATTATCTATTTTATTTATCATATTTAAACATTTTTCAAAGCAACATCTTTTACTTAACTAAAATGAATCCTGGACTACTTTTAAAATTACTTGGTTTTTTTTAATCTCTTTTTAATCTATTCGAAAACTAATGGTTATATTAGCAAAACATAACCTGTTACACTGTACAACAATGAAAAAACAACGGATATGAGAATATTCTTTTCTAGGGCTATTTATATAATTTGAATGGGGTGTTCCTAAAGTATATGTGCAACTAATATATGAAAGTATACTAAATATTTTTCGGTTATATGGGGCCAAATCCGTGGTAACACTTACCTAACGGTTGATAATTTTGTAACATACTATAAATCCTTTCTATTTTTACTTTATTTAATATTTGTTGTTGTTACTCTTTATATTATTTTACACAATGTACACTGTTTTTTTTTACAGGATACAGAGCTAAAATATCGAGAATGCAAAAATTCCCCAGCCAGTTTATAATATATGTGGATCAGTTACACTAAGCCAAAACACGAGACAGTTGACTAAACATGTGAAGAGAGTTTATGAGATATACTCGTACTTAGGATATAAAGAGGGTGACCAGGACAAACGATGGGCACTTTACATATGTTGTATCAGGTGTACAAGTTCCCTTTAACCAGGGTGAAAGGCAAAGGGTATCACTTGTTTGGCGTATCACTTGTATGGGGGGAGCCAAAGGATCATTCAATGAATTGATACTTCTGCCAAACGATCACCAGCAACTCAGACGATTCAGAATCTTAAGATACATCATGTGTCACAGCTTGAACCTGATAGAAAAACCACACCTCATCACTCAACCAGAACTCAATGATCTAGTAAGTGATCTAACACTTACTAAGCAATAGAGCGTACTCCTGGCCTCTTGTTTGCAACAATGGAACATGTTAGATGAACATGCTCGAATTATAGTATTTAAGAAGAGTTCTGCAGATCTATAGCAATTTTTCACAGTTGAAAACAACTTGCCTTAAGGAAATGAGATCAAAGTCATACCTAATGCCATTTAGCTGACATGTGAAGCAAATAAGTGAAGGTTATTCAAAGATGCATCCCTTCACGACATAAAAGCGGTTCCTTTGCCCATTGGGAACACCATGCCTTCAGTTCCAGCTGCTCACTCGGTTATTTTAGAGAGACATATAAGAACCTTGATTTTATTCAGAACAAATAAGTTACAAGGAACAAGATTCCCTAATTTGTGCGGACTGAATGGGTTACAAACTGGATACACCATTGCTGTAACCTCATTGCTAAGTCATCGGGCCATATGAATAACAAGAAGGTTGGACCCTTCGGTTAAGCAATCTGATGAGTAATGTCAGTATGTATATATGTAAAGTTGTTTTAAAGTAATTAGGCACTTTATGGAACCTACCATGCGAACAGATTACTGTTCTAAATCTTTTAATAGCAGCTTACGGAATTGGAAATTAAAAAGTGAAATCACTACTTTTCTCTAAGAAATAGTTGGGTATCTCTTAACAAAACCAATGAGACCTTAGGTTATTAGAAGATTTCCTTCCAGGAACATTGTGGTCGTCTTCCATCAAACTTATGAGCCCTGACGTGAATAAAACGTAGGAGGATTGTGTCATTAGTCCAGCAATCAGTTTAATTCTGACGTGATTCGGTTGTATTAATTACAATGATATGAAAGTAAGCATAATTCTATCAATAAAGAAAATAAGAGGTGATGGCCACATTACCCTTGTTTAATTAGTAGATTTTTATGGTGAATATGATTAATTTCTAGATTTCAAACTTAATGTGATGTTACACAAGGATAAAGGTCCAATTAGTATGCAATGCAAGATTTATAGATATTAGGCATGGAGAGTTTACGTTGTGTGTGGAAGATTAACATTTCAGCGTTAATGCAAATACCTGATAAAGCAGGGGATAATGAAGGTAAGGTAATATGCTGGGTCTAGTATGGTAGTATTATAGTATATGGTGATCACGATAAAGTTGAGTAGAGAGGGTGCAGGAGAAAAGGATGAGGAGAGTTTTAAGGTAATTTTATGATGACTTCGTAGTGAATGATAGTGGATGATAAATGTGGAATTACACTGTTTAGGAGAGATCATTATTTTGAGTTAATTCAATTGGTTGAAAAAAGTTAATAAATGAAGTACGGTATGCTATATCTAGAAATTTGGATAAAATAAAGGTTTTCCAATAGGGAAGTGATATTGCATATTTTGGGAGGGTATAGAGTGTTCGTTTGTAGCATGATTTTTTAAACTGATGTGCACTCATTATTTATTTTGCTCGTCACACTCGAGACGTACCTATACTTTTGTGCCCTGAATCACGGTTTGTTATGATATAGGCCATTTGCCACAAAGCCTATTTTTTGTCGAGTATGTGTTAAATGATTGGATGATGGGACAAATTTAAAGTTGAAAGTAGGCGTATGAAGAGACAGGCTTGAAAGATATGGTGATATGAAGAAAAATATACTGATTGATGATTGATAGGTTTGGAATGGAGAGCTCGTGCTAGCCGAGTTGATACAGCGTTGGCTTCCCAACGTCACGTTACCGGGTTTGATTCCGAATCGCGGCATGAGTGGACAAAAACGTCAGCATCTTTCCTCTTTCGCCTTCACAGCACAACACACACACACATACACACTCTCTGTTCCAAGTAATCCTGCTGATGGGTATCTATATCGACGTACCTCTAATACTTGCCATAGTCAATCAGCAAGTATCGACATCCTTGAACTTTGACATAGTCCATCGGCAAGTATCGACATCATTGAAATCTGCCATAGTCAATTAGCAAGTATATGACGAGGATTCCCAACTTCGAAGGCACTACGAGTGCTCCCTCACCTGAAGCAAGAGGTGTAAATATAAATATCATTTTGTTGTTAGTAAAGATATATTTTCGTCATTATCTTTTTTTTGCAACCCCAACGCGTACCAGCTACCTGTTAATCTTTGGCCAACTTGCACTCTTTAATATTTGTTTTAAAAGGACCCTGCAAAGTTAATAATAAACCATTCCCCCCCGACCCTTAGAAATTTTTCCATTCACTAACGGTCTTCAACCAACTTCGGCACAAGGCCCCAAAGTACCTACGCATATATATATATATATATATATATATATATATATATATAAAGAGAGAGAGAGAGAGAGAAAGAGAGAGTTTGGCCCTTCCACGACATATACATATATATACATTAATCAATTATAAAATCTGGTGTCAGGTGTGGGGTCTTTAAAAAGTCTTTGGAATATTTTTTTAAAGGCAACCCTATAACTTTATTGTAATTTTCGAAGCTGAGTACCGTTTGAGTTGCAAAGACAAAACAAAACGGAAAACAATTCTGTCATATTTATTTATTGCTTAGTGTTTTTATATATTTGACCAACAACCTTTAATAGGAAAATTTTGTTAGGCGACAGAATTTCTCCCACGGTCACTTTAATCCCCCACGGATTAGTAGAGTCTGAGCCCATCTCATCTCACGAAGACTCCATTATTTTTTTAGGTATTTGTTTAATTGTGTATTATATTAGAGTGAGTATTTGGATATCAAAGCTTTCGCAGGTAAACAAGCATATTCCTCCTTGTGCCACTAATTTATGAGCCAAGCTTCCTCCGTCATGTGCCGAAGATCCATTAAACCCTTTTTTTGCGTAACAAAACAAATGTCGTCGTTCGAGAGATTTAATCTCCAAAGAGAATCCCTTACTTTAAGTGCCAAAGACCTTTTCACTTATATACAGGAAGAAAAGAGAAAAGAGAGGCTGAACAAAAAGAGATTAGAAAATTAGCTGAACAAAAAGAGATTAGAGAATTAGCGCAACTTTATTAGAAATTAGAGAGAACGAACAGCGCGAAAGAATTTGCCAATATGAATTTCAATCAAATGGTCATTGGCTCGAAACCCTTTCAATAAATTCCCGTGTAGGATCCCCTCAATCCGCCTCCGTTAAACTCCCTACGTTCAAAGAAGGAGAGGACTTCGGATCTTTTCTCACTAACTTCGAGAACATTTTGGAAGTTAATCATTAGGACATGGAGACGGGCGCTATCGCTAAGCTTTTTCCTCTCCCTAGCTCGCAGCATCGAGACTTATGCGTATCACTTCCCTCGGAAGCTAATGTGGATTACTTCAACCTGAAATCCGAACTACTTGCATCCAGCCAAATTTGACCTTCTGTCATTTTGGATACTCTTTCCCGTAATTTCAATTTTTGGTTAGAAGCATCGAAAGTCCTCCACGATTATGAGTCCCTGGTAGATTTTGTTCTACGGGATCAGTCGCTGGCTTCGCTAACAACAGAGATCCGCTTCTTTGTGAAGGATCGTCGGTGCAACTCCTTCAAAGAATTCATAGAAGAATCAGATATCTATGTGGCAAGTCACAACTTATACCCGAAGAAAAATAAAAAGACCCCCGTTTCATCCTCAAAGAATAAATTAAATAATGGGCAGTTCCCTCCTAACAACTTCCCAGAATTCGCCAAGTTTACGGGCTCCTTTAAGCCCAGAAGTTTCCTTCGATTATAACCCCATGATGTAAAGCCCTTCATATCTAATCTCCCGGCGTCAACCTTTCCTCGTGTGCCAATCGTATGTTATGGGTGCGGTGTCGAAGGCCACACGCGACCAAATTGATCCCCAAATTCCCAACTTTGTGGTTATCCCATTCGCCAAGTCCACCGGGTTAATGCTGCTCCCGCTCCCCCTCCATCGCTACCAGAAACCACAGATCCAATCTCCTCACCTAGTGCCCCTGGGCAACATGTAAATTTCTTTTTCGACAAGAATTCTCCAGCAAATCTAAAATTTAAAAACGGAAGTGTTAATGGGTGCCGAGTCTCCACCCTCGTCTGCGATACCGGGTGTACGTGTATCATGATATCAAATGAACTTCTTCCCCCGGTGGCTCCCGACCACAAAAAGTTCGAGGTAGTCCATGACTACCTGGACGCGCAAACCGCTTCCCCATTGTAAACTGTTACTTGTAGTGTTAGTACTTTTCCGGATAGGCCGAAGTCGTGTTAGCCCCTATCCAATTCTATTCTGTTTTGGTACGACAGTACCACAAAGTCTCGTCTAACCCTATGGTTCGGCCCGAAATCACGAGAGCCCAGGCAGAGAAGAAACCCCAGACGTCCGCTGCCCATAAAACTCTGTTAGATTCAGACTTCAGCGGCGTTATGAGCGAAGAATTCGCTCCAAGAAAGAAGGAGTCCCCAAATCTCCTTCCCTTGTGGAAAAAGTCTTGGAGCCTCGAGTAGGATTCGGTTCGTGGTAAGAAGACAGCCTCTTATATCGCGAATGAAAGCTTGCTATATCGGACTTCCTCGGATGGCGTTAACCCAGAGACTCACGGCCTCTGTTTTCATAATTCGCATGTCCCCCTGTTCCTAAAAATTGCCCACGATACTTTGTTTTTTGGACACTTCAGCCACGATAAAATTGGTTAGAGGATTTTCTCGTCGTATTTCTTCTGGCACCCTGCTGCAGTTGGCATTTCGGAATACTGCCAATCCTGTGACATTTGCCAGAAACCCACCACGAAACGGCGTGTTAAACCAGCCCCCCTTCAGAAGGGACCAATCATATGTGAACCCGTTCGTTCAAGACCTTACCCTTCTTCCAATTCATCTAATAAATGCCTTTAACGTCGATGTTAACAATCCGCTCAACGCCTATATCCTAACCCTCCACGTCAAATTATTGTTCCCCATAAATCGTTTTAAATGCTTAACTAATTTCTCTAATTAACAAAATCTTCACTTGTTTGAAAAAGAAGAATTTATCAGCCAGCTCTACTAAATTCGAATTGTAATTGCTCAATATCGATTTGCCCACCTTGTAATTATTATAACCGCCAGCTAGAGATTAGTTTAAATTCAATTACTTCTGTTTATGTCCTTATTTTTCTCAATGTGTACGTCTAGGACGCACATCGCCCTTGTATATATAAAATTAGTATTATGAAGCCTGGTCCAGCAAAAAAAATATATGTATATGTACAACTGTAAGCCTTCTGTCATTTATGTAAAATGTATCATTGAATATCCATTCTTTTTATCTTCTTTTTAGCTTTGTATAGCTTAGTGTATAAAATTAATTTTCATTTATTTAATTATCCACCCCTTAATGCTGTTATGGTTGGCAATAATTAACTTCCTTTTTCGTTCATATGTACACGCAGTCATGAAGAAATAGCTTGTACACCTGCTTGACTTCAAGTCAGAAATTCTCTTTTTCCGTTTACCAGGTTGACCACTGGCGTAAAAGACTCCGCTTCCCCAAGTCATTCGTCTTAGGAAATATCACCTTTGTAACCTCAACTCCGAAAGCGATATCATTTTAGATGGGAGGGATGTAGCAGAATGAGGTCAAAGGGTGACCAAGTTATCTTCTGTACTCACGTGGTCCTGAGATCACCGCATGGAGCTGTGAAAGCATGGCTGATCCCACTAAGAATGCAGCTTACGCCGTTATCACACGTCCCAGCTGTATTTGCCTAAGGACTGATTTTATCTTCCCCCTCGGCCACCTCTCAGCAAACATTCTGGTCTTCGTTCCGAAGATCGAAGTCCTTTGGATATCCCAGCCAACGTTATTAAAATTCTCCCTTTCCCCGAGGGGTTCGCCGACTTTTCTCCAATATGGCACGCGCGTCTGCATGGTCATGACAGCCACCTCACTAGGCGCATATATAATCCTTAGACTCAGTTAAGTAAGCAGCACTTATAGACTTCTCACTTACTACGGCGAACGAGCTGAAAGACGCTCGCTGCTCCCCCGCGGCGATTTCGATTTCAGTCGAAAGATAATTCGATCCGTGAACTCTGCTATTGTCATTCGGAACTATCGATATTTGTGAACTCTGCCATAGTCCATCGGTAAGTATCGATATCAGTGAACTCTGCCATAGTCAATCAGCAGATATCGACATCCGTGAACTCTGCCATAGTCAATCAGCAAATATCGACATCCGTGAACTCTGCCATAGTCCATCGGCAAGTATTGACATCAGTGAACTCTGCCCTAGTCAATCGGCAAGTATCTAACGAGGATTCCCAACTCCGAAGGCTCAACGAGTGCTCCCTCACCTGAAGCAAGGGGGAACCTGACTTCTTCCGTCACATTCATCTTACCCTATCTGGCCCCTTTTCTACAACGAGCACATAAGAAATTGTAACCGTTGCCACCTGCAGATTGATCTTGAATCTGGCTTACCTTCCCCATTGCTCCATTATTTGTGTGAAAGGCCGAGTTTAAAATCCCTCTTTAAATCTCCAAACTGAATCTAACCTCTTTAATCTCTTAATTCACCCACCTGTATCTCGTGTGGACATTTAACCCCTCTTGTGCGACCATTGCCTTTAAACTCAATATTTGTGTAAATATAAATATCGTTTTATTGTTAGTAAAGATATATTTTTGTCATTACCTTACTTTTGCAACCCCAACGCGTACCAGCTACCTGTTAATCTTTGGCCAACTTGCACTCTGAAACATTTGTTTTAAAAGGACCCAGCAATGTTAATAATAAACCATCCCCACCCGACTCATAACAATTTCCCCATTCACTAACGGTCTTCAACCAACTTCGGCCCAAAGCTTCAAAGTACTTACGTATATATATATTTATATATGAAGAGAGAGAGAGAGAGAGATAGAGAGAGAGAGAGCGAAAGAGAGAGAGAGAGAGAAAGAAAGAGAGAGACACAGTCTAGCCATTCCTAGACACTAGGTAAATAGCTGGAATAAGTCTTGAAGTGGCGAACATTAATAACAACTTTTCATTTTGAATAATAATGATAACTCTTTCTGTACTGCTCTTTTCCACAAAAGTACACCTATGTATATAAATAGTTAATTCCTCTACTCATAATATACAAAATTCAACCAATCAGGATTGAGATACATTTTATCGTCATGCTTATCTTCATTTTTGGAATAACAGACTTTAGCATTAACAAATTAACCAATCAGCTTTTAGACATAAGCACTGCAATAATTGTCCAATCAGCGCCTCGATAGATTTAAACGATGAATAACGCTCAAATCGTGTGCATGTAACCACGGCTGAAATCCATTTTCCGAATGACTGCTAACATTTTCGTGTTATGATTATTTCTCTCGTACATTGTATTTTCAAAAGGACTTAAAGTCAAGCGAAAATGATAAACATTTCCCGAAGATTTCGTGTGAACCATTTAATTTTTTCATGCGAATGTTTACATGGATCGACCCCCACAGGTTCAGTGCAAAGGGGGAGCAAATGTTTGCGAACAGTATCATTTCAGATAAAAACGCTCTCCTATCTCTTTAACTCTTTGAAACCGAATTGTTATGGTGAGAATGCGTTGCGACTGGAAGCAGACTGAAGAGTAGACATAAGATTCTGAAGTTAGGAGAGGTATGATGCAGGATCGGGTGACGAAACTTAAGTTGTTTAACTAAAGTCACCAGGTGAATGAAGAAGACCACTATATACCGATTCTGCAAATGTAGACTCCATATCTTCTTTGAAGGTTAAACATAGACCTAACAAGACGCTAATCAAATTGACTGTCCAGTTAGGGGCTTGCTCGTGACACATAAGAGCGGTCTTCAGCTGTCGATTGATGCGCTCAACCAAGCCATTTGTTTACGGATGGTACGCCGTTATGCGAATTCGAGTGTAGTCAAACGAATTGGCCAACTGGGGGAATAAACTGGCTTCGAACTGACGTTCTCTGGCGTCTTAATGATTGCGAGAGTCCAATAGAGAAATCCATCTTTTGAGAAATGTGCTAGCAACAGTAGTGGCCGATATGCCTCTCATCAGAAAGGCTCCAGGGTACCTGGGAAATCGCTCGGCAAATGATTGGATGTAACTGTACTTGTCAGATGTGCACAATGGCCTGAGGATATCGAGGTGGACATGGTTAAATCAAGCATCAGGGTCCAGAACTTTGTCTGGTGGAAAATAGACGTCTCGCGAAACCTTGCACCACTGACACTGAGGACAACAGCAAGTCCACTGACGGATAATCTCGTTCAGTGACGCCCAAATTTAAGACCAAAAAACTATTCGAAGAGTCTAGAGTATTCCCTGAAGGGAAAGACGATGAAAATTTGCAAAAACTTCCGGTGGAGAGCGGGAAGCACATAAATTCCAACACTGTCGGTCGAAATATCAAACTACAGAGAAACACTACAGTCGGGATAAGTTTCCAGTTAGTGAGAAAGAGAATGCTGAGAATGGTCCTTAATGAATGAAGTCAGTTCTGCGTCACTAACTTGTTCTTTCTGAAGAAGTTTCCGTTCGAGGTGAGGAGGGTCAACCGAAGCAATCTCCACTCTGGAAAAAGAACCAGCTGCTAGATTTACAGTGTCGTGGATGTGGCGAATATCGGGAATGAACTGAGATATGAATTCCATCTGGTGAAGAACAATGGGAGAATGCTAGGTGTAAATGTTGAAGGCTTATGATCCCTTAGGAGATGAAATTCCATTCCTTCAAGGAAGCGGCGGAAATAGCGGATACTGAGATAAATGACAACGAAGCTTGCGTTGAGAGTCAGGGATTGAAAATTCAGTAATGGCCTTTGTCTTCTCTGCAGTAGAGCTAACGCCATTCGCACTAATATGGTGTCCAAAAAAGTCAAGTTCCAGGACACTAAAAAGGAATTTGTCTGGACGAATGTCATGGCCATATAATTAAAGGAGGGAAAGCACAACTTCAACATGAATCTGCAGTTCATCGGCAGAATAGTTGGTAATAGGAAGGTGATCCTTATAGGAAAAACTGAAGGGTAATCAACTAGTGACTTTGTCAATTCAGCATTTGATAGTTTGGGCAGAATTGTGGAGGTGGAAAAGAATGTATAACCACTTGAACAGCTCAAAATACGTGATGGTGCCAATTTTGCAAACATCGGCCGCTTTGACAGGCCTCTGGTGAAATCTTTCACCACGCCAATCTTTGAGAAGATTGTGCGCACATGTGGAATAGCCGTAAAATCAGGGGAATTGAGGGCGCGAAAGTCACCAGATGGTTGGTAGTCTTCAGTCTTCTTGGGTACCATGTCAAGCGCTGAGGACCAATTGTCCTTGGAAGATAGGATGATACCGAGATCTAACATGTGCTGAAATTCCTTCTTCTCCTATTTTTTAACCGTTCCGACGGAAGTAGTTGGAGTTTAGAGTACACAGTGGGAATGTGATGAATCACGCTATGCTTGATCTGATGGCCCACGGGAGTAAGGACTGAAGGGAATTTCTCTAAGAGGCTCTTGAACGAAGTCGACTGCACAACGGCGGAGATGGCGCTAGATTTTTCTGAGCTTATTCAAGCAGGAGAAAGAAGTGAGTTCTTCTGTTCTTGCTAAGTTCGACAGAAAGCTTGAAGTGCTGGACAAAAATCAACGCTTTAGATATAGCTGTGGATCGCTGATACGAGGAAGATCGGCGTAAAATTGCAACTGATACCAAGAGAAAGTGTCTTTAGCTTTCTTTCATAAACGGGGATCTTGGTTCAATTTGCTACAAAAGGGAACTGGATAAGAAAAGTCTTCTGCCCTCCCAATGAAAGAAGGCTGACTTCAGCACCAGTATCGATGAGAAAAGTGAGTTTCATCGAAAAGTCTGTGAACCGAAGCACCTTGAGGCCCAAATGTTGGACGGTTGGCACTAGCAGAGACCGGCAGCCTGGTTTTTCGATTTTTATTGACGAGGGAAACGCATTTCCAAGCGTTTTCACCGAACTTCGCATGGTAAAAATACGGAGAAGAGCTTGATCATTGCCTTACCAGGCTACTCTAGAAGAGGTGCGTTAGCTCCTCAATTGGTGCCTTTAAATGTGTGTGTGATTTGTTTATCCGAATAGCTGAAGACTGAAACCACTTTCCGGGTGGAGGCTTCGACGATTCGATCAGCGATTTCATCCAGTTTTTCCACGCCCTTCGTAGAATTCCATCGCGGCGAGGTTGCTTTGCGTGGAGTGGGGGCCTTTCTGTAGGAAGAGATGACGAATCAGTGGCATGTTGAATGTAGCCGGTTGCCCACCAAGAAGCTGCTACATGTGACCGAGCAACTGTGAAGGATTCCGATCCCCGAGTTCTTCTTAGAAGACAAGTTTTTTCGGTTACCGATACAGCCGTTCATGAGTTTAGAACGTTTTTCTATTTCTCATAAGGCGAAGCACTGGAGGCCGAAAAAAGTACGACGTCCCTGATCCCATTAATAATTGACAATGGTAGCAAAATGATGGAGTCAAACTTCGTCATAGTATCGGTACTGGCGTGGAGATCAAGATTTGTATGTGACAGAGAGCGAAGGATGGTAAGAACAAAAGCTTTTTAGGGCGCGCTATTGAGTCCATAAATAGTAGAAACATGAGGTAGGCACTAAATACATTTGAAGTATTTAAATACTAAATATTAAATACATGAGAAAAATGTATTTAGATACTTAATAATAAATACATTTTGAAAGTGTATTTAGATACTAAATGCATGAAATGTATTTAGATACATTGTTAAATACATTTCAAATACATTATATATAATGGCAATCGATAAGGTCCATTGGTATCACAACAAAAAAATATCCATTAAAATGAAATTGTATATTATAATTACTAATGTAGGATTTGATGACAATTGGACTTAGGTACTACAAAAAAAAATAGAAAGTTCCATAGAATGAAATTTCAGTTAGCTATTTATATCAGCATTACATTTAAGTAATATCAGTTGCTGAAATGTTTCGTCCGATAAAGAACACCGTTTTGGAGAAAAGGTCAATCCTCATAAAGAGAAGAGCCGTTCCACAGGAGCTGATGACTGAAGGGAGGTGTTGTATTTATTAGGTAACTTTTATGTTTGGATATCTATCTAAACTTTGATTAAAGTGTTCTATTTCAATCCTGAAGTTAACTGAACAATTATAAATCTGCGGTTGATTGTGTTTAACTGGTTTATGTAAATCTAGAATAATCGTCACTGTCCGATACACCACTGGATGATTCAGATTCTGGTTCCTCTGCTGAATTCTCAATCACTTGAATCATAATATTTTTAATAGAGTTTTGGTGGTTAAATGTCCTATGGTAAATACTGATATCTAACCAGCGGAGTATGAAGAATGGATGGCTTGTTGATGCAATAATGGCATCTGTAACGCTTGCTTCATTTACCAAGGTCAAATAAGATTGATAGCGCTTTCCAAAGCCCTTAGTGACTGCATTTAGAAAAGGTTGGCAAAATTTCAGAGAACGTGACTGAAGGCTCTTCAGCTTTTTTTCCACAGTAAGCAAGGTAGGGAGCAATTCCTCATAAAAGAGTTTTGTTTTCCCTGTAAGTGATCAATTACCAATGCAATAGGAGCAAAAACCGAGACATGCTCCCCAAGAAATTCGATTTCGTGACTTCTGAACACTGGAAGTTCAAGGGACGTCATGAGTTGATGTAATTTGTCTTTGTATTTTAAAAGTAATGACAATGTATCAAACAGAGTGTTCCACCTTTTTATTCAAGGCACCTTTAATCAGCAGTTGAAAATGCTTTTGATAATCTCTGCTGATTTTGGATGACCGCTTTCTCCCATAATGCTGAGAACTTCCCCATCGCAGCATAATTGATATTTGCAAAAGAAGATATTTTCAGTGCCTGTTTTTCATCACTTGTGGCGACGAGAGTGAGTGTGCGTAAAGCACAGCGCAGATGCTTAGGTAGGCTTAGGGTCAGACGAAAGGTCTTCTTCCTTATCTAAGGCACTTCTCCTTAAGAAACTATCCTCCAGCACGTGATCCTCCTGATCTTCTTCACCTACCGGGATTCCATCTTCTGAATCTGTGGACACATTTGCAGCAGTGACTGCAAATTCCTTAAACACTTTGACAAAATTATAGCCGTTATTAGTGACGGTGCTCGTGATTTTCTGCAGGGGGATATCGTATTCATTGATGATATTCTCCATATGTTCAGCAACCTTGATCTAGTTATGTTCTACTTTGAAGCGACAGCATGCCAATACTCCACTGTACCGGACAAGAGCAACTTCTTCAAGCCGAAAAAAAATAAATAACAGTCCAATGTTTGTCTCCTAAATGTTTCCATAAATTTTACATATTAATATTATCGAGATAAATTCCACCAAGAGCAAAATCTTAACATACCCCAATGAACTGTAACGGCCAAAAAACTACTCTGACGAGTTGAGAAAATATCTGCAGTAAGACATAATTAAGAGGTGCTGTCTAGTTAATTCTTTAGTAGAGTTCTTGTCACTTTGAATATATGGTATTGGTATGCATATAAAATTGTATATATATAAAATGAAGCAAATATATTATTAGTCTTTCATATTCAGAATTACATAGTAAAATATTGACTTTCAGGATTGTTAGGAATATATACATTATCAAGCTTTATTTCCTACATTTTTGAAGGGCAGGCATACTAGTTTTGACATAATGATCTACAGATATTGCTACTATAACGAAATACATCGTTATAGTAATTCATCTAATAACTAAATATAATTGATCAATAATTGTACTAATTATTCCTGAAAAATTTCTATTCAATAATATCTTCAAGTAAATGATAGTGTGCTTTAAGAATATTTGTGTGTGGATTCTCAGGAAATTATTGTAATATATTAACCTCTATTGTTTGTATATTTCTTCTTTTATTTAACTTAGTTATATAGCCTACGTAGTGACAAATCATCCGAAACATTTAGTATAATTGTAAACAATTATACTATAATTGTAAACAAAATTTGTAACTTAGAACTCACCTTTAATTAATCTCACAAATGCTGGTTGATAGGGGATGAACGCCTTGTATGGTAAAATTTGCAATCAGTTTAACAATAACAGCTTGTTTGACCTTCTTAGTATTGACCAAAAAACCCTCTGGAAATGTCTTTACTTTAACATCGCTGCATAAAGGACCATCGTCTAAGACTAAACATTTTCTTTTTGAATCTTTTTTTGAGCTGTCACGTAGTTATCAGTTTTTTGCAAAAAAGAGGATGTTTGTTCTATTGATAAATGTACATGATCAGATAATTGAAGGACATTTGTTTCACGTAAATTCCAATCAGCATATACTATAAATAAAGGTGTTGCAAAAGGAAGCAGGTAAGTTCGTGCAAGGTAAACCTAAGCTACTTAACATTATAGTTAGTTACTAGCAATTTCGCCATTTTTTAAAAATAAGAAAGAGTGAAACTTGTCAATTTAATAAAGTATCATATAATTAACTTTAATAAATTCTTACCTTGTAATGAATCCGTAGATTGGAAGTAACATTGCTCGTCGCAAAGATTTCTCCATTGCATGATGTACATACACACTTCACGTTTTTTCCGTCGGAAGATTTCACTCTAAAGAAATTACCATTAAGTAAAGGATGACTATAATTACATGATTCTTTATCTTCCTCAACTTTATTATTGTCTAATCTCTCCATTTCTCACTCTTTCGAAGAAGCTGAAGTTGCCATACAGCAGTTGAAATAACGCTGAGCGCTCTCACTATACAAGCGAACACAACTGTGATCATCTGTTAACTGAATTTTAACTGATGCAAGCAATCTTCCCTCACCGGCTCATGCCTTCAACCGTTTCTGTCATGCATGTTGCAACAAGCTAAAACATGCGTCACACGTCTTACTAGCAATATAAGAACTCTCAAAAAGTATTTAAATACAAGATTTCAAATGTATTTACAAATACAATTTTAAATACATAAAGGTATTTAAATACAGTATTTAAAACAAAGTATTTAAATACTCCCCACCTCTGAAAACCATGTCACTCCAGGGCCACCAATTATAGGTTTAAAAAAAATAAAAAACGCACATGTTTTTTTGATTAATATATTAAAATTACATAAGTTATTTTATATTGAAAAATATGGAATCAATTAGTAATAGAATAATATACAAATATTCAATTAATTAACATCAAGATAATGCGAAATAAAATCAATCTTAATTACATTTGTTTATTGAATATAACGACAATGTTGAGGGGTAACTAAAAAGTTTTGGTTAAAATGTTAAATTACAGAAAATGATATTTAGATGGTAAACTGTAAAAATATTCATTTTTACGAGTAATATTTATACATGTCGCTACAGATCGAATAAGGATCTGGGGTATGAAGTTTATAAGGCTTGTGGGAGAATGAGAAGGATGTGGGACTGCTTTCATCGTTGGATACCTACCCCTGCATAGGAAAAGGAGGAAAACTGCAAGAAAACTTTCTACACTGCCAGCGGATTTTACACTACGGTTTGTGGGTGAAGAAGTTTATTCTGCTCCGAATTCCCACAACCTAGTCCACAGATACCTTTGCTGCACACGTGCACGTGCGCGCGAAAGCACTCCTGAGAGCCTCGCTCGGACCACCAGCGAAAGAATTTAATCTTTTTTTTTACCACAGCAGCACATCACCAGTTCAGATAACTTTTTTGCTATTCAAGGTCTGTAGAAACCACCTGTCTCTTACGTGTCTGAACCCCTGAAGGTGGAAACCCCACTCTGGGGGGGAGTGGTCAGGACAGGTAGGTGGACCCTGTTAGACATGATTATAAGTAGAGCAGATAAAGGAGAGCTCGGTGAATAGTATTAGATCAAGGTAAATACATACCATGGTAATTGTTAAAAAGAACCGCGCATGGTATTTTAAAGTTTGGACAAGACAAACAGCCTAAAAATACTTAATATCTCTTCGTTGGTTTGAGTAGAAGTAGCGCAAGTAGAGAGGCAGCCGCTGACATAAGTAAATAAAAAATTAACAAATATTGTCATTAGAAACAAGACCCTATGGCTCGCTTACGTACCCCATCGAGAGTAACTTAACCCTCCTATGATGTCGCAACAATAAAGATTGAATTTTTACAAACTTTCGGCGTAGGTAAGATAATGCAAACACTTTTAATCACTATATAAAACTAACAGACCAATATTAACCAAAGCTATCTTCTCTAACACGTCAAATAGCTCAATTATGAAAATAAAAACAAACCCAATCTTAACATCGCCATATTGAATCATACTTGCGATACTAAATCGGCTGAAATATGGACTTTTCGTGACTATATAAGAGATGATTTGCCTTATTTGGGATCAAAATATTACTCCTTGTTTGCCTTGGAGACCCCAATATAAAATAGCGTTCGTGGCTCTTATTAACAATTATCCATGCCCGAACTAGTCTAGAAATCCTTAGATATCGCTGCATCATAATGTCCTTTTAAATGGCAGGTTCAATTTCATGAGTTTAATCTCAATTGGCTGTGAAGAATCAGATTAAAAAATGGCAAGTCTAAAGAGAAATACAATAGAAATTCATCAGGCCTAAATCTACGCGACGGCGAATACGCTGAAAGCCTTTAGAAATCAATTTCCACCAAAGACAATCTTAAAAGGAGAATGGTACACACGAACTCAATTTATTTCCACTCTTTTCTCTCTGCTGTTTACATCATAATGTATCTCCAGTTTGGCATAAATGGGTTTTCAGGAAATTTCAGGAAATATTATTTATCTATCACTCACTTCTTTACGCGCACTATTTTTCTTTTTTGCTGACTTATCCGATTTTCATGCTATATGGCTGCCTGCTCTCAATTCACATACAAATTCCAATCTAATTGTCAATAAAATATGTGCAATACCTTTTCTCGGTTGACATATCTGCATTTCGTTCATTTTTATTTATATTCGAAACATGTATAAGAAATGTGTGACATTTCAATTTAGCATTAGATTTTATCCCTTGGATATAGCATAAGAAAACTCCGTACGAATTTATTAAACGAAACCCCTACCACAAATGAAGCCAAAAATGGAGAAAGGTAGTGAAGTCTCTCTGAAAGATGGCTAAGAAAGCTCTAGATAATTAGTACCGACCTAGATAAAGGGGAGAGAAGAGACTCCTAAAATGGGTTAAAAAAGGAAAAAGTGGAGAGTTCTAGAAAGAAAAGTGCCCAGGCAATCCAAGACTAGAAGTGTTAGTCGGGCTGGGATAGAATACCGAACGTCCAGATTTCAGTTGTAGCAGGAATTATACTGGTTGCTATAACTTCCAATCCTTTGCGGGCAACATATCAGTTAAGATATACGCAGATGCACAATCAACCACATCCTTTTTTTTTACATCTGTACGTACCCCCACCAGTACCTCATCCCATTCTACTTCTGTACCCACCACCTATTTACCCCATACCATTCTACCTCTGCCCATAAACGTCCATAAATCTTAACATGTACCAAAAACACATGCAAATACGAGGGGCTGTCAATAAGTGGCGCAAGTGCATTGAAGTCGAGAGTAGTTATATTTAAAAATAATAAAACACTTTTCCTCATATCTCGTTTCCTTATATCCGAATTGCAAAACTTATTGACCGTTCCTCGTAGCTATCTTAATCATGAAAATGAGAGGAGCTTTCAATAAATTACAAGAAGAAAAAAGCCTACATTACCTAAAGATCTAGAGAAAAGTTAGGAAGGAGTTTAACAAGATGCTCAAAATGAGTAAAAGGCTGTGTGAAATTAGGTTATTACATAAAAGCAATAAAGATCAAAGAAATATTTGATGTAGTTATTATAAAATAAGTAAAAGATTCAATCAATATAAGATAAGAGCTCTTAAACTGGTGGAGAAAATTAAAGAAAAGGATAAGGAAATGATTGAGGTTCTCAAAGAGCATTTGATGTGTTTTCAAGAAGATCAGGTCAGTGTTAATCATAATAGTGGCATGACATAAGGAAATGTTTGGAGACTATTAATGATAATAAAGAAAATATTAATATACTTAAAAATAGATTAAATGTTAACATGTGATCATAACGTAGGATGGAATAAGACACTCAAAAACACCTAAATGAGCAATTTAAAGCTTCATATTATCTTAAAATGGATTCACGTCGAATGGATAAGTGCTCTAAATAGAGCACTGCTCACGTATAGTATACCCCCCTCATTTGGCAAAAAACCGAAAAGAGAGTGGTCAAATGAGCGGAGAGTTCCCCCCCCCCCTAAGCTGGTGGAATATTTGCAAACAATGCAAGACAACAGTTAAGCTTATAAAACTAACAAAATGATAACGAGTGCATAAAGATACTGCCAGACCTCTTAATGAGATCAAGAGAACTCATACAAGGTTGCTGAGGAGTTAAGCTCTGAAACTAAGACTATCGTTTTCATGAATTTCAACACTGCGTCCCCAAATGTTTATTAGTCATTTTATAATAAATACCGTCAACATTATAACTTCTATACCTCCAAAGATAAAGGAATAAACAGCTTAATCGTATTTTTCGAAATTTCTTTTATTTTCTTAAGCAATTTCTTAAATGTATGACCAACTAAATCATTTTTCTTTCCGTTAATTCGAGGAACCTTATAACCATTTAAAAAGAAACAAAAGACAAGAATATAATAATGTTTGCAGGATAAATACAAAAATCGGTGTAAATGTATATATATAACAATTATAATCTCTTTTCTTTTATATATTTAATTTAAATCAAAATTTTCGGAGAGTTAAATGTTAAATTGGTGATTTGACATTAGTAAAAATAGAGATATTGTGGTATTTGGCAATCCTTAATTTTCCGCAAGGATTGAGTGAAACTTTGGTGATAACTAGTTTATTGTGTATAAAAATATCATATAAAATCATGAGAGTCTTTGGACTTTTCTTCTCTATTCTAGAACACGTGTTCGAGATAGCCTTCATTTAGCTCGAGACAGGTTTAAGTTGTGAGAAGTTACTCCATCTTGCTGGAGCCATAACTTCCTCATAATGGACGAGAACAGGGTCTGCAGCTCCCTCTTGAAGGTTTAACTGACCTCACCATACCACTCCTTTTTGACTGTCACTCTCGCGCCAGATACATCGTAGAAGAATGGTCGATGATACCTCTGGCTGAGATTGCAGTCCATACCGTGCACTTAGGGGAGTGTAGGGGCTTGGTGGTTACCACATTTAGTCTGGAGGTCCCCCAGAAGTCATTTTTTTCGAGTTTCCCTTTCCTTCAAGATAGAAATGAGCTACATCTGAGGTCCAAAGGAGGTTAAGGAAAGTTTGGGTCTCCTGAATCTTCTCCAGTATCTTGATTGCCTTAGCCTTTCTCTGCTCCTTGTCTAAGGCTGAAAAGATCGGCTTCGTCTATATTCTTCATGGATAGGCCATTACATTCATTATTAAAAAATCTTCTGAAAGTCTCACAGAATATACCGAAGGACAGACTTCTCTTGCGCACATAGCGTTTTGGACTCTGCTGAACTGACACTCTCACGCTCTCGATCAGCTCAGCTGTACGCTTCCTGGGGTGTCTCGAATGGCTTGGGCGGTTGTCACTAGCTGCATTGAGGTTTTCCACTGTCCCATAGTTTCCAAGTGGTCCACCAAGTCCTGAATTCTGTTCTTGGAGGGGGCTTTTTCACATTCGAACTGATACACGAAAGTGTCCTAGACTTTCTTGAACGAACCTGTCTTCTAGTATGAAATGTTTGACGCAGTATATTCTTTGCTGGAGCTCCCATTGAAATATATTTGTGTTCACGCGCTTTGCTTCTGTTATCTCCTGTAAATTAAGGGTGATTAATGAATGAACGAATGAAGGATATATCACAAAACGTGTGTGCAGGCTCGTTTTCCGGGGGTGACCCTTATAATAGCTTTTTTTTATTTTTTAAGAATTAATATGTATTTAACTACAATAAACTGAACACAAAACCTCCGATTTTAATGTATTAAATGCTTTAAAAATTAACTCATATTAATATGTAAAGTCTTAAATATAACATATTTTCGAATAAATATTAAAGGAAAAACCCTTATTACATACCTCTGTATTATTGAATAACATTTGTATGATTCTATAATGGTGTAGGGCATTGTAAAAGAAATTAATGTAACTAGAATGTGCACATCCAATTTTATTTTGGAATTAAATCGAATATATAAAAATTAATTCCATTTGTAATCTATTAAATACCGTCGTGTGTGTGGGCTGTTTGTGTAAAATAGAAATTGGAATTAATTAACTCACGGTGGCCATAGAGAGTGTAGCAGACGCGGCCATGCTCAGGACAGCCTCGAACCGCCGCCGGTGCCCGGACTGGTAGTTTTATAACGAGGAGGTCCGGGAGCACAATCACTTCGTCAACGTCTACAGGAGGCTGTATAAGAAGCGCCCAACCGCCACCAACCTGCAGCTCCTGCAGGACGTGGTGGCCAGTGCGCGGCCGGTGTCCCTGAGCGCCAGAGAAACAAAGTGGCTGGAGTGGTGCGCCTCTTTCAGCCAACACACCTCCCTTGGCAGCTGTGGAGGTGCTTCAGGAACGCCTCAGGCGCTGCTCCCACCCGCCCATCCACGCTTACAGCAAGAGGCAGATCGGCTGGTGAACTGCTTTACATCGAGAAGTTCCAGCGAGCAGCTTCCTTCCTACACCCGCCACCTCCAGCAGCAGCTATGCCCACAACACGCCGAAGAGGTCAGGGAGGCACGGGGCTAGCCGCACGTGACGGAACAGCCCTTCACGCTCGAGGAACTAGCCAGGGCGAAGCGTGGGCGTGACACAGCGGCGGGAGCCAACGGAGTGCGGTACTCCATGCTGGCACACGCTGGGCCCACCGGGGACGCCGTGCTGCTGGCCCTTGTCAAAGCGTTGTGGCTGGCAGGCCGTCTGCCGCCCTCCGGGAAGGACGCCGACATCAAGCCCATCCTTAAGCCGAAGGAGCCCACCACATTCAGACCAATCTCCCTCCTGAGCTGCACTGGAAAAACAGCGGAGAAGATGGTGCTGAGTGGCCTACAGTGGAGCATGGGGAGCCTTCATCCCCATATGTTCGGCTAAACCAGGGAGGCGAGCACGGTGGACTGCCTCATCACCTTCCTGGCTCACGCCAACAACCAGCCTACCATCGTAGTCTTCCTTGACCTCGAGATGGCTTTCGAGCTGGCCAGCTCCCGTGCCATACTAGCTGCCCTTGTGAGGAAGGGCATCCGAGGGTGACTGCAGGGCTGGCTCCAGGACTACCTTCACCAGCGCCGGGCCCATGTGAAGTTCCAGGGTCACAAGACTCACTACCTGACCTTCGAGAACCGGACGCCTCAGGGTGGCATCTTCAGCCTATTCCTCTTCAACGTGCTGATGGAGAAGCTAGGGTCGCTCCCCTATTGGGAAGGAACCATCCTTCTCAGCTACGCCCACGACATGGCCCTCGTCGTGACCGGGCGTGGCTACAAGCTCGCGAGGGCTCAAAAGGCGCTGCACCTCATCACCGCCAAGTGCGAAGAGCTGGGGCTCAAGATCTTGGCAGACAAGTCCCGTGCCATGGCCATCAAGACTTCCACGCCTGCTGGCCAGCAGCTGCGCGTCCAGGGAGTCGTGCTTGCCTGGACCGACTCCTACCAGTACCTCGGGGTGTGGGTGGAAAGGCGGCTATCTTTCACGCACCATTTCACGCACCTGAGGAAACGGACACAGGTCTAGCTCAACGTAAAAAGGCCATGACGCGGCCGAGCGCTGGTGCAACCTTCCCCGTCCTCTGCCTCTACTATCTGCAGGCAGTGCGCTCCCTGGTGGACTACAGTGCACCGGTCCTTGTAGCCCTACCCCGGCAGCATCAGAGCCTGGAGGTGGTGAAAAACACCGCCATGAGGACCATGTTGGGGGAACCGAGGTTTTGCAGTGCTTGTATCATGCTGAGCAAGGCCCACCTGGTGCCCCACACCGCCAGGGTGGACTGCATTCTGGCCTTTCGGGTGGCCAGAGTGCTCCAGCGCGACGTGGAGGGTGTTGCGCAGAGGAGACTCCGGATGGCCGTGGCGCAGGGCATAGTGTGCCTGAGCAACAACAGGTGGCTCATAAACGTCACCTTAGCAGCCAACACCCAAAGCGAGGCAGGGAACTGGCTGTGGCGCGTCCCCGACACCACCCACCCCGCCTACCCTCCTACACTACCATGGGAGCCCCCCGCCGCTGACTTCACCGCCACACTGCTGCCCTCCAGCAAAGCGCACTGCCTCACCGAGAAACTGCACCAGCATACCCTTAGGGCCATATCCGAGGTCACGGATCCGGGTAGCGTAGTCTACTTCCCTGACAGCTCCGTCGACCCCGACAGCGAGAGGTCGGGCGCTGGCATCGTCACGAGCGGTCTGACATGGGTGTGGATGACATCAGACCACTGCTCCACCCTTCAGATGGAGCTGGTAGCAAACCTGCACGCCCTCCAGCACGCCTTGCTCGGTCTGGAGGCCACTATGGTGATACTTACGGACTCCCGGTCGGGCGTGCAAGCGCTGCAGCACGTCTACGCTCACGCCCACACCAGGGACAACATCCACTTCACCACTACCATTATGTGCACCCTGCAAGACCTGGCATCGCATGGCAGGCGGGTCTGACGCCACTGGATTCCCAGCCCCGTGCGCGTGCGCGGCAATAAGGCTGCTGACGAGGCCACCAAGCGAGCCGCACACGACCCCACCATCACCTGGACTGTGCACTCCAGCCTGCAGCAGTTCAAGGTGCAGGCCAAGCGCATGGCCACCAATAATGCCCACCAGCAGCACCAAGAATGGGAGGCGACCAAAAAGAAAGACGCATGGTATGCTGCAGCGGCAGCCTATCGCCACTGGACCCAACCTACCAGCAGCCCAGAGCGAACGACGTGCTGCCGCAGCGTGTGAGGCTGGGCTACTCCACGCGGTAAGAGCTGCACGCAGACTTTGTGGCAGGGAGGTGCAAACATTGCGGCGGCCACTCCCGGTGCCTATTGGTACACTACCTCCTCTCCTTCCCAGCCACCGCCCGCCTCAGACCAGAGCCAGCGCCAGCACCTCACCTTGCCTGTGGCGCCCAACTGAGTGCGCGAGAGGCAAGAGCCACCCAGATGGTCTTCCTCACACCGACACACAAGCTGCTTGAGGTGCTAGGAACAGCACCCCCTCCGCACTGATCGCCGCCCGCTCCCAGCCGGGCGACGGGTGGTGAGGACCGCCGCCACCCACTAGCAGCAGACAAGCCATGCGTGGGACACTCCGCCACGCCTTGCCGCGCGCCGAAACCGGCGGGCTCCCCATTTTATGTAATGCTTATATTATGTATTTATATGTATTTCTATATTATTATATCATATATCGCTATTGCACAATAAACCTATACAAACAAACAAAAGTAACTCAGAATGGACTCATATCTATGAAGAATAATATTTTTGAAAAATTAATTTCTATGAATATTAATCAAGTGTCAGAAAATATATCTTCCGACATATAGAATATAATATAATATAAATTCCTGTCATTTAGTAATAAACCTTGTTATATATTACTGGCTTATTTTACCACCTTGTTAATTACTGATTGTAATTGTCTTCTTCTTTTCATTTGTAACGGTTAGCCAATTGTATTTTTGTTTATCGATGTAGTTTATATCGGGGAAAATCTCCCTAGCTTCTCACTTGTTCACTGGCATTCAACCCGTGTGATTCAAGATAATATTGCTCTCGATGTACAGTCTCTGTGCTTTCTATCAGAATTATTCCGTTGTCATATTCCGTATTCATTAATTGCTGTCTTGTCATTCCTCTGATTGATTCCCGCTTTGGCAACTATTGACAGTATATATATATATATATATATATATATATATATATATATATATATATATATATATACCGAAGCTTTTTTGGCTCTAGGTATTGTATATACGTAAATTTAATACTAGTGATTACAATCTTTTAATTTCTAGTTCCTCAACGCTGCTATTAATAGCCAGAGAACGGTTATGCGTTCGATTGCTGTGTACAATAAGAAGTCTAGTTACCCTAAGACAACTTTATTTACACTTGGTGCCCATACCATGCATATTATGTCTCTTACAAAGATACGTGTTGGTCATAGAGCGGCAGTCTTAATTTTAATTGACCAAGGAGGCTGCTCTGGATGCATACAGCCTTAAAACTGATTTAAAATCACTAAATTCATTCCCCAAAATATTGCTCCTCGATGATAAAGTTGTAGAGGGTTGGGATAATGAGGATACCATTGCAAATGAAATTGTAGACGCTTGCTAGGTGAATAAACAAGTTAGATTTCCCATAATGAAGGCTGAAGATTGCCTCAAATCTATAAGCTCACGAGTTGAAAATGGGTTACCTCTGACTTCACCCAAAGAGGTTAACCTAACAAAGATTAATCAACCCATTTTTTATGGAAATGTCCTTCAATGGAGTAATTTTAAAGACCTTTATTATAACACTATTCATATCTTTTAAATCTCGAATGCCAAAATTCTCTTAACTAGTTGGCCAACTAAAGGGAGCATCACTCCAGTCTTTTAGACTGGAGTGATAGACTGGTGAATAGTATCTAGAAGCATGAGAGTTGGTAAAAAAAATGTACGGAGTTAAAAGGGTAATAGTACAATCTCGAGAGCATGCTATCCTTGACTTAGCCGAATCCCAAACTAACTGTTACTTGCCACTTGCGTAGGCTAAAGGTTATGAGATTAAATTTAAGCAGCGGGGGCTTCTTCATTGTCACCATACTATTGCGAAAACATCCCTCTAGTTTAAGAAACTAAATATACAGTTCGCTTAACTAGAGTACAGACTATTGGGAATTGGAATGTTTTCGTAACATTTTAGACAAGGAAATACAGCTGTTAAATCAAAGGAGTGGCAACAGTCGTCAGGAGAAATATGGGTCTATTGTGGATAAAAGAACTCTTGTGTCTGACTTTCCACTAAGTCATGAGCCTTCCCAGAGTAAAGGCCAAACTAAAATGGCAAATTTACAAAAAATAAATTCTCTTAATCAGTCGAGCACTCCCAATGTGCGCTATGCAATGGGAAACCTAGTGTAAGACTGTTTGAACTACCCAAAGCCTGAGCAAAAATATAAACGTGCTAAGTTTCTTAGGTTATGGACAAATTGTTTGTGTTCGGGACTTAAAAATCAAAATTCTCTCAAAATATATCTTAACGTGCAATAGTCATCATTCTTGCCCTAATTTCTTTCATAGTAAATCTAAAGGTATAAATGAAACAAAGGTTTTGACTTCCAATCTTAATGTAGGAGGAGCATTATCCGTTGCACAGATTGAAGGCGTCGGTTTGCCGGGAAACACAAACGTAAAAGCACTTTATAAGTGGTGAATTGGTTAAAGTATTGTGCTTTCCCGTGATTCGTAGGATTAAATTACGGGTAAGTAGTTTTGGAGACGAGTGATTACATAAATTATGACTAAGTATCATTAGAGTTAATACAGTCCATAAACCTATTGTTATCAAAGAACTTGTTGTTGAACATTTACCTAATCGTATCCATATGCCAGAATAAAAAAAACAAAGGATAGGCTTGCATTGTTAAATCTAAAAATGACTGACCCATTCACGGCTGAAAACGTTAATGGTGTTTCTATCCTAATGGAGGCAGACTCCTAATTTAAGTTCATTAAGGGTATGATAGAAAATGGAATCGCGTATCTCTAATCTAGAGGGGGTCTTACATACTGAAAAAAAACAATTTTAAACAATATTACGTCCAATGGAGTATCCGTAATTAAGGCAACCGTCGATGAATTATATGCTTGGACACATAAATGCTATATCGACTAAAGATGATAAAAGTACTATGGGAAATAGATTCCTTAGGTTTAATCCATGGGCACATGGCATCTGAGGATCAACAGGTATGCTGACTTCAAATCGACAGCCGAATTGAGTGATAGGCCAACCATGTAAAAAGCATCCTAACTATTTCGAACTCCTCACAACTAAACACTTGTGTCGAAATCTTTAAAGAACAATTGGACAAAGGGTAAGTAGAAGAGGTAACTCTAAGAAGCCCTCATATGGAGAGATCTAAGATGCACTTTGGCGCACAATGAAGTTATTAAAGATTCCCCTGCCACTCCCTTGCTGGTATTTTTTGATTGCTCGGCAGGTAAAACTTGTTTGAAAGACTGCCTGTACCCGGGGCCTTCTCTTGTTAATAATATATTTCACAATTTATTAAGATTTAGACATCATTCATTTGCCTTCATGGTCGATATAGATAAAGGCTAGTTACAGATGCGCATAAATGACGAGGATAAACACTGCTCTCTTTTATGGTGGTGGCGTATGGATCCTAATAGACCTCTTAATAGAGTATTTTTAAGAAGCAGAATGAATTAGCTAAAGAGCCTATTAAGGTTCTTCATCTGGGTTGGAATGCTCCGATTCAAGAGCTATTACTCCAATTCGAACATACTATTTGTGGCCAAAACTAAAAGGTAGGTGTTAAAGTGTATAGCTTCTAGTTATGATCCATTACGACATCTGCTCCCAGTTATGATACTATCGAAGTATGGCCAAGTGTACGGGACACAGGCCCTAAAGGTAAGCTAAGCAAGGCAACATCTGTTATTGTTCTACGAGTGAGATTTGAATAGTTAGCTGCAGCTGTGTGACCTAGGAATATTCCAAACACAACGACAAAAAGAGATTTTAATACACACTAAATAAAAGTACACAATAAATATGGATATATAAGTACATGAATAAGACAGAATTAGCTTCCGAATACTAATTGGATAACCAGGGTTATTTAATGGTTATCATGGGAGATTTAGGGTAGTGAGCGATTTAATTCCTTTAAACATCGAGAGTAAAGCGAAGAGAACTTGGTGGGAAGAGAAGGGTCTTGGTGACCATGGCTACTCACGAGTGTAGCTGGGAACCCGAAGAGAGTGATGTTACTTTCTCCAAACTCGATTTAGCGAGATGCAAGTCTCTTGTCCTCAAGAGGTCACCGGACGAACTTGGAAGGGAGGAGGTGAGTTTTCCAAACTCGGATCGAGCGAGCTATCAGCCCTCTTGTCCAGAAGAGGTCACCGTCGAACTTCGAAGGAGGGAGGAAGATGACTTCTCCAAACTCGGATTGAGTGAGCTATCGAGGCCTCTTGTCCTCAGGGGGTCACCAGAAGAACTTCAGAAGGAGGTTAAGATGGGCTGACGTTGCCTCAGGCGACTCTTATCCCTGACTTGAAGATACGAGCCTGATGGCCAGCTTTTCCGTGGCTTGCGATCGTCACTAAACACTTCTCAGGACAGAGTGTCATTGAATCGAACTCCGTTCGGGGAAGCGTTGTCTAAAAGATTCCGTGGGTAATCCTAAGGAGAGTGCATATATACCCGAATTTCTCTAAAACAGAGGGAGAGAGTGGGGTCTTCTCGACCTCTCATTATGAGCCGGGACAACCGAGGGTGTCCTTACGGGAAAGTATAAGAGGCCGAAAACAGCGGGTCTGACAAGACGTCCAGTGGCTGGAGCTATAAAAGTAGTTCGAGGCAAACCTACAAAATGGATGAGTAATCTCCCGTACTGGGGTGGAGGGAAGATTAAGACGTCCCACAGTGGGCCAAAAGGCCAAATTTTGGGACCAGATTATTTGAAGGAAAAATAATATTCTATTTGTATATATATATATATATATATATATAAATATATATATATATATATATATATTGATAAAAAACTGAAATATGCTTCTGACAACAAAATAATGAACTTTTACAAAATATTATATACAAAAATAGAGAAAAAGAAAATTAATATTATATTAATTGTTATCACTGTCTTTGGAATCAGTATTTTCAAAATTGTCCTCTTGCTAGATCATACTTATTGCTTCAAAGGGTAGTTCTAACTTCTTTTTCTCTGGTCTTTGGCGCTTAGAGCTCAATAAAGGGTCAGAAGAGCACAGTAGTCTTGACATAATCTCCTAATTTGCATGTGTTCTTGAGCTTTTTCTAGAAAAGCTCTGCCTATATGAGCAGAAATCCTTATTTTGCGCTTCTTGAGCTTCCTCCGAAAGTAATCGAATGGGAATGTTAAAGTTTTTATACATTGAGCTCCATGAACGAGCAATTTATGTAGTAATTGCGGCATATAATACCAGTGGTATAGCGAAACAAATAGGCCTGAAGTTGAACGATAATAATCAGAGAATTTGGAAATGTCTATTCTCTATCCAGATGACACAAGAGGAAGTATAACGTGAACTCTCTTCAAAAGGAAAGCATTAACATCTGTTATTTCGGCAGAAACATCGGCTGCTTGAAAGAATCTTCATGCTGTATTTCTGTCGTTTGTTGTCCCAGAACTATCTGGTTTTGGCATATCAATTAGAAGTCCAGTTTTATCCTTGAAATCTTTTTAAATTACAAATTTCTTGCTGTTACTAAAGTCTTAGGTTCTTGTATTCGTGCTTGCCAACTTTGTATTGGAATCTTATAAGCAATGTGTGAAAAAACATTCCATACGCCTTTTCCAAGAATATAGTTAGGATAATAAAAAGTTGAGACTTTCTTGAACAACTGGGCGTCGAAATGCCTCATCTAGAATGTTCATTTGTTTTGGAGGTGCATCCACAGATGCTGCAACATTGAAATGAAGATATTGTTGATAAAGAAGTTGCATCTTTCCATCAATCATTGTAATGTTAAGTGAATGTTTGAATTGATATAGATCCAAAATAGATGTTGGCCGAAGTAATTGGATGATTTTGTGCAGATTATCCTCTTCTTTTTTAAGCAGGTCCCATGTTTCGATATAAAAGGAGAATCTGAGACCGGCAATATAAGGTAGAGGATGTTTTTGAATTTTTACACAAAATGATCTCATCATTATGTAGGTCTGTTGCTGTAATCTCGATTGGTACATAAAAGGTCATAAATATAGAATTCTCCTCCCAGATTCCTAGCGAATCGCTACTGTGCTCGCATTTCGCAAACCGGGGAGAGATCACTCTACTCCGGGCCGGTTTTCGCCCAATCTCTCTAACCTCTTGCGTGTGCAAGTTGATGGAGAAATTGGTAAATGTTAGATTAGCCTTTTTCTTTGAAAGCGGAGGCCATCTGTCTTCTGCACAGTGAGGCTTCCGCATGTTTCACCCACGTCGGATGCTCTGCTCCACCTAAAAACGACGTCTGCGAGGACTTCCTTCGTAAACAGCACTACGCCACGGTGTTTTTCCGATCCGGAGAAGGCATATGATACCGCATGGCGATACGGTATCATGGAGACTCTCCACACGATCGGGGCGAGGGGACGCCTCCCAATGTTTATATCTGAATTTTTGCGAGATCGTCGATTCCGCATAAGGGTGGGGGGGGAGAGCCCTCTCTGGCCCAATAGAGCAGGAAGAGGATGTCCCGTAGGGGAGTGTCCTCAGTGTCACTCCCTTTCTCCTGAGCATCAACGGAATCACCTCGGTGCTGCCGGAAGATGTTCTCGCTACGCTCTACGTGGACGAACTTTAGATCTCTTTTGGCGCGGCCCAAATGCCAACTCTGGAGCGTCGACTCCAACAGGCATTGAACCGCGTCTCTTTCTATTCCGAAGCGCACAGGTTTCGGTTTTCCTTGGCCAAGACTAAGGTGGTGCATTACTGCCACTAACCACGGCTCCACTCAGATCTAGACTTGTCTCTTAATGAGGTATGCCTGGAAGTGGTGGAATCACACCGTTTCTTTGGTCTTTTATTTGACCGATGCCTCACCTGGGAGGCTCATATTCGCAGCCTTAGGGTCTCTTGTACTCGCGCCATGGATATTCTCCTTTCTGTAAATTTCAGCGCATGGAGGGGGCTGATAGGGCTACTGCCTTGTTTTTTTATCGATCCTTTGTTCGTTCGAAGCTCGACTACGGATGCGAAGTTTATGCATCCACGGCTGAGCGTTTATTGCCTAAGGTGGACTCGATCCACCACACTTGCCTTCGTCTGGCGACCGGTGCCTTCCGCACTTCCCCCATTGAGAGCCTGTTGGTCGATGCTGGGGAGATGCCACTCGTTCTAAACCACGTGCAGTGCATCGCTCGCCTGTACACGCGAGCCCAGTGCCTCCCTTAGTCGCCAACAGCTCTCACTGCATCCGTAGCTGATCTCGATGGTGCCTATGCCGCCGAGAGAATCCAGTTATACCATAAGTCCTTTGGGTTTAGGGCCAGGAAACTCCTTCGAAAGCTAGGTATAGCTCTCGGCTGGTGGCGTCCCAGGTTATGCCCAGGACGCCACCTTGGAGGGTACCATATTTGGCTAATGTCGCCACGCCACTGCTCCCAAAGCATCTACATCGCCGAGAGTATTGCGTTCGACCTTTTTGGAGCACACCACGTGTCACGATGGAACCGTGCCAGTGTATATGGATGGCTCCAAGCCCAAAGAAGAGTTGGCTTTGACGCCGTATCCCCTCTGTTGGAAGTCAGCGGTGCTGTGCCAGGCGCTGCGTCTGTCTTCACTGCCGACTTAGGGGCAATACAACAATCGGTACGGGAGATTAAGCGACGTGCCCGGTTTGGAGACCGGATTGTAATCTATAGCGACTCAGAAAACACTCTGTGTGCTCTCAGGGCATTGGAATCTCCGCATCCCCTGGTTCGCGATATCAGTGATGCCACGGTTTTGGCTTTCACGCCGTATCCCCTCTGTTTGAAGTCAGCGGTGCTCTGCCTAGGCGCTGCGTCTGTCTTCACTGCCGACTTGGTGGCAATACACCACTCGGTACGGGAGATTATGCGACGTGCCCGGTTTGGAGACTGGATTGTAATCTATAGCGACTCAGAAAACACTCTGTGTGCTCTCAGGGCATTGGAATCTCCGCATCCCCTGGTTCGCGATATCAGTGATGCCACGGTTTTGGCAAGCCGCGTGGATGTCGAGATTATCATCTGCTAGGTTCCTGGACATGTAGGAATTGCAGGGAATGAGTTCGCCGATGAGGGTGCCAAAGAGTCTGCGAGGACTTTGCGACCAGACCAGCGTTTCGCTTTTACTCACACCGACTACACTCATGTCACGCATCGCCATTTGATGGAGCGCTCGCCTGCGCCTTATTGTAACGACTGCGTCATCTCCGAGACTGTTCCGCACATTCTTGTCGAATGTCCCAGTCTGGGTGATCTTCGCGCACGTTACCTCTCCCAGTACCGGGATGGCCAAGGTCGCTACCGCCTGTCCCTTGTGCTTTTGACAGGTTGGTACACACGGCTCTGTGGACTTTGACTTTTTGGAGAAAGCCGGCCTTCTCCCCGTTATTTAATATTCAAATATGGATTGCGGTCTTCTTCGGCGGGGGAGGGCGGCCCTTCCCCCGTCGATGGAGCTCGCTCTATATTTTTTCAATTCGTTTATTCTTTGTTTTTTTTTTCTTTTTTTTATTTGGCTTTTAATATATCCTAGATATAGGCTATCTTGAGTACGGCGACTTATGTCCTAGAAGGCAGTCGCTAGATGAGTAAATAGAAAATATAAATCGCTTTCTCTCTTAAAGTAATATCTTAGGAAGTGGGGAACTACTACTATTTTAGTGGATCCATCTACAGATACTTACACACAAGTTTATGAAAAGTTTGTGGCGAAAGCAATTAGAATGTGACCAAATTTTAGACGAGGAGAGTCAGGCACAATGGAACTATTAAACACTCTAACTAAAGGAATGCTTAACTATATCATTTCTTAAAAAATTCTCACCCTTGAGGAACCTACTTACATTGTTTTGTGCAGTCTAGTTTTAAGGCATATGTAGACGTGGTCTACTCTGTATTCAGCGATAAGGTTTGCCTCGTTATGGCTAAAGCAAAAATTGTGACTAAACCAATTACCGTTCCAATATTAGATTTAACCTCCGCTTCTTTAGAGGCTAGACTTTTACAGGAAATAAAGAGCTCTAGATCTATTCTTAAGAGAAATTTTCCTCTGTTCAGGCAGTTACATCGTCCTTTAATGGCTTTTCTCAGATTCATGTAATGAACCATACGTGAAAGAAAAGGTAGAAGATATTAGAGCACTCTCTCATGACCATGAGTGGCGTCATGTAAAGTCTTATCTCCCCCCTGTGATCTGGTGACCAGGGGGATGAAAACTAGCTGAATGAAAAATTCTATGTGGCCTAAAGGGTACAATGGATTTGAAATAGAGAATTATGGGCGGAGCATGTACCCAATCCTGATAACACCTACGTGCTAATATTTACCTTTCAGATACCTCCAATTGATATCAGCAGGTATAGCTCTATGTCGAGGGTGATAAAGGTCACCATTCTAGTTTTAAGGTTGTTTTTGCTTCTGAGAGCTAAGATTGTTCCCAATTCTTCCCCTACAGGATCCTACTCTCACAACATCATGACAAAGGAATACGAAGCTGCGATTGTCCACTGGATAAAGGAAGTTCCAAAGGAAAAATACGGAGAAGAGAGGAAAGAACCTTCCTCCAAGCCTAATAGGCCTATGAGCCAAATTCTCCAGCTGCGTTTAATCCTAGAAGCGGGTATTATTAGGTGTAGCAGGAGAATTGATTTCGCTAATTTACCCTCGCAGACTAGGTTCTAAGTTTTGTTGGCAGAAGACCATCGCTTCGTGGAACTATTACTACTACATCTCTACCATTCTTGCAGACACCCAACGGTTGGTCAACTACTAATGATCATCTGTAGTAAGTATTCGGTGCCTCGTACCCGACAGGTAATAAAAGGGATAACAACAAAATGTTACACCTGGCATCGGTTGCAAGTAAAAAGTTATGGGACACCTGATTCTCCCGCGTTCCTTGCAAATAGAATATAAATGGCCACCTTTTTTCCAATATTTCGATCAACTATGCAGGGGCTATACAGGAAAATGGGGACGTTAAACGTTTATATCCTGTTATTCAACTGTGCCACTACTCGTTCCATCCATCTGGAGTTAGTAGCTGACGATAGTTTTGAAACCTTTATATAAGACTTTCGGCGCTTTTGGGCTCGATACTCTATTCCTAAGAAAGTATATAGTGATAATGCCGCTAAATTTCGTGCGGCAGCTAAATACCCAAATACCACGCATGATTGAGAAGTTTAAGGGCATCCGGTGGATGTTTAACCCTGCCAAAGCGCCCCCTCCCTCTCTGGGATCTTTTATTTAGGGGTTGTTTCCAGAGGGGCTCTGGCCTTCTCGTGGCGATGGGGGTCAGCCCTGGGCCCCCTAGGGTACCCATGGTGCTGCCAACAAGACTTTAAACATGCCCGTCTTTCTTTCCTCCTCTATTACGCCCTTCTACTGCCTTTTATTTCCCCGTCTTCCTTCACCTATCTAGTGGTCCTTATCGATACCCGATTTCTGCTCGTTTAATGGATTGATTCTGAATTGTTCTTTCATGAAGGTGAAAGAAGCTGGGCATCTCCACCGCCTTCGTCTACCGAATGCCCAAGGAAAAACACATCGTTGGCCCCTTTTCTCCGTGCGTAGGAGAACTCGGGCAGCCTCTTAGGGTTATAAAGATGGTGTGGTGGATCCGTATCCATTCTCCAAGAGGACATACCGGACTAACTGATTGTATAGTTGCAGTAGTGCCAGGCCCTTGTAGGCCTCCATGGTAGGGAGCCCTGAGGGAGAATGCGAATATTTTTCTTTTTTCAATGGCTAGCCATAAAACAAAAACCTCCCCTTCTCGTAAGGGTTCTCGTGCCAAACGTTCGTTAGCTCCCCTTTCAGCTATCCCTCGTTCGTTAGACCCCTAGTCCAACGAAGTAGACCCAGATCTTGATTATCCTCGCTTTCTTGTCTTGAATTCATCATCTGACATCCCACTTGCAAAAGTCGATGTGTTTGACGTCAATGAATCTTTTGAGTCCCACTGTGGTGAACCCCACCGGATGTGGTCAAAAGGAAGTGGTGATGTCGTAGTCGAGGTGTCCTCCCACTCTCAACACAACCTTGTGCGAAATCTATCTTCGATAGCTGAAATTTCAATAACTGTCTTGCCCCATCCACGTCTGAATTTAGTTAAAGGTGTCGTCCGTTCAAATGAACTAAAGGACTACGACCCCACCCACCTTCAGAGTAAGCTCAGTCCCCACGTGTCACACACGTATACAGGGTAACTAAAACATGAGGCTCCACTAAAGTCCAAACCACCACACTGATTTTAACATTTGAACGACAAGAACTGCCGCAGTATATTAAAGCTGGGTACCTTCGTGTGCCGGTAAGTCCCTACATCGAACTACCCAGACGCTGCTTCCATTGCAATCAATTTGGACATGTTGGCTGTGCCTGTCGGCACCCTCGCTCCTGCGTGAATTGTAGCTCTGACTACCATGGCCCCGAATGCACCAAAACACCCCACTGTGCCAACTGCGGAGGTACCGACAGTGCTGCATCTAAACTCTGCTCTATATTTTTATATGAAAAGGAAGTTCTCGCTTTGCGCGACTCCATACGTCTAGATATAAGAGAGGCCCGCCAGCGTGACCAAGCAAAAACCTCGCCACTCGGCCGGCTCTTATCTGACGTTTTATGTGACGCTGGACGAAACCGACCATCACGCGCGAGTTCCGACCAGCCTGAAGCACTTCACCCTAGATCTACTCGCAGCGTCAAAAACATTCAGAATATGCAGTCGAAGCATCGCTCTCACGCGGAGATAACCAATGTAGCCCCCCCTCTCTCCAGCAGTTCTAGCTGGGAGAGACGCTCACGGTGCGACACTTGAAGACATCAGACGCTATTTGAAAGAATCCTCAACATTGACCAGTGAAGGTTCATCCACCCGGCCACAATACCCAAATCCAAGTGGTAAGAGAAAGGATTCCTCACCTGGGTCATCGACCACCAATAAGCGGGCAGCCTCCGGAGCTGACTCAGCCGAACTCCGAGAATCTCCAATGGACTCCTCCCCTATGGTTGAACATTCTATGCCCTTAAGTCTCTTTCGCTCTTCACATGACGTAGGCCCCATCCTGATCCAAACGATGGCAGATATATACCGAGCTCCACACACCTCGCTCATATCACCTGTTCGTTCCCCTCACCCTTCAACCCGAGATCCGCTGAAAGCAGTTCATACTCCAACATCACCAATTGCGGCGTTTGGACCAACTCCTCATACACTGAAAATACCCTCGACCCATGAATCCGGATCTACCGGCCGCAATCCCTTCTTGATTTTTCTTTTTCGCCAGTTTGCGAGCCTAAATTACAATCAAGGGCCTCGGTCGGATCTCCAAAACCCACTGAAAAAACTCAGTTACTGCTCCATCTTGGATCTCTTTCCCTTCAAATGCAGGCTACTCAAAATCAGCTCTCCATCTCCCAAGCTCTTTGAGACGAACCGCAAATACAATATCGTCTTCAAAAGAGAAAAAGATAGCCACAGTGGTATCTAATCGTCGCACATAATATCTTCCATTTTTAATGGAATTCTCAAGGAGTTTTTCCAAAGTGGGAAGAACTCAAAATTCTTTTGACGACTATCCATCCCGCTGTTATTTGTCTCTAAGAGAATAAACTGGGTATACGGCCCTTTTCGTTGGTACCCGGCTTTCTCATTTTCAACTCTATTGCTCCTGCTGACAGCGCCTCTCAGGGAGGGGTGTCAATCATAGTATCTTCATCCTACCATATTTCTCCCATCTCCCTACATACTACCCTCCAAGCTGTTGCTGTAAGGGTTTTTCTTACTAAGCATTTTACCGTTAGCTCTATTTACCGACTCCCTTGTTTATCATTGTCAAGATCCGACCTTTTAGAACTTATAGATCAGTTGTCCTCCTCATTCTTATTACTAGGAAATTTTAACGCCCGTCACCCATACTGGGGTGACATCACTCGAAATGCCAAAGGCAGTGTTTTAGAGTCTCTTTTATTATCTAACCTTCTTTGTGTTTTAAAAACTGGCGATTTTACCTCTTATCATGTCCAGATGTACTCTTTTAGCTGCGTTGACCTGTCTGTTTGTTCCCCTGATTGCTTCACGGAATTTCGATGGTCAATTCTTGAAGATCTCCATTGGAGTGCCCCCTTTCCTATTGTCTTGTCGGCCCTTCAAGTTAACCTTCATACAACTATGCCCCTTAAGTGCGACTTAGGTCATACAGATTAGGAAGGTTTCCAAGAGGCGTCCTTCACAAATGCATCCTTAGGGACCTTTAAATGAGTGGATGCGGCAGTAAAATACTTTACATCGACTATCTACAATGCAGCAACACAGACCACCCAACGGAGGCGACCTGTCACGGGCCGCTCAACCGTGCCCAAGTGGACCTCAACGTGTGCAACAGCTTTCAAAAATTACAACTTAGCCCATGCCCAATTCCGAAAGAACCCAACTTTGTGCAACAAGGTCGACCGAAACCAGGCTCGTGTGCTTCACTAAAGAACCCTTCATCAGGCTCGCTGAAATTCATGGCGCAGATACGTTTCATCGATTTCCTCTATGAAACCTACTGCTAAGATCTGGAAGAGGATTAGTAAGATCAGGGGCCGTTATGCAAATCATCATACCCCCACACTCAACTTAGACGGTTCCTTGGAGAATGACGGCCTGGCGGTCAGCAATGCTTTTGCTGACCATTTCCGCGCCGTCAGCAGTGTCAGCCGTTACGATAAGGCTTTTCAATTCTACAAATCAAAGGAAGAATCTCATTCTCACCACTTTACAACAGAATTTAACCTCCCGTATAACGCTCTATTTAGCATCCATAAGCTGCAAAGCGCTTTGTCCCTTTGCAGATCTACATCTCCTGGCATTGATGAGATCCATTTCGATATGATTTGGCACTTACATCCACACTCTACCCTCTTCCTGCTTGATTTGTACAACCTTATATGGGTGAAGGGTTTTTACCCGTCATCATGGCGCATTGGGATCATCCTTTCCTTTGTCAAACTGGGCAGGGACTTGTTAGATGAAAAAATTATATTGAAGCGCCTAAACAGGTTCCTAAAAACCAATCACCTTCTCTCTCCATTTCAATGTGGCTTCCGCGAAGGTCATAGTACCCTTGAGCTACTAGTACGCTTCGAGGGATCGGTCCGGAGAGCTTTCTGATTAAAGCACCGTGTGATAGAACGAGTTAATTTCAACTCCTATCCCATATTATTAAAAACCACGATGCTGCCCACGTGCATCTTCGATTCGAGGCTTGGAATCTTATCTCAGCTACCGGATGCCAATGTTTAAACAAGGAGGTTATCGTCCCCCCCGTTCACCCCCATACGCCGACCTCGCCAGATCGAGTTAGGCTTATGAACAGATAAGGCATTTTTCTCCGGCCCGGCTGTGCGTTCCCTCCAAACTTTCACTCCATTTTCCCCCCACGCCAAGGAGATGTCCTGGCTATTTATATGGAAACTTTACCACTAAGATCAGATTGGAGATCCAGATTTTCGTCGCGAAACATCACCACGACCCTCTCTCCCTTTGTGCGCCAAGGGACCTCGACCTCGAGATTCACCATCACTTGTCCAGAAGGAGGACAATATTCCTTGAGTGCCAAAGGTTCGAGCCTTTCCGACGCCAAGTCCCAAGGCATCCCCCCCCTTGTTGTTCAAGGAGAACAGCATTAGAACAGCCATTGTTCGTTTTGAGCCCTTCGCCAAGAAACGGTTCTCATCCCCCCTGTTGTTCAAGGAGAACAGCATTAGAACAGCCATTGTTCGTTTTGAGCCCTTCGCCAAGAAACGGTTCTCATCCCCCCCCCCCTGTTGTTCAAGGAGAACAGCATTAGAACAGCCATTGTTCGTTTTGAGCCCTTCGCCAAGAAACGGTTCTCACCCCCCCTGTTGTTCAAAGGAGAACAACATTAGAACCGCCATTGTTCTTGAGCCCGTAGACAAGAGACGGTTCTCATCCTCCCCCTTTGTTCAGAAGAGAACAACCTAGAACAGCCATTGTTCGTTTTGAGCCCTTCGCCAAGAAACAGTTCTCACCCCCCCTGTTGTTCAAGGAGAACAACATTAGAACAGCCATTGTTCTTGAGCCCGTAGACAAGAGACGGTTCTCATTCCCCCCCCTTTGTTCAGAAGAGAACAAAGTAGAACAGCCATTGTTCTTCAAGCCGTTCGTAGAGTAACGGTTCTCCTTTCCAAGACGCCTCGTCAGGATCCTTTTATCCCCCCCCCCTTCGGCTGGAACTCGCCAGCGGACCGAATATTCCTTCAAGTACCTTACACTGCACCCTAATGAAAAGTTACGTAAGCCAAACGTCACCTTTTGAGTATTGATCCCTTTTTGTCAATTCTATCCTGTGCTTTAAATTGTTTATCGAACCATCCCATCTCTTTAACTCTATATTGGTTTTACCTTTTTTAATCCCTTAAATCCTTGGATTAGCCCGAGTCTCCACGACCCTTTCCATTCTGTTTATGTCAATATTTTCCGTTTTTGTGTTTTGTTTATAGTTATTATTAATAAAACTCTACATAATATCGGCCGCCAGACAGTAACGCACTCTAAAGATAATTAAGGAAGTTCCCTCAACGAATAGTGTTATATATAGTATCGTCGGGAGTCATTCTACGACATATATATATATACTATTTAAATTTGGTATCAGGTGTGTCAGGTTTAACGCTATATCTTTGCAAACACTGGTCTCAGTCGAGTAAAGCATAGTGTTATTCGTTATAATAATAGAATATAGTAGTTCCCTTTTGTTTTAACGATTGCTATCCCTTTTTTTTTTAAACTTAAGAAGCTGGAGTAGCTCAAGGAACGGTTATAATAATTTGTTTGTTTTTTTTGTGTTTTGAGTCAGTGGTTATTTAGATTGAGAAACCAAGTACGAATAGGTCAGTGCCCATATTTAGGTAGGCTAATTCTATAGAGGCATAATTCTTGTTGCGAGTAATTTTAGTTGGTTGACTAGTGCGCCCCCAAGTGCAAAGATGACTCAGTTTGAAATCTTTAAAGCGCAAGGAGAATCCTTGGGACTCTCCGGAAAAGAACTAATTGAGTACATTCAAGAGGAACGAGAAAGAGAAATACAACGAGAAGAACGAGAAGGAAAAATACAACGAGAAGAACGTGAAAGAGAAAGAGAGGAACGGATAAGACAAGCTGAGCTTCAGATTGAATTAGCTCGGATTAAAGCAGAAGTTCAAAGAAAAAAGATAGAAAAAGAAAGAGAAAGAGAGGAACGGGGAAGAGTAATCCAACGAGAAGAACGAGAAGGAAAAATACAACGAGAAGAACGAGAAAGAGAAATACAACGAGAAGAAAGAAGGAAGGATTCGCGCTCCTTCCCAGGAAAGCTGACAAAGTTTCCGAGCCCCGTAAAACCCCAAAACTTCTTTCCCCAAAACCAACAACAGGACTCCAAACCTCCCGTTAAGACTTCTCCTCCATCTCTCTTCCCGAAGCTGACCAACCATATGCTTCACCTGTGGTGTAGAAAACCACATGAGCTGGAATTGCCCCCAAAATTCTAGGCTTAAAAGCGGACCAGCCCACCAAGTTCACCAGATTAATGCGACCCCGGCTTCCCCGGTGGTGCAGACCCAAGCAGAAACTTCTCCCCCTCCGTCAGGCCACCAGGTAAATTTTTGTTTTTGGTAAAAGTTCATCGGGAACTTTGAAATATGAGGAGGACAGCGTGGACAGCTGTCGAGTATTGACTCTCGTCAGGGAAACAGGATGTACGTGCTTCATCGTGTCCGACGAACTCCTCCCAGTGGCCTCTAACCACGAAAAATTTGCGGTGTTACATGACCACCTTGGGCGGGCGAACCGATTCATCGTCGCTAGATGTTACCTGCAGTGTCAATATTATAATGGCTGGGCTGAAGTCATTGTAGCACCCATACAATTCTGTTCCGTACTTATAGGACATAGCCCCCAAGTAAGTTTCGACCCTGTGTTTCAGGCCGCCCTTCCTCAAGGCCGAGATAAGAAAGAAGCCCAGGAGCCCGTCCCCATCAGAACCCCGATACCGTCCGATTTCTCGGAGACCCCTAACCAGGACTTTAGGACGGCAAAAGAGGAGAGTGAATCACTAACACCCTTAGGTGATAAGGCCCCAGACAAGGACACGGAGACTGTCCCTGGGCCCCAAGAAAAAAAGAACCCCCAACGCGCCCATGGAGATACCTTCGTAGAACTGGACGAAGCATCGGCGCTTGAAGAGGATTGCCCCGCGGAGTCCCTTAATGTAATCCAGACAGTGTGCATCCAACCTGATGCCGATTACCCTCCTCCTTCCCTACCAGGCGAGTCTTTAGAACCCTCTGACCTGGATAGTGACGCGCAGCTGACACCACGTCCGAAGAGTCAGCTACAAGGACTAATTAAATGGAATCACCATTTACCCGCCCTATTAGCTCTTTTCGAACAACTGCGCGAAAATGGCCTCACCATTGGCCCCCGCAAATGCCATTTTGCCCACGAACCAATTAAATATTTGGGTTTCAAAATAGGACAAAGCAAGTTAGGTCCCCAAGAGAACAAGATTAAGGCAATCGCCCACATGCCCCTCCCCATTACAAAGAAGCCATTAAGATCGTTCCTAGGATCAGCTTCTCCCTATCAGCGATTTGTTCCGAATTTCGCTGCAATTTCGGCCCCCCTACGCCCCCTTCAGGAAAAGAATTTCTCCGATCGTTTACGTTGGAATGATGTCGCTGTTTCCCATTTTAATCAGCTCAAAAGTAAGTTCATTTCTGCCCCCATTTTAAAGTTGCCCAACCCGGAAAAATCCTTTGGGGTTAAGACCGACGTGATCAACGAGGGCATGGAGGTGTACTCCTTCAATACGTGGATGACAGAACGAGTCATCCAGTTGCATATGCTAGTCGTCAATTATTTCCACGCGGAAAGAGATATGCCACTAGAGAAAGATAGCTCTATCAATTATCTGGGTCATAGACAAATTCAAGCTGTACTTGATATGTAAAGATTTTCAAATAGGAACCGACCACCGTCCGTTAGCCTATATTAGGAGTTTGAGACACTCAAACGGCCGCATCATGCGCTGGAGTTTACTCTTGCAAGAGTATCAGTTTAAAATAAATTAGATAAAAGGTTCCGATAACCAGGTCGCTGACGCCCTCAGTAGAAATGCGTTACCGAATAGCGTAGAATAATTGTATTCATAGGATTAGTATCTCCATGTAGGTATATACCGTCTTGTACGACTTAATTTAAGATTCTTTTGTAATATAATTAATTAATGTATATGTCTGAATTTTGTAACGCTCAATGTCTAATTTTTTGTATGTCTATATATTTGTTCTTATTAATTTACGTATAAATTATTTTGTCCCGTATGTCCTAAGTTTATATCATTTCATTGTTCCATGCCCTTTTTTTCTTTGATTAAGTTGTATTTAAGGTTATTTTCCCCTGTAATCTAAAGATCAAAATAATCATATGTATTGAGGTAATACTAGTTAGGTGCAGGAAGATACGGTTGGTAGAAGAAAACGAGTTCCCCACAACGGAGCTCTATCGTTGTCCCTTCTCTCTTTTTTTTTCGAAGTGACAACTTCCCCTGGAATGGAGGGGTGTGATAGAACGAGTTAATTTCAACTCCTATCCCATATTATTAAAAACCACGATGCTGCCCACGTGCATCTTCGATTCGAGGCTTGGAATCTTATCTCAGCTACCGGATGCCAATGTTTAAACAAGGAGGTTATCGTCCCCCCCGTTCACCCCCATACGCCGACCTCGCCAGATCGAGTTAGGCTTATGAACAGAAAAGGCATTTTTCTCCGGCCCGGCTGTGCGTTCCCTCCAAGCTTTCACTCCATTTTCCCCCCACGCCAAGGAGATGTCCTGGCTATTTATATGGAAACTTTACCACTAAGATCAGATTGGAGATCCAGATTTTCGTCGCGAAACATCACCACGACCCTCTCTCCCTTTGTGCGCCAAGGGACCTCGACTTCGAGATTCACCATCACTTGTCCAGAAGGAGGACAATATTCCTTGAGTGCCAAAGGTTCGAGCCTTTCCGACGCCAAGTCCCAAGGCATCCCCCCCCTGTTGTTCAAGGAGAACAGCATTAGAACAGCCATTGTTCGTTTTGAGCCCTTCGCCAAGAAACGGTTCTCATCCCCCCCTGTTGTTCAAGGAGAACAGCATTAGAACAGCCATTGTTTGTTTTGAGCCCTTCGCCAAGAAACGGTTCTCATCCCCCCCCCTGTTGTTCAAGGAGAACAGCATTAGAACAGCCATTGTTCGTTTTGAGCCCTTCGCCAAGAAACGGTTCTCACCCCCCCTGTTGTTCAAAGGAGAACAACATTAGAACAGCCATTGTTCTTGAGCCCGTAGACAAGAGACGGTTCTCATCCCCCCCCTTTGTTCAGAAGAGAACAACCTAGAACAGCCATTGTTCGTTTTGAGCCCTTCGCCAAGAAACGGTTCTCACCCCCCCTGTTGTTCAAGGAGAACAACATTAGAACAGCCATTGTTCTTGAGCCCGTAGACAAGAGACGGTTCTCATTCCCCCCCCTTTGTTCAGAAGAGAACAAAGTAGAACAGCCATTGTTCTTCAAGCCGTTCGTCGAGTAACGGTTCTCCTTTCCAAGACGCCTCGTCAGGATCCTTTTATCCCCCCCCCTTCGGCTGGAACTCGCCAGCGGACCGAATATTCCTTCAAGTACCTTCCACTGCACCCTAATGAAAAGTTACGTAAGTTAAACGTCACCTTTTGAGTATTGATCCCTTTTTGTCAATTCTATCCTGTGCTTTAAATTGTTTATCGAACCATCCCATCTCTTTAACTCTATATTTGTTTTACCTTTTTTAATCCCTTAAATCCTTGGATTAGCCCGAGTCTCCACGACCCTTTCCATTCTGTTTATGTCAATATTTTCCGTTTTTGTGTTTTGTTTATAGTTATTATTAATAAAACTCTATTTTATTAATGATAGCAATATTATTATCCTTGAGCTCAGTTCCACTTCTTAAGCATATCGAAGATACATAATATCGGCCGCCAGACAGTAACGCACTCTAAAGATAATTAAGGAAGTTCCCTCAACGAATAGTGTTATATATAGTATCGTCGGGAGTCATTCTACGACACACCGAGTCCTGGTCATATTTTTCGATATTGAGAAAGCCTACGACACAACATGGAGATACGGGATCTTGAAGCAGCTATACGTCTGGGGGATGAGAGGCCTTTTACCTTCATTTATTTAAAGTTTTTTAGCATTTCGATCCTTCAAGGTACGTGTTGGAGACGCATACTCTGACCTGCAACCCCAAGAGGAGGGAGTTCCTCAGGGCAGTGTTTTAAGTGTCTTATGTTTTATAGTAGCGACAATGAGATTATTTCGTCTCTCCCAGAGGAAGTATCGGCAAATCTGTTTGTCGATGATTAAGCACTATACTGTTCCTCACCTGGCCTTCCATCAGCAGCGCGTCGGCTACAACTGGTGGTCGATGCTGTATCCAAAAGAGCACAACTTAAGGGTTTCCGCTTTTCCACGACCAAAACCAAAGCAATGTATTTGAACCGAGGCAGAGGGGTTCTTGTTCCGCCATCTATGTTCCTACAAGGCGAAGATATAGAGTTTGTCTCCGAGTTTCGGTTCCTTGGCGTAACTCTCGATCCAAAGTTATCCTGGTTACTACACCTACGCCAACTTCGAAAAGGGTGTCTGCGGGCTCTAGACATTTTGAAAGTCCCCTCACACACTTCCTGGGGCAGTGATCGACAAACATTGTAGACATTATACACAGCCCTCGTTCAATCCAAATTGGATTATGGCTGTCAAATTTACTCATAGGCTTCCCCTTCAGCCCTTAAAATGCTGAACCCCATTCGAAACCTCGGAGTTCGCCTTTCTAGTGGAGCCATCCGTACTTCTCCTATCGACAGTCTTTGCTGCGAGAGTAGGGTACTCTCTTTGCCCTACCATAGACTTCAAATCTGCATGCAATACCTCTGCCGAGTACAGCAAGCCCCCGTATCAGAGGTCTACAGATGCCTGTATGCTGCCAAATCAACGGCGGCATATAATAAGTTGCCATCTTTACCCCGCCCTTTGAACCTTGGCATAGGAGATCATCTTTCAAACCTAAGTGCTCCAAGGGTCCTCACCCTTCCATTCTTACTGACCCCTAGGTGGCGTGCTCCTCTCCCCATAGTATGTACCAACATGTGGAGCCTGGAGAAGCTATCCATGGACCCTTGCATCATTAAAAGCCTGTTGTTTGAGCATTCGATCTCCCACAAACAATGCTGCCCACTATACACGGATGGCTCTAAGTCGAACGGTGGCGTGGGCGCCGCAGCCATCTACCCATGAGAAGAATTCCTAACTCTATCTTTGCCGCCAGCAGCATTCATTTTTACCGCTGAACTTTCAGCAATCCTTTTAGCCTTTAGACTCATCTAAATTTTCCCTCTTAGTGTTTTTGTCCTTTTTTCGACTCAAGGAGTGTCTTATAGTCAATTAGATCTTTTAATGCGTCCCATCCCCTAGTCACAGAAATTTGCAACTGGCTGATCCAAAATGCATCCCGATATAGAATTATTTTTTGCTGAGTCCCTGGGCATGTCGGGGTCCTGGGCAACGAGAAGGCTGATCGGCTGGCCCACTCTGCACATTCTGTGTCCCCTGAGAATTAGGCTCCACCTTTTAGGGACTACTTTCCTTCAATAAAAAAGTATATTTTTCAACTGAGGCAGAATGAATGGGATGACTGTTCATCATCCAAACTATACAAAATAAAAAAATCTATTCCCTCTTGGCCCTCGAGTCGTCATAGAATGCGGTCGAAGGAGGTGGCCCTTTGCCGAGTTCGCATTGGCCACACGAGACTTACTCACGGCCATCTTGTTTCGGGTGATGCCTAAATGCTATAGTTATCTGTAATTTTTATTTTCTCGTTTCCCCGACAACTGCCCTCCAGACGGAGAGAGAGGGTGCTTGTAGAAAGCGAAGATTTCACAGTACTTAGTAGTAAAATAGTAATAAGTGTTATTGTGCAAAATATTGACATTATTGTTTCTTCTTTGATGTCTCATGTTAGATTGATGGCTTCGTCAAGAGGAAATTGCGTTAATGATCCAGACCATCTTTAGGTGTGCTTTATATGTTTGACCTTATTTTATCTATTTCAGCTACCAAACACTTAAGCGAACGTCAATTGTGCGCAACAACAATTTCAACTGGCAAAGTATACGGCAGTTACTGAAGCAGGGAGAATTCACTGAGAGAAGACCCACGGATATAGAGTAATGTGTGTGACGAGGTTGCTAGTTTGCTCCCTGGAATTTACGCTCAGCGACCATCTCCTTTGGTCGTTCCCACTTGGTTTTTCCCAGACACCTAGTGGACCCAAATTTCATGACAGTCATAGGGATCAGCATGCTCGCTCCCCTTTTCCGGAATGGAGAGCGGCATGCAGGTTTCACTAATAGAATTAGCTCACAAGTCCTATGAGTCCGCATGTCTGGATAGAAGACATGTTATGTTGTTAGCTACTTGAAAGCCCCTTTTGAGGTAGAACGGTCACATTAGTGTGCCCACCCTTTTGTAGGTTCCTCCTTGGTGGTACACCTGAGTTTGGTGCGAGATAACAACCAACTTGCATCAGCTCCAGTGCAAGGTCCTTCTGAGACAGCACGAGCAACCGACGACTCACAAGAAGAGGAATTACTGTCAGAAAATATACCTTTCAACATACAAACTAACATACGTTAAAGTTATTTAGTACTAAGCCTTATTATAAAATAGTGGTTTAATTTTCCACCTTGTTAATTGTGGATTGTAAGTCACTATCTCCCTTACAATTTTACGATTGGCCAATCGAATTTGTTTAGCTGTGTAGATTATGTCGTGGAATTTTCTCCCTAGCTTCCTAAAGTTCACTTTGAATTCAACACGTGTAGTTTGATGTAATTATTGCTCTCGCTGTAAATACCTTGTGTTTTCTCTCGAAATGATTCCCCTGTCATAATCCTTTGATATTAATACTCATTGCCAGTTTAACAAGTGTGACTATACCGAACACAGTAAGAAGAAAGTACTTTTACATATATTAACCCTAGAACGCTAACCATGGGTAGGAGAGGAGGTACCCAGAGCAACGACGTCATTGTCAATGCATATGGTTCCCACGCTACGAGGGTGCCCACGTGCTGAGTACCTACAGTTGCCCGCTTGACAGTTTAGGGGACGGTTACATCGTCCTGTTCTCTCCACTCCCCCATGCTGTAGGCCTACTTTTGGGTACGGCATACCCGCGGTTGGTGATACAGGGTGTTGTGCACGTCGGGTGGTACCTACCCGTGGTTAGTGTTTACGTGCTAATTTAGTGATCAGCGTAAACAGGGATTGTGTGTTACCTACAAATATTTTTTACCCTTTCAGATTACAGGTTTATTGAACGTGGCTTTGTGTAAGAAATCAATTGCACAGAGTGAAATAGACAATATTTTATTGCACAGTTCTGGTGAAGAAGCTGACAATGTCGAGTATGAAAGTTTCTATGACAGTTACATTGATGCTGAATATGTGCTACAACCGGGTGACAGTGACAGCAGGGACAATAGTGACTTAGATGATGGACCACCAAGAAAGAAAAGGGCCTTGCCTGTGGTAGGCCCTGCTGCTCCACCTGCTACTGCTTCTGTTACTGGCCCTGCTGCTCAACCTGCTACTGCCCCTGTTGCTGGCTCTGCTGCTCCACCTGCTGTTGCCCCTGCTGCTCCCCGTGGACGATGATGCCGTGTACTTGCAACCAATCCTGACGAGCTGGTTGTAAACTTCAACACAGCTACCATTTAAACTAAAAAGACTTTGTGTGCAGCACTAGGCCATAAGCAGCAGCATCAGGACGCACTCCTGCAAGAAATATATTGCAAGGTTTACGGCCTGACCCCACCCAACATGCTTCCCAAGCCGACACCCCAGAGAAGTGATTCTCTTTGTTCTTTGTGGATGAACTCATCAGCAAAATTGTGCAGTGGAAAAATCAGAAAATAGACATTGATGCCGCAAAGTACAAGCAGCAGAAGGCCACAGTACATTGCACGACACGTGAGGAGATACGTGCCATGTTTCTGGTACTTATCTTTAGTGTTTACAGGAGAGACAGCCATCTCTCCACTAAGGATGTCTGGAGCCGTACAGTTGGTTCCAATTTCTATAGAGGAGTTATGTCTGAGGGGCGCTTTACTTTCCTCCCCAACGGCATACGGCGCGATAAATCCAATACCATAGAATAGCGAAGAGAAACCGACAAATTTGCCCCAATCAGAAAGTTGTGGGATGTTTTCATTGAGGCTTGTGGCACCCACTATAGCACACATGAGTTTCTGACTGTTGACGAGCAGTTACTTGCCTTCAGAGAAAACTGTCCCTTTCGTATGTAGACCCAAATAAGCCAGCGAAGTACGGCATTAAGATGGTCATGGCAAATGATGTCAAGAGCAAGTACATGTTGTCAGAGATCCCAAATCTTGGGAAGCAGGGGACACGGCCGAGAGTCGGGCAAAACCTTTGCCATTCCTTCACCAAGGGCCTGACACATCGCTACGACAACACCAACAGGAATATGACAACCGACAATTGGTTCACCTCTGTGCCGCTCATCTAGGATCTTCTGCACAATTGTGAGATGATGTTGATTGGGACAGTCAGGTAAAACGAGTGAGAGATACCAGGAGAGATGAAGGATAAGACCACACGGACTCCAGGTTCCAGTGCCTTCCTATTTACGAAGGACATGACACTGGTGTCGTATCTGCCTGACACCCCTTCTAGCAAGAAAATTGTCCTCCTCTTGTCTTTATTGCATGGAGATGAGTCCTTAGCCAGCAGTGGGAAGCTAACCATCATTAAGAACCACAACAGAAAGAAAGTGGGAGTGGACACTTTTGACCAAATGTATAGCCATTATTCGTGTGGCAGCAAAACCAAGAGGTGGCCACTCTGCATGTTCTTCGGCATGCTGAATGCTGTGGTCATCAAACCCTGGTTCATCCATGGTGAAAACAGACAGAAGACAGGTGGCACACACATTCAGAGAAAGCAATTTATGCAGGTGTTGGCTATGGAACTGGTCAACCCTTGGGCAATGCATCGGCTCGCAAGCTAAATCTGCCGAGACAGCTCAAGAATCACATATGCACTGTCTTTGAGCTGCCCACCCCCGCTGGACATTCAAAGTATGCTGGACCACCTGCAGCCCGGATGAGGCAAGCCATGGTGCGCTGTGTCGCGTGTCCCTCAAAGGCAGACAAAAAAACACGCTTCCGGTTTGTGTCCTGCCAACGAGCTGTGTGTCCCAACCAGAGCTGTGTGTCCCAACCACTACTACACCACCTGTAGAAACTGTGTATAAGTTTAAGGTAGGTAGAAATGCATCAGAGGACTTCATTTACTTGTAAATAATAAATACATAGTCAATTGCTGCAGTCATTTCAGTTCAAAATAATTATTTTTGTAAAAAAGTCATTTTTTGGTAACTTACAATAGGGCCTTTTTCCATCTCTCATTCCTACAGAAGCCGCAGCAGCTCGGGACCAGTCTTCCCTTCAGCAGTTACTCACAGGACCTGGGAGGCCGTATGAAGAGTATTGAAGCCATCTGATTATAATTTATTTTGGGGGGCAAAAATTTTGAAAATTCTTCCTGTTTTTAGCAATATTTTTCAGTACATGTTCTTCATACCGAAATAATACATTTTTCAGTTTTTCTCTATGTTAAGTCAAAGTTCCAAGTTTGAAGCGCCTTCATTTAAATCTATTCTATTAAAGCTTTACATATAATATATATATTTTTTTCAAATCGGGTATGGTATACCCATGATTAGTAGTGGTGTGTAGTGAGCTGAAGGTTATTGTTCCAGGGTTAATTTGATGTTTGTGACTACGCTTTTTAATTTCCAACCCTACCATGCTGTTATTTTTAGCTTGCTGATTATAATAAGGTGTCTAATTACTCTAAAACTTCTTCATTTACATTTGGTGTCCAAGACCCTAGACACTCTGACGCCTGCTAAGGTACGTGGTGGTCATAGAGCGGCAGCCCCAAATTTGTTTAAATTATCCTTCCTTTAACCAAGCGACGGCTCTCGATGAAGACAGGCTTAAATCTGGTTTAAAATTCCTAGATTATCAGGTACAAAATATAGTGCTCCCCTCTGCTAAAGTTATACAGTTGTGATGAAGAGGATACCATTTTAAAGTAAATTATAGAAGGTTGCGAGATGAATAGAGAGTTAAAAAATGTATAAGTTTACGAATAGAAAACAAGTTATCTCCTTTCGCTCAAATAGGATAAGCCACCCAAAATTAACCTGCCAATATTTGATGGATAGCTCAATGGAGTAATTTTGATGACCTTTATTAAGATACTCTTCGTTTGCAGACATTAACGATTTTCAATTTTTTAAAGAGATAAACGTTCTATATCTCAAAATGATGTTCACCGATGTCATTTTCACCTTCCAGAATAAAATAGTTATTCATTTTGTGAAAATATATTATTTTGCTAAATTTGAATCTTTCCGCACTATTGACAGTATCTGCTTCAACATTTCGTCTACTTTAACCCGAATAGTTAGCTAATAGCATACTATGTTATATCTGCAGACGATCTGCACCTGCGTATTGTGACTGATTAAACAATACCATGCTTCGTTATATTTCGGACGATTCGCGCAAGGCTGTCTTCAGTTTAATTGCTAAAATGGCGTGTGGTAGTTGTTCTAAGCCACACTAGCAAATAATGCGATATTTAGGCCTTAGAAAGATATAGGGCTTACAGTATAATGCCGCGAGTTATTAAATTCCGTAATTGCCGCAGGGGTAATACTTGAGTTTATGCGCACACGCTAGGGGGCGCTATTTCTGGGCTACAATTGAGTCCTTATGACGTCAGACGGTAGCTTCGAATGAGGCCAATCACTGCGTTGTATTTGTTTTGGAGTCTCTATTCTTTATTATTTAGTAAGTGCCTGCTCTTCTACTCAATTATATTATTTAGTAATTCATTGATTTTTTTAAGTTTAGTAATGAATTAATTTTTTTATGTTTCATTTACCTAAAATAAATCATTATTTTTACACACTGGCAAAGATTAGTTCGAAGAGCGCGATTTTTGTCATTCCGATTTGTTCAACTTTAATAGGAATTGTGTTAATTACGCGGTCAATTTAATAGACTTTTGTATAGATTATGGCCTCGTTTTAAAAGGGAAGATTTGCGACTGGTTTGGAGAAGAAGCGCAATTCGATTATAGTAATGAAAGGTGAGGATATTTAGCTTTTGTCGTGATGTGATTATTTATTAGGTACTTTAAGACGACGATTGCGCCGCCGACATTTAATAATCGCCTTTTGCATTCAAATTTGATGTTAGCCTTTCGAATTAGGAATATTACGATTTCTTTTTTAAATTAATTGGAGGTATGAGGGGCGAAGCTCTCAATTTCGAAATTAACTTAAAAAATATTATTTTTTGGTGGGCATAGCCTAAAGTAGGCAGAGCGATCGCAGTAAAGTAAGGTAAGGTAAGGTAAGGTATGGTGAGGTAAGGAGAGGTGAGGTAAGATTAGGTTAGGTTAGGTCTGGTTCTGGATCTTATAAATGAATTTGAAAATGTGTGTTTCTTATGCAGTTTTATGAGGACTTTTCAGATATGAAACTCGTTTTCGCTGGAAATTCATACTTTTCCTAGTATAGACCTTAATTCGATTATGGATATAATATGTATTTCCGGGAAAAACAAGTGTCAGATTTAAAAAGTATAAATAAAACTGCATACGAAAAACGCATTTTAAGATTCCTTAGAAAAGATATCTTAGACAGATATTTACCCTTTATTATATAACTATTCATAACCTTAAAATCACAAATACTCCAAGATTCACATACCTTTTTGGCCAACTAAAGAAAGCACCACCTTAACTATTAAACGTATTTATAAGATTTGGTAACTACTATCTCGAAGGCGAAAAAAACAATCACAAATGCATTCTATCATTAAGTTAAACTAAGCACAAAATAAGTGGCAGTCACCTGAAGAGTTCTACAAGTATTTGGTATACCACTTACGTAGCTTAAAGGTTCTGGAATTAAATGTAAGCAGCCCGGGTTTCTTCAGTGTGCATATTAAAAAAAAACACCTCTATTTTAAGAAACTAAATATATACACAGGTTGTCTACCGAGAGTTCCGACTATTGGGACCTTGAACAGTCCCGTAAATCTTTAGAGAAGGAAATACAAATGCTAAATCTATTGATTGGCAACAGTAGCCAGAAATGTAAGCCTACTAGTGGTAAAAATTTCTTGAGTCTGCCTTTCAAATAAGTAGAGATCATTTTCAGAGTAAATGCTAAACTAAAATGGAAAACTTTCAGAAGTTGAATTCTCTCGATTAATCGATCACCCCTATGTGCAAAATGTAATGGGATACATAATGTATACGATTGTTTCAACTACCCAAAACCCTAATCAAAATATATAGGTGCTAAGTGTCACGAGTAATGCACAAATTGTTTATGTTCGGAATATAAAAAATAAAAACTATCTCTGCTTACCAAAACGTCACGTACTCTCACTTATTCTGATATATGACCTTATGAATTTCAAAACTTTCAATAATTCCCAGACTAACCTTAGGAGGATTGTGGCAATTCTATGATCGAAGGAGAATGTAAAACAACATAAGGGATTCAAATTTTGTTAGAATCAGTAGAAAAGCTTTGATGTCATTGCCAAAACAAAATAATCCTCGGTCTAACGTTGGGAGGACTTTGGCAATTATATCATCCGAAAGAGAATCTAAAACAACACAAAGTTTCAAATTTCGTTAGAATCGGACTAATACTTATGATCTTATTGCTAAAACAAAATAATTCTCTGGCTAACATATAGAGGACTTTGATACCTATATCATTCGGAAGAGAATGTAAAACAAAATAAGGGTTTCAAATTTCGTTAGGATCGGCGGGAAAATATATGATATTTCTACCAAAACAAAATAATACATGGTCTAAACTTGAAAGGACTTTGATAATTATATCATTTGAAAGAGAATGTTAAACAATATAAGGGTTTCAGATTTCGTTAGAATCGGCCTAATACTTATAATGTTATGGCCAAAGCATCATAATTCTTGGGATAACCTTGGGAGGACTTTGTCAATTATATCATCCGAGAGAACGGCAGAGGCAACAAAAGGAAACAGGCCCCTAGTGAGCCCAAATTATGAATGAAAAGTTACTGTAATAAATAAACATTTAATCGAGACTTAAATTTAGAGATGTTAGAAGAAGAGACAATATCATTGGCTCATTAATTCCAAATTTTGACCAATGAAGGAACTAAACATTCAAAAAAATGCACAATGCGAGCGTTCATAGGATTCAAAGGAAAATCATTAAACTCTCAAGGTATGCCTGTGTATACTAGCTCGGCGCTCACTGTCGTACACAAGCACGAGCAAACAACTGACCAAAAGCCGCTTGAGATATGTCTGGGGCGATTAATAAAGAGTGCGATTTATGGTTGACCGGGTTTAGACTAATGGCTTGCCAAGTTGCAGTTCGAAGGATATATAAAGACAATATACATACAAAAGGGGTGAACATTTTACATATGGTAGTTAAATGAATTAAGTGAAGATTAACGAGGTAATCTGGGGATGACCATACAAGATCGCTTTTCCTTCAAGCGCGGGTGAATTGGAGGGGGGATGGGGGGGAAGAATGGCGCACGTCTCCAAGAAGATACTTCGGGGAATCCTAACGAGGAGGACTCAAAGATGGGGTTGGATTACTTCGTAATGAAGGATGAGAATTTCTTTGCTCTAGTGAGACGTAAGCTCAACTCGAGACGAATCTGCAGATCGGCAGGGAGTCCCAGTCTCGAAAGAACGGGAATCTCGAAGGGGTAATGAAGATGAGAGGGCAGCACAACTCTCCGGGAAGAAAGGAGCTTGATAGTCTTCCTCTGAACAGGGGCCAAAGCTTAACAAAGGTACATCTGCTGGCGAGATCTTCGACGAAGTACGACGATGGGTTACTAGGGTTCAGGGGAAACAAACGGCAGTCGATAGATGGTGAGCTTTGGGTTAAATACCCGGGTGGCTGATCTGATAACGCATCAGGGCCTTGCGCACCCTAGGGGATTTTTGGTGCCAGTCTAAGTAAACACATTTCATGATAATGCGTCGTTCCAGACGATGAAACTTGCCTTGTGATATGGGGGTAGGGTTAATGTGGCTGCGCACGGCGTTATCGCAGGAAAGATGAGGGGGGGGGGGGCATGTGACGTCGGAAAGCAAACACAGATGTGACGGGTGATTAAGCGAGGGACCGATTCTTTCTCGAACTTTCTAAAATTTTCACGCTGGCGCACGTGGTCGTGAAAGAATAGAACGGTATTTCCGAGGGGGATTCCTCTCACGGTGGTCCTTCGAGGGCATTCTCTCACAAAGACTAAGAGTATACCTTGTCACACGGATAGGATTGAAAGGTCCTAGCAATACACTATGTAACGGATGAAAATTGTTATTAAAAACTTTAAATAAATCACTAAGTGCGCCAACTTGCCACCGATAATAAAAATCAAGTGAAAGTTCAGGAGAGATGAACTTAATAGAATTCAAAGCTCTATCCAGTAATTTCCAATGAGAGTTGGCCGTATACATCCAAACAGGGGTACGGTACTCACTCAAACTGAAGCAAGATGAAAGCAAAAAAGATTTTATTAATGTGGAGTCACGACCAAAAGTTTTCAATCATTTTCCAATTAAAAAACAACTTCTGGACAATTGAAGAAGATAAGAAACGGATGTACCTCTCAAAAGTCAGCTTAGAGTAAAGAAATTTCCTTGACCTGTTCCCAGAAATATGCAAACAGGGATGAGGTGGACCAAATATACGGGATCTGCTGATAGTAATAGAATATGTTTTGCTAGCATTAAGTTTCATGCCCCAGAGTTTACACCAATAAGTGATACTAACCAAACCTTGGTTCAAGGACGCTGCAACTTCAACTCTGTTACTAGCAAAGTTAACGGAGGAGTAAAGTGTAGCATCATTGGTATAAGATATGAGGTTATTTTCATAATGAGTGCCCATATCGGAAGTAAAAATAATAAAAAACAAAGAACCAAGGATACTGCCCTGTGGAACACCAGAAACAACAGGCACTAAAGCAGAAGAGATAATATCAATAAATACACACTGAGATCTATTATTTAAGAAGTCCGTATAGATTTTAAGAAGATTTCCACCAATACCCAGAAGTTTCAACTTATAAATCAGAGTCTTATGGTTTACTATGTCGAAAGCAGAACTCAGATCAGTAGTAACGACTGGAGATTCAAACTTCTGGTCCAGAAAAGACTGCAGATCATGACACAGAGTCAACACTGCATGACAAGTTCCCAAACTCTTACGGAATCCAAATTGAGAATCAGGCAATAAATTAACATTTTCACAGTATTTGGATAGCCGCTTAGCAGCCCAACAGCTAGCCGGGCGAAGGAGATCCTTGACTGATCCAACGGCCAAGTGTAGGAGAACCATCCTTCCTAATCAGGAGTGGAGCCCCGAAGGTGGATCCGTGCGCTGTCTCACTGACTCCTGCAGCTCCTGCAGTCAAAACTATTTCATATCCCTAGGCTTTAGCTGACACCTCGTATGAACAAACAAATCCAAACATGTTAAATGGCCCAGTAGGACGGAACACATCGGCATTTCTGGTAACACCTTCGTGTTAATTTATAACTTTCAGATACTCGCCTTTTAGAGGAAAGAAGAGCTCAAGATCAATCCTTAGATAAAATTTTCCTGAGTTCAGACCGTGAATTTGTCCTTTAATAGCTTTGCTCCAATTCATATACTGTGTCATAAGTGAAATACAAGGGGAAAATTAGAGCACTCTATCATGACCATGAGTGGCGTCATGTAATCTCATCTCAACACCTGTGATCTGGTCATTGTAGGGATGAAGACTAGAAGCATGAAAACGCTTTGTGGTTTAAATGCCCAGAAGAGATTTTAAATAAAGAATTATAGACGGAATCAATCAGCATTCCTGGTAACACTTTCCCGTTAAGCTATAACTTTCAGATACCTACAATGGATGTCAACAGATATGGCTCTATGTTCAACGTGATCAAGTTTACCATTCTTGTATCCAGTTTATTTTTCCTTCTGAAAGATAAGATTGCTCTTAATCTTCTTTATGGATTAAGAGGGTTCTTCTGCAGCTCAATTTTGGGATCTGATAAACCAGAATATGGACCCTTTTTTGCTCTAATAAAACGTCATAGGGAAATGGCGACAATTTACCAACGAGCTTGGGCAGGGTGGCATTGCGAGTATTTAATGGCTTTGAGGCAGACAACAAGTATTTCTTAACAAGGAGCGAATACAACTGTCGTCGATGTAGTGTTCTTCAACAAGGAAACTCTCAGGTTTAAGACGAAGTTGGAAATAATCACAGATTTCCACACGAGAGGTGACGGGAAGCTTATTTCCGCAAAGTTACGGATGAACCTGCGGGATGACTCCCATTTACCTTTGTCTCCCCTTCGGACTTATCTGCAGATGAACTCCCACTAAGCATGGTTTCTTATTCGGGCGAACTTAAAATCAACTCTTGCCAGGTATGGTCAGGTCTGTTAAGGTCTTAAACCAAAATATCTCGCGGTTACTTTAACTCGAAAAGTATAGAAGAAATATTGAAGTAATTTAGGGTCTGATTGACCACTTGACACGCAATTTTTGGTTATGTTCCACACGTTAATTTACGGAGGATCTTTCTTCTTTCAACGTTAATGTGCATCGGAAAATATACCTTCCGACATACAGAATAATATCAATTCAAATGATTTAGTAATAATAATGATTATAAATTAGTGGTTAATTTTTTCAATCTTTTTAATTGCTGATTTAAGTCTTTATCTTTCTTTAATTTGTACGATTGGCCAATTGAATTTCTTTAGCTTTGTATATGGTCGGAGAAAAATGTCCCTAGCCTTTTATTGCTTGCCTTAAATTTAACACGTATGGTTCCACGTAATTATTTCTCCCCCTTTAAAGACAGAAGACACAGAACAATACCAGCACTAAAGTTGCTATGTGTTGATTGGAGCGTTGATGCTTTAGTGCTGCTCATTGATAGAATACTTAGCGTTTTCAAGCCCGCTTGCTTTAAACGCTTTTTAATAATTTGTTCCACTGATTGAAGAATCTTAGCCAAATGCCTCACGTTCCATCAGATTATATCATTATATAGTTTGATTGGTAGCAAAACGAAAGTGATCCGCTTCTTGCCGTTGAAGGTGACCATGTAGCAGGAATTTAGTGAATGGGGTGATTTATGTGAGGAAACTCGTGGACTACTTCTTAGAAGATTTCAACGAAGATATGACCGAGCAAGGATATTTCAAGTTTGAGCATTTGATGAGAAAACTGTCGGGGGCACTCGAGATCCACCCTTTATATATTCATTACCATTAAACGAGACAGGCGTCCCGAAATTGCCATTGCCTGTTCGTATCGTTGCGGAGGCAAGGCGCGGAGTTGCAACTATTGACATCTCTTTGGTCACTCGAAACGCTCATGTACATTCATTTAATAGAACTAATCAAACGTCAAATTATTTTTTAGTATATTTGTATCATAAAATTTAATGAAATATACACACAAGATGCTACAGCTCAAGCCCATTTAATTAATAAATAGTTATTTGAGTCCCGCATTCATTATTTACAATGATGTCCATTGTTCTTTAGGACTCCTTCAATTAGGTTTTGCAGGCTCGAGACTAAATTTACGATGATATCTTCACTTATGTTGCTCTTTTTTTGTTCATTAAGCAGCAACAGGTGCTAATAGTGTCATAGTTTCTCTTTAAGAACAGTCAGTTATATTATCGCGTTTAAATTATCTATTAAAGTCAAATTAAGGTCAAGTATTGGAACCACTCTGAATTCATGGCAATGTTCTTGGGCAAAGTTGTTAGTGCTCTATTTCCCTAATATTAGAAGTAGGCTCCAAAAATGAGTGTTCGATCTCTTCACCAGTGACAAGAGGGATATTCTAGAAGCTTCAAACAAGTGAAAGGAAGCTTCTTCAGAGAATTTCAGGTAGCTACAGTTTTCCCCATTCCATTCATATTTTCTACAAAAATGACACCTATCCGTAACGTACTTTTTGTTGAGGTGATGCTACTTCGTAGCGCTTATCGACTTGAGAGCTTTGTCCAAAATTAGGCCTCGCTGTCCGTGCTCTAGCGTTTACACTTACTTCTTTCCAATCACAAGCAAGATTCATTCTGGAGGTAAACTCGATGTTTGAGCTAGAACCTTAACAGGAGGCGATCTGGTCTTTAATTTAAAACCTTAGGGCATCCAGAAGACTTAGACTTCTTTACAGGACTGTAACCAGTCTTTTTAAAGTCATTAATGATTCTAAAGATGATGCTAATTGATGATATACACTTAACAAACATCTTCTTGAATATTAGCCCAATTTGATGGTGATCTACATTAGTTACACGCTTTTCTTTAGAAAGCACCATTTCTGGAAGTGAAGCAGATTCAAACCAGTATTTTTTCCACACAAAATATTAAGCAATTGATTATAATTTCACATCATCCATATAACTCATGTTTGTCATCTCTGTGCTCTTTTGATCGAATAGCCAAGCAAGAGTGACAGAAACTCATCTCTTACAGAAACAGAACCAGAACGCGATTTTTAATTCAGCAAAGCATGAATCTAGTTTTATATTAATATTTTATAAATATAGACTTTTTAATAATCATAAAATAATTTAAACATTAGCAAATTATTCCATAGCGTAAATTTTAAAATGGAAAAAATAAACTTACATTATTTTCAAAACATTTGGCTATGAGTGTAAACATGCAAAGTCGGGTATATCTAAAGTTTGTGGAAATTCTTACGAGACTAGACGATAATTCATTATGGCATAGTAAAAAGTGTGATAATTGCCGATAGTTACGCCCTGCTTATGCGATGAATAGTTGAAGGAATCGCCCTGTAAAGGAGTTATTGTCCTTTCAATATACAGACCAACTCTCTTTTTGCGACGCTACAGAGTTGGTTAAGCAGGAACGCTCTGCTTCCGGCCAATATAGGCCGACGCGCAGGGTCGCATTCACGCCCATTTGGAGTTCATCTAGGGGGTGTGTTTATCTTGGGCGTTCCCTGGTTGAGCTGCATGTGTATAACCCGGGCTGTACCAGTGACTTTTTCCCGTAAGGTGAAACCTCTATCGACTCTTTAGAATCAGAGGAGGTAAACCAACCATCCTCGGAGATTTTCAAATTTCCCCTCAAAAGGCAGAGAGCAAAAAATTAATCTTTTGCTCAAATGCTGAACACAAGGCTGAATTGGGCTATTTGTAGACCCGGAACCCCTCAAAAGACGAAGATGTCCCGCTCGCCAAACTTTTCAATAAAGAGAGTACAATACGCATGGCGAGCCCAACTTCCCCCAATAAGTCGTCGAATGTGATAGCGCATTGTGTACATTGTTTGGCTAAATTTTGCCGGGGTTCTTCCTCCAGGAGGTGTAAGGCTATTTCTGTGAGTGTCTTCTCGTCGGAGTGAGACCTACCATCTCCTCACAGCTAGACTTGGAGGCATTTTTCTTCAATTTTCAATGTCATTTCCAGGAAAAACCTAGGCGTGTGCTGCCTGTCCACTATACAGGAGTATAAAGGTTTTGCAAGCCAACCACCAGGGAACGGGGGTCTAGTAAAAGGATGATGAATATACCTCCGTTTTTATCTCTTCCACCTCTACTCTCTATAATTACCTTTTTTCTAGATTTGACATTGATGCTACACCTGAATAAGCGGTATACTCTTATTTCTGTCCTTATTATGCCCTTGGCTGCAGACCAACAGGGTGACTTCGCCGCATAATTGCACGAATTTGAAAGGAAAGCACTTCCTCTAGGGGATCAAGCCAATTAAACCCAGGAGTCAGGTCCTTGCAACCCAATCGACGAGCTGGAGATATTTTTCCTAAAGGTGGATTAGTTTGCGCTTCACTTTCCTAAAATCTCTTAATTTTCTTCCCTCGATATGTACTTGTGCTCTACGGATGAACACCTTGAATTTTGCTGGTAGGCGGTCGATGACGTTTATGTCAGTGACCACTTTCCCAGTCAAATATCATATTTTGTGCAGTTGCAGCCTGAGATACTGCCTCGGTGTTTTTTTAGCTGAAAAGATGTTCGGAATTTCAAGGAAATCACTGAATTCTATTTCGCATTAAGTGGTTTAGGTTGGTTGATGAACGGGTGAGTTCTTTCCCGGCAGCCTCATTGCCATAAACCTATCAACTCTTCCTAAAACGTCTGATCATTTTGCACACCTTCTGCTTCTTTAGTGGTCCGCCAAACGTGTGATAGACCTCAGAGATAAATCTCACCCCTACATAATATGTAACGCGACCATAAAGGTTTCACTATCGGTGAATTTCCTTGAGCTTGAGCTAGGTTACGTTATATTTCGAAGCACCTACACTGCCCTTGCTGGCGGGCATACTTGTCTTCACTTAACAGAAAGACCCACTTTTTAGAGGTATGTAAGCGAGTAAAACGGACTCTTCAGGATTTTCTGATAGGACCCCTAAGACCGTATTCATGGAGAACTGGACCGCAATCATAGATCCCATATCAGAGGTAGATTCTTTTGGCAGCGCATATTCAACATTTTTAGTCGCGTGTAACTCGATATCTCTCTATGTTGGTTATTCGGTTGAGCAGTCCCAGTTTTGCATTTTTTTTGTAATAACATTGCAACTATTCGGGCGATTCTAACAAACATTGTATCCCTTATGTTGTTTTGGATTCTATTTCGAATGATGTAATGGCCAAAGTTCTCTTAAGGTTAGGCCGGGAATTATTGAAAGTTTTCGAGGTCAAAAGGTCATAAAGCAGTATAAGTGAGAGCACGCGACTTTGGTCAGCAGACCTTGTTTAACCTGGAATCTGCTCCCCACTTAATTGGCAAGACATTATGTTTTTTCGGTGGAGTGTCGATGAGATTCAATCCATCTTACATCCTTAGCTTAGCCTCTCCTCTCTCAGACAACATGTAGCTCATGGCCTGAGGATACACTATATTTCCAGTTACACTTGGTACCTGGAGAAGACGCACGTCCTCCCAGCTTGATATTAGGGAGGCCCGGGCACTGGATCGATTTGAACTCACCTTCCCTCTTGTTCCTTCTCACCATTCTTTTTTTATACATCTATCCCCACAAATCTTTGACAAGTCTTTAGGGCATCACGAGCTACTTTATGCCGTGTCAGAAAAGATGCACTGAATATGGCAAGAGACTAGGACTTAAGGTGCTTTCGTCGTTGGGAGGCGATAAAATGGGAAAATTCGGGTTTGCCTCCAATAACACCATGCTTCGTTTAAATGGCTGACTACCTCTCTGTAGCACTTCTCTGATACATAAAGGTGACCTGTGTCGGTCGGGCTAGCTTTACTGCCTTCTTAACTTCCAGGCAATTAGAAGAATCGGATCACGTGTCTGAGTCAACAACAACAGATCGTCGAATCTTTGCTATCTTATCGAGAATTGGTACGAGCTATTATGAAAATCGTCCTTGTCCCCTTCTCCTATGGAGGATCAGGTCAGAACTGTAGCCTTCGAGGAAAGACCGGTCCACTGGATGAATTCTGCTCTGTCTGCGCTGTTCTAGATCGCGTGAATCTCACTGAATGGAAGGGTGCCTTCGGCGTTGAAGCCGTCGTATCTGCCCTTGGAGATAACTTGCCGGACCTGACGCTGTCAGTAAACTCTGTGCGGCGGTGTCATCGCCTCGCACGGACTGGTGCCGCAACCCAGGAGGAGGAAGTCTTGACGGTTAACGGCCCTCTTCTTCTCCCCTGGCACGGAGGAATATTGCCAGATGTCACCGGCGAGCGGGATCGGTACACAGTTGATCGAGTTGCTGTGCTCTTCACGAGCCCCGAGGATATCGAGAAGCTTCTCGGAGTGTTCCTAAAATTGAGATGGGTACGGGAGAAGCCCGAACAGCTGCTTGCGTTGCCACCATCGACCAGTGGGTTCTTCGATCCAAGATCCGTGGCCTTGTGTTTGAGACGACAGCCTCTAACATGGGCATTCACAGCAGAGCCTGCACCCTCAACGAGGAGGCATTGGAACGTGAGCAGGTCTGGATTACTTGCCCACACTACGTCCCACTAACTCCTCCTGTCAGCCGCCTTCACGTCCACCTTCGGCTCCACCGCAGGACAGGAGACTGGACTATTCAAGCGCTTCCAGAAGGGGTGGCGCAAATTGAACAGGCCGCCTTTGTTCTCCACATATACGAGGTGTTCAAGCACCGAGGTTTCCTGCACCTACGGACGGTGACTGTTGACTATTAGGAACGGGCCCTGCAGGATCAGCAGCTGAGAGCCGACTAGAATGAGTTTCTGCTCCTCAGTTACATTTTTCTTGGTTGGAAATAAATACCGGCCACGTTCCTGTCTCCCGGCACCGTTCATCAAGCAAGGTGGCTGGCCAAGGCCTTGTACTTCCTCAAGCTCTTCCTCTTCCAATCCCAAGTCCACGTGACAGCCAGGGGTGCCAAAGCCCTGCTCTCAATTTGGCTCTTCTCCTCGTTGTTTTACGTGAGAGCTTGGAATGAGGCCCTTAAAGCCGCTAAGGCTTCTTTCAACGACCTGCCCTTGCTTCAAGACCTCAATAGCTACATATAGAAGGGCAATACCCAGCCGGTCACTGTTTCCTTTAAGCGACACCTTTGATTCCGGTCGGAGCACTTGGCTGGACTGGCGCTCTTTGACCACCGCCTGTCCCTTGAAGTGAAGTGGGGAAAGGTGACCCAGTTCCAGGAAGAGAAGAAGGGTTTGATCCATCGACGTGGGCCATCCTTCGAAGATAGCTTCATTATCGTCGATCAGTTGATTACGCGCTGTTTTTTCATCATCTTCGACCTGCTGGTGTATGACGGAGAGAAGATGGCGTGGGAGGAGTTCCTCCTCCAAGACACCAGCCGTTGGACGGAGGAGGAGACCTTCATCGCGCTGGCGTCACGGTCTGCGAAGTAGCATGTCGTGAATGATGCTGAGGAGCGGACAATTGCTCTGATGTAGCAATACAACTCCGCCTTCACAAAAGACAAAGAGCAGAATCAGCTTCTCCTCCCGCTGGTATAAAAGCACCGACGCTGACTACATGGAACCGCAACGAAGGCTGCGCTGTTGCCAACGAAGTAAATATGAACCCTTTCTTGTTATTTTTACTTGTGTTTCTAAAGAGAGAGAAGGTGTGCATCTACTTTGTTTCAATTTTCATTCCCCTGTAAGGATAATGTTTCCGTTCATATTCCCAATGAGGCCAACGTCTGGAAAGGGGACATTAGTGGACGACTTAAAAGGACTGGGCGCAAACACTAAATAAAGGACTATCAAAGTGAAATTTTGTGAATTTCTTGTTAACTAAGAAAGGAATAAAAATCGCTTTGTGAACAAGGCTTTTCCAAAGTTTATTTCTTTGGACCAATCGAATATATATATATATATATATATATATATATATAAATATATATATATATATATATATATATATATATTGTCGTGGTACAACCGCTCTATACAATACACTACTCCTATATTCTGTGGTGGGTGACATAATCTCCTACTGCAACGCGAACTGTTGAAGGACTATTCGCAGGGATTAAGAGGGGCGGTCAATAAGTTTTGCTAATCGGTAGGGCAAAACAGAGGAAGAAGAATGATTCTTTGTGGAGGTATTAGGACAAGTTATGACAAGTCAGGACCTGCAGCTGCACGCTCCTGCCTCGTCTATTTAAGAAACAGTAGCTGATCGCAGATCGTCACTCACAAATTTTTCAACAATCGAGAAGGTTGAGCACCGCGCAGTGATCAAATTTTTGTCCAAGGAAGGCAAGAATGCAAAAGAGATCCATGAACGCATGGTTGCATTGTACACCGACACCACCCCTTACTATGCAACCATTGCTCGCTGAAATAGGGAGTTCCGCCATGGCCGTGAGTCCCTTGGAGTTGACCCCCGTCCAGGACGCCCGTTAGACGTGACCAACGAGAACAATGTGGCGCGTGTGGAGAGGATGATCCTCGTAAATCGATGGGTGAAGGTAAAAGAAATCGAGCGAGAACTTATAATATCACATCGAAGTGTTTTCAACATCCTCCACGACAATTTGGCCATGACCAAGGTTTCTGTTCGTTGGGTCCCTAGAAACCTCACGCCCTATGAACGACGTTAACGTCGTCAAAGTCCACAAGGCCAGAGATGCACAAGCTGCCCTGCGCGAGTGCGGATTCGAGGAGCTCAACCATTCCCCCTTCACTCCAGATCTGGCCCATAGGGACTACTTTTTATTCCGCCAGCTTAAGGCTTCACTGCGTGGACGCTGGTTTGGGGACGATGAAGATGTCCAGCTCGCCGTCCAGAAGTGGATTAACCAGCAGTTGGTAGATTTCTTGTTGTCGAGAATTCGAAGCCTCAGGGACAAGTGGCGCAAGTGCCTTAAAGGCGAGGGTAGTTTTATTGAAAAATAATAGGCCACTTTTCCTCATATCTTGTTTCCTTATATCCGAATTGCAAAACATATTGACCGCCCCTCGTAAAAACCGATTAGGAAGTCACACTTGAGTCTTGGGATTTTCAAATCCTTAATAATCAAACAGAGTGCATAAATGGTTGGGGAGATTTAATTGAAAAAGGCGATAGTATCGTTCAAGGTTAGTTAAAGATGAAACAAAAAATAATCATTTTATTTACAAAGATTAAAATAAGAATAATAATAAACAAAAGGAAATTATTTAAATTGAGATAGTCTCCTAATTATTATCATGAGGAGGGATTTTCAATTGCAATTAATAAATTAATGTAACTAGGCTCGGATCAAAAGGTGTAATTTGACAATACTAATAATGGAGGGGGGTTCCATTCTTACAGGTCGGTCACTTCGAGGAAGGTCCTTCTTGCGATGACTGCGAGTCAGGCACAATCCGATCAGGCATGTGGAGCACGATCCGAATGAGGCAGTTGGGGCACGATCCGAACCACACTTCCGATTAAGATAGCCAGACTTCAAAGATGACGCTCGACGGTAAATTTGAGATTACTCGTAATTCCACTGGAAGAGGAAACTTCTTTTTCCTCAAGGTAATCGATGGAGATTTTCTTCAGTTCGATTAAACAAAGGGAGACTGTTGCGAAAATTCAAAGGCTTGCCGTTCACAGAGGCTACCAATTGACTTAGGTAGAATGACGGATGAAGAAGTCACAAGACGAGACGATAAGGCCGGCTTTGAGGTGCCCAAGTATTTGTATGCCCTTTCTTGAGGTGAAGGGGGTGTTTGGAGAAAGGACTCACAAGTTCCAGACATCTTAATCCAAAGTCAATTCATCATTTAGCAGCTAGGTGCGAGACATAGCGGCTCTTTCGCCCCCCATCACCAGGGTGGGGGGGGGGAGGGAAGGCTTGAGACGAGTTGCAGGATTGGGAAATATTTTCCCAACATGCTTAGGAGTCTAAAATTTGAGAGAATATTCGAGCAGGAAATGACGTCTTCCATGGCTTGATACCATAGCAAGTGGTCTCCGATAAGTTGGGGGAGGGGGGGTCAGAGGTTGTTCTTTTACACCCCTCCCTTACATACGATGGAATTTTCTGAGAGAGAAGGAAGAACAAGGGACATCGCAAATTTGAGTAGGAGGATTTATTATTAAGGCGACAGCCCCCACCAACAAAAAAGCGGGGGACCTGACAGGATTCGACAGGCTTACAAAAGGCTATGATATTGATCTGAGCAAAAATTATTGTAAATGGGTATACAAAAAAAATTACATTTAAATTAAGGAACAAAATTAGAACCTTGTCTAAAAGGGTAGTGGAACAACAACAACAAAAAAACACTATATTAAATAAATATCTACACGGGACCATAGATATATGTACAGAGTTAAAAAAAAGAAAAATAATATGTACCTGATTAGCTGACGGGTTTACAGGCGACCTATAATTTTGTAGATTATCCAGCATTGTCGGCTAATGGATTCCGGCTAAGATTATCAGCTATACAATTTTCGGGACCACGTATATACCAAACTTTGAACTCATAATGTTGGAGTATCAAAAACCATTTGATTAGACGTCCGTTCTTGCTCATAGTATTTCGGAGGTGTGACAAAGGGCGATAGTCAGTCTCGACAATAAACTTTTTCCCTATTAAATACATGTTAAACCTTGTAATACTCCATACTATAGCTAAAGCTTACCGTTCTATTACCGAGTAATTAGGTTCAGGGGGCAGTAGATTTCGGCTCGTGTAAGCCACTGGGTAGCTTTCACCTTCCTCGGAGTATTGGAGCATCACGCATCCAATTCCTTCGTCACTTGCATCCGTCCGGATGCCGAAGGGTTGAGAAAGATTAGGGAGCCCCAAAATGAAGGCGGACGCTAGCTTGTCGTTAAGCACCTGGAATCTGGCAGTAGCCTTAGGATTCCATGAAAGGGGATCTGGGGATCTCTTTTGAAAGAGGGCACTTAAAGGGGGGGAAATAGACGCAAAATTAGGGATAAATCTACGGTAATAGGAAGCGGATGCCATGGATGACCTCAGCTGTTTCTTCGTGCGGGAAAGGGGCATCTCGACAATGGTTCTGACTCTTTCGTCCTTGGGGGGGCCATCTGATTTTTCGAGCAAAAAGGCTCTTGAGTAGTAGGGACGATGTTATGTCAAATTGATTGGATCACCCGGGGGTATCGTGGATGACATCCTCAAATCCATTTTGAAACTGCTGCAGCTGACTCTTTTAAAAATGCGCTACCTTGGAGGAGAAATTCAGCACCGGGGATGATAATTCCAGGGATCAAGTTAAAGATGGGATAGGCTAATCACCATCTTGTTCAATGCATACTACTTGCACAACACTGAGGGGGTCAGCGGGATACACCGCTTCCAAAGGGGACTCTTCATCGAGGGCCACAATATTTTTGATGCACATACGTCGGTGATATTTTTTAACATATTGATGTGGAAAACCTTATCTCATAATGGGAATCGAATCAAATAATCCACTGGTCCTTTTATCTCTAGAACGGAAAAGGGGCCCTTCCACTGACTCAGGAGTTTATTATTTTCCGTAGAAAGTAGCAACAGCACCTCCTCGCCAGGTTTAAATCTTCTTTCCTTCGTCTTTAAATCGAAATAAGTTCAAAACTTCTCCAAATTGACCTCAGCATTTTGGTACGCAATATCGGCACATATCTCGAGGCGCTTTTGGAGGTCTGGGAGATACGAATAAGAGGATTGGATTTCGTTATCCAGATGGAAATTGGTGAAAAGTTCCTTTAAAATACCAAGGGGGCCTCTAACATTTCCTCCATACAGTAATTTGAAGGGAACGAATCGTAGGGTCCTATGGGTGATTTCACGCTACGCAAACAGTGCCATGGGTAAAAAGCGGTGCCATTCTCAGAGCTGATCGATACACAGTGCCATTTAGCTTTTCGCAAACTCCGTTTACGACTGGGTGGTATAGGGTGGTAAACAGAGGTTTTATCAAGACTAGTTTTCCAACATACTCCATAAGCTCGGAGCTAATTGTCTTCCTCGATCCGACAATACCTCTTTAAGAATTCCTACCCGAGAAAAATTCGAAATGAGGGCTTCAAGGCACGAAACGCTATCAATGCGCTTAAGGGAACCTGCCTTAGGAAAACGGGTAGCGAAGTCTACCAAATTTAGGACATAACTGTGTCCTTCACTAGACGGGGAATAAAAAGGGCCAATAAGATCAATGGCCAAACGAGGAAAAGGTTCCGAGATGATCAGGTTTTCTAAAGGTGGGCTGGCTTGACGTGCAATTTTGCAGATATCCTTTGGCAGGCATCGCATGATTTACAGTACTCTGCAATTTCTCTGGCCACACCTGGCTAATAAAAATACTTAAAAACCTTCTAAGAGGTTTTATTACGACTAAAATGACCGCATAATAAACTATCGTGAGAAATCTGGAAGTATTTGGGGACGTGAGAGCGGGGAACACACAAGGTGTGTGTTTCAATTCGGTTCCGTCCGAACATTTACAATGTAACAGCTCACCATTGACAAGGTATGAGATGCTTTTTCCACCACGGGAAGACTGTTGGTCGTGAGTCCAGACTTTCTCCCAAAGGGGGAGAAGAGTTGCGCAACCTTTTTGGGCGCGGGCAAAATCATCTTTCTGAGGGGTCTGAATCTCAGGATCATCGGGGTTTTCTAAAGGAACGGGTTCTAGGGAAGCCTTAGCGGCCTGGTCCCTGGTTATGCCTAGCTTTTCCCAAAAATAAATATTCAAAAATTATTACTCTAAAAGAACACTAAAACTCTTCCTATATGGTTAGAACGGGTTAATCTTTCTAATCCAGCTGAGGATTAATTCAAATATTCCGGGAAATGGAATACAGAAAACACACAGAACGGATCCAAACTAATAATCTAAATTTTAAATATTTAATAGACTAAAGTTCCACTGATCTAGAACTAACTTGAACGTAGTTCGGCCAAAGATAGAAAAATAATGAAACTTCAACAACACTAACCAACAAATTTTAACTTTGTCTCTGCTACTTAAGTAAATGTTGTTGTATCTAACTAATTTTGCTGTGTTGATCCCAGATATGTGCTTAGATTTGTGCTAGTACGTAAGGTTCCTGAGTTATGCAACTAGGCCATATGGCTCACTTTCTCACCTTGGACCAATTAATGAAATAATTATTAGGAGTTTGAGAAGAATGAGATGTTTTTGAGCAAAGGTTGGAAATCAGGGCGCCCTATTTGCCATTATGTACGACCTTTTGCAAACCCATACAAGATATGTATTACATATAAAAGAGGTCGTACTTACCTAACTATAAATTTCTTCCAAACTGTTTGAGACTCTTGCTCTTGCGCTTGTACGTGGATAGAGGATCCTCCCGTTGTAGGAACCAGTAGTAGTGACCCATCATCTTTTCGTTGAAGCGGCCTTGATACCTGCTTTCCATCATTGCGATATCTCGATGGAACCTTTCCCAATGTTCGTTATTAATATCACCCATATTAGATGGAAAGAAATCAAGATGCGAATGCAAGAAATGCATCTTAATTCTTTCAAGGAAAGTGGTTCAAATAATGTACCACCTGTTTGGCTACGTTTGATGCGTGGTGGTGCAAAAGGAGTACCACTTTAAAAAAAGCATCTTTCGAATTGAGCAGCAGGTTAGAATCTGTACCACCTTCATAAATGCACTCTCTAAAGTTTCTGGAGGCATTTGGCTACAAATTCGGATGCCAAAATTATTTACCCTCATTGTGGCTGAATCGTCGAAGGAGAATGCTGCGTCATCGTCACTCCCTAATTGAAATTAGTAGAAATTTCATTTTTTTATAAGGTAAATATAATTATTTTAATATATTTTTGTTTCCTAAATAGAATTAAAGTATAAATATTGATATTATCAAATAAATCATACAAACGCTCAAGTAATTCGAAAAAAGAAGGTGGTACGTTATCTGTACCACTGCACAAATGTATTATAGATGTTCATATTGGCTTACGCATTTCACATATGCGCTTCATATATTAATTTTTGAAATAATTAGAGCTTTTATATATATACATATATATATATATATATATATATATATATATATATATATATATTCTTTCGGTAACATCAATTGAAACTTCAGATGTTGATGAAGAGCTTGAAGATAGTGAAGAGAATATATTATCCCCTGTCGTAGTATGCCCCCATTTTTTGTTCTAAGAGTGCTAAGAGTGCTAATATATTGATATTATAATAATATCTTAAAGAATAGAGCCGTTGGAAACACGTAAGGATAAAGAGAAACGCACAATAATTCCCAAAATGAACTTATATTTTAACTCTAACAATTGAATACACAACATTTAAACATTAACCACAGCAATACTCTGAATATTATCATGAACAAGAATTAATTTTATTTGTTCGACCCTCTAAAATTGGTTAATTTCGCTACTCACAGCAATATATATAAGATTTAGGCTTACGGACTCTACTGGAGTTTAAATCCCTCAGGAATGTTATTGCCTCACGATGCGTGCCGCCTGGCCAGATGTAGATGGGCGAGATCACGATGTCCTTTTGGCGAGGGTAGCAGCTGGGGGAGCCACACGGTATTCCAAGGGGGGGGGTGTTCTTCAAGGACGAGGACAATTACGGTGCTTTATGCGGCACCAAGGTAGTCGTGGTCTCTCTGGCGAGAGGGAGTCAAACTTGGTTCTTAAACCAAGTTAACTTGGATTGCGGTGTGACCACTGGGTAACGAGCTCGAGGGGGAGCTTTTCTCCTTCGTTACTTAATTCCTCATGGGCGAGGACTGAACTCGGGGAGGGTCTTCTTCCAGGGCAAGGATCAATGAGGGGGGGATTTTTTCTGAAGAGAATAAGTTACTTTAAGTTCGGTTTGGTAACCAGGAACTAGCTCGAGGATGAGCTTCTTCTTAGTTTCAGTCTTCTTCAAGGGCGAGTATAACGGAGGAGGATTTCTCTGACGAGAATAAGTTTAACTTGGTTCCTTAACCAAGTTAACTTATGAGTTCGGTGTGGCCACCGAATAACGGGCTCACGGGGGAGCCTTTTCCTTCTTCCTTTCTTGATTTCTCAAGGACAAGGAATACCCCTGGTGTTTAAGAGGCACCAAGATATGAGGAGTCTCTCTGACGAGAATAAGATGAACTTAATAAAGTTAACTTAACGTTTGGTTTGATAACCATGGACTAGCTCGAGGAAGAGCTGCTTCTTAGCCCCTTAAGGTAGGTAGCCCTGCCTCTTTTGCAGGGTACTTCTTGATCTGGAGAGCCAAGTGATCTACCTATCCAGTCTAGGTAGCTCAGTTTTAATCGAGGACTTCGTCAACTGGAATCTGACGTATACTACCGATATTTTCCTCAGTGTTCCTCATTTATACCTTGTCACCCCACTGGTAGAGTGGTAAGGGAAGGAGGGGCTTGAGGACGGGCCCAGGAGAGTTCTTATGTCCAACGGTTTTCCCACCAAGTCTTACATCGGCTCCTCGTTAGCCTTCGAGCTTGGGAGAAACACGTCTCCAATTTATTATTTGACGTGAAATTGAATCTTACTCTCCTGGGGGAGATCTTGCATTGGTCTCTTATAGCACGGTGTGGTGCGACACTGCCGTTAAGCGCTTGACCCGCCGATGCCTTCGGCCGGATGTCTTTGTGGTAACCGACTTGTGACTCCGCCACAAGTGAACGGTGGGGGGGGGGGGGGGAAGTCACGATTTTCCTACACACCTCCCATCGAAGAACTTAATGGTGGGGGGGGGGGGACTCCCGGGAACTGAAAACAACTTACTCAACCTAGTTGAGATTAGCAAAGTTGTATTTCTTTGAGCCCTCTCTTACATTAAGTTTCCTTACACATGAGCGCCCTCGCGCGCATTTACACAGGCAATGTGTCAAACTAGACCTACTCGCAATACAATTTTACATGAAAATAACAAAACCTTAATTCGTCGATTACCCACAAATAAAAACAAAAAAACAAGCTACTTCCTTACATTTCTAAGTTTTTGAGAACTTACATCCTACCGATAAATGTTAACACGAACAACAAATGAGAACATGGTTTCACGCTCATAGGTACTGAAATAACCCTCAATGGTATTTCGTCTCCGCCTATAGAGCAGCTGTACTTTATCCTCTCCTTTGATGTAGCTAATACTAAAATGGTGCTCTAATACCAATACTTTACCGCAGCTGGGTTGGCCGTTCGGTTTATTGAGTCTACCCAAGTATGTTACTAAATGGTAGCGGTATTTCAACCTACTCGATTTACCCTTCTTATGGTACTTGACTACCTTTAAACTGAACATTATGGCTAGAGCGGCCTGTTGCAGCGGGGCATAATCGATGAGAACTCGAGTCCCATAATCATTCTTTATCAAGGTACACTGTGAGATCAAGTGTGGGTTCGATCTTTGGGGATCAAAAAAACATTTCCCTGCGAGGTCGTTAATGGGCGTGGCACTCACTTCGACTTGGCGTATTAGTGGTAACTCCGAGGACGTTCCGTTCGGGGAGGAGACTACTAGGGATAGGGGATACTCATCCGCGTCTACCATTTGACTAGTATTACCTGGGTGTATCGCAATAGCACTTCTTTCCTCCTTCCTTGTCAACTCATTTGACTAGATTCTCTTCGCAGGTAGTTCCTTAGGTACACCTGCTCGTACCTCTACCCTACCTTCTACTTCTTCCCTGATAACCCCATTTGGCTGGTTCTCCTCGTAGGTTTTCCTTTAGATACTCCTGCTGGTACCTCATCCCTACTTTCTACTTCTTCCATCGTTACCCCATTTGGCTGGGTTTCCCTCAATGGTCCTTTCTTAGGTCCAGGCCGAGCTCCAACTTCCTCGACCTCTATCAGATTCTCGATAGGTGCTCTTTCGAGTGCGAGCGATCTTTCCTTTACTTCTCTCTCTACTCTTTCAGCTTGAGCAAGTTTTTTTTCCCTCTGTATTCTTCTTTCATCTATTTCTTTTTTAATCTTTATTCTCCTCTCTTTCGACTCCTTTTCCCTTTTCATTCTCCTTTCCTCGGCTTCTTTTTCTGCTTTCGCTATTTCGTTTTCCCGTCGAGTTCTTTTTTCTTCATCTTCAAGCTTTATCTTTAGTCTTCTTTCCTCATCTTCCCTTTCTATCCTTATTCTGAATTCTTTTGCTTCTCTTTTCAACCGTCTTATTCTTTCGTTTATTCTACTTCCGCTTGAGAATCTTCTTTCCTCTATTTCTATTTTCCGCTGTATTCGGGCTTCTTCCCTTTTTCGGTCCAATCGTATTTCCATTGATTCACATTCTCTTTTTTCCTCTCTTATTATATCCTCTGTTTCTCTATCCAACTTTATTAATTCTTGTTCTTCTTCTATATCCAAAACTCTTTATTCTTCTTCACAATCTATTCTAAGTTCTGCCATGACGTAGTCATGCATCTCTGTGCCTTCAAGTTCCAGACTTTGGGCTTGTTGGTAAAATCTTTTGACCGGATTCATTTTGTGTTGGTCCGTCTATTTTTGCTTTCTGTATTCTCAGGTAATTATGCTACCACTCACCAGGTAGCGCTCAGCATAACTTAACCTTACTCCCACTACTATGTTGATTGAAATACCACTCCGACAACAAATTTACCACTTGGCCTACTAATTACCTTCAGATTGTTACCACCCTTAACTCTACCAATATTGATATTATAAAATAATTCCCCAAATAACTTATATTTTAACTCTAACAATTGAATACACAGCATTTAAACATTAACCACAGCAATACTCTGAATATTATCATAAACAAGAATTAATTCAATTAGTTCGACCCTCTAAAATTGGTTAATTTCGCTACTCACAGCAATATATATATATAAGATGTGGCTTACGGACTCTACTGGAGTTTAAATCCCTCAGGAATGTTATTGTCTCACGACGCGTGCCACCTGGCCAGATGTAGATGGGCAAGATCACGATGTCCTTTTGGCGACGGTAGCAACTGGGAAGTCCACACGGTTTTCCGGGGGGGGGAGGGGGGGGTTCTTCAAGGACGAGGACAATTACGGTGCTTTATGCGGCACCAAGGTAGTCGTGGTCTCTCTGGCGGGAGGGAGTCGAACTTGGTTCTTAAACCAAGTTAACTTGGAGTGCGGTGTGATTACCGAGTAACGAGCTCGAGGGGGAGCTTTTCTCATTCGTTGCTTAATTCCTCATGGGCGAGGACTGAACTCGGGGAGGGTCTTCTTCCAGGGCGAGGATTAATGAGGGGGATATTTTTCCTGAAGAGAATAAGTTACTTTAAGTTCGGTTTGGTAACCAGGAACTAGCTCGAGGATGAGCTTCTTCTTAGTTTCAGTCTTCTTCAAGGGCGAGTATAACGGAGGAGGATTTCTCTGACGAGAATAAGTTGAACTTGGTTCCTTAACCAAGTTAACTTATGAGTTCGGTGTGGCCACCGAATTAGGGGCTCGAGGGGGAGACTTTTCCTTCTTCCTTTCTTGATTCCTCGAGGACTAGTAAAAACCCTGGTGTTTAAGATGCACCAGGATATGAAGAGTCTCTCTGACGAGAACAAGATGAACTTAACAAAGTTAACTTAACGTTTGTTTTAATAACCAGGGTCTAGCTCGAGGATAAGCAACTTCTTAGCCCCTTAAGGTAGGTAGCCCTGCCTCTTTTGCAGGGTATTTCTTGGTCTGGCAAGCCAAGTAATCTACCTATCCAGTCTAGGTAGCTCGGATTTAATCGAGGACTTCGTTACCGGGAGTCTGACGTATACTACCGAGATTTTCCTCAGTGTTATTCATTTATACCTTGTCACCCTGCTAGGGGAGTGGTAAGCGGGGAAGGGGATTGAGGACGGCCCCAAAAGAGTTCTTATGCCCAACGGTTTTTCCTTACAAGTCTTACATCGGCTCCTCGTTAGCCTTCGAGCTAGGGAGAAACACGTCTCCAATTTCTTATTTGACGTAAAATTGAATCTCACTCTCCTGGGGGGGATCTTGCATTGGTCTTTCATAGCGCCGTGTGGTGCGACACTGCGGTTAAGCGCTTGACCCGCCAATGCCTTCGGCCGGATGTCTTTGCGGTAACCGCCTTGTGACTCCGCCACGAGGGAACGGGGGAGGAGGAGTGACGATTCACCTAAATCCCCTATTGAAGAATATTCACAATCATCGTCCTCAGACAGTGATTTAGACGATGTATCACTATTTACAATTTGCTCTTCTGCTCAAGCGACTCTACCGAAATAAAGAAAAAAATATTCTGCGGAAGTAGCGAACAAATTTTCAAAGTAATTTGGGGTAGGTGATGATCTAAGACAACTAGATGAAGCTACCCCTTGCACAATATTTTTTGAACTTTTTTCAAATCAAATTATTGACCATATTGTTTTTCACACAAATTTAAATGCTCATCAGTCAGAAAAGAAATTTGTTTCAGTTAGCAATGATAAATTGACATATTTTCTTGCGATTAATTTGCTTATGGGAATTAAAAAATTCCCCATTTACGGGGATCACTGGAGTAGTGATTCTTTTATTTCCAATTTCCATCTAATTTCAAAGAAGATAAAAGTTTGAAGCGAAGAGAATATGACTGGTATATAAGTGAAGATAGAATATCTGTGTAGAAATGGAAAGATAGACGTATGGTGCGTGTTACATCTAGCTATCATTGCCTAACTGCTGTAGTACAAGTTTCAAGAAAAGAAAGATGGAAGTACTACTGAAATCAATTGGCCTGAAGCTATTAAAGATTATAACGAACATATTAATTGTGTAGATATATTTGAATAGCTGAAGGCGTTATATGAAATAGATCGAAAAAGCCACAAATGGTGGCACAGAATATTTTTCTATTTCCTCTATGTAGCCGTTGTAAATGCCTTTATTATTTATAAAAATATATTACCTGAAAAGATGAATATGAAAAACTTTCGTTTGAAACTGTTGACGGACTTATTTCAGCAACTTTTTTCACAAAGGTAAGAGAAAAAGGTTCATCCTTTAGAATTAATAAGCATAAGCCTCAGGTGCCACTTGAAATCAGGAAGCAAGAATCAACTCATCAACCAAGAAGAGGAACAAGAAGAAGATGTGGCTTATGCAGCACAAGAGCAAAACAATCCAGAACAGAGTGGGAATGCTCGGTTTGCAGTGTGGACCTTTGCCTTGGAAAAAATAAAACTTGCATTCAAGATTTTCATGAACAAACATACTACTCATGCATGTTAAACAATAGAAAAAAATGTTGTTTAAAAGGAATCAAATTTAAGGAGGTTAAAAGGAAATTAAAGAATTTTTTCTTGATTTATGTTTGTTTTGGGAGGGGGAAAATTTACTATGGAAATTTGTACGGTGGTACACTATGAGTACAACCTTAATAAGTAGTTAACTAGTTATACTTTTTCAAAAATAATAGTGAAATATGATTTTGGTGAAGATTTATTGTTAATATCAAACAAAATATTTTATTTTATTTCAACAAATAATCCTTTGCCCTTCTTGAGCTTTTTTTATCCCAATAACTTTGCCCCTCAAAGGGTTAAGAGGTATCCGACATTCCATTTGTTCATAAGCCTTTAGCCTGTTGTCCACTTGTTCTTCATACTTTTCAGCCCTATGATTACCAAAGAAGTTCTGCACTGCATGGACAAATGCCTCCCATGCTGCAAACTTATATGGAGTTAGTTTATTTCTGAACTCTGTCACGTATCAATTCTCTGATCTCCGGCCCTACAAAAATGCCGGCTTTAAGTTTAGCATCGGTTTTTTTTTGGCTCTAAATTTCTCTTTGAGATACTAGAATCCATCATAATCATGGGCTATTGATTTACCAAAATTCGTGATAAGGCCAAGTTTGATCTGAAATGGAGGAAGTTAGATCTTCTGTGGATGTACCAAAGGCATGTGCTTCACATTGTATCGGCCAACTACATATGTGTTCTTCTCTTTCGGGCCACCTTTTGACAATATAATGATTCCTGTCATCACGGCTGTTCCATAGGCATAAGAAGCACATATTGTTTGTATATATTAGCTGCAGTCCAAGAAGTATAGAAATTACCTTTAGATCACCGGAGATATGCCAATCATGATGCGAGTCATGAACACCTTCCAAAATAAATTTCATCGAACAATGTCTCTATCATCCTAACAATAAGTGGGACAGGAATTAAAAGTTTTTTGTTACCATTGTGTATCAACACAGCTGTGAGGCTAGTAGTGCTTGCATCGATGAATAGTCTCGATTCATCAGGTAAATGCGCGTTTCCTAGCTGATTCATGAGGCCATTAACATTAGTACAGAAACAAGCACAATCTTCTTTATAGAAGGCACCTAAGGCCTCATGGCGTTTAAGGAAAGTAGATATTTTTGCACCATTCTCTAGAAGATTCCATTGCAGTAGTCTGGAGCCCAACAGTTCTGCGCTCTTCTTTGACAATGACAAATACCTACCTAAATCATTCAATCTTTCTTGATTTATCAACTGGATCTTCTTTTCCTAAGAATCATTCTCATACATTTCATCGTCATTGTTATCCTCATCTTCAGGCGATGAATTATCTTCTTTAACTGAACTAGTTGATGGAGGAACTGGGATTGGCATCTCCATATTATGAGGGACTGGTTTTATAGCTCACTTGCAATCTGGATATACAATTTTGAATTGTTCTTATTTGAGAATCCCGCAATATTTCTCAGACAAAATTAGCAATCAAAAACATGATTTGTTGGCTCACGCCACACCATTGGTACAGCAAAAGGCATACCCTTCTGTTTGCCATTTAACCACTGTATGAGCCCCGTATAACACACAGTACAAGATTTGTGAGGTGCCTAGGGTTTGTCTTGGTCACCAACTTTACAACCAAATTAATAATTGTATGCAGTTTTCACTCTTTTAACTAAACTTTTCCGTTGGTTGCTTGGCTATATCTTCCACAGATATAACAAAAGTTGTCTGCTATTTATACATCCTCGCCGATTTATGTTTTCAACCTAGTTTGTATATATACTCATATATACTTTTGTACAATCTTATTTCATTTACAAATTAATTAAGAGATAAATCTGAAAGAAAAATGCAATTAATCACCCTATGTAAATACTGTTTCTACACCACTAATATAATGGCTTAATTTGACAACGTGATAAAGCAGGAGTGTAACGCAGGAACGAAACACACACAACACATCCTCTCACTACGGTAGCCGAAGCAACACTGCCCATATGTCTAACTAAAGAGTATGTGTGTAAATGTGTAGCTCAGGAACCTTACTTGCTAGAACAATTCTGATTCGATATTCAGAAACAGCATACTCGATAAATCACAATCTAATACCCAAGTAGCAAAATCATTGTTGAATAGTGTACAGAGAGGGAACTACTAAAGCTCAAAGGGGATGCAAATCAACTAAACTGATTTACTATGTAATAGACCTCACATACTTGACACCAGTTTTTATAATATAGAAATAATATATATATATATATATATATATATATATATATATATATATATATATAATATATGTCGTGGTACAACCACTCTATACCATACACTATCCTATATTATGTGGGGTGACTTAATCACCTACTGTAACGCGAAACGTTGGAGGACTGTTCATAGGGATTAACGACTGACTAGGAGGTCACACTTGAGGCATTGGGTTTTCAAATCTTTAATAATCAGACAGAGTGCATAAATGGCTGGCGAGGTTTACCTGAATAGACCGAGAGTATCGTTTAAGGTTAGGTAAAGATGAAACAACAAAGATATAATTTTATTTACAAGGATTAAAATAAGAATAATAATAGACAAAAGGAAATTATTTAAATTGAAATAGTCTCTTGATAATTATTATGCGGAGGGATTCTCAAATGGAATTATTAGATTAATGTAACTAGGCTTAGAACAAAAGGGGGAACCTGACAATACTAAATTTGAAGAGTTTCCAGTCTTACGGGTCGGTGACTTAGAGGAAGGTCCTTCTTGCGATGAGGCGAGTGAGGTATGATCCGAATGAGGCAGGTGGGGCACGATCCGAACCAACTTTTCGATCAAGATAGCCAAACTTCAAAGATGACGCTCGAAGGGAAGTATGGGATTACTCGTAATCCCACTGGAAAAGGAAATTTCTTTTTACTTTAGTTAATGAGGGAGATTTTCTTCGGTTCGATTAAACGAAGGGAGACTGTTGTTCAAATTTAAAGGGTTGCCGTTCACAGAAGCTACCAATTGACTTGGGTAGAATCACAGCTGTAGAAGGCTTGCTGTCTGACGAACGCTCACGGGACGAGACGATAAGGACAGCCTTGAGGTGCCGGATGGACTCATCGAACTAGAGAATAACCCGAGTGTTTGTATGCCCGATTGTGGATGGAAAGTGGGAGTTTGAAGAAAGGAGTCAAAAGCTCTAGACATCTTAAACCGGAAGCTGGGTCGATTCATCATTTAGCAGCAAGGGGCGAGACATAGCAGGTGGTCTCCGATAAATTAGGGGGATGGGGGTCATAGTTCGAATCGCTTCCCTGCACGGTTTTTCAAAAAAGGTAATAAATATTACTGTAAGAAAAATTTATTCCGTTTTCTCTTTCAATGTGGTTTATTGCATTCATCTTCATCATTTTCTCGCGCTACTTTGAGAGATATTATATATATATATATATATATATATATATATATATATATATATATATATATATATATATATATATATAAGAACAACCTATGACTCCCATCCCCCTAATTTATCGGACACCACTGGCGAAGGTCGCGCAAGCCCTACTAGCCTCAAAGCTGTGTTGGTACACAATGGTAACAAAAAACTTTCAATACCTGTCCCCATTATTGTTGGGTTGATAGAGACATTGCTCGATGAAATTTATTTTGAAAGGTGTTCATGACTCGCATCATGATTGGCATATCTCCGGTGATCTAAAGGTAATTTCTATACTTCTTGGACTGCAGCTAATATATACAAACAATATGTGCTTCTTATGCCTATGGAACAGCTATGATGACAGGAATCATTATATTGTCAAAAGGTGGCCCGAAAGAGAAGAACACATATGTAGTTGGCCAATACAATGTGAAGCACATGCCTTTGGTACATCCACAGAAGATCTAACTTCCTCCATTTCAGATCAAACTTGGCCTTATCACGAATTTTGGTAAATCAATAGCCCATGATTATGATGGATTCTAGTATCTCAAAGAGAAATTTAGAGCCAAAAAAAAACCGATGCTAAACTTAAAGCCGGCATTTTTGTAGGGCCGGAGATCAGAGAATTGATACGTGACAGAGTTCAGAAATAAACTAACTCCATATAAGTTTGCAGCATGGGAGGCATTTGTCCATGCAGTGCAGAACTTCTTTGGTAATCATAGGGCTGAAAAGTATGAAGAACAAGTGGACAACAGGCTAAAGGCTTATGAACAAATGGAATGTCGGATACCTCTTAACCCTTTGAGGGGCAAAGTTATTGGGATAAAAAAAGCTCAAGAAGGGCAAAGGATTATTTGTTGAAATAAAATAAAATATTTTGTTTGATATTAACAATAAATCTTCACCAAAATCATATTTCACTATTATTTTTGAAAAAGTATAACTAGTTAACTACTTATTAAGGTGGTACTCATAGTGTACCACCGTACAAATTTCCATAGTAAATTTTTCCCCTTCCAAAACAAACATAAATGAAGAAAAAATTCTTTAATTTCCTTTTAACCTCTATAAATTTGATTCCTTTTAAACAACATTTTTTTTATTGTTCAACATGCATGAGTAGTATGTTTATTCATGAAAATCTTGAATGCAAGTTTTATTTTTTCCAAGGCAAAGGTCCACACTGCAAACCGAGCATTCCCACTCTGTTCTGGATTGTTTTGCTCTTGTGCTGCATAAGCCACATCTTCTTCTTGTTCCTCTTCTTGGTTGATGAGTTGATTCTTGCTTCCTGATTTCAAGTGGCACCTGAGGCTTATGCTTATTAATTCTAAAGGATGAACCTTTTTCTCTTAGCTTTGTGACGTAAGTTGCTGAAATAAGTCCGTCAACAGTTTCAAACGAAAGTTTTTCATATTCATCTTTTCAGGTAATATATTCTTATAAATTATAAAGGCATTTACAACGGCTACATAGAGGAAATAGAAAAATATTTTGTGCCACCATTTGTGGCTTTTTCGATCTATTTCATATAACGCTTTCAGCTATTCAAATATATCTACACAATTCATATGTTCGTTATAATCTTTAATAGCTTCAGGCCAATTGATTTCAGTAGTACTTCCATCTTTCTTTTCTTGAAACTTGTACTACAGCAGTTGGGCAATGATAGCTAGATGTAACACGCACCATACGTCTATCTTTCCATTTGTACACAGATATTACATCTTCACTTATATACCAGTCATATTCTCCTCACTTCATACTTTTATGTTCTTTGAAATTAGATGGAAATTTTTTCCTATTATGGTTTACTGTACCACGTGAATGCAGAGAATGCTCTTTCAGATCCTTAAATAAATCGTAACTAGTGAAATAATTGTCAAAAAAACCTCTATGATTTCCCCGTTGAAGTGGTTGCGTAAGCTTCCGAACAACACTACCATCCTAAATCTTTAATAACATTTCCTTGCACCCTACCAGTGTATATTTTCCCATCAAGAAAATACCTGACTTCTCAGCTAGAACCCATACTTTATAACCTCTTTTAATTGGTTTCATCGGATTATATTGCTTTAGGGTATTGTGACCTTGGAATCTGACCATACTCATCAACAGCAACTATTTCGCTAGGCAGGTTACTTTTTTTAAAATTTCCAATAAGCATTTGAATTAAAAGCCTTACTTTCTGAAGCTTGTCGAAGTCTGTGGAATCTCTTTGAGGCATGAATGCATTATCATTCAAATGTAATTTGCATAAGATCCAATCAAATCTTTTTACAGAAATCAAATTGGAAATGAAAGAATCACTACTCCAGTGATCCCTCTAACTGGAGAATTTTTTAATTTCCATAAGCAAATTAATCGCAAGAAAATATTTCATTTCATCATTGCTAACTGAGACAAATTTTTTTTCTGACTGATGAGCATTTAAATTTGTGTCAAAAACAATATAGTCAATAATTTGATTTGAAAAAAGTTCAAGAAATATTTTGCAAGGGGTAGCTTCATCTAGTTGTCTTAGAGCATCACTTACCCCAAATGACTTTGAAAATTTGTTCGCTCCTTCCGCTGAATATTTTTTTCTTCATTTCGGTAGAGTCGCTTGAGCAGAAGAGCAAATTGTAGATAATGGTACATCGTCTAAATCACTGTCTGACGATGATGATTGTGAATATTCTTCAATAGGGAATAATATATTCTCTTCACTATCTTCAAGCTCTTCATCAACATCTGAAGTGTCAATTGAGTTTTCCGAAGGACATATATATGTATATATATATATATATATATATATATATATATATATATATATATATATATATATATATATGTATATATATATATATATATATATATATATATATATATATATATATATATATATATATATATATATATATATATATATATAAAAGCTCTAATTATCTCAAAAATTAATATATGAAGCGCATATGTGAAATTTGAAAGCCTATTTATGTGAGGAACATATATATATATATCCAGCGAAAATAGGTTGGAAATGCGTAGGCCAATATGAACATCTATAATACATTTGTGCAGTGGTACAGATAACGTACCACCTTCTTTTTTCGAATTTCTTGAGCGTTTGTATGATTGATTTGATAATATCAACATAAATACTTTAATTCTATTTAGGAAACAAAAATATATTAAAATAATTATATTTACCTTATAAAAAACTGAAATTTCTACTAATTTCAATTAGGGAGTGACGATGACGCAGCATTCTCCTTCGACGATTCAGCCACAATGGGGGTAAATAATTTTGGCATCCGAATTTGTAGCCAAATGCCTCCAGAAGCTTCAGAGAGTACATTTATGAAGGTGGTACAGATTCTGAGCTGCTGCTCAATTCGAAAGATGCTTTTTTTTAAGTGGTACTCCTTTTGCACCACCACTCATCAAACGTAGCCAAACAGGTGGTACATTATTTGAACCACTTTCCTTTAAAGGGTTAAGATGCATTTCTTGCATTCGCATCTTAATTTATTTCCATCTAATATGGGTGATATTAGTGACGAACATGAGGAAAGGTTCCACCGAGATATCGCAATGATGGAAAGCAGGTATCAAGGCCGCTTCAACGAAAAGATGATGGGTCACTACTGCTGGTTCCTACAACGGGAGGATCCTATATCCACGTACAAGCCCAAGAGCAAGAGTCTCAAACAGTTTGGAAGAAATTTATAGTTAGGTGAGTACGACCTCTTTTATATGTAATACATATCTTGTATGGGTTTGCAAAAGGTCGTACACAATGGCAAATTGGGCGCCCTGATTCCCAACCTTTGCTCAGAAACATCTCATTCTTCTCAAACTCCTAATAATTATTCCATTAATTGATCCAAGGTGAGGAAGTGAGCCATATGGCCTAGTTGCATAACTCAGGAACCTTACGTACTAGCACAAATCTAAGCACATATCTAGGATCAACACAGCAAAATTAGTTCGATACAACAACATTTACTTAAGTAGCAGAGACAAAGTTAAAATTTGTTGGTTAGTGTTGTTGAAGTTTCATTATTTTTCTATCTTTGGCCGAACTACGTTCAAGTTAGTTCTAGATCAATGGAACTTTAGTCTATTAAATATTTAAAATTTAGATTAATAGTTTAAACCGGTTCTGCGTGTTTCTGTATTCCATTTCCCGGAATATTTGAATTAATCCTCAGCCGGATTAGAAAGATTAACCCGTTCTAACCATATAGGAAGAGTTGTAGTGTTCTTTTAGAGTAATAATTTTTGAATATTTATTTTTGGGAAAAGCTAGGCATAACCAGGGCCCAGGCTGCCAAGGCTTTCCTGGAACCCGTTCCAAAAATCCTTGTATAAAACTGTGCGCTTCACAGTTCCAGCGACGCTATATTTGACTTTTGTGCGCATGCTCACATGTCCGAAAGAACAAGCTGCACGCTAGGGAGAGAGCATTGTGGCTCACGCAGTGCCGACCCTGGTTTGCTGTTGGAATGTATAGTGTTTCTTTTTCACTCCGCTTGTCTTGTGCTTAAAAACGTTTCTATTTTCTTGAATGTGTTAAAGTGTAAAATTTAATTTATATTTATTTGGAAATTCAATTTATTAATTTAGCTGCTGAAATTTATCTTGGAAAATAATCTAGATGATGTTCCTAGTGAAAGTAGGAAACTGATAAAAATCCTGTTGACATTTTTCATGACTAGATCAGAGGCAGATCGATTCTTTTCACACAGAAAAGAATAAAAACTTTTCTTAGGAACATTATGAATTCTGAAAGACTAAATACCCTTGTAGTGCTTTCAATGGAGAAAGAATTGCTCAGCAGTCATCCTGAGATCAAGGAAAATATAATTAATGTTTTCGTGCAAATTAAAACAAGAAAAAGGGATTTCATTTTTAAATAAATTGATTAACCTTGAACTGTAACAATTTAGGCTACTAGTAAGTACAAAAGGTTTGATTTTGTTCTATTTAGGATTTTATCAAGTTTATAAATTTTCTTTTTATATATTTATTTCCTTTTACACAATATTGAAACAATGCTAAAAACATTCTGATGCAGCATCCCCACTAATTTTAGCTACGTGGCGCCACTATGTGACTAATATAAATTAGGAATCGATATTTGAGTATGATAATCAAGCAGCATAAATAAACGATGGTTTAACTTGTAAACGAATGATTTAACAGTGCGGTAGCACAAAATTCCTTTTAATATTAAAAATCTAAGCAAGGAAAGGTTTGTCAAGCACTTGAAAGTAGTTCAGTGTATAAGTTTATGAATAGAATATATAAATAGTACTTTGAAATATAACGTAAAAGATTTTAAATTTTTTCAGTCACCGATCCCCCCTTTTATTCACCAATCATTCACCACAACTTCCTCTTTAGGTTTATACCTTTCTTTGGTCCACACACTTTGAAAACGATCCCCAAAGTTAGCTCCATAATCAAAACACACTTCCCTGTTTTGGATCGAAAGATAATCACACCGAATGGCCATTATAATCGGCTCACTTTTTCGTTACAAAGATACACTTTCAATTGCTTACCACTCTTCTCTAATATACCACTTCTAGCGAGCGTTTCTTTTGCGCCCTAATCTATATCGGCTCAATGAGTCAAACGTTGCAATTGAGAGTTGTAAAGCACGCTGGATGGTAAAGTTAAACAAGGCTCTCGCTACTTGAACGCTACCGTTCTAGGATTTGACTCCATGTGGAACTTATAAATAAAGGTAAAGATCGACAAATTCTCATTTAATTCATCTCCAAACACCTTTTAAGATCTATACATCCTTGAATTCTTATACATTTTTCTAGCTGAAATACCTCTTAATGACCAAAAATCATCTTTTCCATTTTCGTTCCTCGTTAAATATCTCCATTTTTTATCATTATTTTGTACAAATAAGATATTAATATAGACACATTGTATTTTCGTAAATTGGCTGCCATGGGGTTATGTTTAAAACCTGATGATAAGGCAGGCAATTGAAAGGTTATTGTATTAATAGACCAGCCATGGCTTCGCCACTCTTCGCACAAGGGATAAGAGCTTGTCCTTTGCTGCGCTCGTTACCAGACCTTCGGGCTGTTGGCCTCCGGCCTCTTTAGCCTTTAAACCGCTTTTATTAACCCTCTTTCATAAGAGTCTTAATTATTTGTTTAAATACCCCCCTTGTTATCTCTAAAAAGAAAGAAAATATATAGATACACTAAAAATTAAATAATAATAATAATAACCAAAATAAAAAAATAATAACGACAATAAGAGCAAGAACAATATCAATAATAATACTAATACTACTACTAATAAAATCTATAAAGGACATCCAAACCAAGAGATTTTTTTAAATCCTGTTGTAAAAATAAATAGTTAGGGACGATAATAATAATTATGATAATATATATGTATATTTTTTATATCCCGCGTATATCTCCCGCAGACGGGGTGGTACATGCTCAATGACACTTCCACTCCACCATTCGAACACATTATACGCTGCTTAACCAAAGTGACTTACCTACTACCTTTTCATCCATCATCATATTCCGCCTCCCCGGTTTCCACTGAAAACTTCATTACCCCCGTTTGTGTGTCACCCTACAGAGCTCGTCATCCACAGGCTCCTTCCAGCAATGACATCTCTCGTACATTCAGCCACCCACTTCTCGGACGCACACGCTGTCTCCTTCCTATCACTCGAGATCTATCCACTCTCTTTACCAGCCTTTCATCCTCTATTCTCTCTAGATGACCATAACATCTCGTCACACTTCTAACAGGTCATTCAAGAAAACTCACTTTACTTCCACATCTCTCTCGCACTCTTTTATTTCTCAAACTGTCAATCAAACTCACTCACAAACACTTCTCAGATATTTCACTTCCATAGCTTCAAACTTTCTGCTTTCGTTCGAACTCACCGCCCATGTTTCACATCCATAAAGAGCAGTGGGAACCACTACTCCTTCATGCAATCCATTTAGTGCCTGCCTGTTCATTCGATGCCCATTCGTGAGACTCCTTATTGCACCATATACTTGCACTCTCTTTTCCATTCACTGCAATATTTCATTTTCACTCTTCCATCAGCTGCCAGGTCTACAGCCAGCTACTTAAAACACAACACTTCTTCCAGCCTCCTCACATTTAGACTCACTTGCAGCACACTCATTCCTTCACTATTGAATCACATTACCTTGCTTTTGATTTCATTCACACTGACTTCCTTCTGCTACACGCAATCCCAAATGCATTGACCAGTGCATGTAGTTTCTCTTTTGAGTCAGCCACCAGCACTGAATGATCCGAGTGCCACAATTCTTCAAGCTCGAACATCTCTCCATTTTCACTCACTAATGCTGCACCACTACCCCCCACTTTTGGATTCACCTCTTTCACCACGCCACCCATATACAGACTAAACAGCCAGGGGTGCCCCCACGCATCTTTGTCTGAGTCCATTTTTACACTGAACCAGTCACCTTCCTTTCTCTCAACCATCACACGTGCTTTACAGTCATAATAAAAGCTTTTCATAGCTCTTATTAGGATGCATTCAATCCCAAGCATTCTCAACACATTCCACATCCACTTTAGATCTACTCTGTTATACACTTTCTCGAGATCTATAAAGGCAATGTACAACACTTTTATTCTTTTTCGCCATTTTCTCTCATATATTTTGTAAGGTAAAATCTTATCCACACACATTCACCCCTTCCTAAACCCCTCCTGTTCCTCTACAATTAAATTTTCCGTGCACTCCTAACTCTTTCCCTCAAGACTCGTCCATATACCTTTCCAGGCACACTAAACAGACTTATACCTCTATAACCCCTACACTCAGTTCTTTCACCTTTTCCCATGAAAAAAGGAACACTACCTGCATTCATCCAATATTCCAGCACAAATCCCTGGACCATACATACATGAAACAACCTCACCAACTACTCTACTACACACTCTCCTACCGCTTTCAGCATCTCACATGTTATCGCATACATACACGCTGACCTTCCACTTTTTGTCCTTTTCACTGCCTCTTCCACTTCCTTTTTACTAATTGTTTCACTCTCTCTAATTCATTCTGATGACATCCCACCTCTCCCATATTTAGCAAATTTTTAAAATATTTTCCACATCTCTTCCTTACTTCTTCATCTGTAATGATTACTTCACCCCCTTTCTCTTTCACTCTCATTTCGATCGCCTCTATCTACTTTCTCACATAATTTACGTCCTTCTAAAATTGCTTTATATTCTAACTGAAGTACTCAAACTCTCTTTCACCCAACCTATCATTCGCTTCTCTTTAGTTCAGCCACTCGATTTTTCACCTACTGTTTCGTCCTCCTATACTTTTCTTTGTTTTTCGCCCTTCTGTTCTGTCTAAACTTGTTGAATAGTTCACGGTTCTCTTTCAATGACTCTTCCAATTCAGCATTCTACCATTCGCTACCCTTCCGAACTCTCGCTTCTCCAAGCACCCTAATTCCACATGCTTTTCTGGCATCTTCTATGCTATCACGCATCAAGCTCCACTCACCTTCACACCCAAAGCCTCAGACTCTCTTATCACTTCCAACTCCCTTATAACACATTCTTTGTATTCTTCCTTGCTCTTCGCTTTTTTCATCTTCTCAACCCTTATACCCCCTTCTTTGCCCAGCAACTTTGTTTGCCAACCCATTCACTCTTTACTCTTATTTCTACTATCACCAGGTGATGGACGGTTAAGTCTCACACCATCCTTCTCTTTGCATCTACATCCAAACTTCTCTTCACATTCTCTCTTCCTATCAGAACATAGTCTAACATTTTTCTTTGATCCTCAATCACTCTTTCTCCCACCTGCCTACCCAGTCTTTCCCAAGTAGATTTCTTGTGTTCTCTATTTTTAAACCATGTTTTCCCTGCTACCATCTCTTTCAACATACATTTCCACGAGCCTTTTACCATTATCATTGACTTCCGCTATAGGGAGGGGGGGCATTCCTTATTTAAATTTTTTTTTATTTATCTATCTTATTCTTCACATGTGGAGATTTTCTATATTCGAATCTTTTTATTACTTCTCGGTTTATGTGGCCCCTTGAAACATTGACTGCCATGTATCTGACTCATAGTATTCTTGTTGGATAAGATTTCTTCTTCTTTAAGTTGGCTGGGTTAGTTCTTGATCTTCGTAATTCTTTCTTGATGTATCTTCGTATTAACCTGATGTGATGATTCCTTCCAAATTCTTGATCAAAGTGATGTTTACTTCTTAATTCTTGACGACGGGATGAGTTCTTCTTGCTTCTTGATGACGTGATGATTTCTTGATGAGTTGAGACGAGTTAGCCCTTGAAGTAGTTTTCTTTCCGTTTTTCCTTGACATCGGTTTTCTCTTTTTAGTCGATTTCTTGAGTTGTCCATAAGGCGTTTTCCGTTTTCTTCTGGGATCCTCCCCGTAAAAATTGTGGACTGTGGGATCGATCTCGGGTCTTTTGAAATCAAAGGCCAGCACTCTGCCGTCACGCTACGGCCAAGTCTGTCTTGACTTGGTAATTTAATGGGCTATTTATATTCTCGCTTTTGGAAAGATGTTTTTCTCTTATACATCTTCGCACCCCTACACAGGTACCTTTCTAGAACGCGGAGCGAATTTGAAGATTGGGGAGAGACTAGTATTGAATTTTTTAATCGAGGATTACTAGTTGCTCTCCCTCCCCGACCTCCGAGACTGCGGGATAGGTGGAGTCGATTCAGTGGAATTGAGGAGAGCGTGGCGAACTCTCTTAATCAATGAGTAATATATCATCTCCTTCATGGATCTCCTGAAGTTCCCTGCAGCACCTTTTCTTAATCTTTAGTAGGAGAGCAGGTGCAGATGTGACGAAGATCAGAAGAGTGTTCGGCTTTTTGAGGGTCACCAGTTTTGGAGATGGCTTCTTTTATTATTAACTTTTCTTATTTGGCAATAACATTCTTCAACTTGAGATTTCTTTATTCTTGATGTGATGATTCCTTCCAAATTCTTGATCACGTGATGATTTCTTGATGATTTGATGACGTGTTGAGTTCTTCTTGCTTCTTAATGACGTGATGAGTTCTTCTTGCTTCTTAATGACGTGATGATTTCTTGATGAGTTGAGACGAGTTAGCCCTTGAAGTCGTTTTATTTCCGTTTTCCTTGACATCGGTTTTCTCTTTAGTCGATTTCTTGAGTTGTTCATAAGGCGTTTTCCGTTTTTTTCTGGGATACTCGCGGTAAAAATTGTGGACTCTGGGATCGATCTCGGGTCTTTTGAATCTAGAGGCCAGCACTCTGCCGTCACGCTACGGCCAAGTCCGTCTTGACTTGATAATTCAATGGGCTATTTATATTCTCGCTTTGGAAGTAAGTTTTTCTCTTATACATCTTCGCACCCCTACACCGCCACTATGCATCTCCCAACTACCCTATTTAATACTCGAATAACTACCTTTGCGTTCAGGTCACCCATTACAACCACTTTCTCATTTATATTAAAAACTTGCTAACATCCATTCAGCTATTCCCCAAACAATTCTTTTACACTCTCAGGTTCGCCCACATGTGGACCATACACGCTCCCTATCACTTACTTTTCACATCTGAACTTCATTCGCACCCAGAACACTCTTTAATTTACCTCCATGTACTCTCTTACACACTCCCTCTTTCATCAGTACCACCACCCTATATTTTGCTCTCACTCCTCCATTTCCCCCTGATTTTATCGCTTTAATCCCACTAAACCATTCTACACCTTTTACTTTCAACTTGCTTTCACTCAGGGCGACAACATCCCGTTTTCCCTTTTCAAACAGACAACCAATTTCAATTCTCTTCACATTCTCTACAAATCCACGCACATTCAAACACCCCAAACTGAGGCACCGGAGTGGCTTTGACCTCTCTAAGCCTCTCCTCTCCTGGCTATTTCGAGGAATAATTACAGAAGCAATGCTTCCTATCCCCTACTTCTAAAAATAATAATAATAAAATTTCTAAACGACATCCAAACGAAGAGAAAAAAATATTTAAAATCCCGTTCTAAAAATATAGAGTTATGGACGGATTAGAAGAATGCATCTCTTTCTGATGAACAGGAAAAAAGCTGACTATCAGAACATGAAAGGAGGCGCAATATAAGGGACACAACTTGTTACTTGATCCTTAAGAGACAGATCGTTAAAGGGCATCTTCCCTATCACTGATCAAGACGTGCAGCCACATATTATGATAGTACCACCTCTATGATTCATACATCCTACTACACAAGCATGCTGAAAAGTCTCTCCAACTCTTCGTCTCACAAAAGTAGTTAGTCCCAAAATTGCTCAAAATCTTTAACAAAAAAATCTAAATCTGTAATTAATCTTGTTCCAAGATATAAGTCACGCTCTAATCAAAGATAGAAAAATAATTAAACAAATTACATGCAAAACAACAATTAAATAGTCTTTCTTACATACCAACAAACCATGTACATATGTCCTATATCTGTGATGTTTGACCGAATGAAGAAGACATTTCTTTTTGATCTTAGATATCTAAAGCTTCTCTCTTACTTTGCAACATTTGCAAGCTAATGAAATTGAATATTTGGGGATTTTATCTAAAAGACAAAAAAAATTGGCTCTTCCCTTTGAAAAATCTATTTAATTATGCAAAGTTTTGTTAAAGTATTTTAAAACCTGGTTTCCTGACTTCAGAAAGATAGAAACTGATTTAACATTGTTTTGTGATCCATTTTCATTTAATTATGAGGAATTACTAGCCAAATCCCACCGAGAACTAATAAAGCTTCAAAGTAGAGAATTTTTGGAAACTTATCATAGAGAACATTCTCTTCTTTATTTTTACAAGAAATGCATTCTTTCAAGCTGCTATCGTAATTAAATTTGCTTCTTACCTCAATGTGATAAAATCATTCTCGTTTTGTAATGTATATTTATTTATTCGGTGCGATAAAACACTAGCAGCTATAAAAGACATGTTGGTGCAAATCTATTATTCTTTTAAACAGTTAAGTATAGATGTGTGCACCAAAAGACGTGACAATATTTTTATGAATAAAAATACTAATATTTATACCAAAAATTTCTCGATGTAAAAGAATCGTCTTCAGTAGAAATACCAAAATATTACTATTATACGACGTCATAATAATAAATGCAGATATAATTATGAAAATTCAAACTTCATTTATGATATCCATCACATCAACCGCTAAATATATCGTATCTCTCTCTCTCTCTCTCTCTCTCTCTCTCTCTCTCTCTCTCTCTCTCTATATATATATATATATATATATATATATATATATATATATATATATATATATATAAATATATATATATATATATATATATCTATATATATATATATATATATATATATATGTATATATATATATATATATATATATATATATATATATATATATATATAAATATATATATATATATATATATATATATATATATATACATATATATATATATATGTGTGAGAGAATCCGCACGTGGAAGATCTTTACCAGAAAGGAACTCCGATGTGCAGAAGAAGGCCCGGCTAGGCCTAAAGTGGTAATCCTACCCCCCCACCCCATTCCACAAGCGGTAGGTAGCCTTGAATCGAGTCCCCCACGGTTCACCTTTATGCGGGCTAAAATAGCTCTGCAAGAAGATTCGAGGCCCTTCGAGAGTAGAGCTGTTTCCCGCTAACTCCCAACTCCAGGGAGAGCCTCGGACATAAATAACGCTCAACTCCCCGGAAGAGACACAGAGTTGAGAAGGCTTGCCAGAACCCAGAAGATTTCCCCGATGGTTCCAAGTCAAGTGCTAGCAACAAAGAAAAATGACAGCTGGACTATTTTTTGTATTTGGAATTAGCCCCAGCAAGGAGGTAATTCCACTGAATGATCACCCCGAGTGATTTTTGCCGACTTCGTTCATCAACTCCTGTAGAAGCTCTCCTCATTTCGGGAAGCCGAAATACTCTCCCCTGAACTGAAAGTTACCCCCCCGTCTCTCCTTGCTTTTGGAGAACGGTCATCACTCCAACCTCCCGCTCTGAAGTCCGAGTGGCATCACCTCAAGTGCAGAAGACATCCGTAAGCCAACCCCTCTCCCCCTTTTAGTAACCCAACTGAGTTACCCCCTTCCCTATTTGAATAGATTCCTCCGGGAATACCTTTAGTTCTAACTTCATAGCCTGATTTATAACGAGCATTCCCCCTTTCATTTACTGATGTGATTTTGCCAGTTAATTTTCTGAGGTAATTTTACCCATAGATTCTCTTATTATTTTTGTGTAAATAAAATTATATTTTCGCACATGTCTCTTTAAATAACCTTGAGCTTTGCCATTGTCCATAATTTACCTGACCTCGTTGCACTCTCTTGCTACTCAGCCCGTCTGAACTCGTGGATTTCTGTCCCTTTTAGTCGGTTCGCTTTCAAGTTATTAGTCCCTCCCTGATAGATATAATATGGTATTGATATAATATATATATAAATATATATATAGATTATGAAAATGTGCTTGACTTTATAGGATTTATTAAATATATATTTAAACGATTAAGGTAAAGGAAATAATAACCTCATATCATCCTATGAAGAAATTACATGCTTATTAGGTGACGGGGAAAAAGGTAACAAAATCTTAAAAAAGAAAGAAATTTATTATCATTTAACATCATCTACACATGAGAAAATGCCTCATGTCCAATTTCAGGAGGCATCCCACTTCTGTCACCATCTTTATTTACCTTTGTTTGATAATTTACTAATATTATCGACGAATAGTGAGAAATAAACTAGGCCAGAATGTAATAAGAAGATCGTACCATTTAAATTTATCGGATGGGCAATACAAATTTAACAAATACTGTATATCTCGAAATATGTTGCCAATCCTATTTATAAACCGACCGAACCATCTTAGAATTTTTGCACCCGGTTTCATGAGAACTTAATTTTCCAGTTTGTTTCCTCTGATTTCATTATTATAAATCCTTGCCCCGGAACCAGGCCTAATATTTATATTCATGTTTTCCAGTTATGCTTCTTCTGGTTTCATTTTGTTTAGTCTTTTAATTCGCGCAGGAATAACGCCAAATGTTTATGTTTTTTCTCCGTTTTTTTTTCTTTGATTTCTTTTTGTTTCTTCTTTCAATTTGCCTTTATATACTGGAAGGTGCTAGCTTCATTTTCCATTACACATATGAGAATGGCTGCTGATAGCTGAAACTAGTTCTGTGCTATTAAAAATAATCTTTTAGATTTATAGATTGTGTTTTATCATTACTCTTTTGCATTAATATATATATATATATATATATATATATATATATATATATATATATATATATATATATATATATTAACGCCCTACCTTCTTCATATTTCACAAGATTGAGAAGCACTAAGAAAGCAGATGTTGCCAATTTTTTCGATAACAAATGTTTTCATTTTCAAGCAACAGATGCGTAAAATACGCTTAATGCATATAATAGTCACATCATACTATATCCTCTCTACCCCAAATTTAATTAGCTAATTGCTTTACTTCATATTTGATGTTAAAATTTAATGCTTTTTATTCATAACTAGTAAGTTATTATATCCAATAGACGAGGGTTGATATGTTTTTCCCTTCATTTTTTATCAAATTCTTGAATTGAATGGCACGAGTGAGATGCTTCTTACTAGGCAAAGATGTATTTTTAATATTTTCAATTCTCCTGCATCGACTCTATCGAAAAAAAGCTGAAGACGCTAAAGTTCCTCCTTTTGAGTTCCGAAAGAATTTTCCAAAAACTAATTTGAAAACAAATAAGACCCCTTCAACCTTCAACACAAGAGTTCCTTATGAAACATGGAATCAATGAATTCAAGCTTCATGAGAGAAATCGGTCAGTCTCCTCAAGGATAGCTTCATTACTTACATTGCTGTCTTACATACAAAATGTCATGAGTTACCCCACGATACTGATAAAGTAGACTGTATAATACATATCATCATATCAATATATTTATATTATAAATATATTTCAGACATTACCTCTGTTCCTCTTATATTCATCCTACGCTAGATTTATTTATCAATCATTTCGAATTTTTCTTTGCATTTCAAAGAGTTATTATATTTCTAATATTTTAATATTATTTCCTAAAAAATATTCGATGTTTCTATTATTTTATCGGATTAGATAATCGATGTAATTTAGTATGAAAAAATTAGGATTGGAAAAGGATTAATCAATATACCAATAGATGTAATATTCAGAAAATATGTTCGAACATCTCGAAATAACGTTGTCCAAATATTGGGATCTCCGTTAAATTTAGTTACCGAATAGCAAAAGAGACAAAAACTTCTTTTTCTCTTCCATGAAATGTACCAAATATTGGGATTGCAGTTAACTTGGGTTGCCCTTAATCAAGAGAGATATGTTTTTTTCTTATATGTGATAATTTACTATATTTTCACTATTAAATATCAATGATATTTTTTAGTTATTAAACTTGATACAATATTGGTTCAAGAAGAAAATTTCTTCTTCTTGTTGGTAAATTCTATCTCGTAATTAAGAGTAATTAGTGTTGCGCTGATAAAATAAATTAAATGACTCTTACTCTATATATTTAACTAATGAAATGTTTAAGTTACATAGCTGAAGATTAATTATATTTTAATATGCATTTGAGTGTCTATATTTGGTTGAAAACCTTCAATTCACAATTAGACTTGTGCTCAACATTCTGTAGCCTTGTGTTAGCCATATGATTTATCATTCTAAAGATATATGAAGAGACATACAAAATACCTTACAGAGAATGAATCTCTTTAACACGTTCACAGACGACAATCAGAAAATATCAGACAATTTCATCTTCATCGAGCTCACTCGTGCCCTCTTTATGAGTCAATGCTCCTTTCCGAGTATTCTCTAAGTTTTTCTCATTTTGATCTGAGAATTATTAATAGAACATCGACCAATCTTGAAAAAATTTACACACGCTTATACACCAATTCAGCACTCCATCTCTTGGCTCTAATTCCAAAGAATCTGGCAAGTTCTCCTCTTCCAACTTCTATACAAGACAGATACAGATGCATCTTAACCATTCTGCTACGCTGGTCTACACGCCAACCACTATTTTCTCTACATCTCTAAGCAAGACAACTAATAGTACTTCTCAACCATAACTCCTTACCTGACAAAGCTATAAATATTCTCCTCTCCGGACTCCTCGTCAAACAAAATTTGCGTAAATCAATAAAATTCGTGGTAAATCAATTAAAAATGAGTGTATCCAATCTGGTCTTGGCAACTCTATATATTTACTCTTTATTGTCAATTTAGTTAGTCCTTATCATTGCGTTATTTTTAATAAATTCGATTTTTTAGGTCTCATTTTTTTTACCCTACAAACAAATCGTATTTTAGGTAAGAAATTTTTCAAGCAATTTGTGGTGGATCTCCTTATTTGAGATTAAAAGTTAGACGCGTTGCATATATGCTGAAGTAACGAGGTACTGTATATGTTCTATATCTATATATAAGGCCACTAAACATACTATTAGTTAGAAAAAAACAAAGAAACAGAAGAAACCATATGAAGAACAATATGTATTTGAGGCAGTATTCATTGATTTTAATTCATTTTAATATTACAAAAGTGAACTTCCGTTTCAACAAATTTATAAGGTCTCAATCACCTCTATGATACGAATAATGTGACCATTTCAGTTGGAAGATATTCCTTTCATGTCCTTTAACTTTTGTGGGTCTCAAGGTCTGTGTTTTAGTTATATCTTAGAGTAAATTATAAAAGGAATTCTGTGGAAAGTTTTGATAGTCTCTATATATACAGCGGAAGGATAATGGGTCATGCTCCGAAACTAGTCGCCGAATCGCACCAATAAAAAAGATTGTTTTATTTAATAGAAATTTCATTTTGATTTTATTCCCTTAAAATATTTTCTATGGCGACAAATGAGAAATACAGTTAAAAAACGTCCACCAGTGACCTTGCCATCTCCTCTTTGGGGAATTCTGTCATCTCGAATTCATTCTCTCGGATCGTTGGGCCTTTGAGTCATCGCTCCCTTTGGTCTCAATGCCTTTCGCCCCGATATCGCTGTCTGTGTGTTTCTCCTCGCCAAAGACCGTCAACGGATTCACCCCTGTAGAATTGAGTCGAATTCACTCATCGTCACCGAGCCTCTTTCGCCTAGGTTTCCGGCGTGCGTTATTGCTCTACTGCTCTGTTATCATGTATGTTGGAGTATTTCTTTCTTCTTACGTCCCTTTTAAATTAATTAAGTTTTATTCATGTAACTTTGGGCTTTAAGCAAATTATTCATAGAACCCAATTTTGTATGCGCGAATATCTATTTTGGTTAGAACGACTTGTGGCCGTTAGATGGTGATAAGTATTTGTGACTTTTCTTATTATTTGATGTACCCCCGCATAATTCGTTAGCAGTCAATTTATTTCATTTTGATTTTGATATAAATAATGCTGTTAATACTTTGATGTGTGTATTCATTTAACCCTTTACGGATACCTCGTACTTTACCACCGTCCGAATAAATTCTGGTAAATTTCGAGGAGGCCTTTAGATCCCTGATCTCCTTTAAATTTCTTGTGTGTGTATTATTTGAGCCGAGTGAAACGGGTTGCGCGATAGCCTTCACATACGTGGCCACCTTGCCAGGATTAAGTTTTTCTAGGAGTTAGTTAGCCAGTATTTGGCTTTTCCAGTTGAGGTTGTCAGGTTAGGTTATAGTGCTTATCCGCTTGGGTGTTTAAGTCGCCTTGAGCGCGCATTCACTGTCTGTGGGCCGAAAGTGAATTTCTACTGTGCTACCGAGGTTTGCCTTTGCCCCAATTTTCACGGCTCTGCTTAGCCGTTGTTTGTATTAATTTATTAACCTTTTGACACTTGCAGGGGGGTCTTCTGAGGTTTGCTATACGCCTCGTATTCACGGCTGTTTGTTTTTTTCTTGGCGTGATTATCATTGTACTACTTACATTTGGCTACTCTGAGGATCATTTTTTTTTAGAGAGGTTTGCTTATTGCCTCTTGTGTGGGATTTGTGTGGTCCCAATTTTGTCTTTAACCATTTTTTATTTTATAGCCCTTCTTTAAATAGCTTTTTGTGTATTTTAGTTAACTCTTACCGCGTTATTTTTTGTACGTTTTGCGGAATTATTGCAATTTTTGCTCTGTTATCAGGTATTTTGGAGTATTTCTTTCTTCTTACGTCCCTTTTAAATTAATTAAGTTTTATTCATGTAACTTTGGACCTTCGCGTAAGGGACGTAAGACAAGGAGGTTATTCCGGGAACACCTGTCACTGGAGTAGCGTAGCCTATTTCATATTCAACGTCGCGTTTCGTTTCAGCATTAAGCAATTTATTCATAGAACCCAATTTTGTATGCGCAAATATCTATTTTGGTTAGAACGAGTTGTGGTCGCTAGATGGTGATTAGCATTTGTGACTTTTCTTATTATTTGATGTATCCCCGTATTATTTGTTAGCAGTCAATTTATTTCATTTTGATTTTGATGTTAATAATACTGTTAATACTTTTATGTGTGTATTCATTTAACCCGTTGTGGATACCTCGTAATTTACCACCGTCCTGATAAATTCTGGTGAATTTCTGGTAGGCCTTTAGATCCCTGGTCTTTTATAAATTTCTTGTGTGTGTTTTATACGGGCCGTGTGAACCGGGTTCCGCGATAGCCTTTACACTTACACTTTAAGTTTGGTAGCTGTTTCTTTCGCCAGATGCAAATTGTGGGTCAGTTAGGAACTCACTCAACCCTACAGTCGATCACGGACCGCTTTGTTTGGAAAGGCATGAGTAGGTAAGTTTGAGATTGGATTCGGAGTTGTTTCTTATAGGAAAAGGCGAAACTACACAGTTACACATCCCCCTATATGCAAATTAAAACTCTAGAAGATAGTTTCCGCTTACTCTCTTAACATATTTTGCTCATTTCATATGCCATACTCATCTGTGTCTAAACAAATAGTTGGAAGCCTTCACCATAAAAGATATGACGTCAGAATCTTTCATGGAAGCCTACTTCATTGGTTTCATACGGCAATTCGTTGCGCCTTTTAAAGTCATCACTTTCACAATGCTTTTCAATTACAGGCATGATTATTTAATATAATATTTAATTTGAAATAACATATTAAGCTCACCACTCAGAATCCCCGTAGCAACGAACTGGGTGAACAAGTAAACAGATTCCTGCAATAACCAATAGTCACCTTCACAGGTGGCGTATGGTTCTATTTTGCGATGTATTTTGAACTCAAACCAGCTCTCATTTAAAAAAATAATTCCTCTTAAAATTGCAATCTAGAATGAAAGCAGTAATACTTAAAATCTCACAGTAAGTGACACAGGATGCGTACATCCCTGAACAGTTAAAGAAGTTTACCTCATGGATTCATAAAGGACTTTCAAGTATGTAAATGGTCACATACCAAAAATAGAATCCCAACTCTCATAGGTCTATCTTTTCTTTTTTAATATTATTATTGTATGTCTCCTCCTCTTTGTAGTATGTATGATGGAAACAATCAACTATTAAAGGAGTCTGTCGTTTCAATTAAGTTTATCTTGAAGTAGCCATGGGCAGCAAATTCAATATTCTGTCAGAAATTGGAACCTAACCATAGATTTTGTAATGGATTTGGGGTAGCAGGTAAATATATATATATATATATATATATATATATATAAATTTGAATTTTCTGTTTTAAGATTTACAAAATTAATAAAGATTAATTGACCCTCAGAAACCTGATGTCAGGAAAAACTAAACAATTATTTGGTTCGTTAATCGACCTTAAATTTAATAGTTGGTTATAAGTTGTTAAGATTTTCAAAGAAGCTTTTCTAGTGGAGAGATTTTAGTAGGAAAAACAGGAGAAAGCATCTTCTAAAGGCCTTAACCGACCAGATGAGTGAATACAATTCAAGGTAAAAATTATTTTTCAAAATTATCCATCACTAAAATACTTAGTGTCGGTGGCATCGGATTGGCCATGCTAAGGCCATACAAATGCCACTAAAAAGTAAAATCCTTGTTATCAATAAACGCACAAGTGGGATAATTATTGAGCAAGATAGAAACAATTTAAAATTTAACCTAAAGCCGCCTGCAGGCATTAGATTGAGAGCTTCTTCGACGAGTAAATTTGTGAAAATTACATTGACTTCAAAACTGACCATTTTATTGTTGACAAATCTCCATATATTATTAACCCTTTCGATAAAATCACTTGAATGGATCAAGTTAGTTCAGGATATTTTGTCAACCACCTTTGATGGAAGCTAACCATTTATAAATCTTATAGGAATGAGATCCAACCTCTTAGAGAAGTGCCCTCGTTGTGTCTTTGACAAAATATCCATTTCGAAAAGGAGAGATTAGCAATTTTAAATTTTTTATTAGTGTAATCTTTTATAAAATTGTTAATCTCTACTTGCCTTCATATGTGAGAAATTAATAAGAAAACAACATAAAGAATGATTTGAGGGTAGATGTAATTCAATGTAAAAGGTTTTGAAAGTCAGAGGATTCCCATGAGTGGGGATTTTCGTTAGGGTATCTACAAATATTGGGTAACAAGGAGTAAAAAGGAAAGTAAGTACCCTAGGAGACCTTACGGTCCATTCAAAGAGGGTACCTTTAGGGTAGCAATCGAGCGGGCACATGGCTGCTCAATTGTTTTGCGTCCCTAAACGGCCACTTTTCAAGACTTTGTCTAGTCTTGACTTGAACTGGTCAACAGATTCACTGTTGACAACTTCCACTGGAAGCGCGTTCCACTTACCGCAGATACTGTAGGTGAAAAAGTTTACACACAGATTGCGGTTGTAACGCTTCAGTTCAAGTTTGAAGCCGTGATTGCGTGTTCTGTTCTCACTCAGTATGAAAATATCCCGGTAGTCAACATTGTCGAACCCTCGAAGTATTTTGAAGACCTCGATGAGCTGACCACGCAGTCTACGGGTTTCCAGCGAGAACAAATCTAACTCCCTTAGTCTATCCTCATAACTTTTATGTCGGATAGAGGGAATCAGTTTGGTTGCCCTAGCTTGTACGCGTTCCAATCTCGCGATGTCCTTTCGCAATGAAGGACTCCAAAATTGTACGGCATACTCCAGGTGCGGTCGGACAAGTGAGTTGTAAAGGCACAGTACAATCTCCTGGTTCCGATAACCAAACTGGCGCTTAATATAGCCTAGCATCCTTTGGGCCTTTTGCTCCGCCTTAATGCACTGTTTCGAGAACTTAAGGGCACTAGTGATTGTTACACCCAAGTCCTTCTCAGTGTCACTCGATTCAAGAGCAGTGCCCTTAAGGATATACTGAGACTGGGGGTTTTTGTGGCCAATATGCATCACTTTGCATTTCCCCACGTTAAAAGGCATTTGCCACGTGTCCGAACACTCCCCAATCTTCCCTAGATCTTCCTGCAGGCGGGCAGTATTTCCATCCTTTGCAACGTTCATACCAAGCTTGGTATCGTCGGCAAATTTGGAAATCTTCGCAACCATGTCACCGTCCATGTCGTTGACGTAGATGATGAATAGTAGTGGTCCTAGGACAGAACCTTGAGGCACCCCGCTAGTAACAGGCACCCACTCAGAAGACTGTCCATTTACCACCACCCGTTGCCGTCTGCCACTTAGCCAGTTCTCGATCCAGCCGGCTACCTTTCCGTCTATGCCAAGCGCTCGCACTTTCCGGAGAAGGCGGTGGTGTGGTACCTTATCAAAGGCTTTCTGAAAGTCTAGGTAGACCACATCCACCGTCTTCTCCCGATCGTGCTCACTGAAAACGAAGTGGAAGAATTCCACAAGGTTCGTCAGGCATGACCGTTGCCTTCGGAAGCCGTGCTGGGAACTCTTCAGTAGCAGGTTTGACTCTAAATACGACGTCACTTTGTCCACCATGATGCTTTCCATGAGTTTACCGACTATCAAAGTCAGACTGATAGGTCGTTAGTTCGACGGTTGGTTACGGTCTCCTTTCTTGAAGATAGGAGTCACCTCCGACTCACGCCAGTCTCTAGGAACGCATTTGTTCCGGATTGACATGTTGAAGATAGCGCACAGATGTCGTGATACTTCATCGCACACTTCCTTTAACACTTTAGGTAGAAACCCGTCCGGTCCAGGGGACTTATTCGTCTTTAGGTCAGCGATCTTTTCCTTTATTTCCCCTTCGGTGAAATCCATTGCCTCCAGCTTTTTCCCCGAGTAGGAATTCGTCGGCTGGGGAATGGGACCACACTCTTTAGTAAACACTGAAGAGAAGTAGTCGTTGAGGAGGTTAGCATTTTCTGCATCTGAATGCTTTAATGTCCCCTCCTCATTCCGCAAAGGGCCAATCGTTCGACGGATTGGTTTACGGCTGTTCACATATCCAAAAAACTCCTTGGGATTCTCTTTACAGAGTCTCGCCACTCGGAGTTCCTCAGACCGCTTAGCCGCCCTTATACTGGACTTCACTCTCCTGGCTAGCCTCCGGTATTCGTCAAAGTCACCCGAGATCTTCGATTGTCGGTACACAGTTCTCTTTTTCCTAAGCAGTTGGCCGATTTCTCGATTAAACCACTTTGGTTGAACAGAAGACCGACGGCAACATTTCAGAGGGATGAAACGCGATTGAAGACTCATGAATGTGGTTTTGAAACTGTTCCACGAGTCTTCAACAACATCGCACACTTCTAGCCTCTCGTCAGTCAGTCCAACATGAAGGCCTGCAAAGTCTGCTCTTCTCAAATCAAGTTTCCTTGATTTACTAGCTGCAGGCTCTGCCTTGGGGACTTTGACTACAAATCTAATTAGTCGGTGGTCACTGCCGCCGAGCTCTTCGCCAACAGAGAGGTCCTTAACGATGTCATTCTCAGAGGTGAAAACCAAGTCGAGGATATTGTCTCCTCTCGTTGGCTCTCTCACCCACTGAGTGAGGAACTCGTTGTTCGTGAACTCTAGAAGTAGTGCGTTCTCGCCACAGGGTTCTCTGGTTTCCCAGTCAACTTGTGTGTTGAAATCACCCATGACGATACACACTCTGTCTTCGACAAGTTCTCCTAGCAGCTGATACAGATCTCTGTCCTTTTCAACGAGTTGGGCAGGAGGTCTATAAAGCACCAGGGTCCTGTATTTGGCAGGACCTATCTCTAGGTCAACACCCAGTAGTTCATGGTCGGATATGATGTTGCAATCCGTCGAGTTGAGAGTATCCTTGACATACAACATCACACCGCCACCCTCTCTGTCTGGCCTATCTTTCAGGAAGAGCTGGTAACCGGGAATCGTGAATTCACCTTCAAAATCTCGGCTTGAGGTTTTTATCCACGACTCCGTTATGGCCACCATCTTAGGTTCCTCTGTTACTACGAGGCCACGGATCTTAAGAAACTTATTCCTGATTGACCTCGCATTGAACAGAAGAACTTTGAGGGAGTTTCCTAGTGTAGGACTCCCTACGCTCTTCCGTTTCCCGGCTTCTCTGTTTTCGTGGTCACACCCTTTTTGACGACTTCCGAGAAGGTCGTTCCAGGAGTGACACGGGCATGCTGGCGCACGTCCGCTTTCGCTCTGTTTCAAACGCTCCTTTGGGTGCGTTCCACGACATCTTGAATTAGATTGGCGAGAAAGGCCTTCCCTTTAAAGGAGAGATGTACCCCGTCCCTTTGGTAGAGGTCGTCTCTACCGATAAAGGTAGATATAAGACGAGGGATTAGAGTTTCCAGTATATTTAATTACTGAAGAGAATTTGATTTTATCCATGTCAAGCTCGTATATTAATCTGATAAGTACTATAAAAGACGCTTTATAGGTTGTATATTAATTAGAGAAATAGCTTATTAACTTGTTGAGAAGAGTCTTAATTAAACAGATTAATCTGAAATTAACTATCTCACAGATTGGTATCTAAATGATTGAAAAATTTTCCGCTATCTTAAAATTCTTTTCTGATTTATTTACCTATTCTACTCCTTCATCTAGTGAATTTCTTATTTCTTTCCTCTTCAGACAAAGTATATATAAATCTTTGTGTATTCAATCATCTTTTCCTTGTACGGACAAGATTATAGCATATATGACGAAACGATTTCTGTATTAAATTGATTATAGTAAACTATACATAGACATAAATGCTTACAAACATATAAATAATAATATCACAAACAAGTTTAAAAGTTAGAAACAGCAAACAGTTTTACTCGGACTTGTATTTAAAATTTATTATTTGGTAGTATTTATTTATTTGGGTATCTAAATTGTAAATGTCCTCACTACAATTATTGATATAAACCCGGTTGATTCGATCACAGCCAATTAATTATAAACTATATTTACTTATGAAAATTAATTTATGAATTGTGACCGATATTTTTAACGCTATTCTTGTAAATCGGATGATAAATGTAAAACTAAAGCATTAGATATTTTTCCTGTTGAATAATGAGTTTATGATCAGTTATTCTTTTACTAATCGGTTCTTTGTTAATATAATATTTTGTGCAATCTTTACATTAAATTTCAGAGACGTAAAGTTATATTGTGAGAGGAGTCTTTATTAAGAAATGTTGAAATTTTATGTGATAGCTAAAAACTAGATTTGTATGGTTGAGAGTGCAGTTCTGTTGATCGATTTCAGTTCATTGTTTCAGTGACTTACGGCCTATTTTAGTGAAAACACCGCTTCTGACTTGAGCAACGTTTCCCCAGAGTGAGTGAGATTCGTTGCCAGAAGGACACTCGATATGGTGTTCCTTCAAAGTGTCTGCCATAAACTGGAACTAATCTTGGTGTGGATTCCATGATAAACTAATGGTGCACAATGGAAAGAAAAACCATCTTATAAGAGTGTAGATCGGTATTCAAAACCAATACCTATTTTTTTAACTTATTATTTATGGAATAATAAATTAAAAGGGCCTATTTAAAGCTTGCCTTTAAAATTTTTACAATGCTTTTTTATGATAAAATTATTTAAGAGCGGCGACAATTAAGGTAAGCAGGTAACATAGATGAAAAGAGTGATTTTTTATAAAAGTTAAAACCTAAATAAATATGAATATATAGAATTCACAATCGGTTATTTTCTTTAAATTAAGCTCTCTAAAAATGGTTATTCTTGTTGGTCTTCTTTTTGTATTGTTAGCCTAAATAAAAGTTACATGCTATTTATGGATGAAAATAATCATTCTAGTTTTCGTTTTCTGGCCAATAGAGATTATGGCTTCTTTGTAGTAATTACATAGAGTATTTGGTATTCAGAAAGACGAGGGTCCAATAACTTAGCCCTAATTTTTCCCAAATTTTCGACATTGAAAATTATATTGAAGAATTAAGTAAATCTACAATAGTCTTGTACTATGTTCAAAAGATCTTGGTCTAATTTAGTTAGAATAATTAATTAAATCTTCAATGGGTACTTAGTTGAAATGAGCAAAGACTTCAAGGCTAATAAAAATTGAAATAATTAAATTATGAGACAAACTCGGTTTCATTGAATAAAGTCGAAGTTGTTACTTACTTGGGAAGATGAAATTGGGCCTGCCAATGGTTAAAGGACTCTTAGCAAAATATTTCGAAAGATCATTCCTATAGAATCATTTATTTTAATCATCGGTGTGCTAGGATTTCCAGGCTTAAGCTTATCTAGCAGAATCTAAATTAATTTGTCGATGTCAGCGATTCATTGGTGAACAATGGAGCATAAGCCCCTTGTTATTACGGATGAAATATTCAATAGTTTGGGGAAAAAATTTATTATAGTTTTTATGAACATCTATGATATAAAACAAATATAGACAAAATGAATTTCTTTTTACTTATTAAATATTCCTAAAAAATTCTAAAGCTAAATACTAAATGATAATTTTAAAATCAAATACCTTTATGGTCAACAAAATTCCCACATTGATCAATAATATTACTATAGAACTCGCCGCCCTCACACACAAGTAGACACATTAACAGCCTCTCTCACACACAAACACTAACTTATTGGTGTGACGTGGTCATTTTGATTAGCGCGAAAACGTGGATTCTCCAGGAAAATGAACGGTCATTAAAGAAAGACAGGCTGTCCTATGAGAGTCCGGTTTATGGCTATTGGCTTTGCTAGAGGGCGACCAAAGAAAACCGCATGCTCCAGCACACGGAGCAGTTTCGGAAAAAGACAGAAAAGGGAGAGTCAAGCCATAAGGTTAAACAACTCACGCAGATAGAACCTGATCTCCCTTCAAACAACATCTCCCTCCGAGCTTACTGTACTTAGGTGCCTTCGTCAAGACAGTGTGTTCATCTTCAGAGGTGAGGCACAGCATTAAGCAGATACAAATCTTCAAATGGTAGGCGGTTATTTATATTGTTTATTTGCAGATTTAACTCCCTAGCCGTTGATAAGTGCCCCACGATTAACATCTAAATAAACTGCTTAACAAACAAACCAACAATGTTAAAAAAACTTAACTAACAAATAAATTCAAAACGTTAAACAATCTAAATTTTACCGTTGTTAATTATACTAACTTAACACATTTCTCCCTATGGTATTACCTTACTAACGAGGAAGACTTTTAAGTAATTGGTCTAAAGATTTCTTCTAGAAACAGAAGCGTTTCTTTGAAACCTAAACTACCGTTGTATTTCACTGTACTAGTCAATGATTAACGCCCATTTTATGTTACTACTACTATGGTACTAATTCTTGCAGTGATTATATGATTGAGTTCGCTTTGTGGAACTGCATTCAGAAGGTTTATTCCTCAGTTATCTACTTTTTCTTCGCCTGCCAAATCTATTATAAACTTGTTCATCAAGATTAATTTCTTTTAATCACACTTTTCCAAACCATGGAGTGTTAAAATATAAAAAACACATTCAAATAAAGTTAATATGTTAGTATCGGGTTTAATTGAGAATCGCAAGATAAAAAAAGAGAAGAATTACCTTAACAAGATGAGAGCTGAAGTCGAGTTTTAATCGATCTCAAATTACGACATACAAACTAAGTTGGCAACGGTCAAGACTCTCCTTGTTTCTTTCGAGAATTTCAACCAAGAAATTAAGAATTATTTATTTCACGGTGTAAAGGAAGAGAAAGATTCCTTACTCGAGAGAGAAATTGTCTTTCCAATTTTATAACTAATTAGGCATCAAATCACGAATAAACGATCTTTCGAGTAAATAAGTCACTCCCATCAAATTTCAAATAAACGCTCTTTCGTGAAAAGATTATTTCCCTCCGTCAGATCCAACTGATTCAAACACTTTCTTACTCTTTAACCTTAAAAAAATTTAGCCAATTTTTGTCAGCCTTCCTCTATTCCTAATACTCCTATACTCCCGTTTTATCTTTAACGGTTAAATTTAATTTTCATGTGTTCATGTGAAATTTTTAGGTAAAATTAAAAACTTAGTTGCTGATAAAAATATATATCTAACAAAGGTAAATTGGCGTATCTGAAGAGCTATTTGGCGATTACGCTTTGGGAACGTAGATCGGAACTAAGAAATAAATATGGAACTTCTAAAGAAGGAATTTTGACACTAATGGAAACATTGAAGGATCTTTCGATAAAATTCTTGAAACACCTACTTTATTTATCTCTGAATTACAAAGGTTAGCCATATGGTTAAACGAAGTCTGTTCCATATTCTATGAGATTAAATACATTGGCGTAGATTTCTTTGATTCCACGAGTCCTTGGAAAATTTTACTTTTACAAATTATGAAACACTCTGATCCCCAATATATTCAAATGTGAATTACGGCTAACTATCTAGGCTGACTATCCAAAGTTTGAAAATATATTTGATAATTACGCAGTCGGCATTTTTAATTTAGAAAAAATATACATCCAATTAAACATTTCAAAAGGCACGGCCCAATGGACCCCATACCAATTTTTTTAACTCTCACTATTCAAACAAAGCCTAATCGCAGCATTCAAATTTGGTTCAAACATTTCAAAAGAGTACTAACAATATTTGAAAAGTGGAGGCTTTTAAAAAAAATTAAAAATCGTACTATCCTGATTTCCACAAAGGCTCGCCGAAGAGTCTAATTTCCAACTCGAACGATTTTAAATCAAAATGATCTAAACCAATAATTCTCCTCAGCGAAGACTTCAAACCCGCCTTTTAAAATTACAAACAATGCAAAGTCTCCCATTCGTTTTTAAAGTGTTCAAACTTTAACACTACTAATAAAATAATTAGGAGATGCAACCAGTGATATTTGTACAATCATTACAGAAACCCGCACCATCTGGCATATGCATTTCCTACTGCTAGTTTTCCCTTTCATTTGCATGTTGATTTTGCCGTTCTAGAAAGCATATTTCAGCTCTTTGTCGCAGCACACTCCAAGATGATGATCCTCAGAGACTATAATTAGGAGAGGTGGTGGAATTATAGTCAGAGTCTGAGTCAGCGGAAAGTAGTAAATCTATTTTGAAATTCAAGACAGATATTCAGGTCCCTCCACTAAGAGGAAACCTTGAGACGGACCAGACGTTCAGGCTTGTATTATGTTAAATAGACTTTGCATCTCAAAGGACCAGCATTTCTTGATTAGTGGCCAATTCGTTTGCGTCAACTCAAAAACCTACCTTCGCACATTTGCACAGTCAAGGATTTATTGACAAACAGAACAAGCGTTTGGGATAAATTAAGGTTGTTCTCAACTTTGGATCTCTGAAATTGTCGAATAAATTCTTATCGGTGCAGATGTGAACTTTGATTTCACGTTAAACTAGGGTAAAAGAGCAATAGAGAATTTAAGAGGGAAAAAAAACTTTAGTGACAGGGTGGAGTAAACTTTCTCCTTGGAGTCGATATCCTCCCTCTCTTGAAGCTTAATAACAGAGCGTGTAGAGGAAGGCCTTTTCTGGCATGTGATTTAAGCTTCCTTCCCTATTGAAGTGCTAGTATATTAGGCCGGATCCCTAAAGAGTGTTGCATGCTCCTAACTTACTAGCATATACCGGACCTTCATGTGACAGCAGCGATGGTCGAGTTGGAAAAAAAACACCTGTTTAGGTTCTAGCTGGCTCCAAGAGCTTTCTTCTAGGTCTACGGGCGCCTTTGGATGAAACAGGACTGGGGAGGAAATAAGGCAAATTTCTGCGAAAGAAAATGGAAGGCAGCCCTCGCGGGAGAAACAGGATTAGCAAGCTCAGCTTACATTTTAATTACATTACAAACATCACCTTCATCTTTACCTTAATGACTTTAGCACTCAGACCTTGAAAGATTTAAGGTTTTTTTTAGATGAATAAATATTCAAAAGCTCTAATCGTCAAATTTACAATTATACACTTATTCTAACATAAGGTTAAAACAGGCTGGATTTGAGCTAAGATCATGGTTTTCTAATTATAGACCCCCTCAGATCTGTCTTCGAAGCAGAAAACAAAGAACGGAACACAATTATGGCATGCAATGTGTCCTAGGCTCCCTGCTTGCAGCAGTAACTAACTTATTAAGCGTAAGTCCCCCCATTTTAATGCCATTATCAAAGCAGAATGTAACATTTCCTCCCAAGTTTTGTTATAACTAATTTGCTTATTTATAGCGTTTAAAATTCTTCTCCAATTCTTTGGATCCTACTCAAATGCCTTCAAATCAATTGAAATATCTATCCATGCCCAAATCGTTCTGTCTTAGAATTTTAATGGAGGTACTAAGCCAAAACAAGAGTCTGTGTTGGTTAAGAACATGCCTCATGACATAAAACTCATCCGGGAAGAAATAACGAACAAATCAAAACTAAATATTTCATTTAATTACGTGAATACCTTGAATAATCCGTTAGATATCATAACTCGTGACATTTCCTTAAAATAATTTAAACTTTGGCTCCACGGACCTTCTTGCCTTACATGGAATCGTGACTTTTGTTCAAACACAAGTTACAATAAATTTGAGCCATTGTTGGATATAAAAAAATACTCTGACTTAAATAAATCTTATTGCGTTAGTAACCTGGTGTCAAAGTTCGTTATCAAACTTAGAATATAGAATAACGTAGAATTACAATTTGCTAATCAATATTATTGGCTATTTATCCTGCAAATCTATTGTTTCCAGTCAACAACGATTTTCTTTAAAACCGGTTCTTCGAGAAGAAATCAGCATCCCCCCCTCCTTTCTTCAGAGATTTAGACATATTGGCAGAACACAAACGCCTTCCTCAAGCTGGTTATCAAAAGCATCGTTATATGCATACGTCAGAAATACCTGGGTCTAAGGGGCCCAAAGCTACGCTATAGTTTAAAGGAACTTTCATTAGAATCTATTCGTACCAAGACAAAGAAATATAATATCTATCATCTCGCTTTTTAATAGACGGCTTGAACTCGCTAATATTAACAGCCTGTCTATGGCTGCGGTTTCATCCACACTCCAAAAGACTCTAAAGTCCTAGCCAAATCAAATCATTACGATTAAAATGGAATTAATCCCATCTTATTAGGTAAAAGCAATTACCTGGCAAATCTAATCTTTCAAAATTGTCATTTAAAATCTAAGCATTTCGGTAATTGATGTAACATTGACGATGATTAGAACATATTTTCCTGGGATACTTAACCTCAATAAACAATCAAACGGATAGTAAGCGATTGCATGACATGACAAAATTTAACTTCTTTGCTTTCTCGTATCCTAAGATGACAAACTTCACGAAGGCTAAGATAAATTTTGTGAATCATTGAAAACAATGGGTGAACAATTTCACTGAGCATTTTTATGTAAAATCAAACAACAATTTATTCAAAATCTATCCTTACTTTTCACTTGCCTAGATTTGCAAGTATTACACATAGAAGTCGTACGAGACATGTCAAGGTCACATTTCGTAAAAATATTTCAAAGGTATATAAATCTCATCAGCGGGCCAGGACAGGTCTACTCTGATAATGCAAAAAACTTTCATTATTTGTTTCAACGCATTATCCTATGCCATGCTATCTGATGAATTCTTAAACTCCTTGCAAGCACAGAACATTGAACGCCTCACGATACCAATATTTATTCCTTTGATAGGATCAAGTTGCGAGAAATTAAGCAGGATCACAAAATACCTTCCTTTGAACACAATGGGCAGATCTAATCTAGCTTTTAAAAAGCCATCAACACACCTCCTTTGATTTAAAGATCCTCGGCAAAGGATTTACTCCCCTTGACCTAAATTCCTCAACGTATCGGAAAATGATCAATTGTGGATAGCTAGAACCCTTCTTCATGAACTACTCAACGAATCCATTAAACTCCTCCCAGAGATTTTTTTTTCAAGAATATTACGATCCATTATCTATGGAATTTTCAATGGAATGTCAAAATTCCTTCAATTTGTCTATTGTTTAATGTCAGGAAATTAAAACTCAATTTTTCTTCCTTAGTCTTTAAAAGCTCAACTTTTACAGTGCTCAGTGTTTTTTCATTTATAAAAATAGGTATTAGCGGAAAAAATTTAATTATCTAAATTTCCTCCATAAGGATGATGCAATAGAATTGGGTACTCTAATAGGTGGGGTTTCAAATCTTCTAGCCAAAATATATCTACATTGTGCCGTGATAATAATTAATGCAGAGAAAAATATAAGTATACAAGCTGTAATCATAATATTAATAACATATGCAACAATGTTCGTGAAATAATAAGAACAATAAAAAATGTTTTTAAGATATTAAGGTTAACGATAAAATAACCAATATTAATTTTATTAATATCTCTTTAGAAGTATACAAAAAAGTATATGTGATAGAACGTGTTGAAGCTGCGTTTAATTTCAACTCCTACCCCGTATTATTTAAAACCACGATGCTGCCCACGTGCATCTTCGATTCGAGGCTTGGAGTCTTATCTCAGCTACCGGATGCCAATGTTTAAACAAGGAGGTTATCGTCCCCCCGTTCGCCCCCATACGCCGACCTCGCCAGATCGAGTTAGGCTTATGAACAGATAAGGCATTGTTCCCCGGCCCGGCTGTGCGTTCCCTCCAAGCTTCCACTCCATTTTCCCCCACGCCAAGGAGATGTCCTGGCTATTTATATGGAAACTTTACCACTAAGATCAGATTGGAGATCCAGATTTTCGTCGCGAAACATCACCACGACCCTCTCTCCCTTTGTGCGCCAAGGGACCTCGACCTCGAGATTCACCATCACTTGTCCAGAAGGAGGACAATATTCCTTGAGTGCCAAAGGTTCGAGCCTTTCCGACGCCAAGTCCCAAGGCTTCCCCCCCTGTTGTTCAAGGAGAACAGCATTAGAACAGCCATTGTTCGTTTTGAGCCCTCTCTAAGAAACGGTTCTCATCCCCCCCTGTTGTTCAAGGAGAACAGCATTAGAACAGCCATTGTTCGTTTTGAGCCCTTCGCCAAGAAACGGTTCTCATCCCCCCCTGTTGTTCAAGGAGAACAGCATTAGAACAGCCATTGTTCGTTTTGAACCATTCGCCAAGAAACGGTTCTCTCCCCCCCCCTGTTGTTCAAGGGAGAACAGCATTAGAACAGCCATTGTTCGTTTTGAGCCCTTTGCCAAGAAACCGTTCTCATCCCCCCCCCTGTTGTTCAAGGGAGAACAACATTAGAACAGCCATTGTTCTTGAGCCCGTAGACAAGAGACGGTTCTCATCCCCCTTTGTTCAGAAGAGAACAAAGTAGAACAGCCATTGTTCTTCAAGCCGTTCGTCGAGAAACGGTTCTCCTTCCCAAGACGCCTCGTCAGGATCCTTTTATCCCCCCCCCCCTTCGGCTAAGGCTCGCCAGCGGACCGAAACTCCTTTGCGCCACCTTCCACTGCACCACTAGTGCCAAAGTTACGTAAGCCAAACTTCACCTTTGAGTATTGATCCCTTTTGTCAATTCTATCCTGTGCTTTAAATTGTTTATCGAACCATCCCATCTCTTTAACTCTATATTTGTTTTATCTTTTTTTTAATCCCTTAAATCCTTGGATTAGCCCGAGTCTCCACGACCCTTTCCATTCTGTTTATGTCAATATTTTCCGTTTTTGTGTATTGTTTATAGTTATTATTAATAAAACTCTATTTTATTAATGATAGCAATATTATTATCCTTGAGCTCAGTTCCACTTCTTAAGCATATCGAAGATACATAATATCGGCCGCCAGACAGTAAACGCACTCTAAAGATAATTAAGGAAGTTCCCTCAACGAATAGATATATATGGTATCGTCGGGAGTCATTCTACGACATATATATATATATATATATATACTATTTAAATTTGGTATCAGGTGTGTAAGGTTTAACGCTATATCTTTGCAAACACTGGTCTCAGTCGAGTAAAGCATAGTGTTATTCGTTACAATAATAGAATATAGTAGTTCCCTTTTGTTTTAACGATTGCTATCCCCTTTTTTTAAATTTAAGAAGCTGGAGTAGCTCAAGGAACGGTTATAATAATTTGTTGGTGTTTTTTTTTGTGATTTTAGTCAGTGGTTATTTAGATTGAGAAACCAAGTACGAATAGGTCAGTGCCCATATTTAGGTAGGCTAATTCTATAGAGGCATAATTCTTGTTGCAAGGAATTTTAGTTGGTTGACTAGTGCGCCCCCAAGTGCAAAGATGACTCAGTTTGAAATCTTTAAAGCGCAAGGAGAATCCTTGGGACTCTCCGGAAAAGAACTAATTGAGTACATTCAAGAGGAGCAAAGAAAAGAGGAAGAAAGAGAAAGGAAAAGAGTAATCCGACGAGAGGAACGTGAAAGAGAAATACAACGAGAAGAAAGAGAAAGAGAGGAACGGTTAAGACAAGCTGAGCTTCAGATTGAATTAGCTCGGATTAAAGCAGAAGTTCAAAGAAAAAAGGTAGAAAGAGAAAGGGAAAGAGTAATCCGACAAGAGGAACGGGAAAGAGTAATCCCACGAGAAGAACGAGAAGGAAAAATACAACGAAAAGAACGAGAAAAAGAAATCAAACGAGAAGAAAGAAGGACGGATTCGCGCCCCTTCCCAGGAAAGCTGACAAAGTTTCCGAGCCCCGTAAAACCCCAAAACTTCTTTCCCCAAAACCAACAACGGGACTCCAAACCTCCCGTTAAGATTTCTCCTCCATCTCTCTTCCCGAAGCGACCAATAATATGCTTCACCTGTGGTGTAGAAAACCACATGAGCTGGAACTGCCCCCAAAATTCTAGGCTTAAAAGCGGACCAGCCCACCAAGTTCACCAGATTAATGAAACCCCGGCTCCCCCGGTGGTGCAGACCCAAGCAGAAACTTCTCCCCCTCCGTCAGGCCACCAGGTAAATTTTGTTTTTGGTAAAAGTTCATCGGGAACTTTGAAATATGAGGAGGGCAGCGTGGACAGTTGCCGAGTATCGACTCTCGTCAGGGACACAGGATGTACGTGTTTCATCGTGTCCGACGAACTCCTCCCAGTGGCCTCTAACCACGAAAAATTTGCGGTGGTACATGACCACCTTGGGCGGGCGAACCGATTCCCCGTCGCTAGATGTTACCTGCAGTGTCAATATTATAATGGCTGGGCTGAAGTCATTGTAGCACCCATACAATTCTGTTCCGTACTTATAGGACAGAGCCCCCAAGTAAGTTTCAACCCTGTGTTTCAGGCCGCCCTTCCTCAAGGCCGAGATAAGAAAGAAGCCCAGGAGCCCGTCCCCATCAGAACCCCGATACCGTCCGATTTCTCGGAGACCCCTAACCAGGACTTTAGGACGGAAAATGAGGAGTGTGAATCACTAACACCCTTAGGTGATAAGGCCCAAGACAAGGACACGGAGACTTTCCCTGGACCCCAAGAAAAAAAGAACCCCCGACGCGCCCATGGAGATACCTTCGTAGAACTGGACGAAGCATCGGCGCTTGAAGAGGATTGCCCCGCGGAGTCCCTTAATGTAATCCAGACAGTGTGCATCCAACCTGATGCCGATTACCCTCCTCCTTCCCTACCAGGCGAGTCTTTGGAACCCTCTGACCTGGATAGTGACGCGCAGCAGACACCACGTCAGAAGAGTCAGCTACAAGAACTAATTAAATGGAATCACCATTTACCCCCCCTTTAGCTCTTTTCGAGCAACTGCGTGAAAATGGCCTCACCATTGGCCCCAGCAAATGCCAGTTTGCCCACGAAACCATCAAATATTTGGGTTTCAAAATAGGACAAAACAAGTTAGGTCCCCACGAGAACAAGATTAAGGCAATCGCCGACATGCCCCTCCCGATTACAAAGAAGCCATTAAGATCGCTCATAGGATCAGCTTCGTACTATCAGCGATTTGTTCCGAATTTCGCTGCAATTTTGGCCCCCCTACGCCCCCTACAGGAAAAGAATTTCCCCGATCGTTTACGTTGGAATGATGTCGCTGTTTCCCATTTTAATCAGCTCAAAAGTAAGTTCATTTCTGCCCCCATTTTTAAGTTGCCCAACCCGGAAAAATCCTTTGGGGTTAAGACCGACGTGATCAACGAGGGCATTGGAGGTGTACTCCTTCAATACGTGGATGACAGAACGAGTCATCCAGTTGCATATGCTAGTCGTCAATTATTACCACGCGGAAAGAGATATGCCACTAGAGAAAAGATAGCTCTATCAATTATCTGGGTCATAGACAAATTCAAGCTGTACTTGATATGTAAAGAATTTCAAATAGGAACCGACCACCGTCCGTTAGCCTATATTAGGAATTTGAGACACTCAAACGGCCGCATCATGCGCTGGAGTTTACTCTTGCAAGAGTATCAGTTTAAAATAAATTAGATAAAAGGTTCCGATAACCAGGGCACTGACGCCCTCAGTAGAAATGCGTTACCGAATAGCGTAGAATAATTGTATTCATAGGATTAGTATCTCCATGTAGGTATATACCGTCTTGTACGACTTAATTTAAGATTCTTTTGTAATATAATTAATTAATGTATATGTCTGAATTTTGTAACGCTCAATGTCTAATTTTTGTATGTATATATATTTGTTCTTATTAATTTACGTATAAATTATTTTGTCCAGTATGTACTAAGTTTATATCATTTCATTGTTCCATGCCCTTTTTTTTTCTCTCTGATTAAGTTGTATTAAAGGTTATTTTCCCCTGTAATCTAAAGATCAAAATGATCATATGTATTGAGGTAATACTAGTTAGGTGCAGGAAGGTACGGTTGGTACAAGAAAACGAGTTCCCCACAACGGAGCTCTATCGTTGTCCCTTCTCTCTCTTTTTTTCGAAGTGACAACTTCCCCTGGAATGGAGGGGTGTGATAGAACGTGTTGAAGCTGCGTTTAATTTCAACTCCTACCCCGTATTATTTAAAACCACGATGCTGCCCACGTGCATCTTCGATTCGAGGCTTGGAGTCTTATCTCAGCTACCGGATGCCAATGTTTAAACAAGGAGGTTATCGTCCCCCCGTTCGCCCCCATACGCCGACCTCGCCAGATCGAGTTAGGCTTATGAACAGATAAGGCATTGTTCCCCGGCCCGGCTGTGCGTTCCCTCCAAGCTTCCACTCCATTTTCCCCCACGCCAAGGAGATGTCCTGGCTATTTATATGGAAACTTTACCACTAAGATCAGATTGGAGATCCAGATTTTCGTCGCGAAACATCACCACGACCCTCTCTCCCTTTGTGCGCCAAGGGACCTCGACCTCGAGATTCACCATCACTTGTCCAGAAGGAGGACAATATTCCTTGAGTGCCAAAGGTTCGAGCCTTTCCGACGCCAAGTCCCAAGGCTTCCCCCCCTGTTGTTCAAGGAGAACAGCATTAGAACAGCCATTGTTCGTTTTGAGCCCTTCGCCAAGAAACGGTTCTCATCCCCCCCCCTGTTGTTCGAGGAGAACAGCATTAGAACAGCCATTGTTCGTTTTGAGCCCTTCGCCAAGAAACGGTTCTCATCCCCCCCTGTTGTTCAAGGAGAACAGCATTAGAACAGCCATTGTTCGTTTTGAGCCCTTCGCCCAGAAACGGTTCTCTTCCCCCCCCCTGTTGTTCAAGGAAGAACAGCATTAGAACAGCCATTGTTCGTTTTGAGCCCTTCGCCAAGAAACGGTTCTCATCCCCCCCCTGTTGTTCAAAGGAGAACAACATTAGAACAGCCATTGTTCTTGAGCCCGTAGACAAGAGACGGTTCTCATTCCCCCTTTGTTCAGAAGAGAACAAAGTAGAACAGCCATTGTTCTTCAAGCCGTTCGTCGAGAAACGGTTCTCCTTCCCAAGACGCCTCGTCAGGATCCTTTTATCCCCCCCCCTTCGGCTAAGGCTCGCCAGCGGACCGAAACTCCTTTGCGCCACCTTCCACTGCACCACTAGTGCCAAAGTTACGTAAGCCAAACTTCACCTTTGAGTATTGATCCCTTTTGTCAATTCTATCCTGTGCTTTAAATTGTTTATCGAACCATCCCATCTCTTTAACTCTATATTTGTTTTACCTTTTTTTTAATCCCTTAAATCCTTGGATTAGCCCGAGTCTCCACGACCCTTTCCATTCTGTTTATGTCAATATTTTCCGTTTTTGTGTATTGTTTATAGTTATTATTAATAAAACTCTATTTTATTAATGATAGCAATATTATTATCCTTGAGCTCAGTTCCACTTCTTAAGCATATCGAAGATACATAATATCGGCCGCCAGACAGTAAACGCACTCTAAAGATAATTAAGGAAGTCCCCTCAACGAATAGATATATATGGTATCGTCGGGAGTCATTCTACGACAGTATAAAATGGCACCATATGATCTATATATAAAACGGGTTTGGTCACGGGTGTTGGGTTGACTCTTTCCATAATACCCGTTATATTGATGGTTAATTGTTTAAAGAGCTCAGGATCAACAGGGGTTTGAGCAACGGATGCGATTCTTTCTTCCAGAAAAAATATTTTCTTGCTGCCACAGGTGTGCCGGTATACGGTACTCTTGTGTAACGTGACCGGTTCGAATCCTTAACTTGTCTTCTGGCAAGGGAAAGTGCTGCTCTAAGTAATGATCAGAGTACGGGGTGGAAAGTCAATCCAAACGGAAAGTTCCTTTGATGGACTTTCAATTCAGTTCTTGAACGAATTTTTAAAAATTTACTATGAATTGCAAAATCCTATCTTATGAGTTGAATTAACAAGAGGGCAGTCTCAGGATGTTTCAGAGCACTAGCTAATTAAAAAAAATTTGAGCATATATTCTTAATACACAGTACCAATAGGGGCTTAAACTTCAGTTTAAGTGCAGCCAACCATATCATATTATGCTAAAGAGGATAGGTTTAACCAGATCCTAAGCCAATCTATCAATTATGCCCAAAGAATTTAAGATGAAGCTATAGGTACTAGGTTGAGGTAAGTTACCGCAACTTGCCCAAGGATTGCTTTCAAAGCCAATTTTTCAAAATAAGGAGTTGCGACGGATGATCGGCTTTGCAACCGTAAGGATTGAAATTTCACTAAATGGCATTGTTTTTGGCAGGAGAAGAAAAAATCTTCGCTTTACTTATGGGCTCTGCTTGAATATAATAAACCTGTATATCTATTTACTGTAAGCTGTGTAGGGTCTTTCGGAGTGCCTTGTTTACCAAGGATGATTTGTCAGCGAGTTTTGATTAAACTCTTAGCGTAGCCAAATAGTTTTATTGGACCCCTTGAAGGCTACCGTTTTGATTCTTCTGGGAGTGCCTTGTCTTTGAGGCACTGAATAAAAAAATGTTAGAGAGGTCTCTTGTTTCTTGATTGTAAGCTGGGTAAAGGTGATCAGAAAGTTTTTCAAAGGTAAAGAAATCTTGGAGCTGGATTCAGTATGCCTTATTCTCCGAGAACTTGGAAGATCTTTAGATGTGGCAGGTTTTAGTTTGAGTTTGCAATTTTAAGGTACTTCCAGTTTTCCTTTAAAATAACTGGCCTGCACAGCTATACGAGGATTTAGTTGGTTTATACATATGTGGTCACCAGTTTATAAGGGAGTTACCAGTTGTATGGGGCTATTATTCTTAAAGCATGGTTACGCTTAAAGGGTGTGTTAGATTAAAGTGTTGGATGTCTGCGTGTCGATTTGCTCTTAGTCCCAAAGTTCTTGAGGGTAATCCGGTTATAGGCTGGGTTCAATAGGTAAATGATTATACCAGGGGCGGTTATTAAGTTTTGCGAATCGGTATGGCAAAATAGAAGAAGGGGGATGGCTGTTTGTGGCGGTGTTAGGACAAGTTATGACAATTCAGGACCTGCAGCCACACGCTCCTGCCTCGTCTATTTAAGAAGCAGTAGCTGATCGCAGATCGTCATTCACAAATTTTTCAACAATGGAGAAGGTTGAGCACCGCGCAGTGATCATATTTTTGACCATCAAGGCAAGAATGCAAAAGAGATCCATGAACACATGGTTGCAGTGTACACCGACACCCCCCCTTCCTATGCATCCATTGCTCGCTGGAATATGGAGTTCCGCCATCGCTGTGAATCCCTTGAACATGACCCCTGTCCAGGACGCACGTCAGACGTGACCAACGAGGACAATGTGACCCGTGTGGAGAGGATCATCCTCGAAAATCGACGGGTGAAGGTCGAAGAAATCAAGCGAGAACTTGGAATATCACGTGGAAGTGTTATCAACATCATCCATGACAATTTGGCCATGACCAAGGTCTGTGCACGTTGGGTTCCTAGAAACCTCACGGCCCATGATCGACTTCAACGTTGTCAAAGTCCACAAGGCCAGAGTTGCACAAGCTGCCCTGCGCGAGTGCGGATTCGAGGAGCTCAACCATCCCCCCAACAGTCCAGATCTGACCCCCAGCGACTACTTTTTATTCCGCCAGCTCAAGGCTGCACTGCGTGGACGCCGGTTTGAGACGATGAATATGTCCAGTTCACCGTCCAGGAGTGGATTCAACAGCAGTCGGGAGATTTCTGGTTGTCGGGAATTCGAAGCTTCAGGGACAAGTGGCGCAAGTACACTGAAGTCGAGAGTAGTTATATTGAAAAATAATGTACCACTTTTCCTCATATCTCGTTTCCATATATTCGAATTGCAAAACGTATTGACCGCCACTCGTACCTGGCTTAAAGGAAGGAATCGAAAGGAAAATAAAGTTTTTGGCATTATCCTTGGCTTAGCTCTACCTGAATTGGGGCAAGCGAGATAATTCTGTCTTACGCGGCTTTGTTATAAACCTTGTCTAATGTTGGATAGTTGGGGCCATGACGGTAGGACCTAGGGACGAGGAACGGACTCATTACGCCAATCAGAGCGAGAGTTATGACAAATAAATAATCCTGAGTTTCGCAGAATGTTTCATCCATCCATTTATATACCCCGCAGTTAAGTGGGCTTGACCTAATTTCTCTTAATCTGGACGTGAAGAGGGCTTTCGGGGTAGGAAGTATGTTTTTGTGTACTTTGTAAAGGCTGGTGGGCGGAGTTAAATGCTATGTGTGTTTCGATGTAGACACATTGACTTCTGTTTTTTCGCAGTTCCACGTCCATTTTAGCTGATCAAACACAATTCCTTCCTGCTGCTTCGCTATCTTGTATCGTGACCTTTCTGGCTTGCAGCTGTTTCCTCGCGTTTGTATGTTTGTGTGCTTTGTGGGAACCGCAAAACAATTCGCTTGCCTTTCTTACACTCATGTTTTCTTAATACATGGCAACGTGTAGTATAAGTGTTGCGCTATATTCAACATTGTTTACTTGCTACTGCATGGAATGTTATTCCAATAGTTAATATGTGGGCCCAATGTCAAGATTTCATAGCTCCAACAGTGTACTCATTTGTGAGGTTCCTCACAAAGCCTACTTCACCTTGCAATTTGCCCGTCGCTACACATGTAAAATTGTGATTTAACATTATATAGATATAAGTATTTCGCTTTATTATACATTGGTTCATTATTACTACATGCTATATTATTTTTCTGATTAATACCTGTGCCCGCTTTCAGGCTTCCATTGGTCCAACAGGGTGTACATTTGTGAAGTTCCTCGCTGAGCTTACTTCACCTTACAATTCGGGTGCCACTATACCCAATGCAGCATTTAACAATATACAAACGGGATTATCTTTTAGACATTTAATGAGTTCGAATTAATTATTTTCGATATTTTACAATATTATTAAATCTCCAAATTGAAATTTTATTACATACAAGTTTTCTTAATTTATTTGTTTCGACTTATAAGGCTCTCTTCAGGAGGTTTAATATAATAAAATATAAGCATTCAGGAGATTATTTCATATTAAATGTTTGTTTTTTTACACATATCAAAATCTCAATAGAAACAAAACAAACCTATACTATTTTTTTATTAAAGGTAAAAGGCATTTGATGGCTAAGTTTCAAATACCTAATTAAAAGACACGGTGGTGTCTGGAACATTTACGTTCAACAGTTGCCAAATGACACCATACCTCTTATTTCAGCACTCTAATTACAAATGCCCCTTTTCTCATCGATTAAACTCGATTTATATTAAATATATAGAATAAATGAGATTGTTCTTGTTACTTATTGACTTTTTCATCGATTTTATAATGATTGCACCAAATTTTAATACTTCCGGCTTCCGTTTCCTTTTAATATAGTTTAAGTTTCTTCAAATAACAGAAAAAAGAAAAAAATTTACTTTCTCGTACTCATGAAAATTGATTAAGGAAAAGGAAAGAGATCTGAAATAGTATAACTAAGTTGTTTATATTTTTAACGTTAAGATATAGTTAAATTAAAAGTTGACAGTAATTGCTATTATTAATTTATGACAGAGAAGAATTAGCATCTTCTCTAAGAGCTCCTAAAATCCTGCAGGAGCTCTTATGTTATTTAAGGGATTTGAGCTGTATTTTTAGGCGCTCTTTTTTATTTCGTAGTCATGTAGTACAAACTGTAGTATACTAGCCTGCACAAATCCCACCAGCTTAGAAAATACAAAAAAAACTCGGTCATTTAACCAACGTCCTTTCGAACTTTACAAAAAGGTTTGGTAATACCATACGGGGGTAGTGGTCTTCTCAGAGTTCCCCTTCATTGGGATTCCCTTCTGTCAAAGTGTTTTGTTTCCGTTCTAAGTGTGAACCGATTGTAAGATTTCATATAACTTCAAAGTGCCCATTTTTTAGGTTTCTTTCAGTGTCTCATCCAATGTTTGCAATGTGAGCCCTACACATCTATAAATAATATACACACATGCGTAATACAATGCCGAATGAGAATTCATATCATTAGTTCTATAATTGTCCGTATTATTGCATTATCAATTTATAAATTTTAATTTAGCCCTGCTTCATTAATCACTAATTATTTTTATTATTTTAAATTATCAATGCTTAAATAGTCACCGTTTTTTTCCTTTAATAGTGTTTAATTAAAAAAACTTCCTATGTGAATGGAGCACACTTACATATAAACAAAAGGAGCGGAATATATAATTTCATACAATATTCACTCTTTGCGCAAACACGCACGGGGAGAAAGACATGCATGAAACTAATTTACTCTTAGGTTAGCTTGGTTTTATAGATAGTTAAGTAATCCATTACATCTACAATTTTACACACCACATCATATCAAGTTTTCTATTGATTAGAGCATGCATAATATTTTAGTCCTTCTTGATTAAAATTAAAATTTATTCAATCTGTTGGGGCGGATGAAATTTCATTAGAAATGTTCGGTTTAGGGTGTTTTCACTACCTTTTAATTTTCTACAATTTTCCTTATGAATACTTTCAGGTTAACGTAGCATCAAGAATTATTAAAGTGGCTACAGATAATTTTTAATATAAAATCTACGCTCTGGTTAACGAAATATGGATCAATAATATGTTTGCGTTTCTCGGGGCTTAATTTTTATTTTTAATTAAAATACATCCATGCAATTAAATTTACCGATGATTTCTCAAGAAAATGGATGGCTCTCTGAGGTGGTCCCAGCTAATTATCTTTATTGGTCAGTGAGGATATTATCATTTACGTGTGAGGACTTTCGTGCCGTTCCAAGGCACAGTTGTCATATGCACCAATACGACTGCAAGTTAATTCTGTCAAATTTGAAAAAAATAATGATATTTAATTTGCTTAACCCTTTCTAAACTGCTAGATGATCAATTTGCATCCTGCCTAGAGGGAAAAAAGAAGTAATTTCCTTAAGTGTTAGTATGTTTCGGTACGACCACTGAGATAAGAGTAGTTTGCAAGTTACACTAAGCATTTATTCCTAAAGATTTTTCTTCAAGAATTTCAGATTTTTCCGGTTGGTTTCAATAAATGCTTTTTGCCCGTAAAATTTCAGGGACATTTTTCGTCTACCAGGAAGGTTTCAACTAAATTCTCTAGTTAGTGTATGGTGTCAGGAAATTTATCTGTACAACTCTGAAAAGCTGAAAAATGTGCCTGTTTTCCTTAATGGGTGATTTTGGCCACAGGTCTGGTCGAGCCGAGTCGAGACGAGTGACTATGCCTCACGCGGAACATTTAAGTTAGGCATTGCCTACCAAGGTTTTAAGATCCTCATGAATCTAAACTTTTATAGATTACACTAGGCAACAAAAAGATTCTTTTGACTGGTGCCTGCTATTTTTCAATGAATTCTTATGGAATTTTTCCTGCTAAATTTGAAAATAATTTCACTCTTTCTCTAATCAGGTGTAGATTTCTGTTTATCCTCATCTGCATTTGGTTCTATTAGATTCTAAAAATGCGCGCAAAAATATTTCCACAATGAACATGAGTTGATATTACTGATTTTAATGCGATTAAACAAGACTGTTTCTTTAACAACGTATCTTAACAATGTATCTTCCCTCGCTAAATTAACGGTTCTTGCCAGTTCTTCATGAAGTTATATTTATTCGAGGCAGTCAGTCTTTCTTAATATATTGGTTTAGTTGGTTTCTACTGTCCCACATGTAAAAAAAGCATGGGTATGTGGTATCACTCGATTGATGTTCCATGGGAAAATTTACCTTCTTTAAGTCAACACAGATAACCCATTTATGATCATGATACAGTATCTTCAAATAAATACAGCTTAATTTTTTCATATTTTTCCTTCCGAGATGTTCAGTGGCCGAGGTGGATAGAATCATATAAATTTCCGTTGTGAGAAAATCCACATTATATACTACGCTTTCAACTGTCTAGGAAAAGATGCCATTCCTCTGGTTTATATTCCTTAATGCCAAGGTTATCAAGAAGCTCACTGACATCTCTGCAAAAAATCAGCTGTTCCTCTTGTGTGAAGAAAGAAAGGAACTCTTCATGCCGACTCCGATAAAAGGTTATACGGACACGATTCTTTATAATATTCTTCTCTTTCAATCGGGAAGACAACAGTTCTGCAGAAGTTTAGGAGAGGTTCAGATCACGAACTATATCTTTCAGCTATACCTGTGAGAATAGCTGAGGTAAGGCTAGACTGAAAAGTTTTGATATCTAGCCTCATCTTCAGGTGATGATTCTCCTTCGGTTGAGAGCAAAGTTATATGTGGCAACTCACGAAAGATAAGGTATAGGAAGCTGTGTGGAAGCAGTCTGATAACGGAGGCAAGGTTAGGATAGACAAGCTCGAAAATAGCAGTCGTCCACGTGATTATTGGGCACCCGCCATACTATTGGAATAGCAAACCTTATACCTAACCTCGTCCCATTATGATACTGTCATAAATGTTCTGTACATTGCTTGCAGACACTATTCAGCGCCCAATATTTATCTTGGTCTCCCAGCTTGACCCCGAAATATGTCATAGATGCTCTTTCAAGAAAATCAGTGATGTTTTTTTAATTTTCAGGTAATTTCCATAAACATGACAACAATGATTTGGCGAACTAATGCAACACCTTCTTGAAGAGGACTTGCTCATTTTCTATTGCCTAGTTCACCACAACATCTGAAAAATCCGGAAAAAGGACATACATAGTGACTAATTTATAAAATATAACATATACATATCGACTCACATATAAACATATAACATAAACATTTCGACTCACATATACGCATAAAACATATACATATGGACATTAACTCACACGTATTCTTATGTACATATAGACATTGACTCACACACAGAATTATAAACATATGGAATTTGACTCAAACCTAATATATTAAATAATGATGTCTAATAACTTAAAAAAATAGACCTAATAGGTTAAAATGAAGGTAATCTTTCAATTCAGGAGACGGATTTCCTATAGGAATTATTCCTATTTCCTAAACACCAAAAACCTTATAGACCACTGTTATTATACTAGGTCAGCTCTTATGCTACACATTCGAGAGTAAGGACAGTTAAGCAATAGGAAACGTTGTACGTGAGAGACTTTTCATCGGTTGTGGCAAAAGTTGAAGATCAGGAAACATATAATGAAATTATGTCTTATGTCTACCTCATCAGGACGGTTTGAGATGAAGTAGTTCCAATACATGCTCTTTGGTCATATTTATTCCCTGAAATAATGCAAAGATTTTAAATCTAAGAGCTTGCGAGTGTGGGCAATAGTCAATATGCGATGTTAAGGCATGTGATATTTGTTTGGGATAAGTCCACAGGCAGAGTACTGACCCACTTGTTATATTGGTCAAAACATAAAGCGAAGCGAATTTATATGGTCTCTTCTGGCAACCACCAACAAGGACACATCCAACGAAATTACATACAAGCCTATTTCTAGACAATTTAAAAAGACAAATCAAACATAACAAATAAGAAAAAACAAAGGGACACACCAAAAGAATCAGTAAGAAGAAAAATGGAGAAAATAAGGACCTATCCAGAGTTTGAGGGAGGCTTGCATCCTCAATATCTTGAGAATGGACCTAAAATTGTTTCTAACAAAAAAATATGGAAGAAACTCTATAATGCCAGAGTATAGTATCGGTGAACAAGCCTCGACTACAGGAGCTAAGACGTAGCAGCTCCGGATAGTCTAAGGAACCAAACATTCGCCAAGTATGATTGAAGGAGCGCGCCATCAAATAGCAGTGTTTCTCTTAAGTGTGCCTTATTTGGATTTTAAAAATACAACTTGAAACATTAGAGGCACGAGAAGAGTCGAAACACGGGGAAATGCACCAGAAAATGACACACAATTTTAGATTTCCGTCGGTCGTCTCCCACCTTTTTTGCTATGGAGCGGGTTAGGCTGACATGATTTTAGCCATATACTCATAGAGAGTAAGAGCAAACATCTGGTCCGTTAGCCTAGTTCGTGAAGAAAGTTTGTCAATCTCCTCAATGAGCTCATTTCTTGAGATCTTGATATGTTTAAGAACAAAGCACATGACAATCTCGTCATCTTCGTGGCTCGAGGTAGACCTGGCATCATGGATATTGTCAATAAGGATTTTCGGGAATTAAAATCCTTATGGGTTTTGACAGAGATCTTTGAGTAGTTATAAAAAATAATTGGGTTTTAGAACTGAGCAAAGTGTGTAATCATCAGGACCAAGGTGTCTCTTACAAAAGCCTATATATGATGATAAATTTAACGTCGAAAAGAGCCCACCTCACCCAAATTAACGAGAGGGGGAAGAATGCGTGAAATATGATCAAATCTTTGTATTTGGGACCATCCAATTACAATGTCACGGCTGCAGTGTGACTAGAGGCATTAGTTTTGGTGTAGTAGAAGCTTTGGGAAAAACCTTCATAAATGGTAGCAACTATAATGAATTCTTAGGCATATCCAGTGGCGTTACCGCCCGAGATCTAATTCAAAGTTTCCGGAGGAGTGTCCTGGGAATAAACTCTAAAACAATTTTGTATGATTGGCGTTACGTTAGCATAGGTACCAGTGTAATCTGTTGTAGACAATAGGAGAGCCATTGGCTGCTGTGGGTGACGTTGGTCCCGCACATACAAGTACAGAATGTATCTTCTACGCCATCAAAAGCGACAACTATCCAGCATACAGGAAAGGCAACGATCGTAAACAGTAGGAGTTCTGTGGGTTGACTCTATCTCTGTCAATTCACTCTTGGCTGCGAATGCATAGAACTCGCCTCCTACAAAAGCACAATTTTAGCCTAATTTGCACCTAAAGTCCTGAGGGCCGCAAAATGAAGAATGTCTATGATGCATGTATAAATGTTTCTAAGGTTGCAAATGTGTGCCTTGCAGCTTAATTTTCAATTAAAATCGAAACCAATAGTAGAGTACAAATCTCCTGACCCAGAGAAGACAGATTTAGTAATTGTCCGGTTCGTTGTTAATCTGTGGAGAACGGCAGAATTACATTGGCTTAGTCTTTACCAAATAAAACCGAAATATATGCGCTTTAATCTAGACTCTAGAGAAATGAGATCGTAAGTTTCTCTACAATTAGCACAGAAACAACATCTTTGTGAGCACCAAACTTATCCAGTTTGTGCTCCTGACAAAGAGAGGGACATTGTGACAACTTCCAGGCTGGACCTCATCATCGTCTCCTTTGGAACGGGGATATCTCAGTAAAGCATAGGTTGAATCGAAAATCTCACCACAATATCCTACATGAACATTAAGAGCAGCCCACTTGACTATATATTATAGATGTTTTCATGATTCTGTCTTGATACGAGATATGACTTCTCCAAAATAAATAACGCCTAGGCACATTGCACTCTTTGAAACAACGCTTCGCACTTAGCATTCTCAAACCGGAGTGGAATATCTGACCTGACCTGAGATTTGCGAAGGCTACACTGGGCTGGAGAAATGTTACATCTACTATCCAATAAATAGATAATCTAAACTTAACTAATTTCTCCATAAAATTTTACGCGCAATAAAATAGAGAAATTGGACGCAATCCGGACATAGTGTAGTCTTATCCTCTGCATATTAAAAGCAATAAGAGTAGCTATTTTACAAGAATCGTGGAAAATACCCAATGTTCAAACCCTTCGAACAAGGCTTACAAAAGTGCCTTAAATCGTTCACCCTGCCGTCATAACAAGGCGTAGGGGACATTCCATACCTGAGACCATAGTGCACTCAAAGCGAAAGTGCAACTTATCTCACTGTGGATAAAAAGGTCGTTGAATGGTTCTAACCTTTGTAGGTGAGATCCTGTTCGAGGCTTTCAACGACCCTTCGATCGATTTGCTTTGAATGTTAGAAGAGCAGAAAACCGGCTATATAATGGAGAGAGAGTAATCGTAAAGTTCTACAAACGTGTTTGCGAAGAGATTTCAGTCTACTCCTTCTGGTGGACAGGTGGAGATCCTGAGAGAACTTGCTCGGAATCCTTTTAAAATGATTCCAAAACTATAAAAAAGGGCAATACCCGTTGATTGAGGAAACCTTTGCATGGAAAGAAGAGCTGATTATATTTTGAAACGTTCTAGTGTCTATTACTCGCTCTACCAATATCACTTAATGTTATATTGCCTCTAGTGCTCATTGATTACCGCCTCAACCTCGAGTGACCATCATTGAAGAAGATGGCGTTCAAAAACATTAAACGTTGGATGATTGTTAATTAAGCTTTCAGGGAAAAACTCATTGGCACCATCAATCGACCTAAATCCCTTGAATGAGTTAGAGAGGCAAAAGATATTTGAATGGAAAAGTGATTGCTACCAGGTACGTCAATAGCGGGCCTCAACTCAAACCGTTGTCATTCCGAAAATACAAGAATAAATCACGGAAAAACAAAAAAAAACTGTTATCGATAAGTGCTAAGCAAATTTATCAACATTTCGGACATCCAATTCCAGCTGTTCAATCAGATCCTGCATTACCGATACTCTTAAATTGATTGTAAAGTCCTTTCAGAGTAGGTATTCCCATTCAAGTATAGAAGTAGAAAAAAGAGCATCTGTAACCGTGCCACGACACGAAGGAAATCCGCCACGTCGACTTCAGGTTACGGTGGAATGTAGACTATAACTAAAGAGTATCTCCTATACAAGTATCTTTACACCGATGATTCCTGAAGTATAGATTTTTAAGCCAAATTGATAAGGAAGACTTAATGTAGGAGAATAGCCTAATGCTTTTACGGTTCCCCACCTCCCTTCGGGCGGGGCGCGATATCAAACCTTCCCCTTCAGGCCACCTGTCTGGTGGCCTCCCGCCGGAAGAACCCGCCGGCCATTTCAGCTAACCACCGCATTCCTTCCCGGACTGGTTATCGATAGATGGTTATCGGTGGTTTTAGAAAGTTTACAGATGACGAATTGGAGGAGATTTTCAAGCAGCTCTTACCCTAAGAAGGGCGCTTGACATCAAATCTACTTCCGGAGACATGTGAACCTCTCCCGAGTTTCGGGTATAAAAGATTAATTCTTTTAACCCTCAGTAGTAGAGCTTTACAGAGCGTCTGGTGGGGCAGGAATTGCCATCTATACCGGTGTTGTGGTAAATCGTCGAAGCACCAAGTCTTCCGAGAAGAGATTGGTCGCAGTTAGCGAGGCTCCTTACCCCGCCGTTCTACAAGTCAATGCGGACCCAGGATCGTACTCACGTTTTCAGAGCCGAAGCTACAAACATCTTCACTCTGGTTCCCTAAGCTAGAAAACTACATCTCAGATTTTCTCCGTGACCCTACGCGTCGATAGGTCACTTCGTCCTCCTCACAGAAGCACACAAGATTCCTCGGAGTTCACAAGCGTGGGCACTTTTTAACAAGGAGCTCCCGTCAACGCCTTCTTCCAGCAGAATCGTGACGGAATTGTAGGATCAAAGTCAGTCCCTGGAGAACCTACATCATCGTCTCCACCTCTTATCTCCCCACCTTCACTCACCAGAGCCACCCAAACATCAGGTTCCAAGGTAATCCTTCCCTTTCACATTCTTCAACTTCCCCGGAAAGCTTAACAACATTAAAAGTGAATAGGGATTTACATAATGAACAGTTATTTACAAGCCGAGTGAGATATCCGACCTTCACTTATTAATTTATCTCTCAAAGAACTTTATTCGTATATATATATATATATTTCTTGTTTAGCCTTCATTAAAATTATATTTTCAGATTTTTTGTATATCTAACTTCCTTTGGGACGCTAGCTGTCAGTTCATTGCAATCCCTCCGTCGACAACCTCTAAGCACTCTGAGTCAATAAACCCATTCAAGGCACGGGCCGAACGAAGTATAAAGAGTAATACGACAATCCCTCCACATTCGTGATAATAATATATATATATATATATATATATATATATATATATATAGGAAAGAGAAATTTGACGGAATGAGCAATGAGACAAGAAACAGGAGTTTTTTAGAGGTAAGAGAAAGGGACATTAGAAGAAGACTAGAATCATAGAGAGCAGAGGGCGGCACAATGAAGGGCAATCCTTTACCGAGAAGACAGAGATAAGGCAGGGAAAAAAGTTTGAAATTCCTGGCCGGGACTCGAACCCGGGTCTGCCGATTGCCGGTCAGATGCTCTACCGCTGAGCTACCAGGCACAGTGACTCTACTTCGCCCAAAGCGTCACCCCATCAAACCCAGTATCTCTCTAAGCTAGGAACCTCCAAGGAATCTTTATACCTCATCTTCTTTCCCACTCACAATTTAAAGGCTCATCCCCAAGTCACATACAAAAAAGAAGGAGCAAATGCAAGTTCTGCGGGTGATAACAACCACCATAGTGCTTTCGCCATATTTATTTTCTGCCTTTCAAAACAATTTTGAAGACAGAAATAAAGGTGCAGAAACCTTGCATTGCAGTCTATATTACAATATAGTACAGGAAAGAGAAATTTGAGAAAATGAGCAATAAGACAAGAAACAGGAGTTTTTAGAGGTAAGAGAAAGGGACATTAGAAGAAGACTAGAATCATAGAGAGCAGAGGGCGGCACAATGAAGGCAATCCTTTACCGAGAAGACAGAGATAACGGCAGGGAAAAAAGTTTGAAATTCCTGGCCGGGACTCGAAACCGGGTCTGCTGTTTGCCGGTCAGATGCTCTACCGCTGAGCTACCAGGCACAGTGACTTTACTTCGCCCAAAGCGTCACCCCATCAAACCCAGTATCTCTCTAAGCTAGGAACCTCCAAGGAATCTTTATACCTCATCTTCTTACCCGCTCACAATTTAAAGGCTCATCCCCAAGTCACATACAAAAAAGAAGGAGCAAATGCAAGTTCTGCGGGTGATAACAACCACCACAGTGCTTCTGCCATATTTATTTTCTGCCTTTCAAAACAATTTTGAAGACAGAAATAAAGGTGCACAAACCTTGCATTGCAGACTATATTACAATATAGTACAGGAAAGAGAAATTTGAGGGAATGAGCACTGAGACAAGAAACAGGAGTTTTTTAGAGGTAAGAGAAAGGGACATTAGAAGAAGATTAGAATCATAGAGAGCAGAGGGCGGCACAATGAAGGGCAATCCTTTACCGAGAAGACAGAGATAACGGCAGGGAAAAAAGTTTGAAATTCCTGGCCGGGACTCGAACCCGGGTCTGCCGATTGCCGGTCAGATGCTCTACCGCTGAGCTACCAGGCACAGAGAATTTACTTCGCCCAAAGCGTCACCCCATCAAACCCAGTATCTCTCTAAGCTAGGAACCTCCAAGGAATTTTTATACCTCATCTTCTTACCCGCTCACAATTTAAAGGCTCATCCCCAAGTCACATACAAAGAAGAAGGAGCAAATGCAAGTTCTGCGGGTGATAACAACCACCATAGTGCTTTCGCCATATTTATTTTCTGCCTTTCAAAACAATTTTGAAGACAGAAATAAAGGTGCACAAACCTTGCATTGCAGACTATATTACAATATAGTACAGGAAAGAGAAATTTGACGGAATGAGCAATGAGACAAGAAACAGGAGTTTTTTAAAGGTAAGAGAAATGGACATTAGAAGAAGACTAGAATCATAGAGAGCAGAGGGAGGCACAATGAAGGCAATCTTTTACCGAAAAGACAGAGATAACAGAAGGGGAAAAAAGTTTGAAATTCCTGGCCGGGACTCGAACCCGGGTCTGCTGATTGCTGTTCAGATGCTCTACCGCTGAGCTACCAGGCAGAGTGACTCTACTTCACCCAAAGCGTCACCCCATCAAACCCAGGATCTCTCTAAGCTAGGAACCTCCAAGGAATTTTTATACCTCATCTTCTTACCCGCTCACAATTTAAAGGCTCATCCCAAGTCACATACAAAGAAGAAGGAGCAAATGCAAGTTCTGCGGGTGATAACAACCACCACAGTGCTTCTGCCATATTTATTTTCTGCCTTTCAAAACAATTTTGAAGACAGAAATAAAGGTGCACAAACCTTGCATTGCAGACTATATTACAATATAGTACAGGAAAGAGAAATTTGAGGGAATGAGCACTGAGACAAGAAACAGGAGTTTTTTAGAGGTAAGAGAAAGGGACATTAGAAGAAGATTAGAATCATAGAGAGCAGAGGGCGGCACAATGAAGGGCAATCCTTTACCGAGAAGACAGAGATAACGGCAGGGAAAAAAGTTTGAAATTCCTGGCCGGGACTCGAAACCGGGTCTGCTGTTTGCCGGTCAGATGCTCTACCACTGAGCTACCAGGCACAGTGACTCTACCTCGCCCAAAGCGTCACCCCATCAAACCCAGTATCTCTCTAAGCTAGGAACCTCCAAGGAATTTTTATACCTCATCTTCTTACCCGCTCACAATTTAAAGGCTCATCCCCAAGTCACATACAAAGAAGAAGGAGCAAATGCTAGTTCTGCGGGTGATAACAACCACCACAGTGCTTCTGCCATATTTATTTTCTGCCTTTCAAAACAATTTTGAAGACAGAAATAAAGGTGCACAAACCTTGCATTGCAGACTATATTACAATATAGTACAGGAAAGAGAAATTTGAGGGAATGAGCACTGAGACAAGAAACAGGAGTTTTTTAGAGGTAAGAGAAAGGGACATTAGAAGAAGATTAGAATCATAGAGAGCAGAGGGCGGCACAATGAAGGGCAATCCTTTACCGAGAAGACAGAGATAAGGCAGGGAAAAAAGTTTGAAATTCCTGGCCGGGACTCGAACCCGGGTCTGCCGATTGCCGGTCAGATGCTCTACCGCTGAGCTACCAGGCACAGTGACTCTACTTCGCCCAAAGCGTCACCCCATCAAACCCAGTATCTCTCTAAGCTAGGAACCTCCAAGGAATCTTTATACCTCATCTTCTTTCCCACTCACAATTTAAAGGCTCATCCCCAAGTCACATACAAAAAAGAAGGAGCAAATGCAAGTTCTGCGGGTGATAACAACCACCATAGTGCTTTCGCCATATTTATTTTCTGCCTTTCAAAACAATTTTGAAGACAGAAATAAAGGTGCAGAAACCTTGCATTGCAGACTATATTACAATATAGTACAGGAAAGAGAAATTTGACGGAATGAGCAATGAGACAAGAAACAGGAGTTTTTTAAAGGTAAGAGAAATGGACATTAGAAGAAGACTAGAATCATAGAGAGCAGAGGGAGGCACAATGAAGGCAATCTTTTACCGAAAAGACAGAGATAACAGAAGGGGAAAAAAGTTTGAAATTCCTGGCCGGGACTCGAACCCGGGTCTGCTGATTGCTGTTCAGATGCTCTACCGCTGAGCTACCAGGCACAGTGACTCTACTTCACCCAAAGCGTCACCCCATCAAACCCAGGATCTCTCTAAGCTAGGAACCTCCAAGGAATTTTTATACCTCATCTTCTTACCCGCTCACAATTTAAAGGCTCATCCCCAAGTCACATACAAAGAAGAAGGAGCAAATGCAAGTTCTGCGGGTGATAACAACCACCACAGTGCTTCTGCCATATTTATTTTCTGCCTTTCAAAACAATTTTGAAGACAGAAATAAAGGTGCACAAACCTTGCATTGCAGCCTATATTACAATATAGTACAGGAAAGAGAAATTTGAGGGAATGAGCACTGAGACAAGAAACAGGAGTTTTTTAGAGGTAAGAGAAAGGGACATTAGAAGAAGATTAGAATCATAGAGAGCAGAGGGCGGCACAATGAAGGGCAATCCTTTACCGAGAAGACAGAGATAAGGCAGGGAAAAAAGTTTGAAATTCCTGGCCGGGACTCGAACCCGGGTCTGCCGATTGCCGGTCAGATGCTCTACCGCTGAGCTACCAGGCACAGTGACTTTATTCGCCCAAAGCGTCACACCATCAAACCCAGTATCTCTCTAAGCTAGGAACCTCCAAGGAATCTTTATACCTCATCTTCTTACCCGCTCACAATTTAAAGGCTCATCCCCAAGTCACATACAAAGAAGAAGGAGCAAATGCAAGTTCTGCGGGTGATAACAACCACCATAGTGCTTTCGCCATATTTATTTTCTGCCTTTCAAAACAATTTTGAAGACAGAAATAAAGGTGCACAAACCTTGCATTGCAGACTATATTACAATATAGTACAGGAAAGAGAAATTTGACGGAATGAGCAATGAGACAAGAAACAGGAGTTTTTTAAAGGTAAGAGAAATGGACATTAGAAGAAGACTAGAATCATAGAGAGCAGAGGGAGGCACAATGAAGGCAATCTTTTACCGAAAAGACAGAGATAACAGAAGGGGAAAAAAGTTTGAAATTCCTGGCCGGGACTCGAACCCGGGTCTGCTGATTGCTGTTCAGATGCTCTACCGCTGAGCTACCAGGCACAGTGACTCTACTTCACCCAAAGCGTCACCCTATCAAACCCAGTATCTCTCTAAGCTAGGAACCTCCAAGGAATTTTTATACCTCATCTTCTTACCCGACCACAATTTAAAGGCTCATCCCCAAGTCACATACAAAGAAGAAGGAGCAAATGCAAGTTCTGCGGGTGATAACAACCACCACAGTGCTTCTGCCATATTTATTTTCTGCCTTTCAAAACAATTTTGAAGACAGAAATAAAGGTGCACAAACCTTGCATTGCAGACTATATTACAATATAGTACAGGAAAGAGAAATTTGAGGGAATGAGCACTGAGACAAGAAACAGGAGTTTTTTAGAGGTAAGAGAAAGGGACATTAGAAGAAGATTAGAATCATAGAGAGCAGAGGGCGGCAAAATGAAGGGCAATCCTTTACCGAGAAGACAGAGATAAGGCAGGGAAAAAAGTTTGAAATTCCTGGCCGGGACTCGAACCCGGGTCTGCTGATTGCCGGTCAGATGCTCTACCGCTGAGCTACCAGGCACAGGGACTCTACTTCACCCAAAGCGTCACCCCATCAAACCCAGTATCTCTCTAAGCTAGGAACCTCCAAGGAATTTTTATACCTCATCTTCTTACCCGCTCACAATTTAAAGGCTCATCCCCAAGTCACATACAAAGAAGAAGGAGCAAATGCAAGTTCTGCGGGTGATAACAACCACCATAGTGCTTTCGCCATATTTATTTTCTGCCTTTCAAAACAATTTTGAAGACAGAAATAAAGGTGCAGAAACCTTGCATTGCAGTCTATATTACAATATAGTACAGGAAAGAGAAATTTGAAAAAATGAGCAATAAGACAAGAAACAGGAGTTTTTAGAGGTAAGAGAAAGGGACATTAGAAGAAGACTAGAATCATAGAGAGCAGAGGGCGGCACAATGAAGGCAATCCTTTACCGAGAAGACAGAGATAACGGCAGGGAAAAAAGTTTGAAATTCCTGGCCGGGACTCGAACCCGGGTCTGCTGTTTGCCGGTCAGATGCTCTACCGCTGAGCTACCAGGCACAGTGACTCTACCTCGCCCAAAGCGTCACCCCATCAAACCCAGTATCTCTCTAAGCTAGGAACCTCCAAGGAATTTTTATACCTCATCTTCTTACCCGCTCACAATTTAAAGGCTCATCCCAAAGTCACATACAAAGAAGAAGGAGCAAATGCAAGTTCTGCGGGTGATAACAACCACCACAGTGCTTCTGCCATATTTATTTTCTGCCTTTCAAAACAATTTTGAAGACAGAAATAAAGGTGCACAAACCTTGCATTGCAGACTATATTACAATATAGTACAGGAAAGAGAAATTTGAGGGAATGAGCACTGAGACAAGAAACAGGAGTTTTTTAGAGGTAAGAGAAAGGGACATTAGAAGAAGATTAGAATCATAGAGAGCAGAGGGCGGCACAATGAAGGGCAATCCTTTACCGAGAAGACAGAGATAAGGCAGGGAAAAAAGTTTGAAATTCCTGGCCGGGACTCGAACCCGGGTCTGCCGATTGCCGGTCAGATGCTCTACCGCTGAGCTACCAGGCACAGTGACTTTACTTCGCCCAAAGCGTCACCCCATCAAACCCAGTATCTCTCTAAGCTAGGAACCTCCAAGGAATCTTTATACCTCATCTTCTTACCCGCTCACAATTTAAAGGCTCATCCCCAAGTCACATACAAAGAAGAAGGAGCAAATGCAAGTTCTGCGGGTGATAACAACCACCATAGTGCTTTCGCCATATTTATTTTCTGCCTTTCAAAACAATTTTGAAGACAGAAATAAAGGTGCACAAACCTTGCATTGCAGACTATATTACAATATAGTACAGGAAAGAGAAATTTGACGGAATGAGCAATGAGACAAGAAACAGGAGTTTTTTAAAGGTAAGAGAAATGGACATTAGAAGAAGACTAGAATCATAGAGAGCAGAGGGAGGCACAATGAAGGCAATCTTTTACCGAAAAGACAGAGATAACAGAAGGGGAAAAAAGTTTGAAATTCCTGGCCGGGACTCGAATCCGGGTCTGCTGATTGCTGTTCAGATGCTCTACCGCTGAGCTACCCAGCAGAGTGACTCTACTTCACCCAAAGCGTCACCCTATCAAACCCAGTATCTCTCTAAGCTAGGAACCTCCAAGGAATTTTTATACCTCATCTTCTTACCCGCTCACAATTTAAAGGCTCATCCCCAAGTCACATACAAAGAAGAAGGAGCAAATGCAAGTTCTGCGGGTGATAACAACCACCACAGTGCTTCTGCCATATTTATTTTCTGCCTTTCAAAACAATTTTGAAGACAGAAATAAAGGTGCACAAACCTTGCATTGCAGACTATATTACAATATAGTACAGGAAAGAGAAATTTGAGGGAATGAGCACTGAGACAAGAAACAGGAGTTTTTTAGAGGTAAGAGAAAGGGACATTAGAAGAAGATTAGAATCATAGAGAGCAGAGGGCGGCACAATGAAGGGCAATCCTTTACCGAGAAGACAGAGATAAGGCAGGGAAAAAAGTTTGAAATTCCTGGCCGGGACTCGAACCCGGGTCTGCTGATTGCCGGTCAGATGCTCTACCGCTGAGCTACCAGGCACATTGAGTCTACTTCGCCCAAAGCGTCACCCCATCAAACCCAGTATCTCTCTAAGCTAGGAACCTCCAAGGAATCTTTATACCTCATCTTCTTACCCGCTCACAATTTAAAGGCTCATCCCCAAGTCACATACAAAGAAGAAGGAGCAAATGCAAGTTCTGCGGGTGATAACAACCACCATAGTGCTTTCGCCATATTTATTTTCTGCCTTTCAAAACAATTTTGAAGACAGAAATAAGGGTGCAGAAACCTTGCATTGCAGACTATATTACAATATAGTACAGGAAAGAGAAATTTGACGGAATGAGCAATGAGACAAGAAACAGGAGTTTTTTAGAGGTAAGAGAAAGGGACATTAGAAGAAGATTAGAATCATAGAGAGCAGAGGGCGGCAAAATGAAGGGCAATCCTTTACCGAGAAGACAGAGATAAGGCAGGGAAAAAAGTTTGAAATTCCTGGCCGGGACTCGAACCCGGGTCTGCTGATTGCTGTTCAGATGCTCTACCGCTGAGCTACCAGGCACAGTGACTCTACTTCGCCCAAAGCGTCACCCCATCAAACCCAGGATCTCTCTAAGCTAGGAACCTCCAAGGAATTTTTATACCTCATCTTCTTACCCGCTCACAATTTAAAGGCTCATCCCCAAGTCACATACAAAGAAGAAGGAGCAAATGCAAGTTCTGCGGGTGATAACAACCACCACAGTGCTTTCGCCATATTTATTTTCTGCCTTTCAAAACAATTTTGAAGACAGAAATAAAGGTGCAGAAACCTTGCATTGCAGACTATATTACAATATAGTACAGGAAAGAGAAATTTGACGGAATGAGCAATAAGACCACAAACAGGAGTTTTTTAGAGGTAAGAGAAAGGGACATTAGAAGAAGATTAGAATCATAGAGAGCAGAGGGCGGCAAAATGAAGGGCAATCCTTTACCGAGAAGACAGAGATAAGGCAGGGAAAAAAGTTTGAAATTCCTGGCCGGGACTCGAACCCGGGTCTGCTGATTGCCGGTCAGATGCTCTACCGCTGAGCTACCAGGCACAGGGACTCTACTTCACCCAAAGCGTCACCCCATCAAACCCAGTATCTCTCTAAGCTAGGAACCTCCAAGGAATTTTTATACCTCATCTTCTTACCCGCTCACAATTTAAAGGCTCATCCCCAAGTCACATACAAAAGGGAAGGAGCAAATGCAAGTTCTGCGGGTGATAACAACCACCATAGTGCTTTCGCCATATTTATTTTCTGCCTTTCAAAACAATTTTGAAGACAGAAATAAAGGTGCAGAAACCTTGCATTGCAGTCTATATTACAATATAGTACAGGAAAGAGAAATTTGAAAAAATGAGCAATAAGACAAGAAACAGGAGTTTTTAGAGGTAAGAGAAAGGGACATTAGAAGAAGACTAGAATCATAGAGAGCAGAGGGCGGCACAATGAAGGCAATCCTTTACCGAGAAGACAGAGATAACGGCAGGGAAAAAAGTTTGAAATTCCTGGCCGGGACTCGAACCCGGGTCTGCTGTTTGCCGGTCAGATGCTCTACCGCTGAGCTACCAGGCACAGTGACTCTACCTCGCCCAAAGCGTCACCCCATCAAACCCAGTATCTCTCTAAGCTAGGAACCTCCAAGGAATTTTTATACCTCATCTTCTTACCCGCTCACAATTTAAAGGCTCATCCCAAAGTCACATACAAAGAAGAAGGAGCAAATGCAAGTTCTGCGGGTGATAACAACCACCACAGTGCTTCTGCCATATTTATTTTCTGCCTTTCAAAACAATTTTGAAGACAGAAATAAAGGTGCACAAACCTTGCATTGCAGACTATATTACAATATAGTACAGGAAAGAGAAATTTGAGGGAATGAGCACTGAGACAAGAAACAGGAGTTTTTTAGAGGTAAGAGAAAGGGACATTAGAAGAAGATTAGAATCATAGAGAGCAGAGGGCGGCACAATGAAGGGCAATCCTTTACCGAGAAGACAGAGATAAGGCAGGGAAAAAAGTTTGAAATTCCTGGCCGGGACTCGAACCCGGGTCTGCCGATTGCCGGTCAGATGCTCTACCGCTGAGCTACCAGGCACAGTGACTTTACTTCGCCCAAAGCGTCACCCCATCAAACCCAGTATCTCTCTAAGCTAGGAACCTCCAAGGAATCTTTATACCTCATCTTCTTACCCGCTCACAATTTAAAGGCTCATCCCCAAGTCACATACAAAGAAGAAGGAGCAAATGCAAGTTCTGCGGGTGATAACAACCACCATAGTGCTTTCGCCATATTTATTTTCTGCCTTTCAAAACAATTTTGAAGACAGAAATAAAGGTGCACAAACCTTGCATTGCAGACTATATTACAATATAGTACAGGAAAGAGAAATTTGACGGAATGAGCAATGAGACAAGAAACAGGAGTTTTTTAAAGGTAAGAGAAATGGACATTAGAAGAAGACTAGAATCATAGAGAGCAGAGGGAGGCACAATGAAGGCAATCTTTTACCGAAAAGACAGAGATAACAGAAGGGGAAAAAAGTTTGAAATTCCTGGCCGGGACTCGAATCCGGGTCTGCTGATTGCTGTTCAGATGCTCTACCGCTGAGCTACCAGGCACAGTGACTCTACTTCACCCAAAGCGTCACCCTATCAAACCCAGTATCTCTCTAAGCTAGGAACCTCCAAGGAATTTTTATACCTCATCTTCTTACCCGCTCACAATTTAAAGGCTCATCCCCAAGTCACATACAAAGAAGAAGGAGCAAATGCAAGTTCTGCGGGTGATAACAACCACCACAGTGCTTCTGCCATATTTATTTTCTGCCTTTCAAAACAATTTTGAAGACAGAAATAAAGGTGCACAAACCTTGCATTGCAGACTATATTACAATATAGTACAGGAAAGAGAAATTTGAGGGAATGAGCACTGAGACAAGAAATAGGAGTTTTTTAGAGGTAAGAGAAAGGGACATTAGAAGAAGATTAGAATCATAGAGAGCAGAGGGCGGCACAATGAAGGGCAATCCTTTACCGAGAAGACAGAGATAAGGCAGGGAAAAAAGTTTGAAATTCCTGGCCGGGACTCGAACCCGGGTCTGCTGATTGCCGGTCAGATGCTCTACCGCTGAGCTACCAGGCACATTGACTCTACTTCGCCCAAAGCGTCACCCCATCAAACCCAGTATCTCTCTAAGCTAGGAACCTCCAAGGAATCTTTATACCTCATCTTCTTACCCGCTCACAATTTAAAGGCTCATCCCCAAGTCACATACAAAGAAGAAGGAGCAAATGCAAGTTCTGCGGGTGATAACAACCACCACAGTGCTTTCGCCATATTTATTTTCTGCCTTTCAAAACAATTTTGAAGACAGAAATAAGGGTGCAGAAACCTTGCATTGCAGACTATATTACAATATAGTACAGGAAAAAAGAAATTTGACGGAATGAGCAATGAGACAAGAAACAGGAGTTTTTTAGAGGTAAGAGAAAGGGACATTAGAAGAAGATTAGAATCATAGAGAGCAGAGGGCGGCAAAATGAAGGGCAATCCTTTACCGAGAAGACAGAGATAAGGCAGGGAAAAAAGTTTGAAATTCCTGGCCGGGACTCGAACCCGGGTCTGCTGATTGCTGTTCAGATGCTCTACCGCTGAGCTACCAGGCACAGTGACTCTACTTCGCCCAAAGCGTCACCCCATCAAACCCAGGATCTCTCTAAGCTAGGAACCTCCAAGGAATTTTTATACCTCATCTTCTTACCCGCTCACAATTTAAAGGCTCATCCCCAAGTCACATACAAAGAAGAAGGAGCAAATGCAAGTTCTGCGGGTGATAACAACCACCACAGTGCTTTCGCCATATTTATTTTCTGCCTTTCAAAACAATTTTGAAGACAGAAATAAAGGTGCAGAAACCTTGCATTGCAGACTATATTACAATATAGTACAGGAAAGAGAAATTTGACGGAATGAGCAATAAGACCACAAACAGGAGTTTTTTAGAGGTAAGAGAAAGGGACATTAGAAGAAGATTAGAATCATAGAGAGCAGAGGGCGGCAAAATGAAGGGCAATCCTTTACCGAGAAGACAGAGATAAGGCAGGGAAAAAAGTTTGAAATTCCTGGCCGGGACTCGAACCCGGGTCTGCTGATTGCCGGTCAGATGCTCTACCGCTGAGCTACCAGGCACAGGGACTCTACTTCACCCAAAGCGTCACCCCATCAAACCCAGTATCTCTCTAAGCTAGGAACCTCCAAGGAATTTTTATACCTCATCTTCTTACCCGCTCACAATTTAAAGGCTCATCCCCAAGTCACATACAAAGAAGAAGGAGCAAATGCAAGTTCTGCGGGTGATAACAACCACCATAGTGCTTTCGCCATATTTATTTTCTGCCTTTCAAAACAATTTTGAAGACAGAAATAAAGGTGCAGAAACCTTGCATTGCAGTCTATATTACAATATAGTACAGGAAAGAGAAATTTGAAAAAATGAGCAATAAGACAAGAAACAGGAGTTTTTAGAGGTAAGAGAAAGGGACATTAGAAGAAGACTAGAATCATAGAGAGCAGAGGGCGGCACAATGAAGGCAATCCTTTACCGAGAAGACAGAGATAAGGCAGGGAAAAAAGTTTGAAATTCCTGGCCGGGACTCGAACCCGGGTCTGATGATTGCCGGTCAGATGCTCTACCGCTGAGCTACCAGGCACAGTGACTCTACCTCGCCCAAAGCGTCACCCCATCAAACCCAGTATCTCTCTAAGCTAGGAACCTCCAAGGAATTTTTATACCTCATCTTCTTACCCGCTCACAATTTAAAGGCTCATCCCAAAGTCACATACAAAGAAGAAGGAGCAAATGCAAGTTCTGCGGGTGATAACAACCACCACAGTGCTTCTGCCATATTTATTTTCTGCCTTTCAAAACAATTTTGAAGACAGAAATAAAGGTGCACAAACCTTGCATTGCAGACTATATTACAATATAGTACAGGAAAGAGAAATTTGAGGGAATGAGCACTGAGACAAGAAACAGGAGTTTTTTAGAGGTAAGAGAAAGGGACATTAGAAGAAGATTAGAATCATAGAGAGCAGAGGGCGGCACAATGAAGGGCAATCCTTTACCGAGAAGACAGAGATAACGGCAGGGAAAAAAGTTTTAAATTCCTGGCCGGGACTCGAACCCGGGTCTGCTGATTGCCACTCAGATGCTCTACCGCTGAGCTACCAGGCACAGTGACTCTACTTCGCCCAAAGCGTCACCCCATCAAACATAGTATCTCTCTAAGCTAGGAACCTCCAAGGAATTTTTATACCTCATCTTCTTACCCGCTCACAATTTAAAGGCTCATCCCCAAGTCACATACAAAGAAGAAGGAGCAAATGCAAGTTCTGCGGGTGATAACAACCACCACAGTGCTTTCGCCATATTTATTTTCTGCCTTTCAAAACAATTTTGAAGACAGAAATAAAGGTGCAAAAACCTTGCATTGCAGACTATATTACAATATAGTACAGGAAAGAGAAATTTGAGGGAATGAGCAATGAGACAAGAAACAGAAGTTTTTTAGAGGTAAGAGAAAGGGACATTAAAAGAAAACTAGAATCATAGAGAGCAGAGGGCGGCACAATGAAGGCAATCCTTTACCGAGAAGACAGAGATAACAGCAGGGGAAAAACGTTTGAAATTCCTAGGCCGTGACTCGAACTCGGGTCTGCTGATTGCTGGTCAGATGCTCTACCGCTGAGCTACCAGGCACAGTGACTCTACTTCGCCCAAAGCGTCACCCCATCGACTGAGAACCCTTGAGATTGCCTGACGCTGGGTTAAAATTATTTGGAGGAGTCAGCCTTGGCATTGAATGAGAAAATCCGCAACTCTTTCAGATATCTTTTAATTCTTTCATTTGGCGAGAAGGGTTGGTTATGTAACCGCATTCGAATTCTCTCCAATGGGTCCCCCACCCCCATAAAAAACACCTGTGTAACCGACTCGGTTTATTTCATAAAGTTTAGCATCACGGTTGGGGCGTTGCCCTTCGAGACACCAGAGAGCAGTCATCCAATTTTTGTAATTTTTGAAAAAATAAAGGAAGTGTCCCCTTTATTTTTTATTTTTAAAATTACAAAAATTTTACAAAATGTTGAAGAATTACAATGCAGAAAAATTAGATCTATTAACATCTCACAGGGGCAGAAAAACTATACAAAGCAGTAGAAAAAAATTACATGGGTGTAGAGACAAAAGACTAAACTATATAAAATGTAAAAAAATAAGCACAAATGGAAAAAGCTATATAAAATAAGAAAGGGGGAGGGTGTGTGGGAAGGCGAAGATGTTTCTACTTGAGACGCGCTGATAAACTGCCATGCTGCGTTCAGGTGCAGACTGCTTATATACTCCGAGGAGTAGTAACGGTTTTAAGGAAGCCGGCGAGGCGATATTAAGTTGCAAAGCTTCTGGACGCAGCATCGGAAAGATTACGAGCAGACCTGACAAAGATAACATTGACGGCCGCCTTCCGAAAGATGGATGTTAAGAAATGTCATGAAGTGTCAGAGAGTGCACAAAGGATGGTATCAGGGAGCTTGTTCCGGGCAAAGTTCCAGATTGCGCCTAGGTTATTGGCGTGTAATCTGGCGTTGGTAGCCAGCAGGAAGGCAATCTTCAGTGCAAGTGATTCTTTCTCGAAGATATTAAGGAAATCAAATGACACTGAGGTAATTTCCAGGGAAGCGCCTGCCATGGCGATGCCCAAAAGAGTCCAAAGCATCTGAATGAGAGGCAATGCGCGCCTTCTTTTCCACGTGGTCCATTTTGTGTGGATCAACGGGAATAACGCCAGCAAGTCGGACGGACACGGTGAATGTAACTGTTTAAAGCAAATTTGTACTCAAATAAAAGGGATCTTTAGAACATGCGTGATGAAATTAATGAGTTCGGCCATACGTAGCCAAGTTTAATTAGGAGCACAATTAGCACTGAGGAAAGAGGCAGCACTTTTTACCTTATTGGCAAGGGTGTACGTGAGCGCGGTACTTTTTCTATTAATGTCCAATTTTATACATGAGAACATAATTTTCTTTGTGGAGACTAATTCACTTTTTTGGAGATTAATGTTAAGGAAGCTATTTAGGATTAGGAAAATGCACTTACCGGAGGTTTCCTTTCAAGGAGAAGAATTTGATCGAGGTAAGTGAAGGATTGATATCCTGTATTGTTAGCCCAGGTCTTGATTACCGGGTCAAACGCCTGTTGCATAATGAAAAGCGAAATTTTGTGAATTTTTTAAAGCCCAAAGAATTACAAATGGTGAAGTTTAAAAAATTTATTTTTATATATCTTCTTCTATAAATATATTTTAGCAACGTTATATTTTGAAAGGGAAGAAATTCAGTTACTTTTTAAAATTATTATAATTGGCGAAGTTCAGAAAATTCATAAAAATTTAACCATGGCTGCTTTTTTATAGATTATAGATTTTAATCTTAGTAGCGAAGCGCAAGTTCCCTTCGTAGGGGGAAGTGGCGAAGCCATTGCCTTGTTTTCATAAAATCCTGTTTAAGGAAAAACTAAAATTGAAATATATTAAAATAAATTTAATGTTAAAATTTCATACAATTAGGCCAAAATCCTGACCATCCCGATTATTTATTAATCTTAGCAAGCCTTTACTCTTAATAAATCAGAATTGAAAAAAGCTTTTTTTCAGTTAGGAACTAAAACGTTTCCTTGGTGAAAGACTACAATGAAAACGAATAATGTTCAGTTATATTAGGAGAGTGTAAAAATAAATTGCGCTCCTTTTAATTATCGTAATAACGCACTTTTGCAATATGATAAAAAAGCAATGTGTATCTTCTTTTCTCAAATCAATTTTATTGTAATTCCGAAAAGCAGCTGCAGTGACAAAACATAGGGAGCTTACCTTGTTTTTCATCATAAAATATGTTGTCTAGGTTTTGCTTAACAGAAACAAGGGTAAAATTTCAAAATATAATTTTTGATTATTTAAATTTTGTTGAGCAAAATTCAGTATTCATCTCGTTAAATATTTCAGTATTATCATCTAAAATAATACCATCTTGGGATTAATCACTATCTCAATGTTCGAAAAGCATGGTTCCTAAATCTCTAAGATTTAGGAACCTTTAAGCAGGTCCTGCTTTCATTTACAGCTTTAATGCTAGATCTTTAGATACTTTGAATAACCTACCCTAATATTTTCTATTCAAAACACTATTAATGGGCATCTCCTCACATACCGTTCATCTGATAAATATTTGCTTAATCTTTTTATATTTTTTTTTCAAAATACAGTTGAATTATAACATTAAAATAACCATAAAATTTCTTTAATATGACGATTCTTTGTTGTCTCCTACATTGCATTTAGCAGATTTTTCAAACTTTTAATTGAGAAGTTTGAGCCCTCTCTGAACTTTGTAATTCTTCTTCTTTTGTTACCTTTATAGGTCTAGTCATTCAATGTCCTATTAGGACAACAAGTGCTGACAAACGATGCCCGTATTGAATATATCTCTTTTGACTGAAATAAGATCTGAATGATAGCGCAAAGATGTGATGGTCAATTTTCGCAATATCTCATTAAAATTCTATATTATCTAGCGCCTTATATCCTCATTCAATCTGTAGGTATTTGATCAACGGCCCAGAAAGTTTTGACTACAATAAAATTCGGATATTTCAAATAGGGTTTCATTCCGTGGGAGAAACCAAACTTGTCGAGTATTGTGGTTCCCCTAGCAATCCAAAATGTGCCTTTCACATTGAGGTGAATGATATGAGTGCTTGAGAATTATTTATGCAAAGTTTAAAATTTCAAGGGTGAAAACCTGATTATTTATATTCTATGTAGCCTTAACAAGAGGAGTAAATCTGAGAAAGAAAGTTTCTGAAATGATTTGGAAAGGTGAATTAAAGTGGGACTAGGTATCGGTTGATGATTTTCAAAGCTAAAAGTGAAAAAATAGGTGGCTAAATTAGAGGGGAAAAGGAGATTTTGGTACCCTCGGGAAGAAAGGAAATATAGTGAGAGTGTGTAGGGTTCTGTCCTGCAATACACCTACGTAAAGAAGCGATTAAGAACGCTGGCGATGTGAACAGGAACTATACTAGAAAAAATAGTGAAGAAAGAAGAGCTGCGTCAACAACAAGGCATGAATGTTATGGTAATCATGAGACATGAAGAGGAAAATATAGATGGCTAAACTACTTTGATCAGATTTAGGATGGGAGTATGGAGGCATATACAAATGGTAGTATTTGCTTCATTGTTGTACATCGTGTGTTGTATTGTGTTTGGGAGGATAATCATACAAGAGGTTGTTATTGTTCTGAGCTGTCTTAAAATTATTACAGTAGATGTGGGAGATGATATGGAATATTTGCTGCGTTTTTTTTTAGGTTTGTTTTATGGAATTTGTCTGATGGAATGTATTATAAGCATTTGTGATTGGTTGACACTGATAATGTAAGAGTGAATAAATAGGGATACTTTATAAGGTTAAAAGGGAGAAAAGAGAATGCATGAACTATACCGGATACGCAGGTAGAGGGTTGTAGGTAAAGTTATGATCTTGTAGATAGAGAAGTATTATGAATTTATTATACATCCATGTTATTTTCTATCTTTAAGTTTGGTAGATTATATGTAAAATATCAAACTATAGTTGCATCTAGTTATAGTATTGATCAATTTTGAGAAACTCTTCTAGTAATATGGAAGGCATTTAACTAAAATATTAAACTTCTATTTGGGAGCCATGCTGAGGTATAACTAAACACTAGTTCTATGTGGCAATATTAACGACCTTTATCCTACGAGCCATATATATATATATATATATATATATATATAAATATATATATATATATATATATATATATATATATATATATATATATATATATATATATGTCGTGGTATTGTAAGGGCCGAGTGGTGGTATACGTACGTAATTTTGTTACGTAATCGATTAAACTCCTTGATTACATTTTCTCTAAGAGTGCTCTATTATTTTACGTTATTTAATCTTTGAAGATTTCTAGAGCCAAGAGCAGCGTTTTAAGGATTGAATTAAATACTTCTAAACAAAATAGATCTTTAATTAAAACATAAAAAAGTGAAATCGAAATGAAAACAAACCATACAGCTATGAATTAAACGAGTTTATGTGAGACTTACTAATTTAAACGAAATGAATATAAAGTAATGGTTGACCCAAAGCTCACTTTAATATTGGACGCTAATTGATACTCAAAAATAATGGAATTTCTTTATCTTTAAAACAACCACACGTGAATCTGGCTGGAGAATGACCTTAGCCTTAAATTTTTATGCAGAAGAAAAAATGTTTTTGCGGTTAAGCGCGTGGACGTGTTCACAGACACCCCGCTGTTTGACTAGCGTGGAGTCGGGCTTGAAGCAGCAGGTGATTTCAGTGCGGGCAACGAATGGCGTTAAGCACCTTGTCTTAGTCAGATGAAATAAACAACGGGACAGTTAAGGTATGCTCTTTCCAATCTTCAGGTTAATCTTGGAATGGTTCGCAATGACGAGCTATGAGCAAACAAGTGAATCCTTTAACGAATGAGGGGGTGTTTGAGAGAGTTCACTTTGGGGTATTCCTCAATGGCGACGAATATCTCTGGTTTTTGTTGTAAACCTGGATAGGGGGTTTCTCTGACGACAGATGATTGAGATTCTCAATACAAGAGCTAATTTCGGTGTGACGACCAGAAACTGGCTCAGTGTGAGCTTCTTCTTTGTTCCTTTCTTTGATTGCCGGGCACTACGCCGGAATTCGTCGTGTCGATCACTAACTCAATCTTTACTTTTTCTCTAGTTATCCGCCTATATACTTCACCGACCCCTTGCTGATAGGGGAAGGGTGGTGAGGGCTTATGTATCACCTCATCCCTCTAACGACTCTTCTTCAAGCGTCTTTCACTTAGCCCTAAAGCCATCTTCTGGCTTTTGGTCGTCGCTCCTCTAATTTCGTCTATGATGTGAAAGTAGATCCCAGCTCTTAGGGTAAATGGTGCTTTTTTAACCAGTGTTATGCTTGCCGTCCCAGATATCTGATGATTCGGGCATATTCGTGGTTGGAGGAGGCCATCTAGTGGTCGAGGGAAGAGGAGGGGATTAAGTAATCGGGTTACGCTGCCAAACGCCAGGACGCTGTGGTGATCGAACAGGGCTTCTGTTTTTAGAGTGGGATATAGATTTCCCTACAATATATTTAATTTAGTACTATAATTTGTGACGAAGGAAATCACATCTGGCTTTGGTCAGACCGCCGCCAAAAGTCGTAATTGAGGATAAGTGCCCAATATTTTTACCCTAATGAATATTTTGCCCCTCAAGTAAAACAATTAAACCATTAAATTCTTTAATACACAACAAAATATGTTGACTTCTTGAAGATGAACTAGCCTGACTTCAATGAGTTAGTAGATTAACCAAAATACTTAATCCATTCAAAATCTTTGTAGCCCCTCTTTCATTTCCTATCCCTTGTAACGTAACTGAAAGTTTTTACTCAAAATAGCAAAAAGTTATAATATTATAATTTTGACAGACGTACATTTGACAATTTATTTTGTTCTGAGATTTTAGTTTCTGACCTACGGCACATTTCTGAATTGCTAATTCCAGGATTTCTTAAACCTAAACTTCTGAAACGTAATGCTTTTCAGGGCTTGCGGAATGGCCGTGTATATTAAAGAGGAATGATCTCTATCATATAATGTCTTGAATGAGTATGGTTGTTATGAGGTTCTAGTCATGAAAATCTGCGGTAGTCTGCCCTAATTTGAATTATTCTTAGTATAAATTTACCTATACTTTGGTAATAGTCTTTAAGACGTGTTTCTATCCAGCAACGCATCTCTACATAAATCTGACTGAAAGGCGTCATTTCTTTTGTTCTGAGATTTTATGCACACTATAAAAACTGGTTGAACTCTGACCTCACGGTTCTACAAATTGGTTGGAGCTCCACTTCCCCGGCCCTTCACTAATTATTACTGAAATGTTGATCTTGAATTTGGCTTCTCTGATTATAACCTCGTTTGAGAACATTTAAATATACAAATTTTTGCCTAATGTGTCATTTGCTTGCGAGATATATTTATAGTCCAGAACTCACTGGGTTTTATTCATAGATATCTTTTGAAATTAGACTCTAATTCTTTAGATAAATATTATGATTTAGCCTCTTGTTTGAATTTTCCCTTAGTTATTATTTTTGATAGAAAGGTGCTTACTATAATATTGAATTTCAAGGTTAAGGACAAAGCTCTTTTTGATTTTGTGTATAAGCATGCTTAAATTAGGAAGCATCCAGCTTACTGTCTTTGGCCAAATATTAAATGGAAACTTTGGGAGTAAATTTTAGTAGATTTGGAGCATAGGATTAATCTATGATGAGGCAAAGAAGGAATATAATACCTGTATATAAGGATTTCTCTAGCTAAAAGTTCTGATATTTTAGTGTTTGACAACTTCGAAGTCTTCTATTTTATGTTTTGATTAGAGTTTGACACCTGTAATCAATACCGATGGCTTCGTCACGCATATTCGGAAATAATTCACAGAAAAGAGTGTAATTAAAGCATTAATTTACAATTAGCATTGTTTCGAAAGGTATAATTTTTTTCTTGAACATTTAGCTCTGGTAAGGTCACAATTTCTCCGTAATCTGAGCAATTCTGGTGGTATGAACCCTAATACTATTTTCACTTTGTAGTTGATGGCGAATGCATATATACAAGGCGGGGACGGTATTCGTTCTCATGATAACTGTATCAGGAAAAATAAAGCTGATTTCAGTTTTTGAGATATACTTCTTCAAATTTGGTGTAGTTTGTCTTACTTACATGTGTTGTAGATAGGAATCGATGAACCTATTTGTGTTCTTCAATGAAAGCCTCCATGTGACCTCGCAATCGGCCACAGGCATTCCCTACTCTCGCTAGTTTTACGCCACTTAAAGTCCAAGGAAACTGGGCTTGAGATCTTCCTACGTGAAGCAGTTGGATTTGTTGCTTTCTTCTTCCACGGGTCCTCACACAACGAAGTCATAGGGGTTGCAGTCAGGCGGCAAGTTGGGAGTAAAAAATGTTAGATTCTGGGTGATAGAAGAAATTCTCTCACACACTGTATTGGTGCGCAAAGTCTCACTGCCACACTTATGGCTTCACTGCAGTTACCAGGTTAATTCAGTTGATCATCTGGTCTTGACAAATATTCTTCTCTTCGGAGAAGAACCATAGCAAGTCAGGCTTCAATGGTTTGTTTTAACATTTTGATCAGCTTCTTGGTGTGCATGAGTCGCTTTTCCTTAATCGAAAAGGAGCGAAATTATGTTTTCTTCATCTTTTATGAAAAATAGTGAATGTCCGTATGCACCACCACTCTGATGAGGTCTTAATCTACAATTTTCTCACTTGCAATGGTACGCTTTGACTTTCTGAGATCAGTATTGATAATCTCCTTGATTTTAGGCAACAATTCTAGGCATTCTGATGGTGTCAAATAGTAGAACATAGGATTTCTCTCTGGTGTCACCTTCTAGTCGAATCATAAATCTTCTAGCTTGCTTCTGACGTTTTCCTGTATCCGTCTGCTGACGTTACGAAAGTCCTAAATATCCTTGTTTGTCCGTCCGGCGCGGATTCCAAGGAGGACCTCATGCTTTTTCCAAAAACTGGTGGGTTAAAAAAATCGACTACAAAGTTAAAAATAATCCCCAAAAAATTACCAGTTTAAAAGCGAACAAATGCTATTCTCATCCTGTTTTATCCACTAAAAGGTCTGTTTTTAACGAAACTACGTTAGGGTTATTGTTTTCCAGCAATTCGAAGGTCAGGTATCATTGAAACGCAACCTAAAGTTATGATTGCAACATTAGACTCTTTGGATTGTCACTCAATTACAATTACTCCAATTTTCTCAAAGATATATGAAAGGCTAATGATGAAACCTCTTAGAAAATATTCAAGATTAGATATCTATTTCCAACATACAATTTTGATTCTGAGGTTCGTGATAGACATGATCATGTCTTCAGAGCCCCAGAAAGCGATTGATTTTGAGTGTGAAGTTTCTATTTTGAACTATAATTTAGGTCTTTATTTGATAAGGTAAGGCATTCAAATCCGATTCATTTATTAGCTCAAGATATAAAATAGAATTGGCACACTCTAAATAGTTTAATAGAATTCTTATCTGGTAGAACTCAAAGAATGGGATAGATATCTTCGTGTTATATGAAATGTTATCTCGGTTTTTTTTGAGAAAGTGTCCTTAATCATTGTTATATATTTAGTTACAAGCCACATGCGTCTAGGCTTAAGAAAAATCTATTTGCTTATGGTGATGATGCCACATTGGATGCCAGGATTATATGATTTTATTTCAGATTTGCTTTTGTTAATTGTCTGAATATTGGCATTACAAATAAAACAGCGGTGTATATTATGGAATATGAAGTAATTTCTGCCAAAGTTTTAAGTAGTACTCAGACGCCTATTTTGCAAGCATCGATATATACAAATGGTCAATAACGTGATAGCTTCTAGCAACTTTCTCAAACTTTATTGGATAATTATGTCTACTAATAAAATTTGTGATATGATCTTCTGATTCTTGCATGTAAAAACGTGTTCTTTTAAAATAGCACCATTCAACGTTAGTAATATTATTTAAGAAGAATACAAGAGAAATATTTTTAGTTATTTAAAAATTTTCAGAACTAATCGAGCTAGATACAGGTGGTTCTTAAAACACCTACGGTATAACAGAATATAATCAAAAGTTGTTCATAAGTGAAGGTAAGTTCTGGTTGGTTTTCCTACAATATCTCTCTAGAAGAAGCAGATTTTCTTATAGTGGAACGCATAGTAAAAGTTTATGGAACAAAGAGATTAGATATTATGTGCGTCCTAATCATAACACACGAGCAGGCAGTCTACACTTTGAGATATTTCGTTATACGCATGCGAGTTTCATCCCCAAACTTTTTAAATATATGTTGCAATAATAGAAGAAATTTAATAACGAAAACTATTTGAAGTACAAACATTTCAAAACATTGATGATGCATGTTATCTAGGATTTGGCGATGGTTTGGATGAAAATACAAAAATATTTGATCGGCTCACAGATAGAGAATATATATATATATATATATAGAACCAATTTCTATCGGCGATTTTAAATGTATTTTAGGCATAATTGGTGTCATAATTGATATCGTACAAAACAATAAATTAGGTGTTGTGTATAAATATATTACGATCATTTGTAAAGATTTACTCGAATATTTAATCATAAACCATCATGATAAAAGTTAAGGAAATGGAATTCATCTGGCCAACGTTTATGAGACTTGAAAGATGATAAAATGTTAAAATTCAGCGTAACGGAAGACGTATTGATGGGAAAAGAGATAATAATGCAATATTTAGAGGAATTTTTTACAATAATAATTAGTCATATTAACATATTATTTAGTAGAATTAAAGTTAGTTATAAAATGTTTATAGACAAACTTCATCTATTTTATATTAAATAGAGATATCTTGAAGACTTCTCTGATCAATCAATAATTCAACAGCTTAGTAAATCTAAATCTTTTCAGTTATAACATCATTCTATTACATAAAATAATCATTGAGGTTTGTGATAAAACGGTTTGAGGCCGCTTAAATTCAGCCGCTATCACATGTTAGAAACACATGCTACCCAAGTGCATCTGCGAGAGAAAGCAGAGCACGTTATCGCCCACCATAGCAAATGTTTAATCAAGGAGGTTCACTCCTCCGTTTTGCCTCTATACGTGGATCTCGCCAGATTGAGTTAGGCTTATGGGCAGATAAGATATTTTATCAAGCGCCAGCAGGACATTCACCCGAAGCCTCCCACTCAATTGTCCCGTACGCCAAGGGGATGGCTTTGACTATTTATATCATAGCTTTTCCCGATTGAAGCAGATCAGATCCCAATTATCTTCGCGAGGCATCACGCCAATCCAGTCTCCATTGTTCACCTAGGAACTCTGCCGAGAAACCCCTTATTGTCCAGAAGAGGACAATATCCCTTGAGTGCCAAGGTTCGTGCCTTCGAGACGCCAAGTCAACAAGGCCCCCCTGTTGTTCAGAAAGAGAAAAACGTTAAAACAGCCATTGTTCTTTAAGCCTGTTCTTCAAGAAACGGTTCTCGTTCCCAAGACATCACGTCAGGATAATTTAATTCCCCCCTTTTAACGTTCTTCAAGAGTACGCTTAGTTTCAACAATAACCTTCATTGTTCATCTAGAACATCTGCGATTTGCTGTCACAAAGATCGCGCGTACTTCCGAGCCCCACTTCGCTCTCACTCTTCGAAGACAGTCCTTTCTCTTCGTTAAGGACAACCCCCCGAAGAACCCTTCTGCTGGATATCACCAGTCGACCGAAGATTCCTTCTCATCGTCTTCCTCTGCACATCAACTTTGTAATTACGGAAGCTGAGCATTACCTTTAATCATTTAACCTTTTGTCAACGCAACCCTGTGCTTTAATGGTTTAGCAAACCATTCCCCCCCTTTAATTTTTATTTGTTTACCTTTTTAAATCTCTCCAAATCTTAATCCTCGGATGAGTCAAATATTTCCACGACCTTCTTCCTTCTCCGTTTATGTAAACATTTTTTTGTGTGTTGTTGATAGTTTAATTAATAAAACTCTATTTTATTAATGATAGGCCATATTATTTATCCTTGTGCTATGTTCCACTTCTTAAGCATATTGAAGATAAATAAGCCGCTCCAGCCCCTCCCCCTCCCTTTTGGACAAACCTCGGTCAATCAGATTACCACGCACTCGAAATATTAGAATAATTACCTCAACGAATAGTTATATATGTTATATCAATGAGGGCCTATTCCACGACATATATATATATATATATATATATATATATATATATATATATATATATATATATATATATATATATATATATATATATATATACTATTTAAATTTGGTGTCAAGTGTATAAAGTTTAACGCTATATCTTTGCAGACACTGGTCTCAGTCGAGTGAAGCATAGTGTTATTCGTTATAAAAATAGAGTATAGTAGTTCCCTTTTGTTTTAACGAATGCTATCCCCTTTTTGAAACTTAAGAAGCTGGGTTAGCTCAAGGAACTGTTATAATAATTTGTTTGTGTTTTTTTTTTTGTTGTTTTAGTCATTGGTTATCTAGGTCAAGAAACCAATCACGAATAATTCAGTGCCCATATTTAGGTAGGCCAATTCTCTAGAAGGCATAATTCTTATCGAAAGGAATTTAGTTGGTTGACTATTGCCCCCAAAAGTGCAATATGACTCAGTTTGAAATCATCAAAGCGCAAGGAGAATCCGTGGGACTTCCTGGAAGAGAAGTGATCGAGTACGTTCAAGAGGAGCAACGAACAGAAAGAGAAATGTTAAGAGAAGAAAGGTAAAGAGAAAGAGAAAGAGAAATCCAACGAGTAGAAAGAGAGGAACGGAAAAGACAAGCTGAGCTTCACCATCAGTTTGAAATGGCTCGTGTAGATGCTGAAACCCGATCGGTAAGTTCACGTTCCGAAGCCCCGCCTAATCTCCCACTTAAGCTCCCCAATTTCAGGGATGGAGAGGATTTCGGTGCATTTTTAGCACACTTCGAAAAAATCCCCGAAATCAATAACCTGGATTTGGAGGGTGAAGGTGTGGTAAGATTACTTCCCCTTTTAAATTGTAAATTGAGCGACATTTTCATATCTTTACCATCTGAATGTACAATTGACTACAGCACCTTAAAAGCTGAGTTATTGGCCGCTCATAATATGACTCCCGATTTCTACCGACAAGAATTTCGAGGAGGTCGTATTATCGTATTAAACCCAGACAGACGTTCCGTCAATTTGGATACATTCTTCACAGGGATTTTAAATTCTGGTTAGAATCCTCAAAGGTTGATCCTAACTACGTGTCCTTAACAGACTTCGTGTTGCGGGATAAATTTTTGGCGTCTCTCCCGACGGAGATCCGCGCGTTCGTCAAGGATCGTCGGTGACAGACCTTTAAAGAGTGTACCAAAAAAGCGGATGTTTCTATGCCGCCAGCCATAATGAATACCCCAAGGAGATTCAAAATTCTCACCCATCCCCTTACCAGGAAAGAAGGAAGGATTCGTGCCCCTTCCCAGGAAAGCCGACGAAGTTTCCGGGCCCCGTAAAACCCCAAAACTTCTTCTTCCCAAACCAACATCGGCACATCAAACCTTCCGTTAAGATTTCTCCACCATCACTCTTCCCGAAGCGACCAATCATATGCTTCACCTGCGGTGTAGAAAAACACATGAGCTGGAACTGCCCCCAAAATTCTAGGCTTAAAAGCGGACCAGCCCACTAAGTTCACCAGATTAATGCTACCCCGGCTTCCCCGGTGGTGCAGACCCAAGCATCAACTTCTCCGCCTTTCGTCAGGCCACCAGGTAAATTTTATTTTTTTTAAAAGTTCCCCGGGAACTTTGAAATTGAGAAGGGCAGCGTGAACGGCTGCCTTGTATCTACTCTCGTCAGGGACACAGGGTGCACGTGTTTTATCGTGTCTGACGAGCTCCTCCCCCTAGTGGACGCTAACCACGAAAAAATTGCGGTGGTACATGACTACCTTGGGCGGGCGAACCGATTTCCCGTCGTTAGATGTTACCTGCAGTGTCAGTATTATGATGGCTGGGCTGAAGTCATTTTAGCATCCATAAAATTTTGTTCCGTACTTATAGGACAGAGCCCTCAAGTAAGCTCCGACTTTGTGTCCCAGGCCTCCCTTCCTCAATGCCGACCTAAGAAGGAAGCCCTGGAGTCCGTCCCCCTCAGAACCCCGATACCGTCCGAATTCTCGGAGATCATTAACCAGGATTTTAGGACCGAAGATCAGAAATTTAAGCCCGGTGATGAAGTAATCCTGCTCCTTCCCACAGTGAGTAATAAATTACTAAGCCAATGGGAAGGTCCGTACTCGGTCCGCGAGGTACGAGGACCGGTAGATTACCTCATTGGTACCCCAGCAGGCGATAAACTCTACCACGTCAACTTGTTGAAAAAGTACCACCGACGCGCCCATGGAGATACGTTCGTAGCACTGGACGAAACATCGGCGCTTGAAGAGGATTACCCCGCGGAGTCCCTTAATGTCATACAGACAGTGTGCATCCAACCTGATGCCGATTACCCTCTTCCTTCCCTGCCAGGCGAGTCTTTTGAACCCTCTGACCTGGATATCGACGCGCAGCTGACACCACATCAAAAGAGTCAGCTACAAGAATTATTATGTCAGTTCGACGACGTTATTTCAGAGAAGCGTGGATGCGCTACTAGTTTCGAGCATGATATTAAATTAACGACCTTAGAACCTGTCCGTTCAAAACCCTACCCCATGCCGATTCATTTACGCCAAGCTTTTAACGTCGAAGTCGATAATTTGATTAGTTTAGATATAATAGAACCTTCGACCTCTAGTTATTGTTCCCCAATCGTCATGGTCAAGAAACCTCATGGCTCTTATCGGATGTGCATCGACTTCCGGAAGTTAAATGCCGTAACTGTGTTCGACGCCAAGCCCATCCCGTTGGTAGATCAAAACCTCCACCTTTTTGAAGACGCCAAGCTCATCTCAGAACTTGATTTGTGCAAGGCGTATTACCAAATTCCCCTCCGGCCCAATGTGAAAGCATATACTGCCTTTGCAACAGAGAAAGGCTTAATGCAATTTAAGCGCCTTCCTCTTGGCCTCGTGACCGGTTGTAGTAACTATAACCGTCTTATGAGAAGGTTGTTAGATGGACTTCCGAATGTCTCCTTTTACTTCGAAAACGTCTACGTCGCTACTCATGAATGGAGTCATTATTTAACCACCCTATTAGCTCTTTTCGAGCGACTGCGCGAAAATGGCCTCACTATTGGCCCAAGCAAATGCCATTTTGCCCACGAAACCATAAAATAGTTGAGTTTTAAAATAGGACAAAATCAGTTAGGTCCACAGGAGAACAAGATTAAGGCAATCACCGAAATGTCCCTCCCGAATACTAAGAAGCAATTAAGATCATTTCTAGGATCAGCTTCTTACTATCGGTGATTTGTCCCGAATTTCGCTGCAATTTCGGCGCCCCTCAGCACCCTTTTAAAAAAATTCCCCCGATCGACTACGTTGGAATGATGTCGCTGTTTTTCATATTGATAAGCTCAAGAGTAAGCTCATTTCTGCCTCCATTTTGAAGTTGCCCAACCCGGAAAAATCCTTTGGGTTTAAGACCGACGTGAGCAAAGAGAGCATTGGAGGTGTAGTCATTCAATATGAGGATGACGGAACGAGTCATCCAGTTGCATAGGCTAGTCGCCAGTTATTAACCCGCGAAAAGAGATATTCCACTATAGAGAAGGAAGCTCTAGCTATTATTTTGGTTATCGTCAAGTTTAAGATGTATTTGATAGTAAGAGAATTTCAGATAGGAACTGAGCACCGCCCGTTAGCCTATATTCGGAATGTTGGACACTCCAACGGCCGAATTATGCGCTGGAGTCTACTCTTGCAAGACTACCAATTAAAATAAATTACATAAAAGGTTTCGATAATCAGGTCGCTGACGCACTCAGTAGGAATGCTTTACCAAAAAGTGTAGATTAATTTGTAATTCGTAGGATTAGGATCTCCATGTATGTATATACCGTCTTGGACGACTTAAATTAGATTCTCCTGTAATATAATTGGTTAATGTATATGTCTGATTTTGTGGCTGAATGTCTATTTTTTTTCCTCGTATGTTGATATATTTGTACCCATTAAATTACGTATGAATTCTTTTGTCCCATATGTACCAATTTTATATTATTTCATTGTTCCATGTCTCTTTTATTATTAAGTTTGTATTAAAGGTTAGTTTCACCTATAATCAATTGTCCCCTACGCCAAGAGGATGGCTTCGACTATTTATATCATAGCTTTTCCCGATTAAAGCAGATCAGATCCCGATTATCTTCGCGAAGCATCACGCCGATCCGGTCTCCCTTGTTCACCTAGGAACTCTGCCGAGAAACCCCATTATTGTCCAGAAGAGGACAATATCACTTGAGTGCCAAGGGTCGTGCCTTCGAGACGCCAAGTCAACAAGGCCCCCCTGTTGTTCAGAAAGAGAATAACGTTAGAACAGCCATTGTTCTTCAAGCCTGTTCTTCAAGAAACGGTTTTCGTTCCCAAGACATCACGTCAGGATAATTTAATTCCCCCATTTTTTAACGTTCTTCAAGAAAACGCTTGGTTTCAACAATAACCTTCATTGTTCATCTAGAACATCTGCGATTTGCTGTCACAAAGATCGCTCGTACTTCCGAGCCCCACTTCGCTCTTACTCTTCGAAGACAGTCCTTCTACTTCGTTAAGGACAACCCCCCGAAAAACCCTTCTGCTGGAAATCGCCAGTGGACCGAAGATTCCTTCGCATCGTCTTCCTCTGCACAACAACTTTGATATTACGTAAGCTGAGCAGTTCCTTTAATCATTTAACTTTTTGTCAACGCAACCCTGTGCTTAAATGGTTTAGCGAACCATTCTCCCCCTTTAATTTTTATTTGTTTACCTTTTTAAATCTCTCCAAATCTTAATCCTCGGATTAGTCAGATATTTCCACGACCCTTTTCATTCTCCGTTTATGTAAACATTTTTTTGTGTGTTGTTGATAGTTTAATTAATAAAACTCTATTTTATTAATGGTAGCCATAATATTTATCCTTGTGCTATGTTCCACTTCTTAAGCATATTTAAGATAAATAAGCTACTCCAGGCCCCTCCCTTTTTGGACTAACCTCGGTCAATCAGATTACCACGCACTCGAAATATTAGAATAATTCTCACTATGAATTGTTATATATTGTATATCGTCGAGAGCCTATTCTACGATAAGGTTACTTTTTTCATATGAAAATGTAAAAAGTACATTTTACCATTTATCAACTGGTAAATGAGAAACCTTATATTCGTTTTATGTACTCTATACCCTTACAATGACTGAGGTCTCTCAAATCTAGTTATTACACGACCAACCGGTTAACGAATAAATTGAATCAATTCCCTTTCTATTCGTTTCAGAAACCTAGCAGAAAGTGGTTCAAGACACGTTATTCGGTATCTGAACCTAGGAATGAATATTGGCAACTTGACTTATTTAACGTCCAAAAATTTGAGTTTTATTAGGGGAAATGTTTTATATCATTTTCAATTGCTGTATACACAAAATACTCATAGCTAATCCTACTAAAGCATAAGACAACTTAATCGGTAGTTAGAGCTCTGAACAAAGATATGGAAGATATTTGAAAAATACGAGTTTATCTAACGTTCGATAAACGGATAGAAGTTCGTGGGCATAAATGAAAGAACTGTTGAGAGATTACAACATAGAGTTATAGAATGTATAATCTGTAAAAAAGCAAGTTGTGTACAATTCTTTCGAAGAATGATAAAATAAAAAATATTCAGATAATTTACTCATAAAATAATTTTCATCATAGAATGTCTTTCCATCTTGCTTAAAAATTAACTAATGAAAATTCAAAGCTTAAACCAAGAAGAGCTAGAAAAACAGACTTTAGTATAAAATGAGCGACTATTCAAGAGTTTCATAAACATCGAGAATATTTTAAAAGTGGTACGATTCAGGTTGGAGTGAAGAAGACTACAAGATATATATAATCTCTCTATTAGTTTATTTAGATTATATTGATGATCCCTATGGTGACAAAATTGAAGGAGGTTTCTTTACTGAGGTAATGCAAAAAATACACTTCGATCCACTTCAAATGAGGCATGTGATAGAGGAAATATTGAGGCTTAATGGTTGTGGTAAGAATAAACAACATTTAGCAAAATGGAGAAGTTATCCGGAATAATTTAACTCATTAGTAAAAATCCATCAAGTTATTAATATAAAATCTCAATCGTATAATTTCCCCCTCTCTGTAAGTTTATATATAAAGATGGGTGAAATGATTCAATGATCATTTACAAAATTGGAGTCAGATAGTTTCTACATAAATTTAATTTAATTCTACTCTATCACATGTCAGGCTAAGTAGTAAAGATGCTTAAACCTATCATGGCAGATTGTCCGCAGTATGAAATTGGGTTATGCATGTTTCACCTTTTCAACATTGAAAATTAGAAACATGCACTGACTATATACTGTAGAACAAATGAAGTAGAGGAATATTCATCGATTGCTTTAAAGATGAATGGCAAGATCAACTATTAATGGTATCTCATATGTAATTGATGAAATATGGGTAGATGTAGGGATTTCTACAGATGCTGAGGACAATGAATTTGAAGATGCAGCAAAAACTTGTATCGTTCGTTTTAGTGCATAAATTGACTACGGCTCATTGGACTTAATATAGTAAAGAATATGTTCCACAATTTATATCACACTCACGTCGTAATCTAAAAAAAAAATTATTCATCGGTTCGTTGATTAGGTTTAAAAGATGGCCGCAAAATTATAACACGCAAGCACACCATAGAAGAGGGTTTCTCAAATGGTGTGCCCTGAAAGGTAGCCAGTTCCGCCTCAAGATAACAGAATATTTAATTTATATCTTTATATTATAAATTTTTTAGAATAATTCATATATTTTATTAGCACCAAGAGTGTGGTCCCTAATTCTGAGTCAAGTATTTACTAATTTATATTTTGAGCCGGAAGGTAAATTACTTAATCTTTAGGGGCTGGATTATCTTTTATCTTTTCGTTTTCTTATGGATTTAAATCCGTTATTACTGTCCTCTCTCTCGTAAAAGGTATTCTTTATAAGTCTCTATTCTGCTTATCGTCTTTTGACCCTGAGGTCAGTTGGCAAGAGAACTAAGTAGGACTAAACCAAAATATAATATTCCAGATTAGTGATATGTAATCCAGGTTAATAGCTTCACCCTATGGTGGATGATAGGTCAAAGTCGGGTTCATAATTTGAGACAAAGATCTCTGTGATAGAACGTGTTGAAGCTGCGTTTAATTTCAACTCCTATCCCGTATTAATTAAAACCACAATGCTGCCCACGTGCATCTTCGATCCGAGGCTTGGAGTCTTATCTCAGCTACCGGATGCCAATGTTTAAACAAGGAGGTTATCGTCCCCCCGTTCGCCCCCATACGCCGACCTCGCCAGATCGAGTTAGGCTTATGAACAGATTAGGCATTGTTCCCCGGCCCGGCTGTGCGTTCCCTCCAAGCTTTCACTCCATTTTCCCCCACGCTAAGGAGATGTCCTGGCTATTTATATGGAAACTTTACTACTAAGATCAGATTGGAGATCCAGATTTTCGTCGCGAAACATCACCACGACCCTCTCTCCCTTTGTGCGCCAAGGGACCTCGACCTCGAGATTCACCATTACTTGTCCAGAAGGAGGACAATATTCCTTGAGTGCCAAAGGTTCGAGCCTTTCCGACGCCAAGTCCCCAAGGCCCCCCCCCCCGCCTGTTGTTCAAGGAGAACAGCATTAGAACAGCCATTGTTCGTTTTGAGCCCTTCGCCAAGAAACGGTTCTCATCCCCCCCTGTTGTTCAAGGAGAACAGCATTAGAACAGCCATTGTTCGTTTTGAGCCCTTCGCCAAGAAACGGTTCTCATCCCCCCCTGTTGTTCAAGGAGAACAGCATTAGAACAGCCATTGTTCGTTTTGAGCCCTTCGCCAAGAAACGGTTCTCATCCCCCCCCTGTTGTTCAAAAGGAACAGCATTAGAACAGCCATTGTTCGTTTTGAGCCCTTCGCCAAGAAACGGTTCTCATCCCCCCCTGTTGTTCAAGGAGAACAGCATTAGAACAGCCATTGTTCGTTTTGAGCCCTTCGCCAAGAAACGGTTCTCACCCCCCTGTTGTTCAAATGAGAACAACATTAGAACAGCCATTGTTCTTGAGCCCGTAGACAAGAGACGGTTCTCATCCCCCCTTTGTTCAGAAGAGAACAACCTAGAACAGCCATTGTTCCTTAAGCCGTTCGTCGAGAAACGGTTCTCCTTCCCAAGACGCCTCGTCAGGATCCTTTTATCCCCCTCCCTTCGGCTGGAACTCGCCAGCGGACCGAAACTCCTTTGCGCCACCTTCCACTGCACCACTAGTGCCAAAGTTACGTAAGCCAAACTTCACCTTTGAGTATTGATCCCTTTTGTCAATTCTATCCTGTGCTTTAAATTGTTTATCGAACCATCCCATCTCTTTAACTCTATATTTGTTTTACCTTTTTTAATCCCTTAAATCCTTGGATTAGCCCGAGTCTCCACGACCCTTTCCATTCTGTTTATGTCAATATTTTCCGTTTTTGTGTATTGTTTATAGTTATTATTAATAAAACTCTATTTTATTAATGATAGCAATATTATTATCCTTGAGCTCAGTTCCACTTCTTAAGCATATCGAAGATACATAATATCGGCCGCCAGACAGTAAACGCACTCTAAAGATAATTAAGGAAGTTCCCTCAACGAATAGTGTAATATATGGTATCGTCGGGAGTCATTCTACGACAATCTCTTTTTCCTATTTGAATGCAAAGTCTTTTTGGATTCTGGTCAGTGAGTCATTCAGTAGCCTAGTAGATACCCAAGTGCTATTACATTACTTTTTAAAGTTCTCGTTCAAGACGCAGAGTGAAATAATAACTCGCGTTTTTTTTTCTTATATACTTAAAAAGTGAAATACCCATACATATGATAGATTTTTAAGTGAAAAACTTGTTTTCCATAATGGAACCTTTTCAAGTGACACGAAGCGTACAGCCGCTCAAAATAAGAATAAACTTAGTCACAAATACGACAAAAGGTATTTCAGTTATGGGATCACGTTGGTCGGAGATGGAAATAAGCCTCAGATATCTCCTTTGGTTTGTGGATGCAAAATGTTAAACGAGTCGATGCTTCCTAATAAATTACGTTAACATTTTTAACCATGACATTACAGTCTTCAAAGAAAAGACGTAAGCTATTTTTAAAAGTTTGCTTGAGCAACAAACAAGTCAAGCAGTTGCTATCAAAAGCACAGCAACGGTATTTGAAAATGGTCAAAAGGCTCTTTATGAAATATCGTAAATGATAACCGTCAAAATGAAATCAAAAATACCTGCTGAATCTAATAATTTACCGCTTTAAAATGATGGTTAAGACTATTTTAGGAGACGATGGAGAGAAACAAATAAGTAAAATTTCATTATTAAATGATACTGTACATAGGTGTATTCTGGAAATGTCGAAATTTATTGAAGAAAATGTTTGCTGTAATAAACTTCAGGTTTCATACTTTGCATCACCAAGATGAACTAAGCGCAACTACACACCTTCATTCGCTTTATTAAAGAGGATAAAATAGTATATCAGTATCTTTGTTGCAAGGAATTGCTTACCATTCCTAAAAGTGAAGATATCTATCATATTTTAAATTATTATTTTCAAAAATGGAATTTTTACTGGAGGTCGGGTGAGGGGGTTTGTAATGATGGAGCTCTATCAATGGTGGGTTCAATGAAAGTCTTTTCATCGTTTTTAAAGCAACACCATCCCAACATTGTAACAAATCAGTAATTCTTCCATAGCAAGGTTCTGATGGCAAAGACACTGGGTACAAAATTGAAAGAATTTTTTGACCAAGTTGTCGAAATGGTAAAGTTAATTAACAGTAGACCAGTAAAAGCTCGTATATTTGAGTCAATTTGTAAAACCCGGAAGCTTAACACACGCTCTTACTTCGGCGAACAGAGGAGTGAGCTGCATCAAAAGGTAAGTTACTCTACCGTGTGATTGAAATTCGTTAATGTATCAACGTGACATGCAAAGTTTAATTGAAAATTATCTCTTATCGCCCCTGTATATTAAAGAATTTGAGAAAAGATCTAGCAGTTTGGTAAAGAAAAGTTAGTTTAGGCTGTTTGTAAATGTTTTCCCTAGTTTAGTAATGCCATTTAGACGATTTACTTTCTTTAATAGTGGTTAATTTAGCAATTCTGGCAAGTAAAAGGAATTAATCCTTATCATCAATAAACACCGGGCAATACGATTAGATTTGCAACCCTTTCATTGAAATTTCAACTAATGAAGTTGGATTATCGTTATCAGAAGAGAAGAAGCTGGTTACTATTACAACTGATCGTGACTTAAAGATTAAATATAAGGACATGCACCTCGATCAGTTTTGGATTTCAATCAAAGGACAATATCCCTCAATAGCTAGGAAAGCTTTGACAGTTTTATTGCAGATTTCCACATCGTATCTTCGTGAAAAATGATTTTCTGTTATAACATTGAATGTACAAATAGATAAAGTGTTAAATGCATTGATGAAGAGATGAGAGAATGTTTATCATACATAAGGCCAAAAAATCACAAAATTGCAAAATCTCAACAATCACATGTTTCACATTAGGATACTTAAATGTAAAATGTAATGTCTAAAAAATAAATTGTTATTTCAGTATATTTCTTTATCATTTTCAAATTTCATGACTATTTTTTCCATATTAAAATGAATGATGGGCCCCAAAGTTTTGTTTATTTCATAGGCGCGCTATTAGATAAAAAGGTTTCCAAAACACTATCCTAGAACATACTACGGAGCACCAAATTTTTAGCGGCATGCAGAGCCGTTTATTACGTATTTTACACAGCTCAAGGAATAATATTTGACAGTATATTTTTCAAAAGTCCTCATTATAGGAAGCTCTGCTCTCCAGATTTATAATCAATATAGGTATATAGGGGGGGCTAAAAAAAATATGTATCCCTTTTCATTCGGTCATTTGCTCAAAAAAACAAATGTAACTCGTAAGCAATAAAATGTTGAGAAATCCACGTGTGCCTTGTATCTCTATTCCGATCAGCAGCACCTACGAGGGGCCGGCAATAAGTTTTGCAATTCGGATATAAGGAAACGAGATATGAGGAAAAGTGTTTTGTTATTTTTCTTTATAACTACCTTCGACTTCAATGCACTTGAGCCACTTGTCCCTGAGGCTTTGATTTTCCCACAACCAGAAATCTCCCCACTGCTGTTCAATCCACTCTTGGATGGCAAGCTGAACATCTTCATCATCCCCAAACCGGCGTCCACGCAGTGTAGTCTTGAGCTGGTGGAATAAAATGTTATCGCTAGGGGCCAGATCTGGACTGTAGGGGGGATGGTTAAGCTCCTCGATCCGCACTCGCGCAGGGCAGCTTGTGCAACTCTGGCCTTGTGGACTTTGACGACGTTGAAGTCGATCATGGGGTGTGAGGTTTCTAGGGACCCAACGGGTAGAGAGCTTGGTCATGACCAAATTGTCGTGGATGAAGTTTATAACACTTCCATGTAATATTCCAAGTTCTCGCTCGATTTCTTCAACCTTCACCCGTCGATTTTCGAGCATCATCCTCTCCACACGGGCCACATTGTCCTTGTTGGTCACGTCTGACGGGCGTCCTGGGCGGGGGTCATCTTCAAGGGACTCCCGACCATGGTGAAACTCCATATTCCAGCGAGCAATGGTTGCATATGAAGGGGCGGTGTCGGTGTACACTGCAACCATGCGTTCATGGATCTCTTTTGCATCATTGCTTTCCTTGGTCAAAAGTTTGATTACTGCGCGGTGCTCAACCTTCTCCATTGTTGGAAAATTTGTGACTGACGATCTGCGATCAGCTACTGCTTCTTAAATAGACGAGGCAGGAGCGTGCGGCTGCAGGTCTTGACTTGTCATAACTTTTCCTAATCCCCCCACAAACAGCCATTATCCTTCCTCTGTTTTGCCCTACCGATTCGAAAAACTTATTGACCGCCCCTCGTATGCTTAAAGATGGAGATAAGTACCTTGGTATAAGAGAAATGAATTTGGTTGCGGCCACAATCCTAGATATTTTACAAGTGAAAAATCGTGAACAAGCGCTATAAGATCAAGTGAGAGAGATAAAGACCAGTATATCATAACAAGAATAAAAATTATAACCAACTACATCTCTAGTCAAAATTAAGAGAAAAAAAAGAATAATATAAAGACGAAAAGTAAATTATAATGAAGACTTATTCTTCTCTTGAATATAAATCATTAAACTCAAACACTCTATTTTCATTCAGATATCCTGATATGCTCCGCTTTTCCGAAGACGGAGGTAGAACTGTTTTCACTTCTTCTGTAGACCGAGATCTCAATCCAACTGAATATTTTATATCAGGAAGTGGGGAGTATTTGATTGATCCACATAGTACTTCCCCTCGCATAAATGTCCTAGTTGTAAATTCATATGGAGGCATATTTGAGGATGGGGAAATTGACCTCCTCTCGAATATTATTATATATATACGCTCTTTAACAGTGTCAAACTGTATTTAGATGAAACGTCAATGTCGACCTTCGTTAATATCTACCTTAGCGGGCATATTTTGAATCATTATTAAACTTTACAGAGAATAATAATTAACACTTCTTTCGACTCCCGGGTATAACTTGAATTTGTATCGTGTAAAATATTTGCTTGACGTATATACTAAATTATACACTAATTCCATCCTGCAACAAAAGTTATTGTTGAATGGGGTAATCTTAAAATAAAATTATCCCGTTCGTCTCATCTGTTAACTTCCTTTAAAAAATATCCGAACTAGGAGCTAAAATTCAATTAATGGAAAGCTCTCTGTATGTGAGAAAAGTGCCTTTGTCACCATCCGGGCAAATAGAGATTATAAAAGATTTGCTTAAAACAACAGTAAAATATCCACTTACCCAATACAAATTAAAACTTCAAGATTGTGAAGGAAATAAACACAAAGTCTATCAATAATATTTTCATGTAATATCTATCGAAACCTATGTTTATAGGTATTATAAACCATAAGTCGTTATGTGGTAGATATGAGAGTTGTACTTTTAATTTAAAACATTTTAATATAAATAGAATGCCAACATATGTATGTAAACAGAAATGAATGTGAAAGACCAATTGAACCTTATTTGTCAGAGGAAATAGATCTCGTTGCAGCTAATGCATTATACAGCTTCTATTCATGTCTTTGGAAGTTGTGGATGGGGGGGAAACTAGGATAAATCACATAAAGAATTTCTTAAAAATAAAAAATATTTATTTCATAATTTAAATCAAGATCAAAGTGCTACGTTTATTGGACAGTGTTCTATTATTATTCAGTAAATAATGTTTTCTCTACAGTTACAAGTTAGATCGCTGTTAATGAAAACTTTAGTACTAGTTTTTCTGCTCAATTCCAATCGATTATATATTGAAAGAGATAAATCGAGGGATGTAGACCTAATTTTCTAAAATTATGGATGGTCTGGATATAGGGAAATTTTTTTTTTAAATTTCAATAACTAATTCTAGATTCCATGGATGTCTTGCAATAGATAACCATTTATGTTTACATTCAAAATTATCTGCTGGTAATAAATTGAGATAATTATAATAAACATGGCCTACATTTGGTTTATTATTTTGTAGACCTAGTGTAGTGTTTAGTTTGATAACCTCTGTCTCTGATATTATAAGAAAGAACAGTTATAAAGGAATCTTTCGTGATTAAATAAATGCCTTATTATTGATCCATTTAGATGTCTCAGCTACTTTACAAATACGAGTGGTTTTATTGTATTTACTTTATTATAAAGATGAGTAATAAATAAAGGTACTGTGATTTTTTCAATGATTTGATTACTATAATTTTGGAATTACTGAAAATTGAATTATCCCTAAAGTATACAAATATATTTGGTCATTCGTTCTGGAGTTTAGTTTTAGAGTTAGCTAAAGAGTGTTCAATCAACCATATCCAGGGATGATGCCATTCGGGTAATAAAAAAAACAAAATAATAACATTGGTGGTGAAATATATAAACGTATATTATAGACTTAGCAGTTAAACAGATTCATAATTTTCTCGTCGATGAATTAAAGTTCAAATCTTCAATTGCAAGCATGATTCAAATTTTTAAGCTCTCTTACTATATATTATGTACTTCAAAATATCATACGCTATTTTATGATGGAAAGTAAACAGAACAAATAATAGTGGGTTGCTATTATTAGAGGTTTTTAAACTAAGACGATTTTCACAACTGAATTCGTCATTAGGGCCTGTTTTCCACACACCCCACATGTAGGAATCCACATGTAGGAGTGCTTGAACAAACTTAAAATAAATTAACAAAGACGTATCGGAAACGTGCCGAAATTAAAACCAAGGAAAATTAAATAAGACTGTATGGTATGGCAATCGATGGAAAATTTACATTATATGATAAAGCAGATTCTCGCTATTTTAAAATAAAAGCGCACACAAATTTGCCTATCGTCTATCCACAGGGTAAATAATATTGGCATTATAATGGTTATAGTAGTATAGGGAGATAGATAGGTGGATTTATAAATAGAGAGATTGAGAGAGAGAGAGAGAGAGAGAGAGAGAGAGAGAGAGAGAGAGAGAGTTAGCCATCTTGGGAAAGTTTAAACTTTAAATCTAGGGGTATCAAGGGAAGGCTGAACCTCATTAACTTCAATGGTGGCTAAAGATGAATGAGCAAAATCTGGCGTTAGACCGATCTGGTCTTTGGTGGGTTTCAGCCGGTTGGTCAAGGAACACCGGGCTAGAAGTATTAAGTATGATAGAGAGGACCAGGCACTACACTAACGGGTCGATAAGGAAGCTATTGTCAGGAGTGTTGGGGAGGGAAAATGATTGCCCCAAAAGGAATATTAGTTTGGGTGGGGTTTGATAAGGAAAGCGACGGCAAAAGTATTGGATAAAGACGCTGATAGGCAGGCCCTGGCTAGGAGCATTGGTGTGGAGAGATAGGGAGGGCGGTAACTAAGGAGGCCCTGACTAGACGCATGTGGAAGCGGGAGAGGACTACCACCTTGATCTGTACGGCTATTCGTAACCGATATGTAGACTGGGTTACAGGACCGTTATGTCGGCGAGGTGACTCATACTACTTGGTGGATACCATGATTTATGTCCTCTCACTGCTAGATTACGATTCAAGGAAAGATGTTATCTAACGATGATACTTATAAGTGGGGAAGTATGACAGCAAAGACTGTAGCCAAAATTATTCAGGAAAAACTCAGGAAAACGTCTGCGTGACAGATAACACTAGGGAACAGAGGATTTTTAGGCGCTGATTACAAATTTCTCTTTAGAATCTGCATATCACGTCTAGTTTTTGTGTAATTTGTATTTTCCTTTTCAAGCCATTTTACACTTTTGTCTCAATATGCAATTTTTAATATATTTAATATATATGTATATAATTAATATATATATTAATATATATTAACTTTTTAATATATATATATATATATATATATATATATATATATATATATATATATATTTATATATATATATATACATATATATAGAAAGTAGAATATATTAAAGCTCAAATATCAGTGAATTCTAATTACTGGGGGGAGGGCAGATTTGTTCAGATTTTAAGATTAATACCTACCTATTTGTAATAACTTTTCTGTTAATGACAACTGGTAACTGGTAAAGAAGAAAATACGTTTATAAAAATTTTGCTCTGATAAGAACTTTATGATGAGGATCTTACGTTGGCTATCGTTTGCTTGCTCGAGTTAGTATTTGAATTCTTATCATGGCTTTAAGTTCTAGACGCAGATGTGTCAACAGCACCAACATATTTTGTTATGTTTGTGGGCAATTCACACCAGTGGCACAACGGAGAAAAATCGAAACAACAGTAACGATGAAGCAAGCCTACAGATACTATTTTATATGCAAAATAGAGGACCAATATAAAGATTGGGCCCCTCATATATGCTGCACGCAGTGTAACACAATGTTGACAGCTTGGTTAAATGGTAAGAAGAAGGCAATGCCATTTGTTGTTCCCATGATATGGTGTGAGCCCTCATATCACTTTGGTGATTATTTTTTCTGCTTAACAAATATGGCTGGATTTTCAAAGAAAAACAAATCTAAAATGGTTTATCCAAATTGCCAATCAGCGTTGAAACCGGCACCACATAATTAATCTACTCCAGTACCGAAGCCACCTACTCTAATAACTGAATATTTAGTTTAGATAATGATTCTACATTGATTTCTGAAGAAATTGAAGAAAATCAAACATATGTTCCAATTGATCAAGACACAGAAGCAAATTTATTTTGCCAACAAAGTCTAAACGACTTGGTACGAGATTTAGATCTGAGCAATGAAAAAGATGAATTACTTTCCTCCAGAATACAAGAAAGAAATCTTCTACTAACAGATATCACGGTATCTTTCTTTCGGGATCGTCACCAGAAGTTATCAAAATTTTATTCACAAGAAAATACTGTATGTTACTGCAACAATATTTATGGCTTGATGCAGGAAATCGGCTGTGAATATGATCCTAATGAGTGGAGACTTTTCATTGACTCTAGTAAGGTAACTCTTAAAGCTGTTTTGTTGCACAAAGGGAATGAAAAAGCTGCAATCATGTAGCCCACGCTACATGTCTTGGGTTAAAGTTGGGATACACAAAGTACATTTACTTTTTATGTCTGTAGGACAGCAGAGATGATAAAAATCACTATAAAAAGCGAGTTTCGCCAGCAGAGAAGAAGACATTGTTGGCAAACATAATGTTAAGCATGATAGTTTAGTAGATGAAAAAATTCATCTTCCACCTCTTCACATTAAATTAGGGTTAATGAAAAGTTTCGTAAAGGGTATGGATTAAAGAAGTGAACGCTTTCAATATTTGAAAAACAAATTCAAAGGATCATTAACTGATGTAAAAATAGAAGCTGGAGTTTTCACTCGACCACAAATTCACAGAGTTGTTTCTGATGATTCCTTCACTTTATGTCTCAATGAAAAGGAAAGCAAAGCATGGATATCCTTTGTGGAAGTCACTGAAAACTCTCTCGGCAATTAAAAATTTCAAAATTACCGAGAAATAGTAAACAAGATGTTGGAAGCCTATGAAAAGATACGATGTAGAATGTCACTGAAAAGGCATTTTTTGCATTCTGATCTCGGTTTTTTTCCTGAAAATCTGGTAGCGGTTGATGATGAACATGGTTAACGTTTTCATCAACAAAGTTTGGTTATGGAGACAAGGTACAAAGGAAAATTTAATCCAAATATGATGGTGGATTATTGCTGGTCTTTATAAAAACAAACGTTGATGTCTCAGAAAAGAAAAACGAGAGGGCTGCAGGAAGGTTTCTGTAAAATTTAAGTGCATAACAATCTTAATCAATACAATAAAATGTTCATTACTTTGAAAGGAGGTGTAAAGATAGAAAAATAAGGATAGATTGAGAGAGAGGCTCTTATTACTTTTAATCTTCAAAAATAATAATTGAATTAGATAATTTCAATTCTTCTGTATTAAAAATAATTCCGTATTGATTTTAGTAATGAAAACTAAATGAAAGATTATAAAAAGTTTAATAACTGCATGGAATTTGAAGGCAACACAATGATCACCTCTTAGTAAAATTCCAAGGCAGGGAGAATTTAGCAAAACAGAGGAGAAAAACTTTACCCAAATTTTTCCTTTTTCTTTACAAATTTCTAATCTTACACACCCCTTTTTTTATCAGATCGGCTACTATGGCCTTCCACTCTAGAACTCCACGTTTCTTCGCCGTTTAGCTCCCAAAAGTTGATTGTTTTACCACTTTTTTGCCAGTGTTTTGCACGCTCTCCAACTTCACCTGTCCTCGTTCATATGAGTAGAACTTCTCGTCCAATTGTTCTCCGCTTCAATCTCCAACGAAAGTTTTACCGTCAAAACTAAAAAGGCCTTTAGATAATAACAATAATAACTCGGTAAATAATATCGCAGGGTCTAATTATATTTAAACCTCAGTGAATATTAATAGCGAATAAATAGTCATAGGCAATTCTCACTGATTCTTAATAGGACAGTGAAGAATCATAACCACAAAATCGTAATCAAATCCTTCTTCAATAACCTATATATGTTCTTGTGTAATTTTAGTTGAATCAATTCATATACTTAGGTAAGATCCATGTTTAATCCAAGATTTATCAAAGTCTACAGCACTAGAGGAAACTTCCAACTGCACCTGTAAGTCTCTTCCTTTATGACACACCAGCACACCTCGAAATTGTGATAAGTTCTCTATAGATATCACCGGTTCCTGGCTTTTTCGAACCTAGAAAGGAAGCCTCACTGTCGGCACAAAGAATTTAACCCTCTTAGTGGTCTGAGTGGTCAGAACAGACAGGTCGGTCCTGTTAAACATTGTAAATAGGTTGGGAAGAGAAGCTAAAATCGAGGAAAAGAATAAGCACCCAAAACAACGACAAGGGCCTGGATAGCTCTGAAGTAAAGCTTTTTCCGCTAGTTGGTCGTTATGGACGACTTTATGGGTGTAAAATGAACCCCAGTCTGGGTCAGAGAGCAATGCCCGATAGCAATAAAAAAGAAAGTATTCAAGGTGTTTTTTTTAGACAATAGACATCGCTCTGTTTGCCATTTGGATCAAAGATACGCCTACCTAGCAATCTGTGTCATCGACCAAAATTTGGATAAATTACGCTCTGAGAAGCTCCACGCGAAAGTATAAGAAATAAACCTATTACCCAAAGTTCATCTACTAGTCTCAGACCAAAGTTGGGTGATATACAGAGGGATGGAATATTGGATAGCTTCTCATACAACGGAATAAATGTCGAAATTAATTAAATAAAAGCATAGATCGGCCAGAGTGGATAGAATTAAAAGACTCGAGAACCGTAATGAAAGCGAGTCCACTAATCTTGTTAATGCCACTTTCCAGAATAGGAAAATGCACACCAAAGCTAAAGAAGCCGGCCGTACTATATTTTGGTACAAAAATATCTAAAGCATGTATTGAAATGGAATTTACGTGTCGATTTAGATGTGATTTTTATAACACTTCTTAGGAGATACGCAAAGAATACTGCAAATTTCAAGGAAAATCTTTTCAGATTGTGAAGAAAACGGATACATCTGAAAAGACTACAAATGGGGACAACAAGAAGTGCCTAAAACGAAGAAACCCTCATCGCACATAATCAGTCTCGTGCCTACTAAAGAGAGTTGGGTAAATGTAAGGAAAAGGAAAATTATAGAGGAGAAGAAGAGAAAGGAAAATACCACCTATGCGTAAGCTACGAAGACATTCCTCCGATTTGATCCAGCAATGAAATTAGAGGTTGGAATGCTAATGCAAGACGGAGTGAAACCAATGTGGTTCCCGAACAACACCTCCCCCCCCCTCAGGAGATTAATGCCAAGCTAACCTAAAATACCTTGAACAAATGGAGACTAACCAATCGTCTCAAGAGAAAAAGGCAACTGCACAAAAAGCGACCAGGCAAATGAGACAAACAACATTAAAAAAGACAACCCTGTCAAAATTAATATAAACCTAAAATGAAGATATCTGCTTCGCCGTCGGCACCGCTCCCTAAACTCACCAAAACGAAAGAACTTTTAGAATGAATAACTCCTGGAGTTTACAAATGGGATTTCGGTTATAATGCTTATGAGGAATATATACTAGCAACTTTAAGGATGAACCTGCTTTAACTTATCTCACTACCAATTAAAACTAAAAGAACTTAGAGTAATCATAAAATGGAAAAACCATAAGATATGAAAATATATGAAAATATATTTTCTGTTAAATGTAAAAGATCACCTACAATAATATTATCAGACACGCGTTGGACGAAGGAATCAATTGAATCAAGTTATATAACTATAATGTTATAATGACCAATCATAGTAGAGAAATATATGACGGTGTGGCTATTGCTATCCGTAGTGGCATTAAGTAAAAATATTGACAACCTATTGACAACAATAGATGACCTGGTTATGTAATAGCGGTTGGTTCTAGCCGCCAAGTCACCCTTAATTACGAATGCTTAATTTTCTGAGATTATTCCGGAGCAACACCGCTGCAATCAAAATTGAAGATCTTAACAATGGCTGTATGGAAAAAGGATATACTACAGCATTTATGGCGTGTAAAAGTCTCTGAGTTTCCTCATAGATTGTAAAAATTGTGCACAGAGAATTTGAAACATTCCTAACAAGGTTATCTGCAACAACCCAGAAATCACCCTCACAAATCCCAACTTCATTTCATATATATATATATATATATATATATATATATATATATATATATATTTATATATTATATTATGTACAAATAGAGTAATTAAACCTAATTACACCATTTTTGTTAACACGATTTCAGAGATAACTATATCGCCGTCGTTGGTTACAACTCGAAAGCTTAGTCCTTCAATTTCATTCAATTAAATTCATGTCTGATCAACAGGGAAGAACTTATCTCGCACAAGACATACATAGTGTTGTTCCAGTCTCATAGATTCTAAGTCGTTTAAATGCTAAACAATGGATCCTGGTTATCTGAATTCGTACCAAAGTCGATATTTTCTTTATGGACCTCATATGCGCAAAAATTGAGCGTAACAGCTAACTAAAGTACGCTTTAAAAAATGGCAACAACCATGAACAACTAAGAACATAAATTGATGCAACTCCCCACCTATAAAAAGCATACCCCCTGATTTAATTTTAGAAATAATGAAGGACCGATCAGTGATCAGTACAATATTGACACTGTTCCGACCCCTAAAAATGAACCACAAGAACAGTTTGAGCTCAAGCTCCGAATTTCCAAAGTGTTTTACTGCACATTCGTTGAAATTGGCAGACGATTATCATTAGAGCCATAATTTAAACCTGAGTTCAAATGTAATTTTTTTTTCAATGGTTCTCTTTTCTTACTTTTATCAACAGCAATATTTTACTAATCACTAAATGTTACTCTCGCTAATTCAATATTTGACTCATTACGTATGCCACTTTGAAACCCAAAGTGCCTTTCTTCATGGTATTAATAATCTTTAGTTATAGGTTATTTATTGGGCTCTACTTTTGTTAGATAATGCTTATCCTACCCTAAGCTGGAATGCATTATGTTCGGTTCTAATACAGAAATATTGTATCTTTCAGATTCTTTCTAATTTCATTATTCTAGCTCTAAGTGTTATGATACATATATGACCGTTATATGTATTAATAAAAAGAACAGAGACAGATCACTGTGGGGACCCAAGGAGATCAGGTATTCGTAGAGGAAAGATTTCGTAAATAAATTAGGAGGGGATAGGGAGAAATTAGGTCGTTGGCTAGCCATGGATGTGTGGTATTTTCCTTTGTGTAGTTTGTGGTATTAATACAACTGGGACAATAGGAGGATGGGGGTGGAAAGAGTAGTGTGCTTTGCATACATGGGAAAACGCCATTCATGATGCTATTATTAAAGTTTGGTGGGCTCATCGTTGGTGGTGATCGTTAGCTGCTATGTGTCTGATTGCCATCATAGCGTATTGTCTTTCGTGTAGCGTTGATTTAGGGTCTCTAACGAGTTTCCCCAGCTGTATTATAAACAGGTGTAGTCGTATGTGATAATTGGTGTTATTTTGTTATTTTCATATAGCGCGCCCATTAATCTGTGAAGAAGAGAACGACATGTGCGTCTCAGAGCGTAGTTCTGAATGCACTGTGCTTTTCTCTACCATGTATCACTCGCAGCTACGAATGTTATTAGGGCTTATGTCTGGAGTGCTCTAACTAGTATTTTGTATAGATATATTTGTGAGGCTAATTTTGCTGGCAGGGTAGATCTTATGCAGCATCTTGTTTATGTTTTGGCCTTAGCTTATATTATGTGTGGTGTAGGAGAAAGTTAGGGATTTGGCCTAGGATTTTGTGTACTTGTTTATGTAAGTATTGTTTGGTCTGTTTGATTTTGGTCTGGTGTGTGTGAGTAAATCTGCAGGATATGAATGCAATGATGATCCATTTCACCATAGAGTATCCCCTCTGTTTCTGAGGATTCGTAATCTGTCATATTTTTGTTAATATTTCAATTTCATGTACATTTCAACATTTCAATTTCCCGAGATATGCATATATGCAGGCATTATATATATATATATATATATATATATATATATATATATATTATATATATATATATATATATATATATATATATATATATATATATATATATATATATATGGATACACTAAATAATTCCAAAATATAGATTTTGTGGCAAATTTAGTGAATCAAAGTGATAAATAGGTCTTTAAACATCTAACTAATATTCCCTATACTAATTATTTTTCTTAATTTATTCTTTTCTCTTTTCTAGCATTATTTTATTATTTAGAACCCAATTATAAAAATATCCTAGAATCTTTCCAAAATTTTACTTTCTGATATAATGGGTTAATTTTCTTATATGAAAAAAACTACAGTTGTCTCTAAACTTTTTGGAATGACTGCAAATTATTAAATGATATAAAAGGCACTGCTAACCCCTCCCCAAAACGGGCCTGCACACACTTTTTGTGATATATCCTTCATTCATTCCCTAATTACACTTACTTTGCAGAGTAGGAAAGAAGCAAAGCCTTTGAACATAAATAGATCTCAATGGGAGCTCCAGCAAAGAATATACTGCGTCAAAAATTATTAAAGGCAGGCTCGTTAAGAAAGTGCAGGACACTTTCGTGCATAATTTTGAATGTGAAAAAGTCCCATCCAAGAGCAGGTTTCCGGATTGTGTGGACAAGTTTAAGAACTATGAGACAGTGGAGAACCTCAATCAGGCCAGTGACAACCGTCCAAGCCAATCAGGATGCCCAAGGAAGCGTACAGCTGAGCTGGTCGAGAGCGTGAGAGAGTCAGTTCAGCAGAATCCAAAACGCTCTTTGCGCAAGCCAAGTCAGTCCTTCGGTATATCTCTTGATACTTACAGAAGAGTGCTAGTAATGGGAGTAATGGCATACCAATACATAATACAGACGAAGCAGACCCTTTTAGCCTGAGACAAAGGAAAGAGAAAGGCTATAGTTAATATATTGGAGAAGATTCAGGAGACCCAAACTTTCCTTAACCTCCTTTGGACCTCAGATGAAGCTCACTTCCATCTTTAAGGAAAGGTAAACTCGAAGACAAATGTCTTCTGGAGCACCTCTTGACTAAATGAGGTATCTACCTAGCTCATACCTTCCCTTAAGTGCACGGTATGGACTGCAATCTCAGCCAGAGGAATCATCGGGCCATTCTACTTTGAGGAATGTAGTGCGACAGTGACAGTCACCAAAGAGCAGTATGTTGAGGTCCTGAAAACTTTCAAGAGGGAGCTTCAGAACCTGTTTCGATCGTTTATGTGGAAGTTCTCGTTCCAGAAAGATGAAGCAAGCTCTCACAACTCAAACCTGTCCTATGATTGGCTGAAAGAGATCTTTGGTAGCCGTGTGATCAGTGTCAAAACTGATTTTGTGTGGGCGTTTCAGAGTCTCATACCTTTAGCCCTCAGATTTCTTTTACTGGGACTACCTTAAAGAGAGATTGTAGGCAGGGAAATCCAGAACATAGCGGAACTCAAGGAAGCCCTTAAAGAGAAGAACAGAGCCATTAGTCGGTCGGTTTGTAAGGACGTATATAGACAACTTTGTGCTGCGCCTCAAGAAATGCACAAAGCTAAATGGAGATCATCTCGAACACGTGCTCTAAAATAAAGAAAAAAAGACCAAAGACTCTCATGTCTGAATATGATGTTTCTAAACACAATAAACTAGTTATCACCAAAGTTTCCTTCTATCTTAGCAGAAAAGTATGAATTGAGGCCTATCGAAAGTTGGGGGCCCTTTGGATGCGGGTGACCCTGTATAAGAGAGCTCGGTTTGATTTAATCAATCAAAAATGCAATTGCGTCTAAAATTTCGAAGAACAATTAAACTAACACCAAAGAGAAAACAAAAAGAAAAATTCGGGATTATTCAGAAGCTCTCAGGAAGCACACGCTCCATCTGAACATGAAATTAACTTTTTCATTACATACCACTTAATAATTATAAGGAACGTAACCTAAAGTTATGTAATATGATAGAGTAAGTATGTTATTTAATTATAATTCAGTTCATTGCTAAGTAAACCTCTTTTACAAGCATTTCAAGACCTACCGTTATTGATTAGGTAAGCATATGTAGTAAAGAATGTTGAGCCATTGTTACAACTATTTAGCAATTATGGAATTCATAAGAAGAAACGTTGTGGTTTGATGATGCGCGATTTTCAAGTCGATGCACTGTGGCATTTTTAACTAAAAGAAATCACGGAACACGAACTTTAATCCTTCTTTTTATGCACGTGATAAATATTTCCTAAAAATTTTTTTCAAAAGAGAATGCAAATTTGGGCCTTTTATCCATAAGGAAAATAAAAATATTCATCAGACTCTTTTACACGAGCTATGTTGATCCTGAAAATGGCTCACATTAAAGAGCGATATAGCGTCCATTGCTTTATACAAAAGTACTTATTTCACTTAAAATATTATTGTTTGAAAATCTTAAGATAGCATAACGGAACAGATGTATTGTTTAATGTGGAAGTGAAAGCAATTTTGTAACTTTAAAAAAGCTTTAAAATTACTAAATAGAATAAAGTTGATTCTTTGGTGTGGACCACACACTTAATCAGATCTCATATGATAGAACGATGATATAATTACATGATATAACTATATAAGATTGTTAATTAATCAGACATCATATGGTAGATTTTACACTATCAGAGAGAAAGAGAAAGGTAGCGAAAGCGAGTCACGCAGATAAAAAGAAAAAAGAGTATCTCACGGACGAAGAACATTCCATCGGAAGCTTTCGGTAAACTTCAGGAGCAATATCGAAGTCAGACTGGAGCCGGGACACCATTTAGTGATATGGTGTTAAAACCATCGCCGCTGTGTTTTGGAGACAGAATCAGAATTGTTTCCTTTAGCAAACCAAAGAGCTTTCGGCGGAAGCGTATATATTTCTCAGCCCGCGAATGATCAAAGGAGCATTCTCAGAGTATTCAGGACGCGAGCTGTATCCACGCCACTTTCACGCAAGCAAAATTCACGCAGTGCTCACGAATTACTCTCACATTACTCACGTAGTGTCTTGAGAGGTCATTAAAATCATCTAAGGATGACACGCACTTCTTGAGCGACCTCCCGGCACCCTAAGGCTTGCAGGCAGAAACCATTATTCGCAAAGACTGCGGTCAAGGAGGAAGGACTCGGTCAAGCATAACTCGCTTAGCTACGCTTTCCCTAAAAGAATACTTCCCTGAGCGACTACTCGAGGTCTTCTCCAGAAAATCGTAAGTCATTACATTTTCTTTTTTATCGTAGAAGAGCCGTGATGCTCTTCGACCGCAAGACTCATTTCATATTCTCCTCTCGAATCCTTTCATGTAATTATTGTGCCTCGTACGGTTCAGACAATATTATTCTTTGTAAATTCAATTCAATTTTTATTTGCCGAACAATTAACGTAATCGTTAAAGTGTATTATTCTTGTTAATATCATTTGTTGTTTGTATAGTATTAAAGTTTATTTTTTTTCTCTTGATTGTATCCTATAACTACTCGAAGCCTATTGAAATAGTATCAAAGTCGGCCAATATTAGAATTTACACTCGTCTTTAATTCCGACGTACTTAAGAGGGAGACATTTCCCTATATTTGTTTGTTGCCCCCTTCCTCCACATCTAGAGAGGGCACTAAATGTCAGGGAGCACTAACTACCAGATCCTAGGAAATATTAGCATTTATATAAATATATATATATATACATTCATTATTAAACTACTATCAGGTTTATAAAAGGTCGTTAAAATGTTTCTTCTAAAAGGCTTCTAAAATTTGTGGTTTTAGGATATAAAGAAAACAATAATTTTTTTATTAAATTAATTGCAAATTTTTTATACACCATCGGTAAATATTTAAATTTAATCACGGTGTTTATTGTGATTATTATTCCCTAATTCTACAAGCGAAATATTATCTGTTCTTTCTCTACAATTTGAAAGAGTCAAAAATTGTATTTGTCAGTTGGTTTTGGCGTGCGTAATAGAAGCTTCATAGTATATATGTATATATCTGTCTTGTGCTAAAATATTTTCTAAATAATCAAAAATATGAATGAAATAGATTCAGTGATCAAAATATAACAGCTCTCTAGTGACATTTTATATATTATGGTAATTACCTGGATTTTCTAGAAATATCGGGCAACACTTGTCAATTGGCTCAAGTTACCAATATGTTCCATTATCCTTAATAATCACCCAATATTACCTCTGTCGCTTAGGAGACAAGTTTTAATGCCACAATGGCCGTTTAGAAAACCATTATACTTGTCTTCACAGGAAGCAAATTAGGCATATTAATGTCGTTGAACCCAATCATCGAGATAACATCGAAAAGAAAGTGCCCAAGGATTTTTTCAATTTAATAAAAAAGTAACTGTGTCGTCGTAGGACACCAAACTCATCTACAACAGTTTCTTAACTTACTTCTTTACCTAGGATTTTAGTTTTAATATATGTAATGTAATAAAAATAATTAATGTCAAATTCCTGTTTCCTTACAGAGCAAATTTCTAGCAACAAAGAAAAGGCTTGAAAGAAGTCATTTCGTGAAAATTGTAAAGACAAGAAAGGAACATTCATTCGGTCAGATATTTAATCGAAGGTAAGGTAAATAGACATAAAATAGATAAAATATATTAACTTTTATTTTACATCCATACACTTTGAACTGACTCTATTTTAGATAGCTAATGCACATCGAGCTTAATTATATTCTACTTATGACTTTGCAAATAATGAAGTGCACAAAACTTTAATATTCATCCCATTTCATTTGCTACCTTCTTTTTGGTTGAATTATGTTTGAGTTGATTTAAGTTACCTTGTGAGTATTGGAATGGACTGGGAAGATTTTAAAATATTTAAATTAGTTAGCAGTTGTAGCAATTGGTATAATTCTTCTGTTTCAAAGGAAACTTAAATGGAGAAGTAAAGCAACTACATAAGTTACAGTACTAAATCACAAAACTGGCAAACCGACGACATATCACTATTTAAATTTGGAGAGAGCTGTTTGATGTATGGCGTTTCGAGAATTTGAAGGATAAATAGGACATTTATGTCAATTCAAAAATACAAGTTCCTGACTCATTTACACCCATTATCTATAGCGTTTTGGAAGTTACACCAGTGCGATATTTAAAAAACGTGAGAAAGAGGTAAAATTTCTTAATTTCTTAAACACGATCCACCATAATATTAGATATAAAATAGAGCCTGAAAGTAATAACAACTTTACATTTTAAATAATTTTATAAAAGAAAATCATAGAAGCTTAGAAACATCCGTCAACGGGTAACCCACAAACATGATACTTTGATTAAATCTTCTTTATTTGCCCCTATTCTAAATACAAAATTTTATCATTTACGAACCTTCTTCACTGCCCATATAATATCTTTCTTCATCATACAATATTATGCACCATGGACTTGAGTAACTCAAATACTTCTTTTTGCACAATGGTTTCCCATGATATAATGTGTGAAAAGTCAATCCACAATTTTTTAAATAAAGTGCAGGTGCCTTGATATAAGAGTGGGAAAAGACATATGAATTGATAATGCCAGAGCACGCTATTTACATTAAAGTCTTTCGCTAAAAATTGCATATATTGTTAAATAAATATTTTTGTCAAATAAAATTTTAAATTGCCTTCGATAAGGAAATAAATATCAAATCTTTCTTTACAATAAAGGATACGGTTTCAAAGGGTGTACCCAAGGCAAATACGATGAAAGCTCCGTGAGAAATTTGAAAGCAAGATTATGTTCTTACATCGGCATAAATAATAGAATTGCATTCCAATGTGAATTCAGTGATAAGAGATCATCTAATGAAATAAAAAAGCGATATCTCCATAGAAGGCTATAATTTTAAATTCACATGCCTCTTATCTTTGAAATCTTAGAAACACTATAATCAATCAGCAACCCCGGTATAGAATATTATCTGTTTGTCTCTATATATGTTTATAGTTTAGTTAGGGGATTAATTTTATATTTATAGCTCTAGACTAATGAGTGTATGAGTCCCTAATTCTACCAGGGATAAAATGAGAAAATGGGCTGGGAAATCAGAACCTCAACACACCTCTGAAAAATGCAAGATAATTTAAATTTAAGAGAAAGCGGAAAATACTCGAATTCATTCAGGTTACCTTCCATTGGCCTGACAACTTTAGTGAGCAAAGATTCCTTTATAGTGACTATTATCCTCTAAATATTAGCGGCCCCTTTTTTGCTAGGTCCCTCTTCATGGGACTTGAGGATAAATTTTGTGAATTTTTGAATATAGATAATAATTTACGCTTGCTTGTTGTTAGTCTGGTGGACAGTTAGCTACTGGATTGGTTAGAACGATTTCATCCAGCCATAGTTCTGCCAGCTGGCTTGCTGAGTGGCTGACATCCCCTTTCGTCAAGCTGGTGGTTGCTTAGCAACAAAGGCTAGGTAATTAATATTTGTAAAAATGTATCTTCTGCCCATCGTGGGAAGATTTGTATATATTGATACATAGGTATTCACATGCATATGTAAGCATTTTTATAAAATTAAAATTATATTATGGGAAATTTTTAATTAGATGTACAAACTTATTATTTGAGCTTTGTTAGAGTTTTTGAAGACCCTAATTTTTTATACCCCCCAAATTTATATAGGGATTTACATATAGTTGCCCAGCTAATTATATGAATTCTTTTGGATGTGGATTGCTTGGTGCAGTTTAATGTTTGTCCTGTCAACATAGTGAATTGTGTAACCCATTATGCGTTGTGACAAGGTTTGTGTTTTTCGGTAAGTTATGTAATTTTCTTTAATTACAAGTTAAAGATTCATTTACAAAATTTATATGATTATTAGATTCATAATCAAAGCGCTTCCTACTTAATAAATTAAAAATAATTTAAACTCGCTAAGTAGTTTAAAGTATTTTAAAATATTTCTAGTCCATTAGTATGAAATTTAGACCTCATTTCTAAGGTTTATTTAACTTAATGTCTCCTATTCAAAGCCAAACTATCTAGTAAATTTGGAGTTGTACCCTTAGCAAAGTACCCTCTAAAAATTGCCTAACTGTTTTCTTTTATTTTGTTTCAAGGGTCTAGGAAGATGATGGTGTTCTGGTAAAAAAGGTCGCCGGTAAAGAAAAGGGAAGACGCCATATATTTTTTCTCTCATCATCGATATATATATATATATATATATATATATATATATATATATATATATATATATATATATATATAATATTTAATAAACCACTTAGAGTAAACACTACAAATAACACACCGATTAATCCTTTTTCAGTTAAGGTCCAGCTACTTCATAGTATTACAAAAATATAAACAGAGAATAAAACTCGTCCCGCCACCAACATGCACCAGCTACAATCAAAGCACAGACAACATCATACAACTAGTTATAGACTGTTAGAATCTTACATACAAGCTCGCACTACACGTATCTCTTCTTTGACGACCCTTAGGAGCGACCAGTGAGCGTGGTTGCCTTCCTAAGCAGTCCACTCTCAGAAGAGAGGTGAGAGGTCCGAAAAGAAAAGTACTTATATATATATATATATATATATATATATATATATATATATATATATATATATATATATTAGTTTTAAATGGATAGTAGTCTCTCCTGTATGTGAATATTGTTAAAAACCATAGTATATTTCGCCTTTGTTAATTTCCTTTGGCAACTTTTCATTTTTCTTAGCGTCTTCTTTAGTCCATCAGGTAGATGGACTAAAGTTGTCCTATGAACATAGAAAAAGCTATCTACCATCTACAAGAAGGACTAAAGAAGACAGTAAGAAAAATGGAAAGTTACCAAAGGAAATTATCAAAGCGAAATATACTATGATCTTTAACAATATATATATGTAGCGAGATGAAGTTGTAGTTATTACTTGTAGCGAAATGAGTTGGTTGATGTTTTGTAGTGGCGGTGGTCACTAGTTCCGAGTTAGAACAATATGCTTTCTCTGCTCCATGATTTGAGTTCGTCCTGAAGGTGTCCTTCAAATAAATTCGTATTTGGATTTTTACAAACAAGTTGATGAAAATTAACCTTATTTTTAACTTGATATTTAATGATATCCACCGACGGTGGATGGATTACAATGACGAAGAAGAAGTGATGTCAAAATCAGAAGGCTGACTTTAGTTATTTACCAAAGATTGGGTTGTAAAAGATGAAAATGGTGCGGAGAAAATTTAAGAGGGAATGAGACCGATGAGTTGTGATTGTGTTTTTGTATGTATGTCCGTAGTGGTATTTGAAATGGCGACAAGGAGTAATCGGATATGATAAGGCGCGAGTAAATGAAACGCGATACACATGATGCTCTAAATATATGTGTCGATATGTGTTGGTTCTGGTTGATCAAGGGCTGTGAGTATTTTAATGCCAACGCAGCTTGTTGTTTGCCGCGTATTTGGGGCAATGTGGGGTCTCTCGAAAGTTTCATCAACTGTCGATTTAAGCGGGTGTGCGTTTCTTCGTGTAGTTGGAAGAGTTTGTTTTTGTTGTGGAGTGCAGACATGGGTGTGTATCATAAAGGGTGACATGTTCGTTTCAGTGCAGCGAAATTAAATCCCTGTGCTCTCCTTTCTCCTCAGTGGATGTGAATCTAATGAGTGGGAATGTTAGGAGTTCCAATATACCTATAGTTATAATTGACAGCTGGCAGGGTAAAACCCTCGTGACCATTTTTTTTCTCTCTTGTATGCGTTTTGTTTTGCTTCAGGCTTCGGAGATGTAGGTGTATCGGCTGTAGCCTATCCACCCTACTTGCCCCTGGTGGAGCAGAAGGAGAGAAAATTGCCAGGCGAATCCTTTCCGTTCAGTATAAAATGTTGCTCTTATATAACCTTGGCTTAAACATAAGCACAGAAAGATTATTAATGGCGTGCATGGAAAAAATACGAGGACGTTTTCAGATTGAATAGGAATGTTGGTTTAATACAAGCAAAAATCTTACATAAATGGCGTTCATGGAAAAAAATACAGACAAAATAGTCTGAAAATAAATTGGAGGGGACTTTTTTAATGTTTGCTGAATTAAATTAAGGTAGGCAAGGAAAATATTAAGGTGTCAGCAACGAGTCTGTGCTGCTGTGTAATACGGTCTCCTGGCTTAGTTGGTAGTTTATTTCGGGTTTCAGTAAAGTGATTTCGATGGCTTCGAACATTCTAAGCTTTGCAAACTCCCTTTCGCGTCTTATCCAGCTGGTTTTGGATGAGTCAAACTACGTCACGACTCTGTTTACTCTCTGTGTATATGGGACCTAACTAGCTGCTATCTAATGTTTTACATGACTAAGGGCAGGCTTGGCAACCTGAATCATGTTCTCTTTGATCGAAAATCACTCGCTATGCCTAATTCTTAAATTGGAAATCTCCCATTTCATAGTCAATTATTTTTTTCCCACAGGGCTTTACACCAATCTCGACCAACATGCAACACACCGAACGAAGCACTTTTCGCTCAATTACAACAGTTCCTAACCTCTTTCTTAATGGCCCTTTGCCGCCAACGACACGAGGTAACCTAGCGGGACTCGTGAACAATTCCAGTGCTTTAAGAACGATACTCAACGACAAGTCGATAATTTGAGTCATATACCTTCGACGGTCAAATTTTCGGCGTATTTCACTATTTTCAATTGTGAAGCATTTGCACTTACAGACATTAGAGCTGTTTATCCTACCTTATAGCCTTAGGTCTTTGTATACTCGTGTTATCGCATTTACATTTTTTTCCCAAATTTTAGTAGTGAGCGGGCACTTGTTAGCGCGCTTACCCTTTACGAAAGAAAGGCCCCACCTGAAGCAACACCAAGTGTATGAAGAGACCAAATGCGGACCATGCGCAGGTAAAATCAAGCTTGCCGTTCAGAAATCTTATCTGAGTTTTCGACAAGAAGCTTTACCTCACTTTCGACTCAAATTGTGCGTTCTAAAAGCTTTCGTTATGCATGGACTTCTTACCTCTAAACTCTTATTAGAATTTATATAATAAGCCTTGCCCAGGAGAAATCTTCCTCAGAAGGTCTGATATGCTATCAGACGTCCTCGTCACATTCTCGTGTACTCGTGTTTGACGAAATTCCAAACGGCAAGAAGTCTAAAACTCACTCTCTAGAGCTAAGATTTCCTCCGGCGAATATTTCATACGCACAACCGCATACAATCGAAGATTATGATTGCAAAGTCCATTCACTGACTCTTACCGGACTTTTTAAATCATTAGTCTTTCTTGCAAGAAAAAATACCTCAACAATTATGATGTCGCAAAGATTCCTAAAGAGTGCAGTCTTAGAATGTCGTTGACAAGAGTATGAGACAATCCCTTGGCAAGGAATCCCGCGCCACTCGACTTTCTTCCAGCCATTACCCTTATCCCTCCCTGAGCACTTCTCGGTAAAACAACTTCTCGAATTCTCTGACTTGTGAGAGATTACTCTCCCTATAAAATAGTTATCAATGTATTTCAGCAATCTGCCATAAAAAAAATACTTAACACACTCCAGAATAAAAAACTCATTCATATTAATCTTGAAAAAACTTCATAACGATACTTTGTCCAAATATACCTCATACAACTTAAATTATGCAGATTAATCTAACTACTGAACTCAACAACTAAGGCCCTTGAAAAACTAATGCAAAATGGAATAAGTACGAATAGCCTTATATTTTAAACTCAACATGGTTTTGGCAAAGTCTTCTCAACTGCGATGCTCTTCCACCTAAATCACGCATAATCCTGGACTCCATATGAAATAAACAAATCTTCCCATAGCAAACATACACTTATACTAAATACTGAACACCACTCTTACTGACATTAACAAATAACTGCTTACAGCATCCAACTTTATCAGACAAGTTCTTTCAACGTCCACGATCCCACATCCTCCAGCGTCCCCGACCCTACCCCCTTTAGCATCCAGGGCCCTACCTTCTTCATCATTAACGGCCACAGCTCTTTCAGCGTCAACGGCCACTCCTGGCTCGTCCCCCATCAGTCCCACTGAGGTCCGAAATCGTAAGAAGAAGGAAGGGGAGCTGAATCCTCAAGAATGAGCACTCATCGCTGCTTACCCTTCCACCACCCTAAAGACTTATGGTAGAACGAGGTGGCATCACAGCCTAACCAGACCATGCCTAATATAGCCAGGAGTAATGTGGTGATACGAGTACTACTCCTGCACAAGTCTTCTCCCTTTTCATGACGGACAAGATGGTTGCTGAGATCTGCGTGCATACATGTACAAAGATGGCGCAGCTAAGGACGAACATCGAGGATAAGGGCAAGGCGACCTTCAGGGATATAGGATTATGTGAAATGAAGGCCTTTTTTGCTGTCCTCATCATGAGTGGGGTCCGTATTGACAACCATTTGACGACGGAGGAGATGTGGTCTCATAACTACGGGTGCCCCTTCTACATGAGTATCTTTAGTGAACTTCATCAGGGCCCTTCAATTTGATAACCCTGACCCTAGGAAGGCACCGCTCATGAACGACAGGTTTGCTTACATCAGGAAGCTTTGAGATGAAGTCATCCGGAATTGCAATATCAACTACAGACCAGAGCCACAACTTACTGCGGATGAAAAGCTCCTAGCCTTCAAGGGGTGCTGCATATTTTGGATGTGTATTCCGAATAAGCCTACCTGCAAAGTGAGTATCTCCCTATTCTTTATTTATATATATATATATATATATATATATATATATATATATATATATATATATATATAAGTTACCATAACTAATATTTCCAATTTTTCTTTTCTTTCCAGATATGGAATCAAGCAGGTTTATGGTGTTTCATACGGACACCTACTATTTTCTGAATTTTATCCTTTATCTTGGCAAGGGCACCACTGCCGAGGCCAGAGGGGTTTCATTGGGTGAATATTTTACTCTAGAGCTCGTGGCACCCTTCAAGCGTAAAGGACGTTATGTGACCTCTAAAAATTTGTTTACCTCCCTACCCTTAGCCAAAGCACTCAGGAGGGATGGCAGGCGCCTGGTTGCCACCATATGTCATAAGCCCTACCTCCCGTCTAAACTCCTGAACTACAGGCTAGAATTTGGTGACTCTTTGTCTGTGTACAAGTATGCAGATAGACTACTCTCCTCGCCCAGAAGGTTGGCTCTACAAAGAGGATCCACATTTTGTCAACAATCCATCAAAAGCCGAGTGTTGTAGAGAAAAAGAAGACAGACCTTCATATGTTTTACAATGCGACAAAGGGAAGTATCGATACTTTCAACCAGCTGTGTTCTGTGATGTCGTACAGCCAAAAGACAATAACTCTTAAATAGTATATGCCGACTTGCCTGAAAATAAGGGCAAATCTAGGAGGTAGTATGGACTGAATTTAGCAGTGGAGCTCTGTCGACCGTATGCTAACCTTTGTCTAGGCCAGGCGAGATACTTCCAAGTGAGGTAGTTTCTATTATTTGCAGTGACTTTGACATTTCGGAAGAAGATCCTGGTGTAGTGAGCCCTCAAACAAAGAGTAATAAGTGGTAGTTGTGCGATCTATGCCCAACTAGTGGCACTTCAAGGACCAAGGTGGTCTGCACCACACCAAACAAGTCTGCAGCTCATGCTATGAATATGAATGGTAAGTTTAGCCTTTTTCACTATTTCGTCATTATAATTTTGCAAGAAAATGTCAATAGATCACGAGTTCTGATAGGTTTTTACATTGCAGGCACTCTTGGGTGTCATCAGTAAAGTGTCATTTTATCTTCTATTTTTCTTTTCTTTTCAAGCAATTTTTTTATTGTGTTTAGGAAAGGTTTCTAGCCAAACTAATGATTTATTGCCATTTTTTCATGAACGTTTCATAATGTCACTTTGGCACTCTTGGGTGCCATCAGTAAAATGCAATTTATACCTTTATTATTTTCAAATAACTTACTTTTTTATTGTGTTCAGGGTATAGGTTGAGTGTTTAGGATAGAATTCGAGCCAAACTAATGATTTATTGACATTTTCTTAAGAAAATTTGAAATAAATTGGCACTTGTGGCTGACATCAGTAAAGTGCCATTTAAAATTTTCTTTTGCTTTTTAAATACTTATTTTTTAGTTTAGAATAAACCTTAATCCTTGAAGAGAGTTTCATGTGAGTTTCATTGAAATTTATAATATTCTAGTATTTTTTAATGAATTTTTGTTTTAACATAAAAAAATTAAGATTTTTTTCTCAAAAAAAATTACCCAATGTTTTACGCTTTACAACTTTTTTTCAATAGATTTTGATGCTTGAAGGCCCAAATTCAAGGCCAAGAACTACCATTCAAGATTAGTCCATCAAATTTGCTCAAGTCCCTCCATGTGGAAATGCCAGAGTATGATATTTGAGTATTTTTACAAATCTATACATATTTTTATATTAAATTATAAGTAAATTTATCATTTTTATTCTTATTTTCTGGAACCTTTCCATTCTAGTCTTAGATAAATGCTTAATATCTTGAAATAAAAAGATTTAGATTCTGAACAATAAGGCCCGAGTTATTCAAAGTCCAAATCACTGTAGCATATCTGCATCCACGTAACCTAAATCGTGACACCAATTTGACGTTAACTGTCCAGGGCTACAGCGGAAAATCAACCAAGGCATCTCTTGCAGAAAGTTTTTTTTAAAAAGTATACTGAATAGAGAGTGGTGCAGATAATGGAAGTGAGGAAGTTTGAAAGATTAATGATCACAGGCTTTGGGCATGGGATGGCAGGTAATTGCGATGCTTATTGGCTGGAAAGCATACAATTCAGTAGATGTCAGCTGCAGCCTGGTTGCACATGCTATACCTGATGTTGCCGTGAGATAGGTCAGCGAAATATACCAAATTCAAATAGGGAAAACCTTTGCAACGAGATAAATACGAATATTTTCAATCAATTTATTATTGTTACTATGGTGTTTAAATATAATTAATCAAACTGTATTTTTTACTTCCAACTTTCTTCAAGTGTATCAAGTTGCAAGCGAAGTTTTATCCCAGATACCCGATTCCCATTTTTAGCCTTGCAATCTGTCAATCGGATAGAGCCATTACACGAGTTTTCCTTCCTATAAACTTTCCATCTTAGGTTTATAAATAGTAAAGTTAAGCGAGCAATTTCAGGCCACGTCTGAAATTTTCACTTCTCGTTATATCTTAGTTTTACAAATTTACGACAGAAATGAGCTATTACACTAGTTTTCCATCACGTAGTCGTCTCCCAATAGGCATACAAACTTATGAGTTCGCCAGCTTTAACTTTGTTCCTCTCGAGCAGTCGTTTTCCCTCAAGATTCTTCATGAGTAATGAAAATGGCATTATTTTTGTTTCATTCTTTTATATTTTTCTCTGCTCTCGCCTCATTTAAAAGAAACGTCCCGGGAGTTTGAAATTATCACATAGGGCTAAATATTTTAAGACAGTTTAAATTGTCTAGTAATTATCTTATTAGTATTATTGAAAAGATTATAATTATTTACTTTAATTCCTTAAATGAAGAAGTTTATTTCTCTTTAAAACGTTTAACAGTGCAAAATTCGTCCGTCGGATATTCTTTATAGAGAAATCTGAAGTTATCTGGTATTTATAATACCAATGATTTTATCGAACGAAGGATAAATAGAAGTCTAGCTTGCAATGTTTTACCGGCCCTCACAAACGCTTAAAGTTTCCAGTGTTAAATAATTGTGCCACCCATCTCTTTTTTATTGTGGACGAGGTTCTCGACCTCAGAATGAAGTTGACATTAAGATTGTAATGACAATTTTAGGTAAGTTAAAAAGTCTTTATGGTACGTTCTTTGTTGTGAAAAAAGAGCGTAGTTAAAAAAATAATTTTTTCTTTTGCAAACAACAGGTGTACAGGGAACCCTTATTGACCTATGGACAGCTCCTCTTTCCTTCTTCGTTAGAAGAGTTTTAAATCTTAACCTCCTCAGCAGGTTCCCAGAAGGAAAAATCTGTCGGAGGTTGCTTCCTTCTTTTTCCTGCTTTTGTACTTTTGTTTGTTTTGTTGCCATTGATTTTCTTCTGGGTTGTGTCGGTCTTTTGGGGGTATAGTGTTGTAATAGAATTTTTTGGGGGGATCATATAGCCTAGTATTAGGCTGCAAAGTAATTGTGTTCTTGGAAATAGTCACCAGATGAGCGCTATAAAGAAAAGAACTCCAGAAGGAAGAGTTTTGTCCTATAACACTGGGTAACAAATTTTTAAAATATTTTTGTCTCTCTTTTTTTTAGTGTTTTTGTTAGTAAATTTTGCGTTGATTCCAAATATGTCCTCACTTTTTCTCTACCATAAACCGTTTGAAAGATTTAACAAATTATGCTAACATAAAGAAATGTATGCGGTACGGGTAAAGCAGACTTACATTTGTCGTTAGTTTATTTATTTTCTTTTTCAGGTTTATTTGATAAACATTAACTTTCTTGATTATGGCTACAAGAGGATGCAGAAATTCACCAGATTCGTTCTGTTTTTTGTGTGGTTTCTATGTTGGACCTAAGCATGTATCACATAAAATTGTGAAAGGTGCTTATAGACTGTACTTTGGAATGAGTATGGGTGACCAAGAAAAAAAATGGATCCCTCATTTGATATGCGGAAGTTGTCGATCAAATTTAGATGCATGTCTGAGAGGAGCAAGAAAAGCATTACCATTTGCTGTGCCGAGAGTTTGGCGAGATCCTTAAAATCATCACGATGATTGCTATTTTTGCATGATTAACATATCAAAGTACAGAAAAGTTAAGGGAAGAAAATCCCTTCCATATTCCAACATTTCATCCACTATTGCACCTGTGCCACATAATGATAGCTTATTGGTTTCACTGCCGCCAGAAAATGTAAGTAAATCCTATCAAATTGTAAGCTATATTCTTTGTAACAGAATCAATACTGAAATATTCAAAACATCTAGCTAAAGTTTCTTGTAATGTGATTACACATGCAATCCATATTTATGCTTCAGCTATTAAATTCATCTCTTTGTGTATATATTTTTTCAGGTAGAGGGTTTGATGTAGGTCTCACTAGGAGAGTCAGAAGGTTGTGACAATGAAGAAATGGATGAAACGTTTGAGCCAAGAATGAGTACCCACCCACACTTTCTAAATCAACTGACCTGGATAATCTCATCAGGGATTTGGGTCTCATTAAGTTAGGAGCTGAGCTTTTAGCATCCAGACTTAATAAATGGAATCTGTTGTGGGAGGACTGCAGATCAACAGTCTACAGGAAGCGCCATGAGGAATTCGAAGTATACTTTGATATAAGTGAGGATCTCTGCTTCTGCAAAGATATTAATGGCTTGTTTACCGTTATTGAAATTGATCACAACCCTGAAGAATGGTCACTTTTCATAGATAGTTCAAAAAGGAGTTAGGACAGTTCGCTACGGGACTGTTCGATATGGGACAATTCGGTACTAGTATAATTTAGTACGACGACAATTCGGTACCAGTATTAATTAAAATGTAAATAAATTGAAATAAAACATAAATAAGATATATACTGTAGAATGTAGATAGTTTTTTTAAAATAATATTTTCATATATTTATTAATTAAATTGAAATAAAAACAATTGCTATATAGATTGTTATCTATATATATATATATTATATATATAAAATACATATATATATATATATATATATATATATATATATATTAGGAGAAGAGGTGAAAAGTAGTTTTAATTCCGCTTTATTCTTAAGATAAGGCCCATAAACATCTTTGGCAAACTTAAACCTTGGCAAAATATAACCTTTTTCCTTCATTCCAAATTAGTCTGCATTTGAGTCTTAAAGGTTGTGGTTGTGCTTACCCTTTTCAATGGCTGAAAGTGTGAAATATGAAAAGGGAAAGATGAACTAATCGATAGTGAAAATTATGTGTATCGCAGACATAAAACAAATAAAGACAATTCCAAAATATATTAGAGATGTGAAAATAGAGCTTGCAGAGCAAGGCTTCATTCTGACTCTAACTATACAATATCAAAATAAATCGCGGAACATGATCATGGTGCAACAGCAGCCAAAGTTAGTGCTATGTCAGTGTTAATAATATTAAACCAACGTGCATTTCAAGTCATATCCCCTCCTCTCTTTCAATAATTGCTACGGAAATTGGCCAGTTAAACGCTTGTGTGCTTTCTGAAGTGCCGAAAATGCCTCATCTTAATCGTAATATTCGACGATGTAGAGATTCGCAAGCAAACTTCCCCGCTTCTCCAGGATCAAATATTGGTTTTTCAATTGCCCCCGAATTTTCTCATTTTGACAACGGCATTAAACTTACGCAATATGATAATGGTATTTATGAGCCAAAAAGATTCATCCTTTTGTTAAACTAATGAAGGCTTGGAACATATGAAGCAAAATAAAACATGAGGAGCAGATGTTACCTTCAAGTCTTGTTTCGCAGCGTTTTATCAACTTTACATTATTCACATCCAGGTTGAAAAATTTTACGCGCCGAGATTATTTGCCCTGCTTTCCGACAACAGCCAAAGAATCTATGATAGATTTTTTGAAAAAGTAAATGATTTTGCCAAAGTCAAGGCCCTGAAGGAATTATCATGTATTTTGAAAAAAGCATATCGCAACAGATTTTTGGATACATTCCCTAATGCCGATCTAACAAGTTGCCTTTTTTATTTAGGCCAAAATGTATATAGACACAGTACAAAAAAGACACAAGTGTAAATATGCGAAGATAAAACTTTCATCCTTAAAATCCGCTGTTTTGTCGGATTTGCTTTTTTGCCAGTTGACGACGTAATTGACGGATTTGAAGAATTAATCGATGACGACGATATTCCGCAATCAGTGTTGTCATATTTTGATAATAATTATATAGGTCTAGTCAGAGAAAGGGGTCAAAGAAGGCGACGACTTGAACCAACATTCCGAATCGCTTCTTGGAATATTTATGGACGATGTCTGATAGGAATGCCACGCACAATTAATGGTCTGAAAGCCTACCATAGAACTTTAAATCACGCTCTAACGGCATACCATCCCATTATCTGGAATCTGATTAAAATCCTAAAGCGTGCAAAGGAACTTTCAAACTGCAAAGTGCAGAAATTCCTCCAAGGAGAAAAGATTCTCCTAAAGAAGAAGTATAGAGACTTAAACAAGCGCATAATTACTCTCTGGCAACGCTATAATTCCTCCCAAATGCGCAAATATTTGTCTTGTGATGCACACAATTTAAAGCTTTTATATAATCTAGAAGTTTTAGCAAAATTAAAGCTTAATAAATAACACTAGAGAACAATGTATTTGGTGAATTGACAAAAGTACATTTTCCTACCTAATTCGAGCATACTGAAATCAAATCTCAAATCAGATTCTCTTTAAATGCTACAGATTTTTCATAATATCAATAACTAATATTATACAATAATGTGATAAAACGGGTTGAGGCCGCGTTAATTCAACCCCTATCACATGTTATTTTAAACCACGATGCTCCCCACGTGCATCCTCGCTTTGAAGCTGGGCGCCTTATCGCAGCCACCTGAGTCAATGTTTAAACAAGGAGGTTTATCACCCCCCCCCCCGTTCGCCCCATCTGCCGATCACGGCAGATTGAGTTAGGCTTATGGGAAAATAAGGCTTGTTCTCAGGCTCGGCTGTGCATTCCCTCGAAGCTCCCACTCCATTGTCCCCCACGCCAAGGGAGTGTCTTGACTATTTAGACGGAAACTTTACCACTAAGATCAGATTGGAGATCCAGATTTTCGTCGCGAAACATCACTACGACCCTCTCTCACCTTGTGCGCCAAGGGACCTCAACCTCGAGATTCACCATCACTTGTCCAGAAGAAGGACAATATCCCTTGAGTGCCAAGGGTTGAGCCTTTGTGACGTCCACAAGGCTTCCCCTGTTGTTCAGAAAGAGAACAACGTTAGAAACCCCATTGTTCGTTCGAGCCCGTTGACAAGAAACGGTTCTCCCCCCTTTCCTGTTGTTCAGAAGAGAACAACGTAGAACAGCCATTGTTCGTTTGAGCCGTTGGCCAAGAAATGGTTCTCACCCTTCCCCTGTTGTTCAGAAAGAGAACAACGTTAGAACAGCCATTGTTCTTTCAAGCCCGTTGACAAGAAACGGTTCTCCCCCCCCACCTTGTTGTTGAGAAGAGAACAACAATAGAACAGCCATTGTTTTTGAGCCCGTAGACAAGAGACGGTTTTCACCCTCCCCCCCTGTTGTTCAGAAGAAAACAATGTAGAACAGCTATTGTTCGTCAAGCCGTTCGTCAAGAAATGGTTTCATTCCCTGGACGCCACGTCAGGATCATTTAATTCCCCCCTTCTTTGGCTGGTTGTCGCCAGCGGACCGAAAATTCCTTCACGTCGCCTTCCTCTGCACAACAAGTATAAATTACGTAAGCCGAACGTTACCTTAGGGTATTTAACCCAGTGGGCAATTCTATCCTGTGCTTTAAAAGGTTTAGCGAACCATCCCCTCCCTTTAACTTTATATTTGTTTTACCTTTTTAAATCTTTTAATCCTCGGATTAGCTCAAGTCTCCACGACCCTTTCCATTCTCTTTTTATGTCAATATTTTCCGTTTTGTGTGTTGTTGATAGTTATTAATAATAAAACTCTATTTTATTAATCATAGCAATATTATTATCCTTCAGCTCAGTTCCACTTCTTAAGCATATCGAAGATACATAATATCGGCCAGCCAGACATCCACGCACTCTAAAGATAATTAAATAAGTTCCCTCAACTAATAGTTATATATGCTATATCATCAAGAGTCCATTCTACGACAAATAACTTTCAATTTATCACGCTATCATCATGCCCTGAAGTAATTTTGAATCATTTTTGCGTTATTTATAGTAAAGCAGGTTTTTTTGCACAAATATTTTATTGCATATGAGAAGAAAGTTGAATTACACATTAGGATTACAAATACTGTAATCAAATAGATGCTAATTTATTAATGACCGTACATCAGGCTGGAGGACCAATTCCTGATTTTAATAAGGCAAAAATTTGCGTTTGTAACTCTTTCTCTGGTAAGTCTTTTCTGGCTGATCTCTTCTAATCGCTTAGCAGTAGTTTGCCATCATGTGTCTATCCCAGTGACCTTGGTAGCGCTTTTCCATTGTCATCAAATCCTGATGGAAGCGTTCCCCTTTTTCGTCGCTCACGGCAACCAGATTCTCTGGGAATCGGTCATGGTGACTATTTAGGAAAAGCGGCTTCACACTCCTGTTGCATCCCAGATCACGATATGCTAAAAGCATATTAGTAACCAGATCTTCGTAGTTATGTGCTTTTTTGTTTCCAGAGAAGTTACGAACAACGGCAAAAAATGAGAACCAGGCTGCCTTCTCATTTTCATTCATGGTGTTCACGAATCTATACTCACTCAGAAGTCTTTGGATTTGGGGACCATCAAATACTCCTTTTTTATTTTTAAGTATGAAAAAGCAGGAAACGCCGTTACTATGTACTGAAAACAATCATTATCAGTGCTGAACGCATTGACATACTGCTTTATCAACTCCAGTTTGAAATGAAGTGGAGGGAAAACGATCTTTTCCCAAGTTTACCGAACTGGCCAATCTTTATGAGACCAGTGTTTATCACGGGCTGAACTGTCCCACATACAGATATAGCATGGAAACTTTGTATATCCATTTTGCTGGCCAAGGAGGAAGTTAACCATCTTAAGTTCTACACATATGATCCACTTTTTTTCTTGGTACTTAAGTAAATCCCTGACCATTCTTATGTCATCCTAAGTTTCTTGCAGCTGGACAGAGTGACCGAGAGAAACTGCACCAAAGTTATTGCCATTATGCAAAAGGACACTCTTGAGGCTACGCTTGGAGCTATCCAAAAATAGTCTCCACTCAGCGGGGCTATAGGTGCAAAGTCCCAACTCGGTAAACAGTCCAGGAACATCGTGGCAGTATACAAATTGTTTGTCCTCAGAGAAATACTTAACAAATGTACTCTTCCATTTGGTCAAGTCCTTTAAGGACAAAGGCTCAGGGAGCACACCCTGAAAATAAAACGGTGTTGGTGGCGCACCAGAACCACGCTCTAACAGACCTGAGACCCGGCAGCCTCCTGCAGCTGAGGGAAGATACTGGTCATCCTGGGTCTCCCTCTTGCCACTAGAAATGTCCTACCTACAGTCAAGATAGTGTTGCTGGGATACGCTCACCTCATGAGCCACTCAAATCATTTCCTTTGGAGTGTGCTGGTGGCATCTAGCTCGGCTCTCACACGTTAGCGGCACAGCGCTAGTTTGGGTCGCTAGCAGTTTGGGATTTAGTGAGAACTGCTCTCGGCAGACCCATGTGCGACTGAACAGACCTGTTTAGGGACCGCACTGCTCACTCCCACTTGGGGAGGGGCCTAAAAATTGTCCACTCAATCTCTCCTTGGATAGGAAACCGCGCCTTTCGGGAACTCCAATTTGCGGTCGAAAAAAACAATATTTTTCTAAAATTTGCCACGTGGAATATCAGAACCATTTTAGATATTGATCATGGTACCAACAGATCCGAACGCAGAACAGCACTGATCGCATCTAATCTCAGGCGGTATCATATAGATATAGCTGCTCTTAGTGAGACAAGGCTTTTGGAAGAAGGCTCAATCAAATAAACTCAAGAATGATACACATTTTTCTGAAAAGGATATCCTAAAATGAGCAACATTTACACAGAGTTGGTTTTGCTATAGAAATAAATTATTAAAGAACCTCACAGAGTCTCCAAACTGCATGAGCGAGAGGCTTATAACACCTCGCATCCCTCTGGTAAGACACTGGTATGCAACTCTTCTAAGTGCATATGCCTCAATATTACCTCCTAGCAATAAAATTAAAGAACAATTCTATCAGCTACTTGATGAAATTTTAGAACAAATACCAAGACATGACAAGATCATTTTAATGGGATATTTTAATGCGAGAGTTGGAACAGATAAACATATATGGGAGGGAGTGATTGGAGAACATGGTATCGGAAAGATCAATTCAAATGCAATTAGACTATTGACCATATGCAGTGAACATGGACTTAAGATCACAAATACAATTTTTCAACAAAAGAATATGTACAAAACCTCCTGGATGCACCCACGTCTTAAGCATTGACACCTAATTGACTATATTATAGTCAGAAGAACGGACATTAAAGATATGTTATTCACACGAGCAATGAGAAGTGCAGAAGGATGGACGGACCATCGTCTCATTATTACCAAATTACAGCTACGAATTCGTCCACCAATCCGTCGCCAGAAAATGAATAAGAAACGATTGAACTCCAGAGCTCTTAAGGACTCTTCAATTAGAAATGAACTATGAAAGAAGATAAACGAGAAGCTTGAAGAGGATACTACAATTGCTAATGTTAACAATGAAATTGATGCAGTACTGATCACTTTTAACTAAAGTTTGTATGAATCTACTGCAAATATCATCGGCTAAAAAAACGCAAGAAACATCAAAATTGGTTTAATAATAGTTCTGACTCGATCCACATTCTCTTAGATGATATGCATAAAGCACATAATGCATCCCTAAGCAATCTCTCATCACAGGAACTAAGAAATCGTTGGAAAAACCTTAGGGAAAAATCTCAAGCTCATCTGCGGACTATAAAATATGACTGGTGGACAACGGAGGCACATAAATATGCAGATATTAATGACATGCAGAATTTTTGAAATGCAGTTAAAGATTTTTATGGACCCAAGAATTGTTCATTAACGCCCATCAAAACTTCTGATGGAAGTACTTTTTTAAAGGAACAATCACAAATAGTAAACAGATGGGCAGAACATTTTAAAGTTCTACTGAACCAGCCCAAACCAACTGATAATACAGTACTAGACCAGCTCTTAACGCTGCAACAGATGCCTGTCGTTGACCATGACCCAACTTTTGTAGAAGTCCTCTCAGCAATTAGGCCTCTGAAAAACAATAAAACTCCTGTGCCTTATAATATTCCAGCAGAGATCCTAAAAGATGGTGGCTCTCTCTCTTATAGGAATCTTCACATGATTATTTTAAAAGTATGGAGTGAAGAAACTGTTTCTCAACAGTGGCAAGACGCCAACATTGTAACAATCTATAAAAACAAAGGGGAAAAATCTCAATGTGGAAACAGCAGAGGTATCTCTCTACAATCTATGGTGGGGAAAGTATTGGCTAAGATACTCGTCGATCGTTTAATACACCATATATCTGAGGAAATATTGCCAGAGACCCAGTGTGGGTTTAGACCAAATCGCGGAAGAGTTTACATGATATCCACAACGAGACAGCTTCAAGAAATGTGCAGAGAACAGCATAAGGGTCTTTTATAGACTTTATACATCTGTCCAAAGCCTTTGATACTGTCAATAGGAAACTGATATGGGTAGTACTCCACAAATTTGGCTGTCCATCAAAATTTATTAATCTCTTACTGTCAGGGACTGAGAGTCAGAACTCTTTGAATTTTACACTGGTGTAAAGCAAGGTTGTGTGCTTGCATCTTTGTTATTTAAGATGTTTCTTGTCTGTGTTACCACCTTACTCAAGCAGAATATACAAAAAAACAGCGGTGTGAAGATAGCTTACATGCTTGATGGTAACCTTTTCAACATCAGACAATTTCAGGCAGTCATAAAAATTTCATTAGAGACAATCTTAGATCTACATTATGCAGATGACTGTGCTTTTGTTGCACATACGCCAGAATTATTACAGGCTACAATAACAGCAGTAACAAATGCTTAAAGAAGGATAGAGCTCTCTGTCAACACTAACAAAACAGAAATACTATGTCAATGGGAAAATGGTCCCCCACACGATCGACCTATTTTCACTATTAACAACACTGACTTAACCAAAACCAATGATTTTAAATACCTCTGAAGCTATCTCTCCTACAACTGCAGCCTGGATAATGAAATCCAGCATCGTCTACAGCAAGCCTCAGCCACCTTCCGTAGCTTAAAGAAAAGAGTGTATGTGAACAATGACCTGAGCTTGAAGACCAAAGTAGCAGTCTACAGGGCAGTATTTATCTCGACTCTAACATACGGATATAAAGCATAGACCACATACAGAAGCCACATGAAAATGTTGGAGGCCTTTCACATATATTGTCTTCAACGTATTCTGGGAATCACCTGGCGAGATAGGTTGACCCACAACCAAATATTTGAGAGAAATTCATGTACCAGCATAGTGACTATTACAGTATTACACATCAGCTCAGATGGCTTGGACACGTAATAAGGGCACAGAAGATAGGGTACCGTTGAAAATACTCTACAGCCAATTAAACGAAGGTCGACGTTCAGCAGGAGGCCAAAAGTAAAGATACAAAGACAATATTAAGGGAACTATAAATAACATAAATAAAACCCAGCAAATCTGGAAGACTTTGCCGCCAAACAACATCATCGGAGGTCAATATGCCGTGAGAGGGCAGAAGAACTGGAAGATATCATTAGGCAATAAAAAAAATGACAGACGTACAAGGAGGCACGCCAAACAAGCTAACCCTGGACCACCAGACGTGAAATTTACCTGTAATGTCTGCAACAGAGTGTGAAGATCAAGAATAGGACTCTACAGCCATCAACGGAGTCACCGATGATCCAGAGGAGAGCTTCGTCATCGGATACAATGGACTCCTATAAGCAATAGGATACCTGTACCGACCTGTCAAGCATATGTCTTTCACTCAAACCTGGAAGCTAAAAGTACTGCAGCTTTCTTGGAAGCGCAAAATCACGTATCAAGTAATTCAAATCCTCTTTATTGAAACAGTGAGAAGCTAATGAATATTCAGCATCTTATGATGAATCTGCAGACTCTGAATCCATTCCGTGGACGTCCATATCAGGAACATCATTTTCATCCTCGGAGGAAGCATATCCACTGAAAATCTGAATTGTTAAAGACTCAGAATGAGGTACTAGCTGTGAATATGCTAAATAAAGTGAACTGTCGCAGCTATTTATAGTTTGTTTTATATAAAAAATTCTAATTATCACCAAGAATATCGATTTTATGCAATCTTTAATGGTATTTTGGGAACCAGGAGGTAAAACCACTTTAGAAACACCAAAAACATTTACAGAAACAAAACTATTGTTACCTAGTGTAATTAACATCAATTTTACTTTACTCTTTAATCTGATGAGGAAAAATTTAAAATGCACTTTTATCAGATTTAGTGAAGCTTCCCAATTATTTATAAATGTATTATATGGAAAAAGTTAAAATGTAAAATATATAAAAAAAATAGATTTTTAGCTCAAGTGAGCTTTTCACATTTGTTTTAGCATACGGTACGGCCGTTAAAATAACTCACTCCTTTGTACTTTCACCATATTTCCGAAAAAATGACATTCATTTCATTATACGTTCTTTTGCTGCTTCTCCTTCGACAGATGATCCATCTTTTTGAGCCTTATTTCTACGAGGTATGATAACGCAAAGCATTATTGTTAATGGATCTTAACTTTGCGAGATTGCCAATAAGAGCATACATTGAAACTAAATTTGACTTTTAATTTAATTATTACCTTAAAATATTACCTATGTACTTCTTTATATAAGAAATAGGAAATATTAGGTGGTCAATAAATTTATATCGTTTTTAGAATAGAAAATGGTTCTTAAAGTTATTTCAATTATTCCAATTATGTTCCAAGCAGTTTAATTATAATTCTAGCAATACTTGAGCCACTTAATGCTGTAGCAATTAAGTCCTTTCGTTGGAATCCGCGTGTGACCTGAATATTCTGGGGTTAAAAAGAAGGACCCAATTGCAAAATATTCCCTGGCTAACCGTCCTCATTCCCATCTCTCATCCACGAAAGATCCAATGATGATTAAGATAAAAGTTATACACCCTTGTGGTCCTTCAAACCTCATCCCCACCCGCTGGTGACAAGAAAGGCATGCCCATAGAATGAAGAGTTAATCTAAAGAAAGGAAGGAGATGGAAGAATATGAGAAGATATTAAATCCACAAAAGAAATTGGGAGAGAAGTTTGAAATAGTGCAAAATGTATGTGATATAATTTCCACCCTATATTCTGATCATTTATTCCATTGAAAGATGAGGCTAAATTCATTTTCTCAAAATTGCGCTGTTCATGATTGTCTATTTTCCTCTCATTAAAAAAACAAGATTTCCAAAGAACTTCAGGAAAAATGTGCCCAATTTAATGTAAAAGCAAATGTAAGGAAATCGCATGTGAAAAATAATTCCTAGTTAAACTTTATTAAAAGTTTTGTCACACATAGAATATATACATAATGAACAATCATATTAAACGTAGAATTAGTTAAGCACCCTCGAGTTGCGATGAAGCAATTCCACCTCCTCAAACAATAGTTTCCTGACATGCTCATATCTAATTTGTTAATCTATACGCCGGCGAACTGAAATTTCTATATAAATCAGGGACACTACCCAACTTATTTTCCCACAGAGATTTATGAATGGTTCATGTCACCCTAATCAACGAATCATCGCAAAGCGAACGGGGAAAATATATCTACCCCTACCATTATTCGTGACAATAGGAAGTTTATATTTTCGTAATCTCGTAGGCTCTGAGGAGAATACGCGATACATTCTATGTCGACTTATGTGAGATGGACTGAAAATGTGACTTAATTATATGTGCCAATCTCTTCCACATTGTTAAATAATAGAAGGAAAAACAATTATGACCCTAATTAATCCCTCTCAGGAAGCAAATATCAGTTAACAATATAATCAACGCATTCTTACATCACACTTATTAACAAGGTGAGTTACAAATAATTAACAAAGCTGGTTCTTTATTTAATCTAATTCAACTGTGCTGCTTTGTATACCTAATACCTTGCCGAGATTTGTGTTTGTTTCGGTTCCTTTTAAAAAATGTTAGTTTTTCTAAGGAGAAGTTAAAGAGGCTGGAATGAAAGTAGCAAAGCTTGAAAAATTAATAAAGATTATAAACTATATCATTTAGCTATATAAATAATAAAGTAGCTTTAACAAGGTCTGCTGACCAAAACGTCGCGTGACCTCACCTATTCTGATTTATGACCTCCTGCCCTTCAAAACTTTCAATAAGTCAAATACTAACCTTAGGATGGCCATGGCAGTTATATCATTCCGAAGATAATGTAAAGCAAAATAAGGGTTTCAAATTTCGTTAGAATCGGCCGAATAGTTATGATTTTATTAACAAAACAAAATAATTCATGGGCTAAACTTTGGAGAACCATAAAAGTTATATCATTCGAAAGAAAAGGTAAAATAGCATAAGGTTCTCGAATTTGGTTAGTATCGGCGAATTAGTTACAATGTTATTACAAAAACAACAAAAAAGCAAAACAACCGCAAAACGAAAAAAAAGAAAATCTAGATATGTATGAAATTAAATTTTCCCCCCAATGATGAACAAAGACCACGCCCTCGACCTATCAAAAGATTCCTAAAGAAGACTATCTTATATTTCACATAATTAGTAAACGATATCGAAATGAAGTCTAACTAAAGAAGGAGTATTTAAAAAACACCTGGATGGAACAATTAGAGAAAGAATCGCATATACCTAAATCAGCAATCATATTAGAAAATTACTGGAAGAGCAAACTAGAATATATTTCACAAAAAAAATTATAGTAAAAATATTATTTGAAAAATAGAGACCAAAATTGCTCAGATTTCAGCTAGGCCATAAATTAGTGTGAATTCCCATAAACAAAGTGGTGCAACTATTTTTAGTTAAATAAAAGAGAATAACTAGTACTTACCAAAAATTAACGGAACATTTTTCATATATTTCGTCTCTTTATTTTCTGCTCATTTGATAAAGATTATAATGCACCATTCTATCGTCTTAAAATCTACGTGAATTTTAGTAGGTTTAGAGTGATTTTCAAGCATCCGTGTCTTTTTACATGCTTTGTCAGCCAGCTTGAAACAACGTAGAATCGCACCTAGTATAGCTCTCTACCTCCCAACCCCTAATGCTTTTAACAGCACTAATCCCCTATAATTTTGTAATAGGTGTACACCGTGAGATTCTGGATCAATGATTAGGTAAATTTGCAACAAAAGGACACATACTCACAATCCCGGGCACTCACACATAATAAAAGTTATAGGTTTCTGCTATCCGGTCGAATAAAAAAAATATAATTATTTTTGATTTATTATTCCTCTCGAGTAACTATTATAGAATAATATTATAGAATAATAAAGAGTTCTAACATATCTTGGGGCAATGTTGACTTACAATTCATCGTAAGCAATTATATCGACTGGTAATAATTTCACTTCATTTCGGTGGTACCAAAACTTTAGAATCAATTTATTATTGGAATTGATGCATATATATGATAATCACTTGTATTCTATAGAAATGATTAACCGTTTATGTATCAAAATAATTATTGCATTATTAGATTTATTTTTACTAAAATTAAATCAATGCATTGTACGGTATTTAGAGATCTGAGAGAAAGTAAGAAAAGTAATTAAGTTGCACCGTAGAAAGTGCTACGGGCACTCCTTTTACAGCCTAAACTGCAAAGTAGCTCTGGAGATCAGAAACAATTTTCTTGATCAAATCAGTCGAAAAACGATAAAATTTCTGTTATCCCTGAATCGCAAATCCCTAAGGAATCTTCGCCTTGGGGAAATAACCACGAAGCTAGAGTTCGTCTCTTTCGCGTAAAGGATTCTTTTTTCTTGTTTTGTCTCTACGTTTAAATAGTTTTCTTCTTGCTTTAGTTGCAGGAAAGAAATGCCTCTACCCAGTTTAAGAGAACTTATTCCCATAGAAATTTTAGGTCAGTGGTATCAAAAGGAAGAGAGTAATCTATCATTTCTTCATCCGTGCTTTCGTCGTGGAGGTGATATCGGCGTGAAATTTAGGAAAATTCTGAGTTAGTGAAAAAATGGGACCTACAGGCATGGGAGAAAATTGGTTTAAGGCGATTAATTACGAATGACTTTTTTCCTCCCGGGTATAAGAAAAGTCCTGGTAAACTAGGTACGATGCTATCAACAAAGGACATATTGAGAGGTTTAATGCAGTTAAAACGTTTTTATATTTAAACATACCAATACATGTGAAAATTATAATATTAATCAATTTGGCCACCAAAGGCGCAGAAAACATGCTCCAGGCGAGAGGTGAAGGTCGCGCACACATTGCGTATAAAGTCCTTCCCCATGCTGGTCCGCACTCGTTCGAAGGAGGAATTCAGCTTGTCGCCGCTGCTGTGTCCCTTGACTAGAAGTTCATTTCCAACCCCAACCCTTCTTGCGCGATCTTGGTCGTGTAAGCCGGGGCACCTTCATGTTGAAACAAATTTCGTGGCCAAGATGTAGCTGTAATCGGTCGCAGTAAGCCTGTAACTGGCCACGAAATCCACCAGCGGCAGCTCCTCACCATTTGAAGTCACGACGCAGAGCATCATCACAGAGGCCGGGTGCTTTGTCCTTCCTAAGTAACAGAACTCGGAGACATTGTCCTCTGAAGCTTACCATGCGGTCGTTATGCTTGTTAATGACTGGATCAATCGTGATGGTTTATTCATCAGAAAAACGAAATTTGATTGCCATGACACTCAAAGTCGTTGAGAAGGCGACGACATCGCTCCCGAAGTTTTTTCGTGTATTTCTGGTGAGCCGAGGCCTTTCCAGGCAGATCAAGCTCTTGCTACTGTTCTCCTTGACGGACCTAAACACCATGGCTACCAGGAGATTTTTCTTCTTTGCGAGGCCAGTCATTTTGAGCTTCGAAGCAATTTCGAAAACCTTTCTCACAGCCAAACCGTTGATAACTTGAGGTCTACCTAAACGAGGTCCATCTTTGAAGTCTTTTCCGTTCTTGAGACTCTCACTGACACTTTGAACAGTCATTTGGCTAAAGCTCAGCCGCTTGCCTATGTAGGATTTGTTGTTGCCCGGGTGAAGGAGAGCAAAAATTACGATTTTTTTCACCCCTACCTAGATACGACTGCATATAAAAGATGGGTAATTTTAATGGCACGTGCTGGATAAGTACAACTTTAAGTTTGTTTAACGAAAGTTTTCTACTCCACCCGTAAATCTTCCCAAAGATAAAAAAAACAAGTGTAACAGAACGTTCACAAAACCCGATATTCCTGAAAATAACGTAAAATTCTTAGGTCCGTCTAATGACTTGGAAAGAGATGGATTATCGTTATTTCAATGTCTCTTTTATGTCCATTAAAACAGAAGAAAACAGTTGTTGCAAAGAAATGTTTGAGAAGTTAAATGGAGCGTTTACCTTCGTTTGATGTCGGCGTCGGGCTTATCAGCCCCACCGTGCATCTTAAGATCGCAAAGAAATGTAAGGTTGAGATGGAGTAAGAGTTATTTTTTGATGAAATTGCGTGGTATTCGCAGGGCTTTGTAATAGATTATATATGCTGAGGACGCGCTAAATCATTTTCTGATATGTTTGTGATGACACTAGGAGCGTAATATAATGCAGGAAATACCGCTCGCTTATTATTTTATCATTTAGAATTCTAAAGTACCTAAAGGTCTCTATTTATCGGGGAATTTGAAAAACATTTGGATTCCGGCTGCATTCGAATTTAAAGGGGCAGCAGCACCATTCGTAATATTATGGTAAGTAACCACATAAGATCTGCCAATAGTTCTAAATATGCTAGAAAAACACGATGAAATCTATGTAAAAAAGCATCAGAAGCCTGAATAGTCCATTTATTAGTAATTTGCGATTGAAGAAACGAATGGGGATGGAATTGAAAAGAAAGGGATAATATATTCTTTTAAAAAAAATTAGTGGCAAGATGCTGAGAGCTGCCTCTAAATGTGGCACAAACCAACATTCAGTAACTGTTTCAATCAGTGATGGTCACTTTATTGCTAAAACCTCCTCACGAACTCTACCAAATTATGGACAATTGGCTATATGCCCCGATAGTAAAACTGGAAACGTACTTGAAACCCTTCTTTATAGATAAGCGATGGTATTAGCAATGGGTATTAAACCTCCCGGCTAACGATGTGAATCAATAGCGAATTGTGAGTGGTGGGGCGTTGACGAAATTGTGACCTAGGTAAAAGCTGAAAAGCCTGGGATAGGGATGCAAAGAGCTTCTCAAACTTTTACTAGCGGAGCGATTTTTCGCGTTGAAGTGTCCATTTCTCATTACTGGGAGAAAAAAATAAGAATAACTAATTTTATGAAAGTTGAGCAAAATGTTTCAGGGATTCAGCGAGGGACCTCAATGACTGTAAGATATGCGTCAAAAGTGTGGTGACAAACAGTTATATCTGGTTTCTATCTACCATAATTATCTGCAATTGGAAGTAGCTGGGCCTCGATTAGCGCCTGCTTTATTACATAGCACTACTTATTTAATGTGAGAGATAGAAGTTCGTGCACGAGTGGTAAGGCTGACATGGGTAAAAAGAGATTCATTTCCGGGTAGTTCACCTTTTATCTTTGAGTTCGGTAGTGCCCAAAAGACACTTCACTGATAGATACATTAATTGGCATCGCTCTCCTAGTACAATGGAAAGAGAATAAGAACTCTTTCGATGCGGAACAAATTTTGCCACTTTTGTCGAATAACGTAATAAATTACAGAACAGCATTGTACTTTGTAAAGATTTCTTTGACATACTTGACCTAGCAATTGCCACACGCACATTTGCGCTCGCTGGTAAAAGACTTAAAAAAAGACATCCTCAGAGGACAATAAATCTCAAACGCAGCAATAACGAAATGAAAGCATCTAAAAAAATTGATGAGCAATTTACAGCCTTCGGGGCGTCTGTCTTTAATATAACGCTATAAGAGAATGAAAACTAAGATCTGACTTTTGAATCTGATGTAATTGATCAATTATTTACCCAAAAGCATAGGAACTATCCGCACTAAAGTGTGGCGAAAAAAAAGAAGAGCTATGACAGTAAAATTACGGCCCATGGGCCTCCTTAAGCTTGAAATCCATTCTACACGGTGCATTCGGGTACACAGCACTGTGTCTTGCTAATTTTATCAAGGATTTACCTACTATCTGATGCAGATTAATGAATATTCTGAACAGATTTCTAAAGGTGGATTATTTTCTAGACCATTGGTGTGTGGCAAAATTGATATTCATCCAAATATCCGGACAAACTAGCCAATTTCAGGCAAATATCGATTTTAGAATTTGCATCCTAAGACTTCGAGAAGAACCTGGGCACTAACAAGAAATTTAGCTTCCGTAAGAAAAGAGTGGCTGATATGTCTCGAGCCGTGATCACTGAGAAGCTGAGAACATTTATAAGTTAAAAACCACGAGGCAGATCTGATGCTCAGAAATGTCAAATAGTCCTTAAACAATTCATGAAGGAGAGGTTAAAACCTAAAATACTGCGATTGAGTCTCTACCCCATAATGACTATATCCTGTCCGTCTAAATAATGAAGAGGAGAACAGTTGTGCATATACTGGTTACATTTAATTAAGATTTGAGCTTTAGGCGAGGAAAGATACATGGAGTATCTCTAAGCTTATTGCTCTTTAGGCAGTTTTACCATTAATCTTCCCCAAATCTTCATAGACAGCTCATTGTATATTCAATTCACAGACGACATTTCCATGAGTTTTACAGTTCCTCATAGAAATATGAACTTTATTGACAGAAAATCAGCAATGAAAATCGCGAGCATCAACTTTTTTAGAGGACATTTGAAATATCTACCAGTGCCGAAAAGTTCGGGATACTATACCACTTTTCAGAGGCGAACCCTGGTTGATGTACATATAGATTTAGGACGCATCTGCTCCTGTAGGTAGGAAAGGTTTAGGGGCTTCGGCTTAAAACAGAAACTTAGCGGGGCCATTTTTCAAAGATTCGGGGGAAATGCGCGGACGGATTTAAGTGACGGATTCATAAAACTAAATCTCTAAAATTAACTGAAATTTACAGCGCCTGAAATTTCTCTAAGCTACTATTTTGCCCCTTACTAATAAACGCTTGTATCCATAAATCACGTCCTTAAACCACAATAATAACGAATACCAAGAAGAGAGAGAATAAAAAGCAAAGTCAGCTTGATGACATAATTAGGTTAACACCCTTTAATGTTAAGCTACACAGCAGAACCAAAAGATCAGGAAGGTCTCTTCCCTCGAAGTTGTACATCTTTTGCGACCTTGACCATCATGGTTTTTGAAAGAATTGGTCTCATTGGACTTTTTAATGGTTATTTGGACACCGTTTCTCGAGCATTTCAATTTTCTTGCAATTTTGACTGGGAAAGATCCATCTCTGGACAATGCAATCATTTGAGCTCTCTGAGCTGAAGAATTTGTTTCCTCGGAGACATTTTTAACAAAGAAATTACCACTTCTGAATTAACAATAAGATAATCAGTGGATAAATAGAAATAAACGTTAGTATCGCACATTGAATAGCAGAACGTTGCCCAACCACTTATGCACAATATGTAAGAACGCATTAAAACGTTATAAAAGCAAAAGGAAAAATATAAAATACTATAATAGATGGGATATACTCGACTGTTCATTATATTGTTTTAAATTATTATGTGAATGAGTTTCATTCGTATGCTCTAATTTTACCTGCGGCGAGCGCCAGGTCTCGGGGTAGCTTCTTTTTCAAAGGCAGTAAAGTTCATCTTTCAAAAGTAGTAAAGTTCAATTGTAGCCATTTAGAGGAATGAAATGACCCATGTGACCATTGGATATAGAGTTATTCATCATGGAGATTTCAAATGTGCCATCGGATTTGGCGCTGGATGGCGCCATCTAGTTTCAGAAGCCTCAGTTAGATATTCAAAGTGATTTGAACCTTTGGAAACCATCAATGAAATAACCATTTATCATCTTATCACAAAATGCCGCAGGTCATTCGAGGGACTTTCCCTCTTGTTTCATACCTCCCCAATAATTTTGGCTAAGGCTGTAACATATAATCTCTGTGAATATTACAGCAATACGAAATAGTTACAGTAAGTTCAGTAGCGTTTGAGATTCCCTTGACAGTGATGAGACCATTAATTCTTGGAAGCATGCTCTCAACGAGGATGCGAAATCTACGTGGTGTGATGCTGGTCCTCTTCTCTGTGATGACTGTCTTTAATTTCCCATTGGAGGCTGGCTGAAGACTTCTTACGGCCTACTTCAGGGCGTACACGATTTTTTTCACTGGATTCATCTCGATATTAAGGTGATTTTGGAAACACCATTGAAATGAAGCATTGTTCTGAAGGAAAATTACATTCCGGGCATTTCTTAAAAGTTCTCGGGCGTAGGGCAGGAGCATGGAATCACTCAGGACAGCTTAATACCTCTCTAAATTCATTTTTTCATCATAAGCAGTGAGAGAACACAACTTTTACTTGACATTCAGCCTCATACAATTATAGAGTGGCCAACTCGCTTTATTGGTGTCACAGTACACTCTCGATTCCACTACTTCCCTAGCATACTTTAGACTTTAACTTTGCCTGGAGTCTAGAACAAGTGAAACGTTCATCCGTTGGTAAATAACTCAAGTTCATAATGACGCATGATCCAGATGCGCTGAACACCTGAGGCTTTACATGACTTCAGACCTTGTCCAAGCAGTCTGCGACGGATTGTTTTGACGCATGCAATAAACATGCTATCATCTGTCCAGTCATATTCTAACTGGGCTTCGTTTTCTTACGATGCAGAAGGGGCATGCGACGCAGAGACCCATCGACACGTCGCGTATCAAACCTAAGCGGTCCAAAACGAGGTCAGTCTTGGATTCTCTTCAACACTTTAGGAACACCGGAATGTGATCAGCCACGGCTCTGGGTAATTTATTTATTTAGGTAAACTCGTCATTATCATATTAATAGATCCTGTTGGCATGGAATAACATATTAATCAACAAATATTAGGCTATTTTGACTGTAAGAAAAACCGCAGAGTGATATCAGGATTTCATACATTTAATTACCATGGCCACTTTATATATTTCCAAAAACTTTATGTTGTTGTTTGTATTTTATTTCTCTTTCCACATGCATTTGGCACCTGCCTTTAAAATTCAACTGACTTATTAATAGACATACAAAAGGAATAAAAACAATTCCGTCTGTACTAAAAGTTTTTAGGAAAACCAACATCCTTTTCAATTACAGCAAACCCAAATTACATAATGGATTAAGGAATAAGTTCTTGCGGTTTGAGCAAAATTATTCATTACCATTAACAATTTTATAAAAACTTCATTTTTAATTGATATCATTATGCAATTTAATCAATAATGTATTCTCCGTTGTTATTTACGACTTCTTCTCAGAGTTCAACTAGTTTTTCAATGCCTCTGCAATAGAAATCTCTGGATTTTAACTCGAAGAATTCGTCTAACCAGGTTCTTAATTCCAAATCAGTATTGAACGAAACGCCGCGCAAATTGTTGGAGAGCGATCGGAGAGATGAAAATCAGATAGAGCCAAGATTACCAAATATGAAAAATGCAGCAGGATTTCCCAATTAAGCGTTTGGGTGGCGTCTTTTGTCATATTGGCAATGTGAGGACGAACATTGTCGTGTTGCAGAAGGACTCCTTAATTTCATATAATAACCTGGGTTTTGAATATAAGCAGATTGAGTTAGAGAACCCGTCGCCTTCGGTTAAAATCGTGTGTCTGTTTCCCCAAGTCCCTGGTATTCGATTATACCATCGAGAATGGATATCACCAGGCAGACCTATCCCTATGGTGAAGCCTTGCTCTGTTCAGAGCAAGCCTCGAAACGTTTTCGTGACCGAAGGATTGTCTAGGATTCCTCTCGTCTCATCTAGACCCCTCACAACCTCAAAGATCTCCATTTCTCCGTGTGAGACTTGGCGCCGAGCCGCGTCCGAGGGTCGATTTTTAGAGGTTGCACTTCTCTGGAGCAGAGGTGCGATCGTCTGTCTTTAAATAGGATCGCGAACTCTTCTTCTGTTTCCCCCCCTCCCTTCATCCTCGTCACCGTCAGGATATTCGGCCGAGAGTCACGTACATTGGCCTTCTCCCCATTAAAGTAAAATGACCCTTGCTTTTATCACCCGTTAATCGACCCACTTTCCCACCACTAAATATTTCCTCCGTTGAAATGATTTTTGTAATATTCTATTTAATAACTGATTAACGAACAACTAACGTTCTCAGAATGCTCAATAATCTGTTCTGTCAGAGTTGTCCTGCTTAATTTAAATTACTTTTATTCTCCCGTATATATATATATATATATATATATATATATATATATATATATATATATATATATATATATTAACTAGTAACTTATTAAAATTATATGTTGGTTTTTACTCTTTAAATATACCCTTGAACTGCAACTTGGTAAACTCATTAAACGCTATCTGCCCGTGTAGTAAATCGCACTCTTATACCTCGCAATCAACTGATTACTCTTACGAAGTAAACGTACTTGTACGTAGCGAAGGACGCGTACGTACATTAGAAGACATATGTATATATAACTGTATATATACATATTTCTTGGCTTTCATCTCTTTCCTTCCAACCTATATATATATATATATATATATATATATATATATATATGCATATAGAGGTATTGTCTAGGGAGGGTGACCTATTCCTCGACAATATTCGACATAAATATTACCGAGCAAACTTTGATAATAGACACTATTATCAATATTCACCTTTTTCTACTATAATATCTCTTAACACTGACATGCTTCCATGATCTAAACATTATACCTCGAATGAGTGAAAACAAGGATATAAAATCGAAGATAAAATTGAAAGGTGTGCTACGAATTTCCTCATAACGATGACAGTGTATATGTATATCATGTTGGAAGGATAGTACTTTACGATTTTCTAGAATATAATTTTATAGTATTTAGCCATTAGCGCCCAAATTTTATTTAAAGATTTTTATGTGGTAAATATGTGCATTTCTTCTTATTATAAGTTTAAATGAATAAAAAAAATATAATATAGTTAATATAGGAATAGTAGCTGTTTATGTTTGATGCCCATTTGGGGATCGTGGACATTAGACTTTAAATTTCAATGATAATGTGAAAAGTTTTAAAAACTGTTGAATTTAATTTTTCCGAATTTATAGGTTAGTAGCAACATGAATAGGATAATAAAATTAATCAATTTTATTTTTTATTCAGGAATTAATACGGATTACTTTTTTGGTTACTTTATCTTCCATTCTTTTTCACATTCACTAAGATATAATCCAACATTGCATTTTATGCATTGTTTTCTCGCATTCCTTTTGCACACTGACAATTTTCTTTGTTTTCCGCCATCTGTTCTTTCTATATTGTGCCCTAGGGGAGAGAATCGTAGGATACGAAACAGTTTTAAATAAATTTTGGTGCGTCCTGAAGTCTTTGGTGATGATGAAAATTTAGTTTGCAAGTAGGCTCTTGTGAATGAACGCTTGAAATCAAGCAATGATCCTTTGCTTTCATTAGATGCATTGTACAGAATCCATGCATTTATAGCAGCTATGTATATCAAGTCAGTTTGGTAAAAGGGGAAAATACCATTTTTTTATCGCACTGCAATTTTGTACTTTTGAATAAACCAATCAAGGTTATCAACGCCTCCCATATACTTGTTGTAAGAAGCAATTAGCTGAGGCTGAGGCACATTTATTTTCTTCTTCCTTTGCAGCCGACCACGTTTTAGTCGAAACAATCGGGTATATTTCCTGATGATTGGTTCCTATTGGTACTAAACTATTGTCGTACCATTTGACGAACAAAACCTCTTTCTTGTGTTGGAATTTATAATCATATGATTCCCTTACATCCTTTTTCATTGTTTTGTCATTAGTGAAAGGTCATTATCCTGTACGATTTGCAGGAGTCGTTACTGTAACTCGAATGCCGTTATCTACCATCTCCGTGAGCAATTTATGACTGGTGAAGAAATTGTCAATGTAAATCTTATTATCACTGGGATGTAGAAGATAGGCACCATTTACTTCATTACTGTTGTTCCAAGACCCTCCATTCCACCTTGTTCAAAAATACCTTTAGCTCTTCCGTGATATAATTCAATTCAGTAACAATACCCAGTTGTCCCACAGCACATTACCTACTGTTTGAATACAAATTTGATTGGCTTACCTCTAATAAATTGTTTCAAACTGTTTCTCCCATAATATCAAAAAATCTGCTATTCAATTGAGAGCTCTTTGGAAAATGTGCCAAACTGTTTAAATTTATTATTCAAGTAATTCACAACAGGTTTTACTTTGAATACTCTGTCCTCAAGGTTGTTTTGAGCTTCTGTGTTTTCAACTAATTGCAGATAACGTTTAAATTCAATGAATCTATTACGGGACATAACATTTCTAATAACTGGAAAGGACATATCTTCATCCAAGGCCCAGTACTGCCGCTCACTTGGCAGTCTGTGATAACAAGTTAAAAACAAAATCCTTATAAAATTTCTTCAACAGTTGTGCTAAGAGTAAATTCAGGCTTGTTCTTTTTGCGTATCATATTTATACCGACTATTTGCAAATACCTAACAAAAGTTCTTCAGAAAAAAACAGTTCAAACAGTTCTACTGTGTTCTTACCTACGAAAATGTCTTATATTTCATTTGCTCTTGTGGTAGCTCCATCCGTTGGTGCGCCTAATTTGGTGAAGGAAGGCTTAGTTTTTTCCATATGTTATTTTCAGAGATATGAAGTTTGGGTGCATCAATTTGTCATATTTTCATGGCGAATCTCAATGGTTCCAACCACATCTGACTGAATGTAAGTTGGATCAGAGTTGCAATTATTTTCGTGAAATGGCAAGACTCTCTGTCACTCTCTCTCTCTCTCTCTCTCTCTCTCTCTCTCTCTCTCTCTCTCTCTCTCTCTCTATATATATATATATATATATATATATATATATATATATATATATATATATATATATATATATGTATATATACGTAGGTATTTTTGCGGCTTTGGGCATAAGTTGGTTGAAGACCGTTAGTGGATGCGAAATTGGTTTGAGTCCAGTGGAGATGTTTATTATTAACTTTCCGCGGTCTTTTTTGAAACAAATATTTTATAGTGCAAGTTAGCCAAAGATTAACATGTAGCTGGTACGCGTTGGGATTGCAAAATAAAGACAATGACGAAAATATATCTTTACTAGCAACAAAATAATATTTAAAGGTAAACAAATATTGGCGGAGTTAAATGTCTACGCGAGGAACAGGTGGGTTAATTAGGGGATTAAGAAGGTCGGATTGATGTCGGTGATTTAAAGAGGGATTTTAAACCGGGGAGCACAGACAAAGAATGGATCGATTGGTAAACCAGATTTTAGATCAATCTGCAGGCGGCAACGGTAACAATTGCTTACGTGCTCGTTGTAGAAAAGGAGCGAGTTGGGATACGATGAATGTGAAGGGGAAAGTCGTTACAGATAAGGTAGCACTCGTTGGTGGGCTTCGGAGTTCAGAATCCTCGTAGGATACTTGCTGATTAACTATGGCAGATTTCACCGATGTCGATTTAGCCTTCGTCTCGAATCGTAATCGCCGATGGGGGGAGGCGAGCGAAATTCAGCTCGTTCGCCGTAGTAGGTGGCAAGGCTATTTGTGATCCTTACTAAACTGAGTTGAAGGATTATATAGGCACCTGGTGAGGTGGCATTTGGTGGCTTTGGCGGCCGTCTCCACACACACCTACGAGAGGTGGTGACATTTCAACTATATCAACAATGCTAACGTCATCACCAGGTGGATTTTCTTCCAGATATTCTTGGGCATGACTTGCTTTATAAAAATCCTCACGGATATAAGAGGTTGATCCAATATATTCTGAAAAATAAGATAAACGGTATAAATAAATATATATATATTATATATATATATATATATATATATATATATATATATATATATATATATATATATATATATATATATATATACATATACGGGATGTTAGAGATAGAGAAAGAGAAAGAACCGCAAAAACGGGTAAGTTAAATATATGTTAGTTAACGGTATAACAATTTCTATGATCTTTCAATGCCCACAATCCCCATTTGGAGATACACATTTAGGTGCTGTAAATAAACATATAAAAGGTAATTTATGTTTAAACTCACTTCCTAATAGAAAGAGAACTTAAAACATCACATAAAGCAATTTGAATAAAGAAACTATTTAAAAATATCTAAAAAATTACAACTTGAATTCATGCTTGAATTGAATTTCGACTTACCTCGAAGATAGTAATAATGTTTACTAACTTCCCGCCACCACGAGTAACAACATCACCGACAATTAGCGTAATATGTATAACAGAAAATGCATTAAAATGCTAAATGCAATATATAAAATAACGTAATAACATTTCACATTGAAGAAATCTAACTAATCCCCAAATGAAGATCGTGGGCTCTAATGGGTTAAAATATTTTCTATATTTGTCCTTTAGGAATGCTACAATGAGTAGTTTATATCTTATCATTTTGGATTATAAAAATATTTCTCATAATTTTCTTCGGTATTCACCTTTATGCCAACCTAACCAAAGATTACATTAAAAATATTATATTCTATTAATTTCATAGTTTGTCAATTAAAAAACAACGGCAAAATCCATTCAGAGCAATTATGGGGATAATGCAGTAAATGAAAGTTAGAAAAATTGGTTTCTTTTTAGAAAGTGGGGGATTTCATTCTAAAAGGGGGATAAAAATATGGTCGTCCAAAAATACATAATTCTAAAGAGTTAGAAGCCATTGTCACAGCAAATCCTGATACCATTTTTAGGGAATCCCTAGAAACATTTAACAAACTCGTATGACTTTCCTACAAATACTAAAACGGGGAAAAAAAGGAAAATAGTCAAACCACACAAAACGATGTAATAAACAGGACTGGCAGGAATTAAAATTAATCAATTCAATTAACTTTAGTTGGTCCGTTCATTCACGCTGACACACTTGATTTTTCATCACCCCTTCCTCACCCCCCCCCCCACTCCAAATATTATTCAAGCTGTTAGATACACTATGAAACCAATACAAATGAACCACCCGAATAAAGACAAACCAACGCATAAAGGCAAAGAAGATAATTGATTAAGAACGAAAACGTTGACACCGCAGGAATTGCGGTGTCAACATAAAGAGCACGCAAATTTAATCAATAAACTTGACTTTCGGTCGTCCGTTTTTTACCGCGGAAAAAAATTACACAAAACACAATTTTTTTCCACGAAACCCCCAAAATATATAAATAAGAATCGCTAAAGTAGAAGAGATGGTCCAACACTTAGCAATAAACAACTAACAAATAAGAATAGTTAAAATAGTGGTGGGTATAAATATACAGAAAAAAATTCAAAGAATACTTCGATCGCTTTCATAAGCAAGGGCAGATCCTAAGCTTATCTGGGAAAGATTTAATCGCTTAGGTCCAGGAAGAGGAACTTAACGAACGTGCGGAATGAAAAGCACAGAGAGAAGAAGAAGAAAGGAAAGCACAGAGAGAAATAGAAGTAGAAGAAAGAAAAGCACAGAGAGAAATAGAAGTAGAAGAAAGAAAAGCACAGAAAGAAAATGAAGAAAGAAAAGCACAGAGAGAAGAGAATGAAAAAATAAGGCAGCATGAGAGGGAGATAAGCCGTGAGAAAGTCGAGAGAAACTCCGTAGGATCTCGAAATCAACAGACTCAAGTGCCATCACTAAAACTTCCCGCATACAAAGATGGAGAAGATTTTTGCTCTTATTTAACGCACTTCAAGACGATCTGCGAAGTCTCAACAATTGGGACTTAGAATTAGATGGCGTCGCCCGGTTACTTCCACTTTTGGATCCTCGTCTTCGCGACCTATTCATTTCGCTGCCTTAAGATGCCACCCTTAATTATTCAACCGTAATGGCAGAAATTCTTTCTGCTATTACCATGAATCCAGAATTTATAGGGATAGGTTTCGCTCCGAGCGAATAGAGCTAGGCCAAACTGAGGGGCAATTTGGATTCACGATTTGGCATACCTTCCAATTCTGGCTGGATTCAGTCCAAGTAGCAAATGATTATGAGTCACTAATTGACTTCATTCTAAGGGATCGAATGATGTCGACCCTCCCTCGCGAACTAAGCGCCTTTATAGCGGACAGAAGAGCGTCTACTTTCAAGGAGTGTGTGGTATTAGCCCACCTTTACTATTCCAGTCAAAACCTCTACCCCAAGGAGTTCAAGATGAATCATCCCCCTCCCCCAAACACAAGTTTCGGTTTAACCAAAGCCCATCCAAGGGAAACAAAGGCTTCGTAAAAGTGCAGGCGCGGAGCGGGTACAGGCCTTATTCGCCGCGAGCGAAAAAGGACGTGAAGCCCACGTTACTCCCCTGCACGCCTAGCAACTACCCCTGTAGACCAATTGTATGCTTTACGTGTGGCACCCTTGGGCACTTGAGTTACAAATGCCCTCAAAATTCCCAACTGAGGACCTCCTCAAGTCACCAAGTCCACCAAATTTCTGCTGCCCTCTCGCCTAATCCGCCAGCCGCATTCCAGCAGCCTCTGCTTCCTCTCCCCCGGATCAACAGGTAAATTTCCTGTTCAATGAGAGTTCCTTCGGTGGACTCCAGTTTGAAAAAGGCGCAGTAAATAGTTACCGAGTGTCAACTTGGTTAGAGATACAGGTTTTACCTGTATAGTAGTTTATGACAAACTACTACCCCCCGTAAGTCCCCAGCATAAGAGGTTTGCATTGGTGCACGACGTTTTAGGTTGTACTACTAGGTTCCCAGGGGTACAATGCTCTATTGAGTGCGAGTAATTCACCGGATGTGATGACGTAATCGCGGCCCCGATGAAATTCTGCTCAGTCCTCATTGGACAGAGCACACAGCTCTCCCAAAATCCAATTTATCAGCCGATCATTACCAGGGCCACGGCTGAAAAGGATGAATCGCTTCCGGTACCCATATCCTCCCTAGATATTGACCTCGCCACCAATGTTCAATGTGATCAAGCGCCGAAGAATTGCCACCCATTACAACCCCCGGGGGTTAAAAAAAGAAAGAAGGAGACTGAAACGGTGCGAGGTGATCGGAAGATCGAATACACCGTGAAAGATGCGATAGTATACTGTTATTCTGTTAAGCCTGAGAGCCCCCCGAATCTCGCGTTGTGTGTGCCGAGAACGAATATCAAACCCGTTCAAAAGATGGTCCAAGATAGCCTAATGGCCGGACATTTGGGCCAGAACGAAAGGGCACAGCAAGTTTTTAAATATTTCTTTTGGCCAGGAGCGGCCAAAGAAATTATCAACGTATGCAAGTCCTTTAAGGTCACCTCCAAAGGGCGTGTAGCTCCTGCCCCCCTTCAAAAGACCCCGAGAGTGCCCGTTACTTTCGCCCGGGTCTCAATCGGCATAATATGCCCAATTCGTCCCCCGTCAAGCGAGGGACACATCTATCCCGTTGAACCTGTGTGTTTGGTCCAAACGGTGCGCGTAGAAGCAGACGATGAGTATCCCCTGCCGTCTCTTCCTTCCTTCAAAGCGGAGCCTCACTCCGACTTGAGCGCAAACCCCAATCTCGCCCCTATTTAGAGGGCTCAATTCCTTGCCTTATTAGAAGGCTTTCCCGTGTCATTATATCGTCGTTGTGGGCCGAATTTCACTGCTATAGCCGCGCTCCTTAACGACATGCTTAAAAGAACGGGCCCTGTCTCAGTGAATTAGACCCCTTCCGCGGAAGATTGCTTCCACCAGTTGAAGGACAAGTTAATCCCTATCTTGAGATTACCGAATCCTAATAAAACATTTGGGTTCGTACTGATGCCTCCCAGGATGGCCTAGATTGTGCTCTCGTCCAATATGATGACGATAGAGTGGGATATCCTCTAGGATATGCTAGCAGGAAGCTGTCCCATAGCCAAAAGGAGTATGCGACCATAGAGCTTAAAGCATTAGCAATAGTGTGGTCTATTCGTAAGTTTAGGATGTACCTCATAGGTAAAGAGTTTGTTGTCGAAAATGATCACAAACGCCTGGCAAACCTAAAAAGCTGTAAGAGGCAAAAGGGCCGATTAATGCGCTGAAGCTTACTACTCATGGAGTGCCAATTTAGGATCCTGTATATCAAAGCCACTGACAATTGCCTAGCTAATAGCTTGAGTAGGAATCCTCTAGAAGATCCCCCTCTAACAACCTGAGTGTATAGTAAAATTCGCGTTTGATTTATTTTTGTAAATACTATTTTTCTTTTTTTTTGGACTTGTTGATGTTGTATGTGCTTATGTATAGATGGGGTTATCTGTGGTTACACATATGTAAATCCTGTGTAGTGTTATGTTTTTTTCTGTTGATAAACATTAAATTTGTAGCTTTATAAGTTCCCCTCTTAATGAAATTATTGTAGACATTTTTTTCTCTCCAAAATCTCCTGCGCTGTGAAAATGTCTTTAGATAGGGATGAGTGTAGAGATATCCCCTTAGAATAATATTATTTCCCCACCTCCTAAGATATTACTTCGGGAGAGAAAGCGAGCTGTTACCTCCCCCTCCCTTCCGACCTCACCCTTTTTGACTCACCGGCAGGTCTCCGCGAAATTCCCACCGAGGAATGACGCGGAAATTGGGGCTACCTCTCGGCCGTCTCAATCTTCCCTCCCTCTCCCCTCGAGTCGGGAGATTAATTTGTAGGATTCGCCGTGAAACGCTTTTAGGGCTCCCACCGCTGGTCGCCCGTCTGGTCCGCTGATCCCTGCCTTGACACTTCACCGCAAGGAGACCCTCGGGATGTCGTGGCCAATAACGAAGGTTAGGGAAGGTCTCAATCTCTCTTCCTGTTTTAAAGAACTCTGGGTATATATACACCAGCTCCAGGATTACAGACAGATTTGGTGAGACGAGACTTCCCCGAAAAAAGTGGAATTCAACGAGCTCTCTCCCCAGAAGTGAGAGTGACGGTCGCAAGCCAGGGAAAGGCTGGAAATCACACCCCTATCTTCGCGTCAGGGAAAAGAGTTTCTTGAGGCAACGTCAGCCTTTTTCCTCCGCCTCCGAAGTTATTCTGGTGACCTCTTAAGGACAAGAAACCCGTTATCTCGCTCAAGCTGAGTGTGGAAAAGTCATCTCCCTCCCCCCTTCGAAGTTCGTATGGTGAAACTCCTGAGGACAAGAGGCCCGCATCTCACAAAACACAAGTTCGAGAAAGTAGCCCCAACCGCTTTAGGTTTGTGGCTACCACCCGTAAGTAATCAAAGTCACAAAGACTTCCCCCCCCCTAAGTTTGCCTCACCTTACTCTCAAGGTTCCAAGGAACTAAATTACTTACTACCCTCAATCTCCCATTATAACTACTCCCTAACATGGTTATCAAATCAGTATTCGGAGCTTAAGTTCGTCTTATTTATGTACCCATATATATATATATATATATATATATATATATATATATATATATATATATATCCATATTTATTGTTATGCCTTTTATTTTGTGTGTATTAAAAATCTATTTTTGTAATTGTGTTTGTTATATTCCTTGGTCACGCAGCTGCCACTATCTATTCATATCGCACTCTTAGAACAATAACAGTTGTCGCCTTGCTTGGCCTACCTTAGAGCCTGCGTGCTCATATTTACGTATACTTGGCCATACTACGATAATTACAGTTATCATCTCCAAATTTGTCCTGAATTGTTGGGAAAAGATCCTGATAAAGCACGTTTTGGTACTATTTTGCGTTCATGGCATTGTTCTCGGTACAAAAATTGTTAGTGTTGAAGTTCCCTTAGATCAGAAGCAGCCTAAGAAATGAAAACTGTAAGTATACTTCACACTGTGTAAGACACAGAACTCAAGAAAGGACTCCCATTATATCCTGTTAATGAAGATTCTTCCAGAAACTCCAAAGTAGCGGAAAAGAGCTTCTTCACAGAATATCACTTTGCAAATCTTTACCAGTTGCACTATTAATTTTCACACAAAAGTGAAACCTATCTGTATGGTTCTTCTTGATGTGACGTCAGACATTTGGCGAAAAGAATCGGCCTCATTTTCCGCGCTGAATCATGCATACCTACCTCTTTACAATCGTGAGCAAGCTTGCCACTGGAGGAAACCTGATCCTTGAGCTGAGTCCTTACCAGGATGCGATATTGCCGTTCCACAGACTTCGCTATAAATATATAATCATTCTTTTGAAGGCATTAAAGATGGTGTTCTTTGGTACAATACCCTTAGCAACTATCTACTTGGCTTCCAGGCCAATTTGATCCAGAGGAGCAATAGTTGCACACTTTTCTGTGCAAGAACCATTTTTCGAATCAAAAAAGATCCAAACCATTATTTTTTTGAAATAATATTACAAAATATATTATAATTACACACCATCATTCATTTAAACCATATTTGTCGGTATTTTACCACTTTGATCAAATAGTAAAGCTCCATGATTTAAACTCATCTCCTGCAGGAACAGGACCTGAGTGCGATTTTTGATTCAGCGAAGGAATGCAGTAATTTATTATTTTTTATATGCTGACTATTTAAAAAACCTGCAATAATTTAAAATTAGAATAATTATTCATCTAACGTAAGTTTTTAGAACTAAGAAAGAAAAATAAAACTATTTTTTACTTTAAAATTTTGCCTATGACTGTACATACATATAATTTACAGTTTCACGAAATGTATGCAAGTAGAGGTCCTAGAACTATCTACATTTTTATGTAAAGTTATAAAATCTATTTTATAATGATAACTACAACCTCAACATGTATAATTGCGGTCAGTAACAAACCAGGTAATTTCAAACTTTATGTTAAGACAACTTCCTCTCGTCGAAGTTCTAAATCGACACATAAATCTCCCTATATACAGGCACCCAACTTTGCCAGTTCGAATTGACTAGTGAAATTTGCCCTTCTTCAAAACTTAATCCTTATGTTGCCCCATTTAAATGAAATAAGGAAAGATCTAAATTAGTACGTAGGATCTCAACCCGTGATTATGCAGTTTGCTTTTTGTTGCTTTTTGAAATAAGCGAAAGTAGTCTAAGCAATAAAAGACCCTAACTTACATTAAAAGCTATTAAAAGAGCAGACATAAGGATTAGTTTTCCTTTATAATTATCCTCTAGTAATTACCAGCAAGACTCTAACTACCTCGATTACGAATTGCTCTATTTTACTTCGTAATAAAATAGCGAATAAATATAAAGAAAACAACTACAGGTAAACAAACACTTACATCCTAGACTCAGACAAATTGAAAAAAGTCACATAAATATCGAAAATAAATAGGTACGCTTAGGCCAAAGAGCGAGGTTTGCATCTTCCAGAGTCAGAAATTTGAAAACAAAAATTCCAAAGTTTAAATCATTTTGCCAAGGCCGCTTCCCCGCAAAACTTAAACCCGCTTTCTTCCGGCGTGCACGAATATATTCCGTGTAAATGGGACAAGCAGGAGCGACAACACACGCCCCACTATGGCTTAAGAAGTTCCGCTAGACTAGAACATTCAACGAGAATGTAGCAAACAGTCTGGGGTGCCAGGTTGTCGTGATGGTAAGGTTCAGGGGAGTGATCGATCAAGTGGCGCTGCCTCTCGCGGGCATACCTGATCTGGAGTCAGAGCAAAGAGACCTAAATCAGTCAAGGCATTGTGGATAGGTCAAAGGGAAATGTCCCGGAGCAATGGGAAGTAAATTTATATCCTTATCAGCCGTCTACCTTCTACTTTGCCAAGTAGGCCGAAGGGACCCGATATACTGTTAAATTGTCATGTTATTCCTTATATGGGTTGTCCTTAATTTGCATATAACAATACGACAATACGATAATAAAGTTATCGATTTCGATTCTCGACAGCAATGCTGGTATAATTTGTTTTAACTTCTCTTGATTAATCAAATTAAATTTATTATATTCCGTTCTCCTATCAGGTCGTAGAATTTTGATTCTAAAAGTCAAGTCCTTGCATTATCCAGAGTTTAATTAAAGAAACTATACGTTCGTAAAATGGAAATCACCGCCTATAGCCGTTACTTTTTTCTGATTAATGCCGAATCGTTTTCTCCCCAAATATTATCTTAATCTTAGCTTTTGTCTTAGCAGCATGTAATCTACGAAGAATTTTTGATTACTATTTACCATTAACTCGCGTAAAATCTCAAATTTACTGTTATTGATATTTTTATTTAAAAATGAACGCAACCAATTTTCCCTCTATAACTATCCGTTTGTTAGATTTTTCAGCTGAGATAGTCAAACTCTTGACTAAGTTTCCTTTTAGAAATTTTTATTTTGAATGAAATACTGTTCAGCTCCCTTATTAATCTGCCTCATTTGTATAAAAACATGACATATTTCGTGTTAGACTTTTAGAAATATAATTGGGTAGATGATTATTAAATTATTGCAAACAGGTCTCTTCAATGTATTCGCCAGGCTCTAGTTACGTTCTGTCAGAAGATTTATCTGAGAAATATTTTTGGAAACCTTTTTTCTCGGCCGATTTCTCTCACTAATCTCCCACATGTGAACGGAAAGATGAGTACTAGACCAATGCACATTTCAGTCCCTTTAAAAGGAGAGAAAGAAGAAGGCCAAAGCAGGTCAATCATAACATGTTACGTTAATCTTTGTGAGGAGATATCATGTGTAAAAAAAACTGCAATCAGCATGGTAAGTTTCTTGTGATTGTTGGGTAATGGTTAATTACCGAGTTTTGCAAAAGTCATGTTACACTCGTTAAGACATTCTCAACAGGGAAAATGATGATAGTTTGATATAGATATACACTTATTTATTGTTTAAACATAAAAAAAATATGTGTTTAAATTATAATTATAATCTATGTAGCCGCCCGCGGCGCTGAGCACATTCCAAGTGAGACCTGAAAGCTGCGCATAAGTTGCTGACAAAATCCTTACGCATACTGAGTAACACGCAATGGATGAAGGACTTCAGCTCCTTAATGTTTCTGTGGCAGACCTAGTAGTCCTTGCCCTTGACATGTGAAAATTAAGAGAATTCGATTTAATCTTATCGAACGAAAACTTTGAAAAGATGTGGCAAAAAGGAAACTATATATGATTTATTAATATCGAGCAACCCATTTCGAGCAGCTCCACTTCGCCACACGATAGATTCAGAAGAGTTGTACACCGTCATCTTTACAAATACATAGAATATTTCTCCCTTTTGGCTGAGTTATGTGTATCAAAAATATCTCGCTTTCATTATCTTTACTGCAACTACGAATAGTAGCTTATGAGATGTTGACAAAGGAAAGTTTAAATAGCTAGCTCCCACATAATCCACTTCGGGAAAGTGGGGCTCCACAGAGGTAAAATCACTCTAAGCCAGATTTCTAGAGGAATGGCTCGATATCACTGCCCCAATATGTACTTCAAAAATGGGTGTCAGGTTTATCATGGACTAGTATGATACGGCTGACATAAGGAAAATATTATACTTTCCAGCCCCAATGCTCTTAGGATGATCTGCGCCTATATATATTCCACCTTATTTTACCTTTAAATATCTTTTCCACATTTTACAGATCTGTCCATACAAGCTTTCTACAAGAGAAGGATTTGTACCTCTATGCTATAAATAAAAGAAAAACTACTCAATTTCATTAACTCCCTAATTTCTCCCCTACTTTCATAACCTTCTTTTCTAAAGATTCCTTAGGAAAGTGCCAGCTTCAGTGCTGTCTCTTTTTTTTCTTTCATTAAACCTCTAAATTCACTATCTTTTTTCACTCTTCTCTTGAGAAATATAGTTTATTTCCTTATATTTACGGAGGCTTTTTACGGTGAAGTTCCATAAGAGCGATTGGCTTCTTCCAATTTCCATTTCCTTGCCGATGGCATTAAAAAGATTATCACCAACTTTACATAATAAAACTATCAAAAAATTCCCTCGATTTCCTCGTGGTTTAACTATGCTCTAAAGAAGAATTTTTTGGTAAAAAGAAAAACAACAGTGAACCACCAATTCTATTCCACTATACACTAAAGACTTCTGATGGAATTTCAAGTTCTTTCCATGCCCAATATATATTAGTGTTTCACTCCTTGGGTTAAAAAAAATGAAATGTGTTGGTTTCTTATGAACCATAAATACTTTATGCAAATATTTGGTTTGATTTGTCAATATTTACTGGTCGCACAGATTGGCAAGATTCCACATTTCAAGTGAAATTTCAAAAAAATCCATTGAAGGAGAAGACAAAAAATTGCACCGAACTTAAAATTACCAAACGAAGTTGTACAAGATTCCAAGGGGGCAGCAAAAATTCTGAACAATTCTGTAAGTAGAAAAGGGCAATCAAGTTGGTGGATGGGGCTCAGGAAGCAAGAGGGAACTTAGCGACCACTCCAGCCTTTGTTCTCTTAACGGTCTTGCGATCATGATGAACAACCTTGAGGAGGAACTGCTTCTGTTTCTCCTATTTGGTTCGTGCTTGGATTCTTTGGAATAGTGACACTCCATTCTCCGCTGCATCATTGGCGACATGCAAGCCTTTTGCTACAGAACATGTTTCACGTTCTGGGTAGTAATCATCCTCCCAGCGAAGACCCCGATGGCCTCTAGAGTTCTTCTTGTCACCGATTCAGGGAGGCCTTCAGGGAGAGTGAAATTCTTCTTTTCATGTCTCTTGAGTTCTTTCTAGGTTGCTGGACGGTTTAGGTTCTTAACCATGGCCGCCTGGTCATTGGGAGATAGCCGTTCGTCGAAGAACGCTAGGGCCGCTTCTTGCTCCGAGATGTAGCAGAGGTGCCTTCGGAGGGCCTTCTCTGCCGTTGACCAGAGTTCTCTATCCACAAACACCTGGAGAGTCGTCAATAACTCCAGGTCATTCTTCGGTGCACAGTTCAAGACGGCTGCCTCATGCCAGAATATGACGTAAATGAGACTCACAAAACTGGACAATCGTCGGACTCCGTGTTTTTCTGATCTCGTCAGCTCCAGTTGTTGCGAAAATAAGGCAATCTTAAAGATTTAAATAGCCTTTGCCATCCATCTCACCTAATGGTAGGCTCCAGGGGCCCTGAATCGAGCCAGATCCCCGCTCCATCCTCCCAGGTAGACAAGAGAGAGCTGAATGAGTTCGAGATAGTCCTCCCTTGGGTGGGCTCAGTCACGGATGACTCCCCTGAGGAAGTCTGTCATCATCATTCTCTGTGATTTACTCGACTCATCCAGGGGTTCTTCGTCTTTGAGGGTACCGACGGATATCTTTTCCAAGAAGTAACATCTTTCTCGGAATCGCTTGAACAGGGGAATTTCGGTGCCTGGGAGAGGGCCGAAGAGGAGTTCGTAGGTGTCATTCAGTACCACCTCGTGAATGTGATGCCAGCATGCCAGCCAAAGGAGAGGTCTTCCAAGGAACTGTTCAATTATGGTGCAGGCTTCGCTAATCATTCCACTGCTGAACTCAGTCGTATCAAAGGAGAGAGCGATGACCTTCTCAGCAATCTGATACGTTTTCAGCAGCCGAGAACGGGCAGTAGCCGCGACTTCTCTTTCAGTTCCATCACTGGCGATAGTTATTCCAAGAAGCGCCTCGAAGTTGGTCCCAGTAAGCACAACAGCGAACCTCTCCTCTGAGATCTGAGATGTGGCCGCAATTTGAATCAGTTTTTCATCCCAGTGGAGAACAAAGGGAAGTGGATCACAGATGACTTCATCTTCAATGCGCTTTAATTCAGTTTCTATGTTCTTCCTCCTCATTCGATGCCCCGTGGAGGCAGAGAAGGAGATCTCCAAGACATCTTGCCCCAAGCTTGAGGCTGCAACAACGAAGGACGCAGTAGCTTGACGACAATACGTGGTCAGGGTTGGGGTCATTGGATTCTTAGAGGGGCTTCTCCTCCTTGTGCTTTTTGCGAGAGAAGGGCAGCTTTGGAAGTCCTCATCCTAAACATAGGATCCATAAGAAACAAAGGATAAAATCGGAAGTGTCTTCTAGGGCAACCTTCTTCAAACAACTTCTCCACTTCAACATCTTGCTTACTTTTTCTTATCTTCCCCTTCTTCATTTCGTCATCCTTCTTGGAGACAGCGGACGCTTGAGTTTATCGACACACCTATTGAACAGGACTGTCTGTCCTCCCTCTGCAGTCTCAGAAAGGCCAAATCTTCTTCTGGAAAGTTGGCCTCCACGATTTTACCGCTGGCGATATCGACGACATCCTGTAGGTCACCCTTCCAAACAGGAAGACCTCTTCCGGCAAGAGCAGGCGGGTTCCCAAGAAACCTTGAATCGCTGACTTCTCCAGGAACCAGAGAAGGTTCTTGCTTTGTTTGAAAGACATAATGTGAAAAAACGTCAACATATCATTCAGAAGGGAAAGTTAATACCCTCATCGTGAAACCCCCTCGCTCCCACCACACATGACAGAAAAGACCAAAGTGTGCGACCTGTTAATATGGTTCGATTTCGCTTAGATTTTGCACGAAGCACTTTTTATATGAAAGGTCGAAAGGCAAACCCGCCCTGATAAAATTATTGCACTTCACAAAATTTTAAACACCCTACTATATATTTATTAGGATGGTTTAAGGTCGTCAGCCAGACTTCAATTTTAATGTTATATATGTTTTTACCTATTGTTTTTGCTTGCAACTGAATCTTTTAATGCCTTTGCTATACTCCCTAAAGAATTATTTCTATTTTCTTTAAGCTTGTAAATCTTCCTAAATATAAACTTGTCAGGACGAGCCATTATCAATCACGCACATATTTCACGAAACTTTGCCTGCCATCCACCACTCTCTTTTTATCATCCATTTATTTTTCTGGACTTCAGATCGAAATCTTAACTTTCTCAGCTTCTGTAATTATACTTAATTGACTCATCTTCTACAATTAGCACAACACGCAAATGGCTCCACAAGAATTCCTTGTTGTTTGCAAGCAGGATAATGAGGATAATTGCTTGTCTCCCTCATAATTCCAACCCCAAAATTTGTCTACCTAATTGGATACGAATTTTTCACCGCATATTTTTTCACTTTACATTTTTACCGTCACCTTTTAATATTATTATACATGTATGAACACTAAGTTTATTCATCAACTCATCTGCCAAATCGCCTCTTTGCCTATGGGATTTATAACGTGATCAATACGACTAAAAAGGAAATAATAAAGGAAAAGGCTAAAAAGCACGTTACGAGTAAGAATCTAACAATTTGTATGAGACTCATGAACTTTTATACATTGCCTTTAACAAATAATATCGTGGGATGCAGGGTGGAGGATGGAATGACTAGTTTATCGCATTATTCGATTACTCACTTCTCTTACTTGATATTCCAAATGATGAGATCTTCCTTAAATCATCTGGAAAATCTAGAAATAATTTATGCAATTACCTATAATCTAGTCACTTTATTGGCACATTAAGGACGTAGGGAATAATGCAGCTGAAAAGGTAGGTATGATGAAAAGAAAAAGAGAAAGAACATACCTTAAAATTTAAACATTTTTAATTTTCCCACTATTAATTAATATTATTACATCCTGTTTCCTATTTCATTTGACACCTTGCCCTCCTCTCTAAACAACATAATAACAGAAAACAAAAATGTCTGAAGCTAAGTGGAGGATTTTAATTTAAGATGACGTCATCAAACAAAGACCAAATGGATATCTTTCAAACATTTCGATATTTCTTTTCACCCGATAATGTATTTTTAAGCCTTTCATGAAGGTTCTTATGTCACCAATAAATAAACAAATATTGCCCCCTTAGAATGGAAAAATCAGTAAAATATTATTAATATAGTTTGGGTAATGGTGGGAGAAATAATTACTACTCAACACTTAAGTACAGATATTATTGCAATTTATATTTGGTATATATTAATGATTATTAATATGTGAAGATTAATCATAGGTAAAATAAACCTTATAATTCCAAGCAATCTTGCCTTAATTTAGCAAGCCCTATATCTCTGACTGAGGCCTTGAAATGGTTGGTTTCTTTCTCTTCTGGGTTATTTGAAAGAAACATTGAATAAACAGTTAACAAAATGAGTCAAAGCTTGTGAGAACATGTAAAATTGCGATATTATCTGATGTTAACTTGGACTAAATGGAAAAGGGTTAAATGTTAAGACAATATATTAGGGGAGCTTCTTGTTAAGATTTCCTAAAGCTATTTTTATCCACTTACTGTCAAGTACTGGTTAATTATCCTCTTCGTTATATATAAGTAAATATTACTCTTTTTATTTAATGCTTACCAATAATGGCGTTCCAATAGGCAGAGAAAGAATAATCTCATAGGAGAATAAATTAGAAATATTTATAAGGAAACTCATAAAACAACTGAAAGAGAGCAGCGCGCTTGCTTGTTTGTTTGTTTATCTGAGTAATTAGTATAAAGCCATAGTTTCATAGGAAACAACCAGTGCGCCTTTGATGAGAGTTATCTTAGAATTGTGCATGTAAATTGATTTCACGGAATTTTTTTTAACTAAATAAAAAGCTAAAGTAACACCACTGTACCTTAGTAGTTGTTGTCATTATTAATGAAATTTTTAGATGTCGTTATTTTTACTCACCTTATTTTCAGTCCATTATATTACCCATAATCATGTTGACAACACATTAAAGCGAAAATGCAAACAGACTTTGAAGTATGGATTTATTACTTTTAATATTGAACAAAGGCCAATATATCTAAATAGCGAGAAAATATTTACGAAAGAGGTCATGGGGCCATTCATGAATTCCAATCATTTTAAAAATATCCACTCTGTGAAAGGGAAATAAAATTTTTCATATTTTAAAACTATATGAAATCAATTTCACAAAAGTAAATCTCTTTACTCCCTTACGACAAACCAATCGTAGAAGTGGAGCGATTAAATTGTTTTATCATTCAATAATTTCAAGATCGATGCCAGATCAAGAAAACCTCATGAAACTAGAGAACAACTATAAAGGAAGGACTTTGCACAGCACTACATAATTCTTCCCCAAGTGGAATTCTGAAAGAAGAAGAATTCACAGAATTAGTACATCCAAGACTCCTTCCAGACGCTGGGGTACCCGGTGGCCTTCATCAAGAAGGCAAGGAGCAAGGATATCAACATCAATCAGCGTGCAGAAGCAGGGGAAGTGAGGCCTAGTATAAAGTACATCTCATCCCCTACCCACTAACTCTCCATCCAAGTAGGAAGAAAACTGGCTCCATCTACCAGAGTCGCCCTTCAAACAGCTGACAAAGTGGGAGACATCTGCCGCTCCAAACCATCGACGGAGAATAAAGGGAACGCCGTATTGTACAGGAAACCCTGCAGCCATTACCCCCTGGCCTAGTTGGTGAGACACACAGGCGTGGAAAATAGGATAAGGGAGCACATATTATTCCGAGCAAGCAACAAGCTATTAAAATTATGGTAGTAGTAAACCACATAAAATTTCCAATCCCAGAACGCAAAAGCTACAAGCAACCAAACTGGTGAAATGACAGAAATTCCCTTTCAAATTACATACCCGACCCGTTGTATGACTCAAACTTAGAAGAAATAGATGAGGAGATAAATAAACTCACCAATTACTTAATAGAAGCAGATTTAAATAGTATTCCCCGTATTAAATATAAAACTCCCCCAGCTCTCCAATGGACCCCTCCCATGAAAGCCCTGGACCGAGAATATAGAGACTTGTTTAACGTAGTAGTGTTGATAGGCCCCAACGAACTACGGACACAAATAACGAACCAACAAACACTACTATGAGACCGACTTATAGACAGGCTCGACATAGAAAAGGACTCTCACACTTTCTGGCAGACGGTAAAACGTATAAAAGGAAAACCTCCGCGCACAAATTACATAATCAAACATAACATCACAACATTTACGGAGATGGACGAGATTAAAGAAATCTTTATAATTTTCTGCTCTTCAATTTTTAAAATTACTTTTGAAGAAAATGACAACCATCACCTCAAATTTGAAGACGTAATGCAACAACTAGACGCTCACATACATAAAGCCTCTAGTCATCTTTGTGTGTCGCATAAAATCACTGCCCTAGAACTCTTTGTTAGTCTAAAATCCTTTCGTTAAAGAGTCCCGGGTTACACGGAACTAACCCACGAAAATTATATCTAAGCCCCGCCTAACGTTGGGAGTGGCCTACTAAATATCATGAACGCATCTCTAAACACGGGCTATTTCCCTAACCAGAAAAAATTGGCCTGGATGATTTTTAATCCAAAAGCGGGAAAACACCCGGAATACTCTGCTAGCTTTCGCCCAATATCTATCTTAGAGTTTGCCGGTAAAGTCTTTGAGAAAACATTGGCTAACAGGGTTAACTCTTTTCTGGACAAAGCCAACTTGAATAACGACGAGCAGTAGCAGGGCTTTAGACGTAAAAGAGGGACCGACACGGCACTAGCCGTTGCCCCAGAAAAGCTAGCCAAGATCAAGACAGGTAAAAGACATGCCGACCTGGTGCTCCGCAATCTCACAAAAAGCTTTTAAAAAGGTTTGGAAGAGAGGCCTACATGATAAGAACATTCCATTCGGCCTCAACTGCCAGTCTTGAGACGATTGTATGCTACTACATACTGGAGAGGAGATCATAAATAGAAATCAGAGTACATAAAGGCCCCGAATTCGAACTCGAATTAGGGGTCACACAAGGAGGCTCTCTCAGTCTTCTTTTATACAACATTTATGCACGTAACCTACCACAACCAGTCTCCAAGGATCAGGTATACGTTCAGTTCGCTGAGGATATTTCGCAAATTTGTACCGCAGCTTATGTTCACAGGAAATTCATGGCCGCAAAACACGTCTAGGAAGATAGCTACCATCAACTCCTTTGAAAGGAGATGGAAAATATAAACCAATGCCCCCAAATTCAAAATAATTCCAATTTTTCGTAAGACCTACAACGACATACGTGTGGATGTGGAGTGAATCCCTTACTGAACAGAAGGACGGTTCTGGGTCTTAAGATCACCTCCAGAGGTTACACGAGTCATATCGAGCGTACAGTCGTGAATTCCAAGAGTGATTTGAGAGAATTTTATAGGTTCCGTACTTCAAATATCTCAAATAAACTCGGGATATTCAATGCCTGCATCCGATCGAGACTCCTGTAACCCCCTCTACCCCTGAACGCGAGTGCCGAGACCAACAATGCGAAACTACAAAGAATCCAGAACAACGCGTTTCTTATTATCACAAACACCGGAAGAAGTAAACTGAAAAGACTAAGAGAGCTCGAGGCCTTTGTTGGACTATATCCGATCAACGTGACGGTCCACGAGGAAGCAAAGAGGATCTGGAAAGCCATTGGTACCCGCCTGTCCCCCGAGTTCTCTCGTACAATTTTGACATCTAGGTCGCTCGACAAAAAAAATACCTTTTAAAAGCAGCAAGGCTTTGACAGACGGCGAGGTGACTACAAAGTACACATTACAAAGTCGACAAAATACTACAAATGATTAGTGTAATGCTCAGGTTTCTTTAGCAATAATTACAACACTAAGATTACCAATTTTTCGAAATAGTAAATTCTAATTTGAAATTCACTCAAAAAACTTTTTCAATGAGCAACAGCGGGAATAAAAACCGTGCCCCAATTAAAGGTCTTAATTCAGATCAGATTAAAATGTAGCCTATTTAAATTTACATGTTTAATTTAATTAGTATAAACTATAAATTTTATAGTTTATAAAAAAATCAAACAAAGAAGATAAAAACTTAATTAAAACTTCCAAAATAGAGATACCCTTTCACCAGTGACCTATTTATTCTGTTTCCCTCATCACCTCTATTCTTTTATCTCACCCAGTTTCACCACGTTACTCTCTCTCTGTTTGTTGTCACCCTGACGAAGCTCTTGTGGCGCGAAACGTCAGTAGTAAAGAACCTCGTACCACTCTTGATTTCTCTTATTCTCCCTCTCCAGAAATATGATACATAAATCCTGATACTTAACACATTGAAACTGGTGTTTTTTGAATCGCGTAAATAACACATGGTTAATGTGGAGCGAAAAGGACAACACTATCAGGAAAGAAAATGATAAGAAATAAAGTAGGAAAAATCGTCATCATATGAGATAGTAGCACAAAAATAATCCTGAATGCCTAATTAGAATTCAAAAGAAAAGGAAAGTAGTTTCAACCTCCCGATCAAGAATTAGAAGAAAGATGCAATAGAAAAGAGGCTATAGATTCCCATCTGTCGGTAGCGCAATGAGTTTGGCTCATCCTCCCATCAAAAAGTGACTGTGTCTATTTTCCAAGCTAATAGCCTAATTATTGTGCTTCCAATATACCTCGGGAGCGCTTAGTGCATTTTAATTGATTATTGCTAGCCAGGATAACAATAAAATGAACATTTCTTTGCGTTGATAAGGTATAATTGCAGGGTATGTTAAGTAGTATGAATATATACGCATAATTGATATAATTGACGTGTGTTAATAAGCTGGCTATTCGAATTGTCTTGAATAATAACTTGACTCACAATATAACTAAAGTTAGATCAAAGGTCGTCGCTATGTCCTCCAGTAGAGGACTTAATTAACTACTGTTCCATGAAGAAGAGAAAATGACTTTAACTCGTATAATAAAATTAAGAAATATGAGACTCTATACTTAATTCTTTTTTCAGCAAGGTCGTCAATATTTTGAGTCCTGAGTGGACTTCAAGTAGAGAGTCAATGCAGCTCTTTGACTTGAGATCGCTTCCCTAACTTATATTGACTAGATTAGATGAAAGGTAAACGAACCTGGAGTTATCGATGTCTTTAATGTAAAATACAACTGCAAAATTGGCATACTTTTCTATGTATTTTCAGAGGAATATAATCTTGCATTTTTTTAATGTTATTGTGAAAAGCGTGGTTTGCTTGGAGATTGCGCTTACCCATTTTGTCTGGCAGGATTGCTGCTCATGACAAAATTTATGATTACTTTTGAACAAAGTTTCTTAATAGGATTTATAAAATAATAATAATAATAATAATACATATTAATCAGAAAGCTTTTCCATGACTGAAAATTTAATATTCACTCATCTGATGAATTAATGAATATTAGAAACAAGTGCATATTTGCCTAAAGTTCAAAATTTCGATCTTTACTAAATAACTGCACCTCTCTCAATCATCCCGCACACAAACACAATATATATATATATATATATATATATATATATATATATATATAAATATATATATATATATATATATATATATATATATATATATATATATATATACTCATTGTGATGAAATTTCGGTACAGGTTATGCCTTACTCACCTCGATCACGAGACTGCTCAATAGATAGCCGTGAATCAACAACTACAACAAAAATATGCTTCCTGGTAATACGAATACGTTGCACCATTGTATTTTTTTAAGGATGAATATTTAATGTTTTACTGTTTTTTTTTAATCAGAGTGAGGGAAGTAATTTTGTATTTCAAATTTCTTATTTTTTTTATTATTTACTAAACAGACAACAAGGGTGACATAATACCATAACTGATAATCTATCCCATACGCGGCTTGACTCTTACATATTCTACGTTGACTCATGAGAAATTGGCGCATTAATTTAGATAGCCGGCCAGGCTACGCTGTTTATCATTTCTTTCATGGTTATGATTCTTTACGTTCTAGTTTCATATTAAATTGATTTTGATTTTTTCTATAAATTAAATTTATAATTAGGTTGTTGTATATATGCTGAAAACAAACCAAAATTGTCGCACAAAAATTCTTCTCAAATAATGGTATCTTAGAATTTTTTGTAGTGGCCATTGCTAGACAACTAGCTTTAATTGATTATTAATTTTGGACTGTGATTTTAAGTTTTTTTTCTTGTACCTATGTTTTTTTGTTTTTTTTTACCTATTATATATAATTAGGGCTAGATTCTAACAATTGCTCACACTAAAGAGTTAGTTTTAAATCTGAACTTTCTTAAAACAAACTAACTGTTCCCTGAAAGTTCTGTCAGTGCGTAATTTTAATATTGCCTTAACAATGATGAAATACACAGGTTGCTGATATTTGGAACTATATTCAATAGGAGGTTGCCTCTGGTTTGCAATGGTAAGTTTAAATTATCTTACAATATTTATCACTTTGTCTAATATATTTTACAGTTACTAGAATAACTCGGAGAGTTTACCTGTGACTAAGATTTATTTCATCCTTTAGATGGATCACTTTATAACTTATTTTATTCATAATAATCAGTTTTCCACTGTACATTCATTACATTGCATTAAACATAGAAAATATTGTTTGATATTTATTTTCTACAACATATTTAAAGATATTTCAATTCTCTTCTTTTACTTTTCTGCCAAAATTGAAAGAATTCTAAGCGAACCAATATTTTTTCCTTCATTTTATGTTGTCATTAACTTAACCTATATTCTAACTTCGATACCTTTTTTTAGTGAGCCATGGGGCTTCTAGGAACTACCCATCAGGAAAGCAACAAAGTCTTGAGCGAATTAGCACAAAAGACAATTAAACGGTGGTACAAATCGATAGTAAAGGTAAGGAAATATTTTTAAAATGCACAATAATATAAAAAAAAATGTTAAATTGATCTTATTTTTTAAAATATTATTTCTCTTTTTTCCATGTTTATTGAATTGCAATTTCATTTCTCTCATCTAATTGATAGTTTCCTAAAATGTGTCATTTTGGTACAAGTTGGCTGTAAAGTAATCCTATATTGTATAAAACTGCCTTTATAGATGTTTCAAATGATGATCGAGTTCTACATTTTGCATTGGCACAGGTATAAAATATTCTTTTAGCACATTCTGAAGAGTAAGAGGCTAAAAGACATCCGTCATAAAATTTGACAATAAATTGTATCTCTATTTATCCCTACTGTCCTTTAGTAATATTGTATCAAATCTCTTTGGGTCTTTTTCTTATGTTTGTGTTTTTTCATCCTGTCGATTATTCTTTCTCACCTCTCTGTTTAATTGTTTGTAATATTCCTCCTGAGTAATGTAATTGAATTTTATTGCGAGTGATATGACAGCTATAGATGTTTCTTAGCAGCATTAAATTAGCTTTGAATCTTTGAGTAATTCTGTTAGCGAAATTATAGTGAGACGAAAATCGCTGACTCAATGATAATGGTGTATCATCATTTTGTACAACATTTCTCATCTATTTCTTTAATCTTTATTATTTAATATCTGGATCGAAAAAGCTATAAAAAATCCTCAACATTGTTTATAAGGTGATGTAATATGTGTTTAGTGACACTTTGGTCATGTTTACATATGATATAGGCTGGTTTGATCGATTATTTTTATTCTGTGCTTGAAATTTTGGAGGATAGAAGAGAGGCCTGATATATGATGAGCTAAAATTAGTACGTGTATCCTCTTAATTAATTTCTATAAGTTGTCTGTTTGTGGCCATGGTTCATCAATGTTTTGGCAGGAGAATTTTTAAGGTTTGTAATGGATGTTAGTTTGGGTGGTTACTTTTCTTCTGAGGTTACATTAAGGGGTATTTTGCTTGTAACTGCTTTAGATAATGCTAGAGGATTTGTGCGTTTGTAGACTTTCTAAGATTTGGTAACCATCTGAAGGTTTTCTAATTTGAATGGGGCTTGTCGGTTCGTTATATGTGTGTTTTTAAGTTTCAATGAATTTCTCTGTATGTCTTTGTCTTGATAGAAAGCTGGTGTTTAAAAGAGTAGTGTTTTTCGTTACTTTGATCATTGATTAATGATGTAAGTATTTAGGTGATTGCTTTGTTGTAATTATTATTTTTGAAGTCCACAGTTCGGATATAGTTTAAATCCATCTTTTATGCAGTTAGAAAATTATTCTGTGAAGTATAAGAATGAGGGTTTCCCTTAATTCTGATTGATATAACTGCATGGTGCATATGAATTTTTTTACACTAGTAAACTGAGATCTGGATAGTTTCATGACCTCCGAGCCACAAGGTCAGCAGCAGTGTTGATCGGTGTTTGTATAACTTCTTTGTTTGCAAAATCTGGAAATCTAAGTATGGTTAGAAAACTATCTTTAGTCGTGTAATTAAAATGATATCCGTGTCCATCATATCATCTCTTCAACAATATTCCTTGAGCGATGGCTTCGTTATACGCAGAATCAGTAAACACAATCTTAAAAATGTATACATTTATTCTATATTTGTTTTCAGCCAATATCGAGACTTTTTCTATTTACACCTTAATGTTTTCGGAAAAAGATTTCATAGGAATTTGTATTTTCAACACTTAGTCTTATACATTCGCTGTCCAAATATGACATAAAGTATTCAACAGGTGAGGATGATTCAGTAGCTAAGAACGAATCTTGAATTCCCTAAATTTAATGAGAAGTGATACTTTCTTGGCCAAAAATTAGCACCTTTCCAAACAAATTAATCACTCAAATAAGATTTGTTTCATTCATTAGTTTCATTTGAATCAGCCACTTTATCAATAGGAATTGACAAAATACTAGATTCTATTGTTTTATCACTGAAATCCTCTATAAAATAAGGGCCTGTGTGCTTAAGTTTGCACCTTTATTTGACCAAGCCATTACTCACCAATCAATTAATTGACGGTCGAGCCTGATAAACAAAAGCAGGTATACGCCAATATTTACATTAAACCTCGCCCATTCAACCGCCCATTTGACATAGTTTATCACCATCAGAAGAGAGAATCCGATGGTCGCTTATTTAAGATGGTGGGGAAAAAGAAAAATAAAATTTGAAATTCTGTTTCAATAAACGACGCCCGGTTCAGAAAAAAGAGGAAAATAACTCATTAATCCGAGTTCTCTTTCTCTTTTAGGGAACAAATTAAATAAGGGGGATAAAAAAGGTTTGTTGGGGGAAAACTAAACATTATGTTTTATATTTTGTAGCTCATTATTGAAAATTTAAATTATTAATAGTTATAATTAATTACTTTGTAGTATATGAATCTTTAAAAGACTGGAATTTTAGAAGAAACTACAAAGTTGAAAGGGGAAAAAACTAATTGGCTAGAAGAATGTTGTCAGATGAAATCTCAAAATGTGCAACTTGTAAGCATTGGATTTGATGTAAGAAATAATGAAACAAAAAAACAAAGGATTAGAGTAAAAAAATATAAATTTAACGTACAATGAAGATATTCTCATTGACGACTTTACTTCTGCTGATGAAAATCGATATAAATTTATCTTAAATGTAACCGACTCCAAAAAAAGTATACCTTTTAATATGAAAAACCAGTGGTTGTTATAAAAAAGAAGAGAGGAGGAAAGTGTGTAAAAGCATAAAAAGTGTACAATTTTGAATAATCTAATTGGGGAGATGAGATAATAATGATTTCCATGAAGGTTAGGTATTGGCTACAACGCTTCGATATACTTAACTGCATATTTGAGTAATTAAACTCTTGAAAATGAATATTATCTGTCCTGATTTTTTTTATATTGGAAATATGGAAAAGATTTAGGGAGGTTCGAAGGATAGGCGGACTCTCAAATAATTAAAATTTTATTTTTATGACCAAAATAACTCTTAGTAACATTAAGAATAGAAATACCAAAAGATACAAGAGTTCCACCGCCCCTGATACAGGGCTAGATATTTTCTTTCCCTCGTATGGCGTCCTTGCGAGAACTCATTTATAGGATGAGGTACAATTATGGTCTCCTTGGATGAAAATAAAGCATTTTATTAATCGAATGTTTCTAGTTTTAAGCAACAAAATTCATTCCTAGAACAGAGAAATAGATCAGTAGAAGCAGCTCAATTTACTTTCCCTGAAAGATTGTTATGTACGAGATACAAAATTTATATATGACTCAATATTTGAGTTGGAATTACAAGCGGCAAACCTGAATTGCGACGATAACCGAGTAAACAAAGGATTTTACACTAGGATAACATAAAACTCATTTTCCTAGAAAATAACACAGACATAGACCGGATTGCATAGAAATGTCGTCTAAAGCACAACAGTAAATATTTTTAAGAAAAAAAAGATAAATAATATATTAAAATAATTGCTTGCAGTAATACTAATTTTTCATTTATATCATCTCTTCTTTGACTTTCACAAACTCTGACTTTCATTTTTTATCTCTTTTGGAGCAAGCCTTAAATGAACCTAAGGGTTTCTTTTGCTCTATTATTGATTGAATTCTGTAAATATATATTTCGATAGGTAATTAGTTTGGGGAAAAGTACTTCTCCCTACTTTGACTATTATAGCAACGTCCAAAAACTAGAAATTTACTTGATAATTGTCGCTTAGTTTCTATGAAAATAGCAGAGAATATTACTTTAAATAACCTCTGATTGTGTATACGTGTCATTTTATTGCACACCAAATAGAAAAATACCTATAATTAATGTATATTTGAAGAAAGGATGCATCCTAAACAGGAGAAGGATAAGTCTAAATGCAGCTATAAACATAAAACAACATTTTCTTTACAGGGTATTACCAGCACTAGGATCGTGCTGATGTGCTGATTACCCCGATACAAGTTGTATCCTTTTGAATGATTTCCATGTGTTAGATATTGATTTAAAATAATAAAAATCCATTGACTTTGCTTTTTATCTTCATTTCACAACATATTGACTTGTTTTTTCTTTCATTTACATTTTTCCCATTCGTTGAATTATATTAAATTGATCAAAATAAGAATTCTTAAATCTTTATATTTAGTCAATGACATTTTTGTGTTTTCTTTTATAAGTGCTTAATTCTGTCTTCGTAAGAAGCATGTGAGGCGAAGGATTCCTGACTTCTGAAGCTTAGTCATTGCTATACTGACGCGATCCTCTCGTCTGAATGATAGAGTTGTAACTCTTGATACAATCATATAATGTTGTGACACCAGTGAAATTTTACCTCATTAACGCTGATTTATTACAGTCCTTAATTTTAATCAACTCCAAGATAGGCCAATGCTATCAGAAAGAGTGATATAAATGAATTAAATAAAAAAAGAACGAGGTGGTAATGATTCTGAGTGCAGAAAATAAATATTCAACTACTCCTTTTATAGGTTCTCTCAGAACTATTTTCAAAACGTTCTAACATGTGAATTAGGAAAAAATAGCTTTTTCCCTACGTCGAAATTGGAACCTCTCTTTTTTTATTGTCTTAAAGAGTAAATATATTTACACTATTATTATTATCTTACGGACTATAAGCGCTTGTTGATAGAGCAGAATGCTCAAAACCCTAAGACACCAGCAAAAAATAGAGTCCCATAAGAATAAACTAGAAGAAAAGAGAAGAAGACAGGAGAAAGACATACACAACTTAACGCCTAGGGAGGAAAGAATGAACAGCAGTTTTAAACTTTTTAAGTTCACAAGATTTAACGACAAGACTGGGGAGCTCATTTCATAGCCTAGTAGTTTCTGGAATGAAGCATCTAGAGTACTAAGATGTGTTACATCTCTCAACCAGTGGCATTTCTAGTTAATCGAGCTGGGCGATAGAAATCAGGAAGTTCACTGTACAAAGGATGGTTAGGATTATGATGTATTTTATATAGCATACACAGTGAACTTACAGAGCGGCAGTGCCACAAGTCAACGTCAAGATCAGGAATTAAAAATTTGCAAGCTCTCAGATTCCTTTCCAGTAACTTAAGATGAGATGCTGGAGCAGAGGACCAGAGAGGAGAACAATACTACATAAAAGGAAGTATGAACGAGTTGAAACACTTCCTCATAACAGGAATGTCTTCCAAAAATTTATACGATTTCCTAAATAAACCAATCTTTTGAGCAACAGAAGAAGAAATAGAGCACACAGATTGTTCAAGGGTGAACTTGGTATCAAATAGAACACCTAAAATTTTAAAAGATACCCAAGTGTTTAATACGATATTGTCAATGATAAGATCAGGATGCTTAAGTTAGAGAGTTTTAGATCTACTAATTATCATACTTTGGGTTTTGTTTGAATTAAGCTTCATACCCCCTAAATTGCACCAATCATTTATCTTTGTTATTTCTCTATTCAGTGATTCAGAGATCAAATACCTTTGAACAGGAGAAGGTATAACTCCTAGCAAAGTAGCATCATCAGCATAAGCAACTAGTTGGTTTTTCATTTCAACCGACATATCATATGTATATAGAATGAATAACAATTGTCCTTGAACACTACCTTGGGGAACACAAGAAATTACCCTTCTCCACTCACCAAGTTGCCCATCCGCAACTATACGTTGTCTACGCTAAGTCAAGAACTAAGTTAGGATATTGAGAAAAGAGCCACCAATACACAGCTGCCTAAGCTTGTAAAAAGTGGCTTTGTGATTAACACGATCAAAGGCTGTACTAAAATAAAGTCCAACCATACGAACTTCAAAGCCGGAATGTAAATCGTTTTGAACCTTGTCCGAAATGGTTAGGACAGTATTACAAGTACCAAGATCCTTACGAAAGCCAAACTGCTGACTTGAAAAGAGATTATTACTCCCAGCAAATGCATTGAAACGTTTAGCCAACAAACTCTCGAAGGCATAGACAGAGTAGGAGGGATGGAAATTGTACGGTTGTCTGAGGGACAGGAGCCAGCAGAGACAGAGTTAGAAGTAGGAGTAACATTAGCAGTCCTCCAACACAAGCTGAACCTTCCTTCTCTAGATAACTTGCGAAAGATAACAGCAATCTTGATAGCTACAAAATGACCAGTCGGTCTTAATAAGGAATAAAGGAAATATACCATCAGGAACAGAACTGCCATGTGGATCTAGGTTTAACATCAGCTGCTTAGTTTCACGTAATCTAAATCTATTGTTGTTAACTTAGCTTCAGGGTGCCATGACGGGGGGAGAGATTAAACTCTACAGCACTTAGCTTTTCCTTAAAGATAGTAGAAAATAGTGTCACCCTAACCTTTGTTAAATGAGTAAGAGACCCATCTAATTTAAAAAGAGGTGGGATGCCATCATTACTACCAGATAGAGCAGAAGAAATATTTCAATATTTCTTACTATTTCTACAATATATTACGAGTCGTATGTAAGAATTACTTGCATTTCTTCGTCCTATGAAATTAATTTATTTTTTTATTATTGTTACCGGCTCTGGATGGTATAAATACTAATTCACCCTCTCACTTTTAAATGTACTTTCTCTTCTTCAAATATTTTAAGTCGATTCAAGACGTATTTTAAAAGCATTTGCTTTCTTCAGAACTACAACCCATCAGTTTTTGCTCCTGTACTTAATATAAAAAAATTAATGCCCTTTCTAATTGTTTCTATAAATGTTCATAAAGGAGACATAGACAACTTCCAAATTTAATGTGTATAATTAGTTTCTCTTCAAATATTAACCTTGTTTGGCGAATTCACTTCTGACATATCACTTTTGTAAACTTGTTGTCATAATTTCTCTCATATTATTTTAATATATTTTCCAATTATCTCTGCCTTTTGTGTTTGCGCATTTTTTTCGGCAAATTTCTCCATTCTTCGTGGCATTATTTCTCGGATATGGAGCTATTGTGTTCCTTTTTTATGTCCACGAGTCGTTCTCACCGAGTCGTTCTCTCTCTTTTTCATCTTTCCAACTAGCGCCCGCTCTTAAATAAAAAAAACAACACTTTTACTAACTTTTGTAAATTTTGTAAACTTTCACACATTGTACCAGACATAACAGCACACCTTGTACCAGGTAGGACATCAAACTTATCCTTCGCCAGTGTTTCTTTCAGCTACAAACTAGATTGAAACTACCTGTGCTTAATTTTATGACATTTTCATTTAAACTTTTAAGGGTACTTAATTTAGAATCCTCTTCTCATCCATTTAATTTGCCGGCTGCTTTAATTCAATCTTCCATGTCGGAGCTTGGAGGGGAGGGGACTTATTCTTCCCTCTTAGCTTTTGTTGTGTTGCTACTTTTTTACATCTCCTTATTCTTTCCATCATTATTCCGGACGATTTTTACCCTCCCTACCCCAAAACCAGTAGTTTGCTTTTCCGGCTCTATTTCTGATTGTTTGATTTATTGGTTTTGAGTGGGGCAATTATTAGGTTATTGCCACGGCCCCATTGCCTCGTCTAAATTGTTCTTTCTCTTGCATTCGCAAAAACTAACCGAAAGTTCAACACTCTAATAACCTATGTTCTATAACTTACTATTGAAACTGACTTCGGTATGTCTACCTCATTTCTTAGAAGGCATATAAGTAAATCAGTGAATTGGTACGGGTACTTAAATAAAGGTCGGGGTTAATTTATTTATGAATTTTCGTCGATTTAAACGTTAAAACTTGGAACATCTCCCGGTTATGAACAATGGGACCTTCCGACAAGAAAACATACAGACCATGTGTAATCTCATATGTTTTAGAGAATGCGGAGTCGCGGATGCTCAACATTTTATGGAGTAACGCATATTTGAATAGGAAAACAAAGGGACGGTGACGTAAAGGTGAGTTGATCTGCTGCAATGTCGTCGCCAAATAATCAATATATGGCGAATTCTTTTGCATGGAGATATTATGGCACACTTTAATTAGAATTATACATACATATGTACATAGATGTGTCATAAGTATCTACTTTTTTAAATAATATGCTACGCAATTTAGTCTATCCTCGTACAAACTAATCGGCCAACCTAATGATCGGCTCTCATGTTTTAGCGAATAAAAAGTACCATTGTCACCACCCCTAGCTATAAAAATGCAGGAGAACGAACATAATTCTTTTTATCATTTCCTTTTCAAGTTAACAATGATCATAATAAGGAAGCTCGCGCATAGTTATAATTGATTTACATTACAGTGACATCTCGCGTATTGAAATTTGGGCTAGAACTAATGCATCACATTTACCATCTTGATGAATGGCTAAACTTTCAAGAAGATCAAAGCAAGTGACAAGATTATGGCCTCTAAAAGTATAGAGTTATACAGTGAGTTCCAAGACCGTTTCTACCTAGGGAGTCAGCTTTACCAAAGTACAAGCACGATAGTTAAACCTTTTCAAGAGTAGCAGCGGGTAGATGTATCACCCTAGAGGCTTCATTCAAAAAAACTCTGCAATTCGATGTAAGTCAATGCAAATCAGCTGCTGCTGGTTTAATCATTTATCAGACATGTGATGTGCAAAGATATCTGCTTACATGTTTTATATGATGAGGAGAAAGAAGGCAGTTCATGCCAAAGAAAACAGAGGTGAATCGCTAAAAAGTCGGGAGTATGGATTTAAAAATCCCTTGATATAGAAATTTGGCGTTAAACTTGAAATTGTTTAGAGCCAAAACTTAAAGATTTACCTCTCTTTACTCCTAGTTAAACGAAATAAACCAGTCGATAAATAGCATAACTAGTAAGATTCTATCTGAACCCTACAAAACTCAGGCTCTTCCTCCGCAATTTAGTTCAGCGGTCATAGTTTTCATTCTTCTCATGATAATACACAATACAGATTATCTGCATTAACAAGAAGTAAGAGTGAATATGAAAGCATTCTCTTTTTATCGGTTCACAATTATAGCAAAGAGCTGTTGATTCTTTTATTATGTTCTTTTACGAAGTCTGCCTCAAGTATATATACATGATCTAATTTACCGGTCTCGTATTTCTCATGAACGACGTTACAGTGTAACTTGTAATAATCTTGTTTTTTAAGCCCATAATTATTCATAATTACCATTTCATCCATGGTTTACATATTTTCATCCGTTCGCCAGTTTTAATATCTTTATGCTTGTCAAAATATGACCGAGTAAAGAAATGTTTATTACAATCTTCACATTTAATTGAGTTATATTCCCATTCCTGGTTGCAATGACCAAGAGATTGGACACAAATGTAAATACAATCCTTCAAATGTGTGACAATATTATCATGGCAGCTATATCATGCTTTTTACAACCCATATGACTTCTTTATGACACTCATTCGTTTGCTAAATTTCAAGCAACTGTCTACTAGGTTATTATTTACTATTTTGCTGACAGATATAGAGGATAAATGTCTTCCTTGACTGAATTATAAGCCTATAAGGGAGATTGAATCTTCGTTCTGTTCTAGTTGCATTGAATATGAGAATTCTATATTTCAGATCATAGGAAATCTTGAAGAAAATGTGAATTAGGGTATCTGAGTAAATCATAGTCGACCCCAAAATGCAGGCTAGAGATTTATCTGGCTTTCGCAAAGAAGACATCAATATATTTCGTCAATCTTTCTTCTCCACTAAGATTTTGCGACCAATGATGAAGGCTACAAACCCACAGCCTCGCTCTCTTCTATGAACCCAGTAAAGCATATTCTGATCAAAACATAGAGAGAGACGAACAGATATATGCCCTACTTGAATTTTATATATTCTTACTTTCATATCAAATATGGAGAACGTTGCTGAACAATAGGATTGTAATGCTTCTTCAATTCTTTCTTAGAGATTTTAATAAGTCAACTATTCGTTAAATAATGAAATGGTATTATGTCATAATTTATGTTATCATTATCACCTTTAAATTCAAGGTCAATATTTATATGATACATACATTCGTTTTGCTAAAGAAGATTCAAAATAAATCTTGAAAGACTTCTTAATATTTTTTCCTGATTAGCTATTTCTATATGAAGATTGACACGCTACTTATTAGTGTCTGGATGATTTTGTCCTTGTTCCCAGGCTTCATCATAATCAGATAATCTGTCGAAAGTAAGGTAAACTTCTGATGACAGGACAAAAATTTCTTTATCATGTGGCAAGAAACAAAGCGGTTACGTTTTTTATATCATGGAATTATCTCTTCACTGAATTGAGATCTGAAAATAAATAGAGGCTCATAGTACATGAAATAAATGAGGATATATATTCATTATAAATAAGACAAGGAAGTCCGAAAAGGTTCCTGTTCATGTCTCAATGCACCGCATGTGTTGTGCTAAAACATAGTTTATCCTAACTCAAAAGGACAACAAGGGCTGATATTTAGTCAAAATATAGATAAAATAATTTTGTGTTATTTGCTTTGTCATAACGAATATGATGAATTAAAAAATGAGGTTATGGTCAATGAAGGCATATATGATATTCATAATCACCAAGCAGACAAATATAAAACTCATTTTCGATGAGCAAATGAATAAAATTAAAGTCTCAATATCTGAAACAGTCACAGTTTTTTCGCAACATAAAAATATTATTGTTCTATATTTCTACATATAAATCAATGGGACGCACACTCCACTGCAAACAACAGATACATTCAATATGAGTTTCAACTAACGTTAAATTTGTGCATTCTACCTAATTTTTATTTTTCAATGTTTTACATTATTACAGAATCTTAATTATTATTTAATTGTGCACAAATATTTTATAAGGTACTTTTCCTTACTATTTCTTTAATAAAATATTATCATAATAGAGTGTTTACAAAATTTGAACATAGCTTTTCTTACTCGATTTTTATCGTCTAGCCGTTGTTTTAATTAAAAATATATTACTTTTAAAAGTATAAATCACTGGTATTATACACTTCTTGACAAATTAAAGGTTTTTCACTGAATTTTGATACATTGTATGTCTTTTGTCGTTAATTTTTTCAGAATCCTTTAGTTTACAGTAAACCTATATGGCAACATTCAGTAGTGTCTCTGACTTAGCAACCACCTGATATAGATGATAAAACTGTCCTAACTTTTACAAAAGCTGAAAAACTATAGATATTACAAAATTTGATAGAGTAAGCATCGTCGCCTTCCATGAACGTGGAAAATCAACACGTGATATCTCTAAAGAAACAGGTATAGGCATGATGACTATAGAGAGAACAATTTCACACTGGAAATAAGATGGCGCAGCCGGTACATCTCGTAACAAATGTGGTAGGCACCAAATTCTTGATAAAGAGACGGGCACTTCTTGAAGCGTTTAGTCAAGAAAAATTGGCGTTGCTCGACGCAGCAGTTAACTAGCATGTTCTGTGAAGGTCTAAAAACGATTTTAACGAGGACTATGCGTTGTGAACTGAAATGAATGCATGTACTCAACTGTGTTTCACTCAGGAAGCCATTTGTGACTGTAGCAAATCGAAAAGAGGCTTCTGTACGCCAAAAAACATAAAACCTGGAGTGTAGAGGAATGGAAACGTAAGGTGTGGTCCGATGAATCTAGGTTGACCCACTTACAGAGTGATGAGCACATTAAAGCATCGCGAGAACCTCATGAGACATTGGATCCATCCTTCATCGTCCCCTTCATGCAGGTACAGGGAGGTAATGTAATGGTTGGGCTGTTTTGCCTGACTGGACATGGATTTGTGATCATCTGAAGCAACAAATGAAGACCCGCGAGTCTATGCAGATCCTGGATGATCAAGTTCTCCCCTCAATGGACTTAATTAATCGTAATCGCGATGGAATGATTCAGGATGACAACGCGCGCATCCATCGGTCTAACATCGTCAAAAATTAGTTCACCTAGCATGAGGGATCATTTCTGCATATTGAGTGGCCACCACAGTCCCCAGATTTAACTGCCATTGAGAATTAATGGGATTAGCTTATGAGGGACCTGCGTGCCTCATCGACTCTTACAATCATCAGTGGAAGATATTGGTCTACAATATTGGCCAAAATTGAAGCTACAGACGATGCAAAAGTTTGTAGAATTAATGCCAGATCGGATGAGAGCTATAATTCTATCGAGAGGAGGTCCAATAAGTTATTAAATAATTGTTTCACTGAACGACCTTTATTTTAGGCAGGCAGTATATGTTGTTTTAATATGATTTAAAAATATTTATAAGGAAAGGTTTTGATATTTAAATAACACTGGCAAACAAATTTGAACTTTTCTTAATCATCAGAGACCTAAGCAAACTTTTCTCATGGCATTTTTCTTGCTGATTTCAAATCTAACTTTAGCTTTTCTTAAATGCAATAAAATCGCCGTCGCTTATGGAATGTAGCGTTTTACTCTGATTTCTTTGCCGAAACTGGTCATATACGAAGGGCGGTCAATAGGTTTTGCAATTCAGATATAAGGAAACGAGATATGAGGAAGAGTGTTTTATTATTTTTCAATATAACTACCCTCGAATTCAATGCACTTGCGCCACTTGTCCTTGCGGCTTCGAATTCCCGACAACCAGAAATTTCCCGACTGCTGTTCAATCCACTCCTGGACGGCGAGATGGACATCTGCATCGTCCCTAAACCGGCGTCGACGAAGTGTAGCCTTGAGCTGGCGGAATAAAAAGTAGTCGCTAGGGGCCAAATCTGGACTGTATGGTAGGATGGTTGAGCTCCTCGAATCCGCAATCGTAGAGGGCAGCTTGTGCATCTCTGGCTTTGCGGACTTTGACGACTTTAAGGGCGATCATGGGGCGTGAGGTTTCTAGGGACCCAACGGGCAGAGACCTTGGTCATGGCCAAATTGTCGTGGATGATGTTGATAACACTTCTATGTGATATGCGAAGTTCTCGCTCGATTTCTTCGACCTTCACTCGTCAATTTTTGAGGATCTTGCTCTCCACACAGGCCACATTGTCCTCGTTGGTCACGTCTGATGGGCGTCCTGGACGAGAGTCATCTTCAAGGGACTCATGACCATGGCAGAACTCCCCAATCCAACGAGCAATGGTTGCATAGGAAGGGGTGGTGTCGGTGTACACTGCAACCATGCGTTCATGGATCTCTTTTGCATTCTTGCCTTCCTTGGTCAAAAGTTTGATCACTGCGCGGTGCTTAACCTTCTCCATTGTTGAAAAATTTGTGACTGACGATCTGCGATCAGCTACTGCTTTTTAAATAGATGAGGCAGGAGCGTGCGGCTGCAGGTCCTGACTTGTCATAACTTGTCCTAACACCCTTACAAACAGATATCCCCCTTCCTTTGTTTTGCCCTACCGATTCGCAAAACTTATTGAATGCCCCTCGTATAGTTGCATAGCACCATTGCTAGAAAAAATTGCCTTTTGTATATCTCCATGTTCATTGAGAAGTTTAACTGACATAAATTGATGCATTTAACATATAGAAACTCTTAAATTTATCATTCTCCTTAGGCGTAAACATATGATAAAGATAATTAGCCATGTCTTGTTTATACCACAAGCTTCATAAATTTAATGATACTTATATTGCATGTATGAGAATGGAAAACAATGATTAAAGGGCTAATAAGTCAAAACTTGAATTCAAAAACGTTGTGTATGGGATTTGTCTTTGAATTTTTTCTCAGAATTATCACGATACAACTCCAACAATGATGTTCGATCATGCCCTTATTCTAAAATCCTTGATAGCTAGTTTCCATAGTCATGTTATCCTGGTGGAAACGTTCACCTTGCTCGTTACTTACGGCTCTCACATTTTCTGGAGAAAAGTCTAGGTTCGAATGAACCTAGACATACGGCATCCCATTTCTTTATGAAAATGAAGAAGGTTTTCCACGCCATCTCTGTATGCAGGTGAGTTGTTAATGCTCAGAAAGTTTGTACATAACCACTTAAAGGCTAGCCATGCATTTAGTTCATGGGAAGTTGGGGTCTTCTCGAAGTCAAGGGTCTGTTAAAACCTCCCTGATTTGTGGTCGCACAAATATGGCTTTTTTTAGTTTTGCCACGCTAAGGTGTGGATTTTTTGTGCATAGACCTCAGAATCCCTGAGAATTGTCCTTAGCCATTGCTTTCATAAGGTTTTTCATTAGACCTAGTTGCAAATGAAAAGGTGGCACATATATTTTCTGAGGCTCTACCAGGGGGACAGACTGATCACTGTTTATTCCAGGCTAATATGTAGATTGAAGTGGTCAGTCACGCTTGTCATAATGTTTTACAGTAGCACGGCTATCCCATAGGCAAAGGAAGCAATAGTACTTCCTGAATCTTCCTTACATACCCATTAGCATGCCTATGACTTTTAGATCATCACAGATGTACCACTGATGGGCTTGGTAGTCTATGGCTTTAAGAAGAATATTCATATTATCATAGGTTTCATTAAGGTGGAGAGAATGGCCAATAGAAATGGAAGTCTTTACATTGACATTGTACAAGAGGACATCTTTCAGTGTTGTCTTAGAAGAATCAATAAAGAGACGCAGGTCAGACGCCTCATATGTCTGTGACAAGGCTTCCAACCATCCATTAGATCATGGCAGTTGCAAAGAGGTTCATTAATTGTGAAGAATTAAGTTAAATCACGATTTTGATTTCTAAAGTAACTCAAATGCACACTTTTCTCGAGTAAGAATATTTTCTATAGTCGAGATGCTAGAAGATCTGCTTTCTCCTTTGACAGTCACGATCTCTCACAAGATCATTCGGATCTTCCTGAGTAAATAACTTTGGCTCCGAGTTAGCATCCTCATATTCAACATCTGAATGTAATGTGCATGCACCTTCAGTACTGCTATCATCACTGATATCGTCAGTTACGAGGCCATGATCAGGTTGAACTGGAATTGTTAAAGAAACATGATGTGGAACTGGTCTGCACGCCGAATCCATGGTTGGATAAACAATTTGTGCTTGTTCTTTACAGAAAATCTATTTGTGGTCACACTGCAGAAATAGCAATCTTCGAGAGGATCTCTGAAATTTCTCTATATCATAGGAACAGCGAAGGGCATCGAAACTTCCTTTTTTTTAATCTAGTCAGGTAATCCATTAGAGTAGGAAGTACAAAGTTGGTGTGGTGCCCATGCTTTATCTTGGTCACCCATAGGGCAACCGAAGTAGAGTTTGTACATTTTCTATATATCATTTGTGATAGTACGCTGCTGAGATTTTGTTGTAAAATGCCCACATACATAGCAGAATTTATCTGGATAATTTTTGCACTCTCGAGGCATTGTTACTGCTTTGTGGAAATATCTGGAAGCCTCCTATGATCAACAAAGATGGAGCTGCTTAGAAGATGCACATCACATGAGGAACCCGAAACCATAAAACAAAATTATAAAAAATTGCACAAAATATGCATGCGGGTTACAAATGTAAATGAATTCTTCTCTATACCCCTTTAACCAGTAATAAGTCACAAATCATCTAGCTTGCTCCTCTTAGCAGTAAAATAATGATGCATGCAATAGAGCATGCATGGAAAATGCATTTAGCAAGGTATAGTAAAGTCTCTGATGAAAAATGTGTGTTGATAAGTGTAATTGAAAGGGTGATAGCTGAAAAACATCCATTACCATCACATCTCTTATTTAGTCCTAAATGTACAAATTCTATTTAGCAAAACCTCCTATAATTTTTTTAAAATAAATGTATAAAGATTATTTCATTGAATTTATTACCTAAACCAGTATACACAGATTTTTTTAATTTTTCAACCTAAAATATTTTATTCCTGTGGCCTATTTCTTTTTAGAAAAACGATATAAAATTTACTAATTATATTTCGGCTGAGCGTTGAACTTCAATACCCAGCACGACTTCCCTAAGTCAAATGTTATTTTGACGTGAACCCAATATTATATTTCGTAAAACACATCCAAATGCTACTTTTCGACGTTTCTTTGAGTCTCATTCCATAGTACAAGGTGAATACCACAAAGAACACAAGACAATTTTAAATAACTCCTCACTGCCACAAGAAGGACGCATGATCGTTTACATGAAGACATTTGATAGCTATCTAAAACAATACGAATTATCAGCTTACCCGTCATACCTAAAATATGCGGTAATTATTAATAATAATACAAGGGCCAAGGAATACGTGTTTTCGTTTTTTCTGTGTGATGTCAAAAATGATCTGAAACCTAAAGATGATTAATTATATAACCCTCTTAATGATATAAAATGTGATATCAGATCTGATTGAGAATTACTTTCTCTGAGTTTTCTGAAGATATTAGAAGAAAGTAGTCGTGAGAAAGTTGCATCAATTTATCAAGCATTAAAAAGTGTACAAGTATTTGAGTATGGAAAATACGGTGTATTTAGTATCGAAATTATGATACTTCCCCAATCCAATATCATAGATCATTTAAACTATCTGGTTAAGTCAGGGGAAAGGCCCCTTCCAATATTCTGTGTATGTTTATTTTCGCAACCTCCATTATTCAGAACCGTCAATGTAAGCAAAAGTGAGATGCAATTAAAAAGACTCCAAACAATGTATTTAAACAACTCGGGAAGCTTGGAAAAAAACGAATTACATTCCAAATTCAGAACAAAATGGATTTAAATGGTTCAGCTACTAGTTTAAGCTAACAAATAGAAATCTAAGGCATAGCTTATTTATGAGTCATCAGTGCTATTATAATGGTGATATACTCGTACGTTATCCTCAACTAACATTTCATGTTCACAAATGAATAGGAACTCTTTCTTAGAAATGGATTAATGGAAATTATTTCTCAAATACTAAAGCAAAATAAATATTTGTGACATCATTTCATTAGTAAAATCCCAGTAACCTTATCTGAGATTCATGTTTAGTGATGAAATTTGCCATATTATACTCTAATTTTTTGCATGTTATGACATGTTCTTTCAATAATGGCATCATTCTACGTTAGGAATATTATTCAACATGAAATGAGCATAAAGATTTATAATTATTTGTAAATCCTCAGAACTAAATCTGTCTACATACGGATGATTTTTGAAAAAAACTACGGTTCAACAAAATATAATCAAAAGTTCTTCTTATGCAATTATGAGTTTTGGTTGTTATTTTATTAAAAAAAATCCTTTGATTAAGGTAGATCTTTCGAAAGTTTAACGCATAGTAAAGAACTATGAAAAGTAACAGATCAGCTTTTGTGTGATCCTAATCATAGTACGGAAACACCTAGTGTACACTTTAGGGTATATCGTAAAAAATATGCGAGTTTAATCACAAAACCGTGCATAACACTGGTATGCGTCAAAAATGTACCTTAGGTTTTCTATAGTGTTTCTTAATAAAATTGACCTCCTAAATCCGAATCTGTCATCCGTTTTTCTCTATCACCTCCAGTTTTTGCAACACAGGGGGTGATAATAATTTTATAGTTTATACATCTCCTATATTACACCAAATTTCAATAGTTTTTGCACTGCTCTATTCGCAGTAAATTTTGTGTACATTTTAAGTAATTATGCAAATAAGTTTATATTTTGCAGGTTAAAAATTGCTTAGCATTATAATAATAATAATAATAATAGTGGTTGAGTTAAAAATGAACAGAAAATGTAAGAATAGCTCCGACAGATTTTGCTATGTTTGCGGCAAAGTGACTTTTCCGGAGCAGCAAAGTACAATCCCTCCTGTAATTAAATCTTTGTATCATGCATATTTTGGAGTAAGGCTAAGAGATCAAGATAAAAGTTTTGCACCACATATATTCTGCAAGAGATGCTATATAAGTTTAAGACGCTGGAGTTAGGGCGAACAGAAGTCCCTCTCTTTTGGTGTTCACATGGTGTCGAGAGATGGCAAGGACCACACTACGGACTGCTATTTTTGCATGACAAATCTTAAAGGTGAGCATTGTATCAAGTATTTAAGCTTTCTGTATTATACTGGCTCCTGAAAATGTCATTATTATGCGAAGACTTAGCATAAAATTAAAAACTAACATAGTTCACTTCAGCATAAACATATCCTTTACTAAACATTTATGTACTATTGCAACTCCAAATCAATTCCTTTATGTAATATGCAATTATATTTTCCACAGGTATAAATAATAAGAATAAACATAGTGTGGCATATCCGGATGTTCCTTCTGCCATCAAACCCCTGCCCCATGGCCCAGGAATTCCTATACCTTCTCCCCCTGAACATATAGAGGTAAATGAAGAGATTAATATGGAAGTTGACCAAGATTATGACACATTTGAGTCTTATCAGGGTTCCACACATGATATGGTCGCAAGACCATTCACTCAAGTTCAGTTAAATGACCTGACCAGGGATCTGGGGGTTTCAAAGGTGAATACACAACTTCTTGGCTCTCGACTTCGTGAAAGTAATCTTATCGCTTAAGAAACAACATTTAGGGGGGTACAGAAATAGAGAACAAGAGTTTCGAAGCTATTTTTTTCAGCATTCTTCCAGCTCTTTAGTATACTGCGCCAATATTAAAGGACAAGTTGAAGCCCTTGGAATTCCCTACAACCCATTAAAATGGAGACTGTTCATAGATTCCTCCAGTAGAAGTTTAAAAGCTGTATTACTGAATATTGGTAACAAGATAGCTTCCGTTCCTATAGGCCATTCAATCCAACTTACTGAAAGTTATGAAAATATGAAAAAATTGCTTGATGCAATAAATTACTCTAGCTATAAGTAGAGGATATGTGGTGACTTAAAGGTAAGATCATTTTACACTTGGCATTTCTAATCTTTTTGATATTGACATTTTCATTTTTAATTGTTAATACTTGTATACACCTTTTGGTCAAATAAAATTTTACAAGAATGCAAATCTGGAAATCATGAGTCATTTTTTAGTTATATTTTTTGTTGAAGTGTGTTCCTATAGGTTAATGCATCCTATTGGGTTAATGATGAACTTATCCTAATTGAGAAGGTATACAACACAACTCAATAAACTCAAAATAAGATGTACATATATCCAATTAGTTCCAATACGATGATTTAATGCATCGGCATACAGGATTTTTCAGTACATATTCATATTCTTATTGTTTTAAGAAATATTACTTTGAATTTGTTTTTAGAAATATTACACTGAATTTACATACCGTGCTAAACTTTTTTCAGGTAGTGTCTCTTACGCTTGGGACGCAAACAGGCTGCACGAAGCATCCCTGTTTCCTATGTTTATGGGACAGTCGTGCAGATAGTATGCACTATGAGAAGAAGGTTTGGCCTCCACGAGAAGCATTTAGAATTAGATCAAACAATGTGATAGCTGAACCTTTAGTGCCTCCTCAAATAATACTCCTTCCTCCACTGCATATAAAGCTTGGCATAATGGAAAATTATGTCAAAACCCTTAATAAAGTAGGCCAAGCTTTTAAATTTCTTCTTCAAAAATTTCCACAAATCAGTGACGCTAAGCTCCATGGGGGAACTTTTGATGGACTTCAAATCAGGAACTTGATCAGCAATTTGATGCATCAATGAAGGACATAGAAAAAGATGCCTGGAAAGCTTTCAAAGCTCTAGTTAACAATTTTATAGGCAATAAAAGGAGCCTAGAAGAATATGTTGCCCTGGTCAATCAGCTCTTAACAAGTCTCAAACATTTTGGAGCTCGAATGTCTATAAAGATACACTTTTTACAGTCGCATCTGGAGTATTTTCCCGACAACTGCGGGGATTACAGTAAACAACAGGGGCAAAGATTCAACCAGGACATAAAAACAATGGAATCGAGGTACCAGTGTAAATGGAACGGAAACATGCTGGCTGACTACTGTTGGTGTTTGAAGCGTGATGCACCGGATGACAGGCACAAACGAAAATCGTCAAGGGGGTCTGTTCTTCGAAATTATAATTATTTTCTTTATTATGTTGCATTCTTTTATTTTTCGTTTATTAAAAGAATTATAGTTTACATACGTGTATTCCTGTTCATATGATATAACAGTAATAATGCATTATTAGATAGGAAAAGGTTTTTTTTTTTAAATTCAGAAAAAATGAGGTAATCTCAATGAAAATGGTGTATGCTGTACTGAGAAAATCAGACCTGATTGAACAAATATACATTCATTTTTAAGCTCAAGAGGTTGAATTCATTTAAGAAACCACAAAGAAATCCTGGGGAACATAAAAAAGTTTTCAAACGCAGGCCTGTGTAATGAATATGAAATGAACAAATTTTTACAAATAGAAGCATATTTGAAACGAAAATTCTACGAAGTCAAACTATTCAAAATATTGTTGATGTATTTATGCTATTTATCGAAGAATTTTAGTGTTTATTATCCAAAGGAGGTTTCATCATAGATCTCGTAAGAAACATTGATTTAAGAGATTTGATTGAATATATTATGATCACGTGTAAAGAAGTTTACTCAGATATTTATCTATCAGTTTTGAGATTTGAATGCATCTGACTTACTTCTATGAGACTTGTAGTACGAAAGTTCAAGTTACCCTTAAATGAGGTCGCATTAAATGGGGAAATTACCTTATAAGTAATCCTAATGACATACTATTTAATACCTATAAGATTAGTTTAAAAAGGTGTATAGACAATCTTTATCCCTATGATATTAAATATAGATATCCTGAACACATTTGATCAATTAATAAAATAATGCTTTATTTTACTTCTTTCGATAGGATCATGTGAAATGTATATTACCCCTTTTAAAAATAAATAAAAGGGTTTCTTCTATTATTGGTCTAGACTTTTGGTTTTTATTTTATAAGGAAAGGCATTCAGCCCCTAATTCATTTATAAGTTGTAGATAGAAGGGACACATTCTTAATATTTTAATAGAATTCTTATTTGTTAGAACTCAAAGAGTGATAGATGTTCGACAGCTTCGTGATATGTATATGAAATGTTATCTAGAGTTTTCTTTTGAATGTGTCCTTGAACTTTGGTATAAAGTTAGTTAAATGTGACATGTGGCTAGGCTAGGAGAAAATCTCGTTGCTTATGGTAATGATGCAAAAATTGATTCCAGGATAATATGATTTAATTTCAAATTTGCTTTTGTTAATTCTCGGATTATAGATATTATATATAAAACTGAGTGGTGCATGTTATGGCATATGAAGTTATTTCCCGCTAAAATCAAAGCAATGTTATTAGTAGGTTTAGGATGCCTAATCCACAAAGATCGAGATTTACGCATTCGCTAAAGACTCATCGGAGACTTAAGTTTAGTAATGAAATTTGCTATACGATCTTCTGATGTTCGTATATGCAGACGTGTTCGTTCAATAATAGAATCATTCAATGTTAGAAATATTTTACAAGAAGAATACAAGAGAAATATTTTTAGCAATTTGAAAAACACCAAAACTGCTTTAGATAAATACTGATGATTTTTTAAAATACCTACAGTAGAACAGAATATAATAGAGTTGTTCATAAGTTAAGATAAGATCTGGTTGTTTTTATAAACAACAAGAAAGAAAGTCCTTCCAATGACCTAGGTGTTTTGTGATAATATGATAAATGGTTATGGCATTGATGGTTTTCCACAGTTCAAATCACTTACAAGTGCCTTTGAAGGGCTAAATGAGGCTTCTGCCACTAGATAGCGCCCCCCAGCGCCAAATCCGATGGCAGATTTGAAATCTCCAGGGTGAATAACCATATTTTCCATGGTCATTTAGGTCATTTCATTGCTCTAAATGTGTACAAATGAACTTTACTCCATTTGAAAAAAAACGAAGCCGAGATCTGGCGCTTCGACACAGGTAATAACTTTCTTCAAGAATCTAGATTTCTCTGTATTTGAATGCATAGTAAAGGACTATGGAAACAAAAAGATCGGTAAAGTTTGCATAATCAGTATGAAATTAACAAATATTTAAAACTAGAAGAAATTTTGAAACAAAACATGTGCGAAGTCCAAAATTACAAAGCATTGTTGATGCATGTTATCAAGTATTGAGTGATCGTTTGGATGAAAATTAAAAAAAAAGATTTGATGAACTTTTAGATGTTAAATATATATATAACCAAAGTCTCTTGTTGACTTTAAATGTTTATTAAGCAGAAGACGTTTGAATATATTGAGATCACATGTAAAGATTTACTCGAATATTTAGTTATCAACCAACACGATCCAGGTAGAGAGGATTTAATTCATCAGACTGGTTTAAGAAAATTGAAAGAGGAGAGGGAGATTTCAATTTTACCGTAACAGAAGACTTATTGATTCGGGAAGAGATAATAATGGAATATTTAGCAAAAATTAGGAAAGTCATAATTAATCATATTAAAATTTTATTTATTAGTTATAAAATTTGTTTAAATTTTTTTATAGACAATCTTTATCCATTTCTTATTGAATGTGTATAACTTAAAGAGTTATTGCTCAATTAATAATTCATCGGCTTAGTAAATCTAGTCAGAGTATTAACATCATTCTATTAAATACAATAATCATTGAAGTTACTTATTTTGTTATGAAAATGTGAAATTGATATTCACCCATCTATCTACAGGTAAATGAGAACCATCATATTCATTTTTAATCTATACCCTTATAATGACGTTTAAAAATTTCAGAGTTGGAATAGAGGCTCTCTTTTTCTATTATTTATAGTTATTGTATGCTCAATGTAATTATAGCTAATACCAGTAAAGCATTAGATGACTCAATTGGTAGTAATAGCTCTGAAAAAAACATAAGGGAGAGATTGGAATGATATCGATTAATGTTACAGTACGTTCGATAAAAGGAGAGAATTCCATGTGGCAGAAATGAAAAAACTGTTAAGAAAGTACAATGTATGGTTATATAATATACAATCAGTAAAAACTCAAGAATGGTAGAACGCGTCAAAAAACAACAAAAGAAAAAAATATTCCGAATATTTACTCATAACAATACAAAGCATTGTTGATGCATACACGGACATATACTAATTCTCATTATAAAATGACATCATCTTACTTTATAAAAATTATAAGCAAAAACCAAGGATAGCTAGAAAGAGACTTAAGCATAAAAAGGGCGATTATATAAGAGTAAAACATTTAGGATGTCAATGGTGGAAAATTTGAGGGAGTTCCTATCATGAAGTTGTGCAGAGCATGGCCGTAGCAATAAAAATGCACCAGCAAAGTGCCTCCCAGCAATATGAAGAATTTTAACAAATTTCCTTGCGGATATACATATCTATTTATTTGTAAACCGGTCAAGAAACTAAGCGGGAAGACGAGAATTCAGATAGCAGTAAGATTTAGCGACAGTGTAATAAAAACAAACATTTCTCGTCTGGGAATGGAATTAAGCTGAGAAAGCTGTTTGCCTCTCATGAATTATCAAATTTTATAGAAAAAGTGTAAATTTGAAGGCACATTAATCGATGACCTTCTAAAACCATGGGATAAGAAATATCCCGTTCAGTGGGCAGAGCTAAAACATTGTGAACCCCAGAGGCCACGCCTCTGGGTTATAGAAGAAAAATGGAGAATTCGAAAGAAGGAGATTCATTCACACTTGGGTAGACAGTTAAGTCAGATAGATGATCGATAGTAAAGCACTAATTACAGTTCGTTTAGCATAGCAAAGCCTCCGTTGTCCCCATCTAAGCTTTGTTTTTGTAAGACTTGCTTTCCTGACCGGTAGTGAAATATACCCTGACCGTAATCGTGTAAACGCGACCCTCCCTTTTGCTTTGCTGGTTGGAATTAAAATTTATATTTTTCGTGATTCCTCTTAGTTTTTTCTCGATCACAAGCCTTCGTTAAGCCTAGCCAAGCCGAAATATTATTTGAGTATCTTTGGAGTCAGATACGAGATTGACGCCATATATTCCCTCACTCGTAGAACTTGAGGGGCCTCTCTAAAATATCTGCGTCATTTTAACTTTTCAACACGTGACGTCTGTCCTTCCTTTCCCATAAACTGGGTTTCCTCCTTCTCCACAAACTCATGATGGTTAACTTTACTGCCTTGGCATAAAGTAGTGAGCCTCTTGACATAAGTTATTGCAAAACTTAAAGTTTGATTCACGTATAAAGCTACTTTGCTAGCAAGTGTGTTTTGTACTGTATTCAATTTATTATAGAGATGAGGAATTTCAAATAAAACTGATTTTAACAATCAATTTGATTACTTTAACTCTGAAATTAATCAAAATTGAATAATCAATAAAGCATAAGGATTTTATAACTATGTTTGTACATTTCATTCTGAAGTTTAGTTACAGGGTTATCTAACCAGTTATTTTGAAAATATTCTATGGCCAGGGCTCATGGCAATCGTGTAAGGCAAAAGCGGCAACCTTTGATGTGAGTGGCGGATGAGATTTTGGGAGCAGGCCGCAGGCCGGAGTGACAAATGAAATCCTTAAAGGGACCATATATATACTAGAATACATTTAACAAGAATTTTATTGAAAATCATAGAAATCAGTGAGACGGCTGGTGTTGCTTGTATGAAGAAGTGTTTCAGTGTCCGGCTCGATGGATGAGGTAGAAAACAGAAGAAGGTCAGTTAGGTGGCGGTTCGAGAGTTGTCAGTGAAGGTGAAACTTCGTGTACTTCATTTTGGAGAAGAGCTCTTTGCCTCAGTAAGTGCTGCCAAGCATCGCCACGATGCATTGAACAAGTGCAATGTTAAACGCATATCTTTGATTCATTATTAACTCATTTTCACTGCCAGACGTAAAACTCATTCCACTTTTCTTTCTACAAGTCTACTGAGACAGATACTGGTCGGCCCAATTTTTTTAGAGGGGGGGGGGGGAGACTACGCGGGCCGGTTTGAAATATTAATGCCGAGCAAGGTGGGTGGCAGGCCAGACGCTAGGCCCTCGCAGGCTATATCTGGCCCACGAGCCGGAAGTTGCTCACACCTGTTGTAAGGAAAATAACATAAAACAGAATAACAGTAGAACGAAATTATGTAACCATTTAATATAGACTTGCTGGTTAAATACTTTCCCAATTTCCTCATTGCTAAATGAACTTCGCATTATGATTCGAATTCTTCGCTATGACTTATTTATTTCAAAATAATATACTCTATCTTAAAACTGAGAAATCGCTCCTTGCTTTCCCTAGTCCAAGAGGCGTAATCAGAGCAACTAATATTAAGTTGCTTTAATAAAGGTTTGTAGCTCAAGATCCAATCAGTCCGTCAAAACTCGTCGATCAGGTGAAAATCCAATGTGTTAGGGCCTAGTCACACCAATCGCTGGCCGGTTGCAGTTAGTCCTTGAAAGTCGCTGGTAGTCGCTAATAAGGTCGTAGCTGATCGGCCGAGAAAGTGATCTCCGGTGGTTGTCGTTGTTACATCGAAAACCACCTGCGACCTGTTTGGACCGCAAAGATTCCTCCAGAGTTCGTACACCTGACGAAGATCGGTCGAACACTGGTGACCGATCGGAGGACAACCGGTGGCTGGTCGGTTGGCTACAATTAACCGTTAAAATGGTGGTCGCCGACTGGTGGGCGTCCAGTCGTAGGTGGTAGCCGATCAGACGTACATAGTCGCAGGTGGTCGGTGACCAACCAGGAGCTGTTAAAACTGAGTACAGGGCGATTGGTCGCTAATTGGTGGGCGAGTGGTCGCCCATTGATTGGCAAGTGGTGCGCGACTGATCAGCCACTGGTCTCAGTGGGAGTTGCTGTTGCAGTTAAGACATCTGGCAACTGGAGGCCGACCGCTCTACCAGCATTCAAAATCGACCCGGATCGTAACGCTCGCAAACTCTGCCTCCCTTTTGCGATTCAACGGTTGCTTCAGACGATACAGGAGAAGGATAACTGCAATGATCTCCTGCTGTTTTTGAAGTGCGCGTTGTGCGAATATCACTAGATGGTGAGGGGCTAGTGGAGTGGCCATGGTGTTGACCCTACTGAGATAGACAGAGGTGTGTGCGGGGCCACCACAAGCCGGCCTTTATATAGGGTCATTATAATTTGACTACCGTTGGCCGACCACTACCGACCGCTCACCGATTGGTGGATCACCCATCGCCGAACAGTGAGCGACCTACGAAGAATTGTTGTCAAAGAGATGTGGTCGCCGGAGACCTGTCAGAAGTTTCATGGTTGTGACTAGTGGCCGACTAATCGGCCCCTGATGGCTGATTGGTGGCCGACTTGTGGGTCTCTAGTGGCCAACTGCTCGTAGGTTGTCGGCGCCCGATGTCAGGTGGCAGCCACACTGATCGACCCTCGGATGCCTACTAGTGGGCTACTAGTCGACCCTCGGATGCCCACTAGTGGGCTACTAGTCGACCTCTAGTAGCCCACTGGTCGCACGACTACTCGCCCACGACCTGCGACTACCTCTTTTTAGGTTTTCTGTCGCACACCAATCGCTTGATTTTCGGTCGCAGGTAGTCGGAAACAGGTCGTAAGCTTGGTGTGACTGGGACCTTACAGATTCATGAACATACCTGCATTAGCTTGTATTGAGATATGTAATTGTTAAATACACTTAAGAAGTTGTTATGGTAAATTTCAAATATCTAAAGATATTAATATTAAATTAACCAAAACATGTAATAAAAGTTTGTACACAAATCTCCTTCGCAGGCAGAGGCAATAGTAGGGTAAGATAAAAATGAGGTTGAAACAAGATCCAATAAATGGTAAAGCTCCTTGAAAATACCTGCGCGACCTTTGTATTTAGGTGTGTATTTTTGTTACATACAGATCACATTTGCATACATATAATATGCATTTTTATCTTCTTACAGATTGGAAAGATTATTTGTAAAATAATCTTTTGAAAGTTATTTCAAAGATATATTAATTAATAAATAATTATTATATTAAAATCAATTAAAGTAACCATACTGGAAACTCTTTCAAACATGGATACAAGAATTGACCAACGCTTTTCCATATAACTTTCGCATTCCACTTGGTGGAACCGTTCGCATCTCCAGCCTATAATTTTGTTTATGTGTTTAATAGGATTTGTAATTAGTAATAATCATACAAGGATTAGTCCACCATGACTCTTATGTTATTCCAATGGAAAATATGTCGTAGGGAAAGGAAAACAGTGTAATAATTCTTGTTATTCACCATCTAGTTTCAATGAAAATTTACGTGATTTGATAGCTATGCAAATATATACAGTGCCCATTTCATATATGAAAGGAATGATAAATGTTCTGCTAATTTTGTGAGTCCTAAAGACATACTTACTTCTTTGGTTACTCAAAAGACACCTTAATAGGCCTCGGTCAACTGTTGTATATCATGAATATATTAGGCCTATTTGGAAACAATATGACAACAATATTGCAGTTTTCATTCTGAAAAGGATAATGAAATGGGACAGGCTAAGGTTTACCATATGCATATTTGGAGATAAAATCAAGTTACGCAATTTTCTGCAATGGTACGCTTCTGTGTTATGTTATGAAGTTTAGGGGGATATAAAGCTATTCCTTTAAAATTTATACATACCATCCTCAACATATTCACCCTTTAAAAATCTAACTTGTTATTTTCCGAACACTGGATTAGTATAAAAATTAGGTAGGTTTTTCTACACTTTTATTTATCTGAGGTAAATGAAAATAGGTTAAATGAAAGCATAGGTATGAGACCTCGTGTAATCGCATAATACGCAACTCTCCTGAATCTATGAATAGTTTACATTAAAAACAGTCACACTCTTTTCTAATCTAATTTTGAAATAAGGCTCTGGTTCTAGATGGTCTACATCACGACTAGGCTAGAACAAAGGCGATTTTCACTATATATCGTACATACATGAAGTTCCTTAATAAGTATGTAGCAACTACTTTAATAACGAGATATTAACTATAGAAATTAAGTGTATCCTTTTGATCAATTTAAAGGTAAACAAATAAATAAAACAATTACACGTTTTCCAATGAAGACTAAAAGGCAATGTTTTCAGTTCAGATTGGATAATTTTGTTAAATTAAATAGGCTCACATTTTCTCGTTTACGCTTTAAGGCAATTGTTTGAATAATAATGAGTCGCTGTGTACTGTGGACTTTGATAAACCAAATCCCGCCAACGCAGGTCTGTCTAGGCTAGGTGTACACAGGAAATCAACGATGGTATTGCTACCCTTTGTAATCAGATAAGCAAAGTGTCATCATATAGAAAAGCGCCTATATCTGAGGACGATAATCCAAGACCAGGTTGTAAACAACCGCTGACCTGCTGTGCCCACTACAGATGTACTGCGAGTCATGAAGACCAAGTTCCTGTTTCACTTCGTTGTGTTTATTGCGGTCAGAAACGAGGGGCACGTTATGTCCCCATTTATATTCTCGGGAGGCCTCTGTGTCTATACGGAGTATATGATGTCTCTGGAGGGATGGCATTGATATGGATCCAGGAGGTGGCGGTTGGACGGCCTTGCGTGTTGAGGACTCTGTACCATGCAAAACACGCAGTAGAACCCAGCCTTGACTGTCAGACAATTTGTGGGTCGTTGTTGAGAGAGAAACCAACCATTTTTCTTGCAATTAAACAGGGGCACCTTCAAAAAGCTCTGAAGCAGGTTCCGAGTTCGCTTGGAACCCGTGGATGAGGATTTCGCCCATTTCTTTAAATAAAATAAATAGTAAAATCCTTCAAGTCATAACATATACTTTTTTTAAATATAGTAATATAAATGAACTCTCTATGGGTTATTTTGTTTTATTTTAAAGTTGGGTGACAAACTCTGTATAATTCGTCTGTTACAAGTGAACCCATATAAAAGGCACCCACTCAATGTCCTCTTTTATGCAGTTGTCCACTCTCCCGCCTCCAAATCCAGCATGAATACCTGAGGTGATATCTTCTTCCAATGCATACTTTTCCACTATACAAATCCCGTCGCTGTTTCTTGTGAGCCGCTTTCGCTCTATCCTTTTAAACACCACATCGTTCTCTAGGCTCTCTTGCGCTGAAATTTATTTACCTACCTTATACTCTCACACTGATCTATTGAAGGCATGAACTGCTGACATTTTCTTCCACCATATCAATGCTGATCGAATTATGAATTCGGTGGTTTATTTGTCTTGAAACTCTCCATCCTCCACAACATGCAACCCGACAAAGTTAAATGCGTTTATTCGGCGTACTTTATCGTGTCACGTCTTAATTTACCCACATGATCTTATACACTGAACCCAATTACTCAGTTTTCTTACTATTAATTTTCATTTTTCGATCTTTTAATGCTTCTCTTCTCTCAGGTAATTTTTTCGATATTCAAAAGTTGTCGTCAATCAATAAGATATCGTGCGTTAAGTGACTAACCTAGGGGCCTATCCCTTGATGTCCATCACCTAACGATCCCTCAAACAGTAAATAAGTTCGATAGACCTAAGTCGCGTGCTCTCATTTGCTCTGAATTATAACCATATGAGCTTATGACCTTCAAAACTTTCAATAATTTCCTGACTAACCTTGGGAAGACCTTAGCAATTATCTGATTCGAAGATAAATGTAAAACAACATAAGGGTTTCAAATTTTGTTAGAATCGGCTGAAAAGATACGATGTTATTGCCAGAACCTAATGGAAAAGTAAAACAGGTACCATCCGACCGACTGACCTACGGACCGACATAATAACCTATTGAGTCACTTGCACGCAATTAAAAATATATGGGCTCTTTGTAACACACACACACACACACACACTGCTTTCACTTGGCTACTCACTCATTCATAAATATCCTCTTACATTCTTTTGTGAAAAAACTTTCCTTATGCTTCCCACCTTCATGCTTGACTAATCGAGCATAAACTCTCACTAAATCAACAGAATCTATGTTAAACTTCTTTTGTTTTTCACATTCCCTTTCTCTACCACACAACAAGCAAATAATGCTTGATTTTCCTTCTTCTAGGAATGAATCCAAACTGCTCCTCATTCACTATTATCTCTCAACTTACTCTTGCCTCTCTCTCTTTATATATATATATATATATATATATATATATATATATATATATATATATATATATATATATATATATATGCATATATCTCTCATGAGCTCGAGAGAATGATGAAATAAATCCAACTTCACCGGAATAATTTTTCTTCAGACAAATAAATTATTCCGTTTTCTCTTTCCTGCGGTAAAGTTGGATATATATATATATATATATATATATATATATATATATATATATATATATATATATATATATATATATATATATACATCTTTCATTATTTTCATTTCTTCAATCTTTATTACTTACTTTCCAGTTATTTCATTGATAATTTTCTGTGTGATACAGCCTCGTTTCTAGATCGCTTTAAATTCAACAAGAAAAATCTCCCTCTGAGGGAAAAGCTTTCGTTTGTTCCGCTCTGCCCAAGATGAAAGTGGTGCGAATGCTTCTTATTCTCTAACCTCGGCAACGATGACCAGCACCCGGCTCAAGATGGGCGAGCACATGTGCCCCAGGTGATCTCATCACGAATTTGCATAAAGGATCTTTGTCCGAAAAAGTCTCTCAGCACATTTAAGTTAAATTAAGTGCAAATCTTCTACTATAACCATCGTGAAAACCCACATTACTCATAAACACATAGATAACATTCATGCCCAAAGTATGTTTCTAGTTGACAAATTTAGGAACGATTTATATAAACGCTTTTATTTTTTCACGCTCGGTAAAGGCTTGCGACCATTTATTTACCTTACACCAACTCGGAGCGACAAAGTCTTTCCCTCCCTGGTAAATTAGATTGTTCTAACTTAATTGTTCATTTCGATGAATGCAAGCTAAATTATTAACTAGTAGAGGATATTATAACAAACTACTAATATGATAATTCGAATCTATAATCTTGCTGGATCTTTAGATTTCATAGCATTATAAGGAAAGCGAAACAACTCTAAGTAATTTCGTATTGGGTGAAGACGACAGAGAGTTCTTTTTCTGAATAAACATTGTTGATCGCCATTATAGCGCACGAAATAGCTCCAACCTTATGATAGGAAACCCTAGAGTCAACTGAATTTGCTGATTGTTAGATATTTTTTTTGGCGATTTGATCCGTCTTTGATGTTATAGTGGATTAAGGCGCTTACAAGTCAAAGTTGAAATGAGTAGTAGTTCGCCTCCAACACCAGAAAAGGTTATAGTGATGTTTTGTTTGGGAAATAACTTAAAACAATAAAAATCACATATGATTGTTAAGGAAAACCTACAATTTCAGTTGACTTCACTCTTGTTATACGAATATGGTCTCTCCTGATACAATTTAATCTCTTGAACTGAATGAAATTATGACAAAGTAAGATCACATCACTTAAGCTTTTACCTTTGTTTATAAATGTGAAGGAAATATTATGGTGAATTTAAACTTTCACTTGTTTTGTTTGTACCTGATGAGTAACTTACAGTTGACAAACCAATCTTTACAAGTGTAAGATTGAACCTGGAATCAACCAATTAATAAATTAAAAGGGGATTAATTCGCACTTAATCGGAGGTGACCATAAATTAAATCGTAGTTGATAGAAAACAGCTATTCTTGACTACTGATAGGCGCAACATAAGTTTGTGTGGAAATTTGCAGCTTTCTATAATTTAAATAAAATAACTATATTACAAAAGGACAAATAATAGGAGAAATATTTTGGAAATAAATTAAATCTCTAATTAAAGATTTAATTTACTTATAAAATCTGGATATACAATTTATGACTTGTACTTATTTGAGAATCCTGTAATATTTGTCATACAAAAGTAGCAATTAAAAGCATGATTTGTTGGCTCGAGCCCCGTATAACATACAGTACAAGATTTGTGAGGTACCCAGGGTTTATCTTGGTGAGCAACATTATAATATACCTAAAATAATAATTGTATGCAGGTTTCACTCTTTTAGCTAAATTTTTCCGCTGGTTTCTTGGAATATATCTTCCACAGATATAACAAAAGTTGTCTGGGCTATTTATACATCTTCGCCGATTCATGTTTTCAACTTAGTTTGTATATATCCTGTTATATACTTTTGTACAATCTTATTTCATTTACAAATAAATTGAGAGATAAATCTGAAAGAAAAATGTAATTAATCACTGTATGTAAATACCATTTCAACACCAGTACTATAATAGCTAAATTTAGTAACGTGATAAGCAGGAGTGTAACGCAGGAACCAAACACAGATAACATATCCTCTCACTCACGTAGCCGAAGCAACACGGCCCATATATGTAACTAAAGAGTATGTGCGTACCTCACGTACCTGATTACAGATTATGAATCGGCATACTTGATTCAGTATAAATCACAAGCTAACAGGCAAGTAGCGAAATCATTGTTGACTAGTATAATGAAAGATAACTGAACCAATACGCACACTTTGATTTGATGCCTTCCTCTTAATTAATAGTTTTCTTTTTCTAAAGAGAAAAAAGATAACTTATAGCAAAAATTATCTTTAGCATGAAATGAAAAGTTAAAATTAGTTAACTAACGAACACACGAAAATGATACGATTTATATAAAATACTGGCAATTATCCAAGGAGGAAAAAATAAAACAAACTCTTAAGTAGAAAGTTTGAGGGACACATATTAATTAGATTTATTTTTTAAACGTGGGAATATTTAAAAATTATTCCAACTTACAGATTTAGGGAATCATAAAAACTAGGCGTGACGTGGTAAAATTAATAATTCAATAAATTATAATTTATTCTATCTCGGAAACTAATTTTAAAATTGTCTTCATCAAAGTTTATTTCAAATAGAAATTGATGCTCTATGCACAGGAGTACGAGCACCGCTTACAATAAAAAACTCGGTTTTCTTCCTATCATATTTAATAATAATGAAATTGAGACAATGACTTGAACTGGTAGAAACCAACGAGATCCTCTTGGACAAAAAAGAACACTGAAATAAAATTTATATTGAGAATAAAAATATAAAAAATATTATGTGCAATTCGTTCTCTTTTCTGATTTAATCGTTTTGCTTTAGTATATAGGACTTGTATTCTATGAGGCTTAAAGACTTCTAGATATACTCGTATATACAAAAATACCAGATAAAGGTTTGTGCTACAGATTCCACTCGAATAATGTGCACTAGGCCCCCCCAAAATTAACTAGAACTCCCTGCCCAAGCATTTTTAATCCACTTCGTCTAGTAAAACAACTAGGTTTTATTTAACTTTTATTTGTTTGCGTTCTCATTTTTTTAAATGCAGGCAAAGTTGTATTGTTTGAGGAATATGGAGTTAAACACCTAAGAACACGTTTCTCAGCCTGGTTTTCATTGCTTATTTTTCTTTCTCCCATCTTTTTAAGTTTCGAAATGATCCATGAAACGGTCAAAACTGAAAATAAAATGCTTAGGGAAGTTTAAATTACATACGAAACAAGCTTTTAAATCTATTCTAAATTAAATATTAATGGTATATGATGCTGATCTTTAAAAAGCAGATATAAAAATCAGTTTTTCAGAATAGTGAATGTTGTCGCTGTGGGAAAAGGTAACTTTCAATTTTATAATATTACTCTATGATAGTACTAGAGGTGTTCGAAGAAAGGCTACAAAAAAAATAATTGTAATAAACGCTTGATATTAATACTAAATTAGAAATGATTAGCTGTCTTTGCTAGGAAGAGGAGCTGGCCTTATTTAGCGAATAAAAGGAGGTTGCACTAATTTCTGGTCTCTTTTAACATAATTAGTTCCAACCTCTTCTTTGCGCAAGCTACTTTCTAACCAAACATTTGGCAAACATTCTGGTAGTTATGCTCTACTTTATTTCCTTTTATATAAATTAATATCAGCTTCTATACATTAGATTTGTCCAGAACTGAGCAAGAAAACCTCATTTCATTAACTCACAATATAAAAAATATGTACATAAAGGGAATGTTTGGATTTCTGGAAATTTTTCCTTCCTTCCTGTATCAAACCAATTATTCTCAATTTAAATGACTCACAAATTTTTAACATTGCCTTCACCTCATTTTCAAGTGCCAGGAAGTTTTCGTTCTGTAAAGATATCAAAGCCTGCTTCTTTGGAACTTCCAATTAGAATGCGGGGGAAGGGGGAAAATGAATCTTAGTTATCCCAATATTTTCTACCACCGACTAAGATATTATCTTTTTATAATTGTTAAATTAAGTGTGATTGGTATAACTGACTGTTAGGAGCCTGTGTTTGGGTCTAGATTTTTCTACTCTTTTAATACTAAAATATACGTGGATTTACAGTCTATAATGTTATGGCATTTACAGTGGAGACATCCAATTGAATGTAAGATCCAGACCCTGACTCTCTACAGCTTATGACACCCGTACCATTTTCTACCTAAATTGCGGGTACATCAAGAGACTGTCGATAATATTTAAATAATTTTACGTTAACTCATCTATATATGGATAGAATTAGGTAACTTTATAAAATACTTTGTATTATAAGAACTTAAAGATTCTTATGTATGTTTTAGTGATTATGTTAATAAATATCCAAAATGTTTATTCTTAAAATTGAATTAAACTTGGTCACAAAAAGGTTTGGCAGTTATCACTTCTGGAATGTGCGCACAAGCTGCATCATTTCACATTTGGCCGGGGGAATCGGTTGCGTTACAAAGGCTCATGTATCTTAATTGATTCTTCTGCACAAGATGAGATTAAATGAAATTACCTTCTCACCTTTCACAGGAGAAGTTGTTGTAAATAATTTTTTAACATCATAACAACATTTTTTCGCAAGAACTAATTTTAAGTTTTTCCTTTTAACATTTGGAACTCTGACTAGGAAAATAAAAACGGGTTGACGGAGGTTTGACGTTTATTAGAGGAGAATGAAATTAAGCAGCCCGACAACTTAAATTCTAACTCCATAATGAAAGCGATCATTTAGTAGTTGCTACTAATTTATGGTTTTGCCACACTAACTTCTAATTCTATTTTCTGTGGAGAGAGAATAAAATTCAAACCTAATTTTAACTTGCAACTCTAAGTTGAATGTGCTGGAAGCTTTTCATCTATAGAAGGGAGGACAAAAATAAGGTAAACATTTTGAATCTATTAGCCAATCTAAGTACTAAAACTATGATATTGCTACACTAGGAATTAGATCAAATCGAGACTGCACCAAATTCTCTAATTTACTTATTCAATTTCTTTTCCAGCTAAGATTGCATTACTTTATTTTTCTCTCTCCATAATTTGATACCAAAATATTTGCCTATCGAATATTTGTTTCAAAATACAGTATTAGTTTTATATTAGCAAAATAAAAACAAGAAAATACTTGTCCATTTTTGGTGTAAAAAAGGACAAGTAATTAAGAAAAAGGAATAAAACAACGTATTGTGAATCATGAAGTTAATTGTTGAAATGATTGTCCCTTTAAGGCCACATAAATTTTTCTAAATATCCGTACAATATATTGCCTCTATCACCATGAAGAATAAGTTGGACGGTTTACGCTTACTTCTGTACAAATCGACAAGGTCGTACTCACATTTATCGAGATCAATTAAATCGTTTGTGACAAACCGTTCGTCACATTTTCTCGAATGACTTGATCTAATGGACCTCCGTACGCAATACCTATCACTGTGCTATGAGAAGGGGGCTCACTGCCAATTCTCCATTTTGATTTTCTTTCTGTACTTATATTGTTGTTGTTCTATTATTTTTTTTAAAGTCTCAGATTGTTAAATACTCTTTATTTCTGGGACGGTGGTCTCGTCCTTCGCAATAAGATGAGCTTCTTCCTTTGATTAAAATTAAGGTGTGTCAGACTATTCTATAGTCCAATGAAAGTTCGTTTTAAATATAGGTAAATAGTTTATCCTCATCGCTATTTTTTCCTTCAAAGTATAACCTTAACCAATGGACATGGTACTAATAGTTAAACACGAGCTGGCTCGTTACACCTCATCCCTTGTAATCGGGACGAGTTCGTAATCACAGACTTGTGGACTATTTGACCTCTTAGAATAGGCTGACCCTTTCCTTTTTACTTGACTCTATTTTGTGTTGGTTGCATACATCAACACTGTGGGAAGCAACCTACCCCCCTTCGGACACCAGAGGGGTTGGGTCTGGCTGACCTCGAGGGCTGCCCTCATCTTGAAATGCATGTACCGTGTAATAGCGCATTTTGATCAGAGCAGGTTGAGAGTATACCAAGCGTGGTGTGCAGGATGCTCTTTACTTGATTGATGCATAGGGTGAAGGCTTGGGCCAGACCCAGGCATTTCCTGACGTTGGCAGTTGGGCCCAAGATGATCACATCGTCGAGGTAGTTATAGGCCAGTCAACCAATCTTCTTGGCCCAGTTGTTATAAACGGCAGCCAGGCACGCTTGCATGATGTAAGGATTCTAAGGAAATCCCATGGCGAGCCATGTGAAACGGTACTTGATGCCATTTATCACAATGCCGAAGTATCTTCGGGCTGCCTTGTGCAACGAGATATGGTAAAACCCGTCCATTAAGTTTATCTTAATGGCCTTGGTGCCCTTAGGGGCACCTTGGAGCACTTTCTTGACGGAGGGGAGTCGTAGAACTTACTGATGACACTCATATCATATATAGTCCTAACACTCCAATTAGGTTTGGCTATGGAAAAAATCCGGTAGGAGTGGGTGACCACTTCACTTCTTTCGATGATGCCGTGCTGCAGCAATTGATTCACAAGGGGAAGGACGCGTAGGGGTGACGCAACCCAGCTTCTAGAACCCTTTTCAATCTAAAAACGGACACCGTTCTTCTGTGCTGCCTGGATGATATGATTGATGGGAGGTACAGACGCCAGGGAACCTGGGGGAAGAAGGTCGAGTCAGGCGTCAGGGTCCATAACTTATTGTGGTTCGAGCGGTTCTATTCCAGGGCTATCCCATTCCATGCGGTTGTCTCCTGCTTCTTGTTCATTGCCCTGGTTATCCAAGTTCTCTTGTTGGTTGTCGTCGTTATTCTTGTTAGTGTTTCGTCCTGCGACCGGGCGCACGATGTTAGTGAGGTCATTAATGATGTTCCAGAGGATGTCCCCCTCTTTTGAAGAATGACTCGAAGAACCTGAGGAAGGAAGAGGAGAAGGGGGGGAGAGAATAATGAACATGGGGACCACGGGGCCTGGCATGGGGATATGGGAGATGACTTCCAAGGCTGGGGGAGGGTTAGTGTCACGGATGTCTTGACCGCTAAGTTGGAACAGGAGCATGGTATGTAGAAATATTTAAGCATAGATTCAAATGGAATCACCAGAAACTATAAAGGAGAAATTGGAAAAAATTCAATCCACGCTGAATGTACATGAAATCGTTAAAGTTCAGAGATAGAGATACGTGTTCAAAATCGTGGGTGATAACAACGAAATAGCATTCAAATAACTTGATACACTACTCATTGCATTCTACATGAGTATCACACAATCTACCATTCAAAGAAGCGCATTCATATATATATATATATATATATATATATATATATATATATATATATATATATATATATATATATATATATATATATATACATATCTGGTTAGTCTGCTTTACCAAGGATGAACAAATCACTATGAAATGTCACATGAATGACAGATTTTTGCTAGAAATGTCTATCAAAAAATGCAAGAATACGTCCAAACATCATTAACTGCGTAGTACCACTCCAGACTATGCATTTTCATGCACTAAAAGAAAATATCTCCTAAAAAAGAAAGAAAGGAAAAACCAGGGAAAAGCAAATGGATAAAGCAACACATCATAGGATGTTTCAACCAAAATATTCACACAACAAACGAGTATGGAAACACAAGACAATATATAGGGAAATTTTTACGTAAAAATACTTACCCGCATTATACACGCAAATACACGCAAGATAGGGAGCCCAGGAAATAAGCTGCTGCACACAATGTGATGGTAAATGAAAATGGACTCGAGCCAATGAAGTTCTCCACAGAATTTGACCCTTTGGCGATCTTGAACATGAATATAACAGAGAACACATCCAAAGAACTGATCGAACAATCTAAAAAAAACAATGACCAAGAAGACGATACAAACACAGATGAAACCGTATCAGAAACCAGCATCGAGGAATTCAGTCAGAAAAAAAGAGAAGCCAGAAGAAAACCGCAGAAGAAAAGGAAATCTAAATCAAAAGGAGTACAACCCCAAGCGAACAATCAACTGCGGCATCGCCTTTAACCTTTCATGTAGAATATATGTGTGGACGAGAACAAAATGAAACAAAGAAGAAAAATGCTGAACCTAACCCCCCAAGACTATGATTACATGGATAAGATACCTAAGAAGTTACCCACTATAGACAGACGGAAATCAGAAATTATACGGATAAATAAATACAAACGGCTGCAAAAATAATAAATAAATTTACTGATTTTTTTTAGAAAATTAGACCCTGATATACATAATATTAATATCAGGACACGGAATTGAATTAGAGATAAAATAATGAATATATGGAACTACAATATCCTATTAACTAAGCCAGTCAAAATAAATTACCGCTTAGAACCCGTAAACATACCAATAAGTGACCACATGGCAATCCTGCTAAGAGTAAACCAGCTATCCATACAGTACCAATCAAATGAATGGAAGGTATGTTATCAGGCAGACTAGAAAAATATAAAGAACTCCTTATAGGTTGTGAACTAAAGACACTAAAAGAAACGATAGTAGTAAAAAATTGACGAAGAGCTCAGTGAAATAAGAGGAAGATTGATAAAAGCAGATACTATGGCAAACGCGAAAAAAAACTGACAGAACCCTTCTAAACCACATATGGTCACCTGAATTGATAAATAATAAGGTAGAACTAAGAGTCACTTTAGAAGAAATAAGAAGAGAAGGCCCAAGCCAAGAACATTATAAGGAACTAAGAAGGAAGAAGAGAGAGCAAAAGGTATTAAAAGTTGAAAAAGAAGAATAAAAATAAAAATAGAACAGACTCCTTTATAAGATAGATGAAGTAGGATTGCCCAAAGAGTTTTGTAAATTGGTGAAGAGAATGAATGACAAGCTAGCAAAGGAAAATATTAGAATTGAAGATGAGAGAAGAAACCAACCGGAAGACGAAGCCGACGGTGAAAGTGTATTTAGAGAACCATGGAAGAACGTTTTAAGATCAGTGAAGAACAAAATGATAACTTCGAATTTCACTTTGAAAATTATATTACAGAAGAACTCAATCATATAATAGAAACACCCCAAAGGAATTGATGCCAACATAACGATCGAAGGGCTTAAAAGAACAATAAACAGCCTTAAAAAGAAAGCACTACGAACATCAGGATCAATGCGGAAAAAATAGGTTAGGTTGAAGAAACTAATAACATCTTGGAAGAAGTGAAGAACGATTTTATTGCATAACTGAATGGAGGCTACTTTCAGGCAAGCTGAAGGTGGTGCAAATGATTTTCATACCAAATGCTGGAAACTCAACCTTCCTGGTAGTTAACTACTAACCTATTTCGCTACTACAATTCATCGCCAAAGTATAAGAAAAGAAACTAAAATTCAGCCTCGAGGTAAAGGACCTTAATATTGACTACCAATTCGGATTCAGGGAAAAAAATAGCACGGACATTGCACAATGTGTAATAATGGAAAAGTTAACAATGGCAAAGAGCGAGACGTTTCTAAAGCTTTCAAAAAAGTTTGGCAGAAGAGTACCCAGTACAAAATACTACAACTATCATGAAACAATAAATTTTAGAGAATACCCGCACACCTACGGATAGATACACGTATAAAGACAAAGAAAGTCACCATGGGGAGAATTTTAAGCTTGAATCCGGGAGTCTCCAGGGAGGGTGTTTGACTTCAGTATTTACGTTATCTACAAATCAGACATTCGCCCTCAAGTAATCGAACGATTTAAGAACAAAATTTGCGGATGTCATAACACAAGCGATTATATCACCGTCCAGACACGGCAAATTCCAAGCGTGAAAAATGGCAGGAGAAAGTACGAAGGATAAATCAATATGAACAGAGAAATGGCTGAAGAAGGTACGAAGGATAAATCAATATAAACAGAAAATTAGCAAGAATACAGAGAAAGTCCAAGTTATACCAGTCTACATACAAAGAGGTAATAGATATATAAGTAGACTACGGAAGATACAAATAAAGCAAAGAATGTAAAGTGTTGGGTCTAACCATATCTAAATATGTTTAAAGAAAGAACATAATCAACACAAAAAAAAGGAAAAATTAAACTAAAACTACTATATTAACTAAAATTTCTCAGTAAAAAAACAGGAAGAAAATCAACAAATCAATAATCCAACCCACACAATTCTATTCGAAAAATGCGATGTGCACTCTATGAAGAAACAACCTTATAAAATTGCAGAGGATCCAACAAAGAAATTTATCTGATAAAAGTCAAGAGAAGGAGAGAAAGAAGAAAAGAGGAAGATGTGCATAGAAAATCAAGCATTTATCCCTAAGCAATTTAATAAAGAAAAGAGCAAAGGTAGTCATTGAAAAGTCGCGAGATGAAATTGGCGAAACTCTTAGCCAATAAAATAGCACAAAGGGCTGGATAGGACAACATTGACTGTTGTCAAGTAACAGGACGGCAATGGATGGAGCGAAAGAAGAGTAATATATTTTTACATAAGGAACTTAAATACAAAGTCTAAATACAAGAAGGAATAAAGCCCGATTAAGATAACCGATTAAGACATTATCATAAATACAACGCTATTTCTTGCTGGTTCCTTTGCATTTCGAAGATGGTGAGTGATTTTGATCATTTTTCTATAACTAGACCTCAAGAATATAATCGTTTCTTTAGATTGCAAGGCACATCTTACGTAAAATTATTTCAAAATGCTTAACTTTGTGTTATCTTCATTCTCATGAATCTAGACTATCCCCATATGTATGTATTTGCATATCCAGGGTGGGGCAAAGAATGATTTTGCGGCCATGTATTCCTGTTTCGCAGCGAGACAGGCAAAAATGAGCTTCCCATTCTAGTTTCGTTTTTCCGTGCTCTGATTACAGCTGGAGTGAAGATCTATATTGAAGTATTCTCTTTTACATCAGAGAAAGTGTTGAGTTTTCCCAGCTTAGGTAGAAAAACTTGCTTTAGAGTGAGCAAGAAAAATCTGCTTCCTGAATATTCGCCGTAAGAACACGCGGAATCTGACAAATGCAACATATACGTCATTCTAAACAAAGAAGAATATAGCAACAAACTGAATACCATCCTAAGTGACACCATTAAATGTAAACGCATAAAAAAAGATCTAACAGAAGACTTAATAAAGAAAATAAAGGGACAAATAACTAAAGCAAATCCACTCATCGGGGGACTGCACTTCCAAAAGATCCTCGGTGATTACACACCAAGATAGCTGTATGGCAATGTAAAAATTAATTAGCCGCACAACCCATTAAGGCTTATTATCTCTCAAATCACGACGTCTACGTACCGTTTAGCTAAAACCCTAAATGCATTAATAAAACCGTACATTCCTTCAAAATATAGCATAAACTCCACGGAGGAATTCATCGACATAATCCACGCAACAAGACTGGCAGGATTAATATCATCCATTGACGTAGAAAGCCTGTTTTCGATCGTGCCTATCGCTCAGACCATCGACATCATTATCAGAAACGTGTACCATCATCCTAAAATGTCTCCTCCAAATCTAGATTAAAACATCTTAAAGAGCATGTTACGTTCATGCACAACAGAGGCGCCGTTCAGGACACCGGACGGTAATCTATACACGCAAGTAGATGAAGTGGCTATGGGATCACCCTTAGGGCCGACCTTCGCCAACTATTACATTGGTAAATTTGAGGAGAGATTATTGGACATCATGGAAAATAAGCCACACACATATTGCTAATACATACGTAGATGACATCTACATCAACGTCCAAAACGAAGAACATCTGCTAAACATCAAGCAGAATTTTGAGGAGAACTCCGTGCAAAAATTCACTTAGGAATTAAGCACGGATAATAAACTCCCTTTCTTGGACATTGACGTTCAAAAGATCAATGGCAGCTACATCAGTAAAGTACATAGGAAAAGTACGGACATGGAAAAATGCCTTAATGCGGAGATCGAATGCCCTGAAAGGTATAAAATAAGCGAAACCGTCTCATACATACGCCGAGCTTATAAATACTGCTCTACGTGGGAACTTTTCCACCAAGAGATTGCACGAGTAAAACTAATACTCGTGAATAATGGTTTCTCAAAAAGCATGATTGGCAAACAACTCCAATCATTTTTAAATAACCATTACAAACATGCGAATAAAACTGAAGGTAATCAGGGAGAAGTAAACAACATCAAAGGGTATTACAGAAACCAGATGTCCACGGCCTATAAAATAGATGAAAAGAACATCAAGGAAATTATTAACCGTAACATTAAGGTTAAAATTCAAACGGATAAAATCCATCTCATCATTTATTATAAAACAAAAAAAGCTAGCAATCTCCTGATGAAAAACAACATCTGCCTAAACCCCTTTGAATCTCAAGTCAACCAACATAGTTTACGAGTTTATCTGCCCCGATAAAGACTAATATTATAATAACTCAAAATATATTGGCATAACAACCACTACACTTTCCAGACGTTTAACTATGCATCTGAAAAGCGGAAGGCCTAAGAATCATATGGAGAGTGCTCATAATATTAACGTAACGATAGATATGCTCGTTGATAAAATCATAATTAAAAGAAAAGAGGTCAATAAAGCAAGGCTGAACATCCTAGAAGCGATATTAATAGATGAAGATAAGCCGGCCATCAACAGTCATGCGACAAGCTGGAATCGCACATTAAAACTATTTTAAAATTACACTCACAAGAGTGGCCCATTTCCTCTAACGTTACGTTTAACCAGGGCGGAATAAATACCCGTTAAAAATTGTTTTCTTTCACTCTGTCAGATCCTCACTCCACTCATTACATCGGTAAAGGAGGCAAGAACATTTCAAAATGCTCCGAAGATGATCGAATAAGATCGAAAGCTTAGCAATTTAGTTAGTTTTTTACCAAACATATTCAATTTAAAAAAAGATGAATACTGGACAAGTAATCCACCATCTACAAGATGCAATAAAAAAAAATTAGAAGAAGAGAAAGTTGCCAAAGAAAATTAATTAAGGCAAAATACATAATGGTCTTCAAAAATAATTTCATTCAGGAAAGATTGCTATCCAACTATATAAATATATATATATATATATATATATATATATATATATATATATATATATATATATATATATATATATATATAAATAATTAAACCACATTCTCCGAAGACAATTTAATTCAGAACAGTTTTTGTGTATCTCACACCATTTTTCAACTGACACTAGATAGAAAATATAAGAAAAAAATGCATACAAGCATAACAGGTCGTGAGATATCCCCTCTTTTATCCCCAATCCCCAACTTGTGGCTAATCTGGAGGCGGGGGAGGGTTAAGCCTAAACATACTGAAGGGCTGACATTTTACTATTTTATTTATTTGCTTTCTTATTACAGGATTAAAAGAAAATTGACCCTCAGATAGATTTAAATTAGGAACTGACGATATCAAGCTCGATTCTATGATTCTTCTCTTAACATAGTTAGCCGATTTAAATACCATTTTACTTCCATTGAAATCGATCGTATGATTCTTGTCTCTAACATGGCAAAATATTCCACTGCTTTTGCTGCCCACTCTAATATCTCTTTTGTGTTCATACAATCTCTTGTCTAGATTTCTCCCCGTTTCCCCTATATAAACTTTATGGCAATCTAGTATGAAAGACTGCCTCAAAAACAAGAAATTACCTATGAGGAAGATGGAAGGGGGAAGGTACAGATTCACATTAAGAATTACAAGAAGCAGGTAGTAAGGTCAAACTGAGAATACGGAAATGGTAACAGATTAAAAGAAATGGAGATAGCCTAACGAGGCAGATTATAAGACACGATGAGCAAAAAGTGGCGAAAATACAATGTACATAACAGGGCAGTGACAAATAAAAAAGAAAATAATTAAATAAATAAATAATAAAAAATTGAAATAAAATTGTGGCCACATAACTAAGGATTGTATATAAAAAACTAAGAACAAAAGTCAGAACTAATTTGTTTAAGTATTAATCTTTTAATTATAGCATCTATTTTATATAAGCCAGGGAAAAGGCTAAAATTATCACATTGGCTTATAAAAGCACATTCAATGATATTCCTTTTTATAGGGTCATTGGAACGATAAATAAATTTTGCTGAGTATCAGTTAATTAGATGGTCCTTATCTGACATATAGACAAAGAAAGCACTAAGAATCAAGTCTGGCAAATTAGATCATTTCATATATATATATATATATATATATGCCTTTTTGGGGTTAAATCGAAGAGTGTTTGAGAGTCCTTTCAAAACAAATAATTTAGATTCTAAGTTGGCTAAAGATTAACACGTAGCTGGTACCCGTTCAAGGTTGCAAGAAAAAGACGCTAACAAAAATATACCATTACTATCAAATAAATAGAATTGAAATATATACATATACAAAATTCAAAGGGAATGATCCTACATGTGAATTTAAATGCTGGCACGGAACAGATCACAAAAGGGATAAATATGGGATTAGTGTTCGAGTTCAGGTACGAGATTAAAAAGGGCAATTTAATACTGGAGCTCACACAAATGATGGGATGGTTTGGGTAGACCAGATTATAGAATAATCTCTAAGCATCAACGATTGCAACTGCTTTTGTGTTCTTTGAAGGGAAGGTCCAGTCGTCGGGATACAATTACTGTGATGGAGAAGCTGGGTTACCTCACGGACGGATGAAGGAGCACACGTAGTTTAGCCTTCGGAGATGGACTTCTTCATCAAATTCTTGCTGATTGACTATGGCCTAGTTCACGGATCGAAGTCGCCGGTATCTCCGATCACGACGGGTGAGCGTGTCCTTTGCTCGTACGTGGTGTTAGGCGTAACAGTGCTGAGAAGGGCTGCTGTAATCCAGTACTACCGTACTACAGTGCTACCTGCTGAACCGACTCGGGGGTTTATATAGACGCTTAGCTGGTGGCTGGGATTGCCTGAACGAGAGTCTCCACGACTCGCAGGATCTTGGGGGTAGGCAGCGATTCCTTCAGTGAACCGAGATAAGGTTGGCTTAGAATGTTCGAACAGCTTCACTCTAAGTCGGAGTGCAAGATGATGGCTGTAAGAGTATGCGGGACGAGGAAAATTTTTCCACTAATTAAATGCAGCTGGGGTGCAATAAAACGGCGTGGCCAGCATCCTCGCTGTAGATCAGCCTCGCTTCCAATACTCCTGCGGCAATCTCGAGACAACGTGAGTACCAAAGGGCGCCGAGGTCGCCCTTCGACCTTATTCTTCTACATCTCCACCTATCCTGGAAGATTGCACTTTCGGAGTTAGGGGAGAAAATTGACATCCCCTTTGACCGATGACTTGGGAGGGAGTGTGATCTTCTACGCGAGCGGTCAAACGGGGGGGGGGATAGGAAAAGGGAATTCCTGACCCGACTTCGCGCAAGTGTACAAGTTAATTTCAACCGACTGCAGGTACATATGAACCGGAAAGGAAATTAATTATTACAGGTTTACTCCGACCATAAACGAATTAAGGGGAAACGTATTAAAAAAAATAAAAAGGGTATTTATAGACGAAGCTATACAAAGCAAATAAAATCAATAAAATGTATTTTTAAACTTACCTCATGCACAAATGACAGAGAAGATTACAGTGGTACATATATACATATAGTGTTGCTGGACCAGAATTCTAAATAATAACTTTATACATACAAGGGCGCTGTTCTTTATAGACGTACTCACCCCCCCCCCCTAATAAAATAACTACATATAGGGAGAAATAATTGTCTCATAACTTATATCTGGCTGGCGGTTACGTTATATAAAAAAATGGCAAATGGCCATGGAGCAATTACAATTACAATTTAGCAGGGCTCGTCGCCCAAAGATTACGGCTAGGGTATCGTTGATACAATTTTCGGATCCTTTCATATACAATATCTGATACTGAAATTTCTGCAATAATAGGCTCCATCTCATTACTCGGTCATTATGATGTATAATTTTACGGACGTATGTCAACGGGCCGTGATCGGTCCCTATAACGATCCAAACGATAGCTAAAGCTTTTTGTTCTATCAATGCATAATTCTTCTCACGTGGGAGTAATTTGCGACTTGCGTAGGCCACTTGGTGACTCTCACCGTCATCTCTGTACTGAACAAGGACACAACCGATGCTCTCGTTCCTCGCATCCGTCCTGATCCCAAAGGGACTACTGGGGTCAGACAACGTGAAGATGGGGCAGATGCCAATTTCCTCTCTAGCTGTTCGAAATGAACGATAGCCCTAGAATTCCAGACTATGCCATCAGGGGACTTATTCGTGAGCAGTTCACACATCTGGGCGGTCAAAGCAGCAAACGTTGGGACCGAACCTCCTATAAAATGACGCAAACCGTATGAAAGAACGAAGCTGTTTCTTTGTTTCCGGGAGGGGCATATCAACTATTGCCCAGACCTTGTCTTCTTGAGGCTTAAGTTGGTCGCTTCCAACGTGGAAAGCCAAATGTTGGATCGAATTATAGGCAAAGTGTCACTTACTGTGGCCTATTATAATGCTTAACGGCTTAAGAACGCCTGAAGGGAGTCCAAATTTTGGTCCCAGTAACAAGTGCCCAAGTAAATGTTGTAAAAATAAAAGGTTACAATATCCAATCTTTCCAAAATTCTGCGCATTATCCGATTATAATTGTTGTAGGCCATCATTAACCCAAAGGGAAGTCGGCAAAACTACATAAGTCCTTTGTCGGTGGGGAAGGCGGTGTATTTCCTTACGCTCATTTTCAGGGGGATCTGGTAATACGCCTTACATAGGTCGAGTTCGCTAATATATTTTGCTTTTTCGAAAAGTAGAGGTTCTTTTCAATTAATGGGATAGGGTTCGCATCGAAAACGGTCACCGAATTTAATTTGCGGAAATCTACGCACATGCGATAAGAGTTCTCTGGTTTCCGCACCATAACTATTGTGGAACAATAATTTGAGGTGAAGCGTTCAATGATTTTGAGGTTGAACAGATTATTAGCCTCGGCGTTAAAGGCATTTCTCAAATGATTTGCGAGGGGATAAGGTTTTGAGCGAACAGCAGGTTCCTGGGTAGTGAGCGTTATGTCATGCTCGAAATTAATAGTACACCCAGTGGTCTCGGAAATCACGTCATCAAACTTAATTAGAATAAGCTGCAGCTGGCTAATTTGGTCTAGAGTTAGCCGCCTATTGATATCCAAGATGATGGGTTGTGATTGGTGGCGCCCGACAAGGCGTCTAGTGGGTAGTCCCTATCCTGTCCGATGCACGCAGCCTGTATAACTTTCAAGGCATCTGTCGTGCAGTCGGCCTCCAAAGCTGTTTCTTCGTCGATGGTAGCAATGTTGTTGCACGCGCGGCAGTGATATTTCTTCAACATATTGCGTGGAACAGCTTCTCCGCTGTGGTCTATAACCTATCTCATTTCCTTCTTCTTCTAGTATATAGGCAACGATGTCTTTTCAACTTAAAACTGGGGATTCTTCTTGGAGTTTGAATCTCTCGAACATCGAAATTTTGTTCGGAAGAGGGGATGTAAGTTGGCTGGAAGAAAGGATTTAATGGATCGTGGCACGGGATGGAGAAGGAGCTTGAGTCAAAAGTACTCAGACAGGGAGGAATCCGCTTATTTAAACGCGGAAGCTTTGCTAGGTAAACACCCACACTAATACAATACACAAATAGACCCAAATTGAAAAAAAAATGGATCCCTCGAGAGATAAGAAGGGCTCGGACTCTGCTATTCCGACAGTGATTAAAGTGACCGCGGGAGAAGCTCTATCTTCTAACAAAACTATCCTAAGAAAGGTTCTCGGTCCCCGTCACACGCAACACAGTAAAAGAAAAATATTCATGGCAGGGTTGTTCCCTGGTCTTTTATGCAACTCAAACGGTACTCAGCTTTGGAAATTACAACAAAATTAAAGGGTTGCGTTTAGAAGATCTTTTAAAAACCACACTCCTGATACCAGATTTTATATTGACATATACACATCTATATATATATATATATATATATATATATATATATATATCGTGGAATGGCGCCGGACTCTCTCTCTCTCTCTCGCCATTTAGGGGTTTAGTTTGGTCGAAGTTGTTTTAAGATTCGTCCATGGCCTGTTCGTGAATGGGGAAATAGTGGGAATGATTTACTTTTCAAACGCGGGATCCTTTCAAAACAAATATTTCAGAGTGCAAGTTGGCCAAAGATCAATAGATAGCTGGTATTCGTTCAAGGTTGCAAGAAAAAGACGATAAAAAAAATATACCTTTAATAATGATCGTACATGTGAAATTAAATGTCGGCACGGAACAGATCATAGGAGGAAAAAATATGGAATTATTGGTCGGGTTCGGATCGGAGATTAAAAAGGGAATTTTAAGCCTTGAGCTCACAAAAAAAACACGGGACGGCTTGGGTAAACCGGATTGTAGAATTATCTGTACGCGACAATGATTGCAACTGCTTACGTGTTCATCGAAGGAAAGGGCCAGTCTGGATACGATGTCTGCGATGGGAAGGGGGGGTTACCTCTCAGGAAATCGCCGGTATATCCGATCGCGACGAGTGACAGTGTCCATTGATCGTACTCGGTGTTACACGGAACAGTGCTGAGCCGGGCTGCTTTGCTCCGGTGATACCATATTATGATGCTCACTGCTGAACCGATTCGGGGTTTATATTGGCGCTTCGCTGGTGGTGGAGATTGCCCTGGCGAGAGTCACGGTGACTCACGCGATCTTTAGGCAAGGCACGACTCCTTCGGAGAACCGAGATGAAGAATGCTTAAAATGTTCGAAGAACTTCGATCTAAGTCGGAGGGCAGGAGGCTGGCTGTAACGGCATGCGGGACGAGGAAAATATGCCCCTAAGTAAATGCAGATGGGGTGCAATAACACGGCCTGTGCCGCATCCTTGACGTAGATCAGTCTCGCTTCCTTATGCTTCATGCATCGATCTCGATACCACGTGAGGATCAAGGGGAACGAGGTCGCCGTTCGACCTTATTCTTCTACAAAGTCTAAGATGGAGTTTCTTGGTCAGCGAGCCTATGTTGGCTATTTTGATATACATTTTCTGTTTTGTTACATTAAATTTAAAAAGAGGAATACCCTGTATTTTATTTAGAAAATTTTTAATTAATTTGTCGAGTAATCATGCTGGAAATAAATTACATTTACAAAATTGTTTGAGATAAGACATCGATAAATTAATTAAAATTTTCCTAACTAAAATGCAGGTTATTCCTCGTTAAATTTAATGTACTAAAACAGTTCATGTATCTCAAAATAACCTACATAGTCTTGCTGACCAACAAACTCATCTTAGACTTACGACAATTATTATCTGAGGGTTTATCCATAAATGAAATTCTCTGGTATACCAAGTAATACTTACGTGCCAAAGGAGACTTGCTTCCTTTTTCGTTAAGTTAAGGGCCGCCGCCCTTCTACTTCTAAGTAGATTGCCAGCCTAGGAGAACTAGTGTTTTGAGCTCATCAGGTTTATGGCCCTTTATTGCAAAACTTTCCTCTTTCCCTTTCTTCAGTATTAAAAGTTTCTTTTTATTAAGCCTGAGTGCAAGGCGAGGCCATATGTACTTATAGTTGGTGTAGGGTTATTTTACGCCATCTAGCCGACTTAAGACTGGGTGATAGGACACCGACCTTTTCATCCTGTGTGAAATTCACTTCACTATGATCTGCATCTTGGTGCGTCAGAAGCTGACAGCGAAGCAGGATTGGGAGATGATGCGCATAAGTTACTCTCTACAGCAAACGACATATTGCAAAAAGGAGCCTAGGTCTTCATTTTAAGCGCTTATGTTGACCGTGAAAGACTTAAGCATATCTTTCTCCAGGAAGGTGTTGATGCTACTGAAAACCGAGGCTCCTTTAAGTTTAAGTGATTCCCGGCAATGTCTCCATTACCTTCTTGCGCCGGGTCTTCTTTTACATAGATAATGCCAATGCCACTAGTGAGTTATTTCCAAAGGGACTACTCGAATAGTGCACAGAGTAGGTAACATCGAAAGTACAGTTGACTATCCTATGAATTAGAAAAAAATAGTTGTGGTTACTTGCTGGCTGTGCTAACGATTATATTGCTTCAGTTTGGTCACCAATTGATATGTAATTTTATGTGAACTGATGATGAAGTCAAGTAATCTTCGATGCCCAAAAGTTAAGTTTTACGCTCTTAATCTGAAGTCTGTAATATAGACGTTCTTTAAGTTTTCGTATTTGGAGAAGATGGTCCTCGAAGTAGTCGCCTGCAAATTGATTTCGAGAACAATGTAGACGAAATTGAGACCTCGTTCCACCGAGTTAATAAAAGATTGAAAAGTTTGGTCAGCGTTTTTTATAGCTGCCGGCATTCAGACCCAGCGAAAAATGATCAAAATGCAATAGAGTGGCAATTTTTATGATTGATTCCGGAAATCTATTAAGCAGGTTGACCTTTTAGAATATGGAACAGGATGGCATACGTTCTTTTACTGGGGATTTTGCCCGGTAAAATTGACTGCAATGAATTCACTGTTTTCTAGTTTGTCAACTATGGCTTGTTGTGTAAGATACAATGTCACGCACCTACTTTTCAGGTACAATTAAATCATCCCATTGAATTCTTAGGCATCGACACCGTTACCTTGCCATTAACAACAATTAGCTTTTTCATCATTTTGGCGGATAAAGATTATCCATCTTTGTTTGGACGATGCCCATTGAGGATAAAGAGAGCCGAAGAGAGCTGAAGGCATTCAGGAAGATGGTTTTCACATCGCTTATGGGAAAGGAACTAAGATCTTGCTGGAAAATGTATTTAAATTTGTCCGTAATGTTTACGCTGTTTATCTAGATTAAATTGGCACAAAGGATAGGTATATGACTTATTCCGTTCAAAAAGTGAAGATGAATATGAATGACTACCTAATTGTAACCGGAATTAGAATGTTAAACGTAAGTGTGGCTGAGGCAAGAGAAAATAGTTGGTTAGTTAAACTAGAACTGTAGTTTTGTTTTTAATGAGACTGGACACGATAATAGGCAATTTTCCTTCTAAAAATACTGCAATCATGTGAATCCCCGTCAATTTATATTGCCATAATTTAGCAAGGACTGGGTGCGCGCATTATCCTAAGTACTGTCTACCGTGTTGTTAGTCGGTATCATTTAGTAGCAATTACTTTAGTTATGAGGATAACCAAGGTTGACTCGTCATACATGAGCCCTTCAAAGCATTATGTAGAGTGAAATCATCACGAACTATCATGTGTGATCGTGAACAAGATAATCAAGTGGAATGTTGAGTAAATCAAACTTTGTGAATGGTATAGATGGTATCACGAAGCTTTTTAACTTATGTTTAGGAAGAATGCGTCATATGATATGAGTTAGGCAAAGATTTATGGTACTAAATATGTGCGGATTTTGCCTCGTGAAAAGCAATTAATAGCGACCTCGAAGAGGCCAAATTTTAATTGCTGTATTTCTATTATGGGTGCGTGGAAACTCGACATGAGCTAGATGTTGTAGGATAAACGTTCACCATAATATCTAAAGTTTAGTATGCTTATGTATAGCTTGTCTGAACCCAATTATCATTTTTTCAAGATAATCTTTCCGAATATTCCCTTAATTCTGCTAATACTCCCGATTTTTTCCTCGAAGACTTCGAAAGCTTTCTTTCTTCCTGACACACGATTAGTGTGATGAGCTGGAGGAAAGATAATCCCATTCCGGTTATAAATGCCCTCGCAGAATTTGAGTAGGAAGAACTAATATCTTTCATTATTTGATATTGATCCATATTATAAGTGTGCAACTATTGTTGCTCTCCAAAAAAATAACCTGAAGTGGAAGGAAATAATCGCTAAGGGTATTATATCAAAGAACTCCATCTCTAGGATCATTAATATCTTTAAATACAATGGTTATACACTTATGAAGAAGGTCTCTGGACACTCAGGAGCTTCCAATGAACGACAAGTTCGCCTTCCGTTAAGGTCCCAGTTGAATGGCCGCGTTACCTCTAGTGCCAATCTTGTTCACAATTTTGAGTAAGCAGGTGTAGACGCTTTGGCACTTACAGTAAGAGGACGACTTTCGATAAATGTCTCAGCTCCACAAGGGTTGCGAAGAAGCCTCATCTGACCAAGATGAGCCATCCTGATAGGCTCAGCTTTTTTAGGAAATATAAAGGTTGGACTGTTAAAGACTATAGCAAAGTGATATTCTCTAGTAAAGCTTCCTTCCTCTTATTTGAAGCTACTGGATGATCCCGTGTTAGGAAGACAAATTGTGAAGCATCCGGACCCTAAGCTTATCTTGGCCTCCTTTTTATTTTAGGGACCTGGAACTGTAATAAGCTTTGCCGGGTAACACTGCTATGAAATTCAAAATTATACTAAAACTTGATTCATAAACACGTTTTTCAAACAATTTAGGACCTATTTAAGGATGATAACTATACTTTCAAGCAAGATACAATAACTTCCCATAAAGAAAAAGAAATATCAAAGTTTGGAGATTAAAATTACATCAAATTTTGGGACAGGGCCTGAGAATCTCGTAGATTTGAATCATTCTGAAGAACAAAGAAGATTATTTTAAATAATGACTACGCACATATCTTGATGATAGTTATTTTAAAAACCGGTTTCCACTTTAAATTTCTCTATATTTCACCTTCAAAGTACGATACAAACGTACAAAAACAAAATTTTACCTTAGATTAGTTCTATTATTTTATTATAAGAAAGAACAGAAGTTTCAAATATTTTGACTATGACTGTAATATCGCTGTTCTCCATTCTACTCCTGTTCATTGCTGATAAGGAGAACTAACAAATTTTTTTGCACCAAACAGTGACCATTAGGTTTTGGGGGATTTAGAGAAATATAGTAGACCTGCTTTTGATAAGGTTATGTGAAGCATTTTTTACATTTAACTCTCACTATCCCGTTATTTATTCTTTTTATTAAAACTCATTATATATCATCGTGTAATCTGGATGTGTAGCTATAGTAGGCTTTGTCTTAGTGATTATGTTTAAATTGCATTTTGTGTATAGATTTAAAATATATGAGGTAGAAATACTTAATTGCATCATTACAATTAAACATAAACTTTATTCTTTATTTTGTTGAAGCCAGTGGGTCTAAAATATACTAATTTTTTTAAATTTATTTTGGTGCTGGGTTTAATATTGAGGGGTGAGCTTGGAAGGCTCTTTGTGATAGGTTTTGATTTGAGTTTTTATCTTGAAGGTCTTAAGGTTTTTAAGGTGCATGAAAAGAGAATTTAACGGTTGATATGACAATCTAGTGTTAAAATTAGAAGTAGGTGTAGGGATGTGTTATTCAGCAGATGTGTGCGTAGTTTCCAGGAGACTGGATGGTCTTTTTCTTTCTTTTCTTCCCACTTTCTATCACCTTCCGACTCTTGGATTTCACCTTTTCTGTATAATTCCCATTTTCGGTATGAACCGATTCTCTCTTACTTATTAATCTCAGGCTTACACAAACCTTTGGACTGAATTCGTTCTTATCTTTTTCCTGCTACTAGGGAATTGAAGTCTCATTTCAATTCCATCTCTTAGTCTCAAACTGTCCTTCCAACCATATCTCAGCTTTTCATCATTCTTTTTCCAAATTTCCCCTAACTCTCTCATGTAAAACTATATTGGCCGGTTTGATTCTTACCTCCTTATGTAATTCTACTTGCCTTCTCATGTCTCTCCACCTCCTGCCTGTAATGTATCTGCTACCCTGGTTTTGTACCCTCTTAAGTTTAATCATGACACTCTTCGAGTACTATGTAGTGGAACAGCTGGGTACGATAGGGTGGCTCTGACTATTGCCATGCAGAGTTTCCTCTTGTGACTGGGTGAAAGCAGTGAACCCTCCCTAGTTGCGCCAACTTCACATTTGCTATTCTTATCCTATCCCCTACATGTGTTCTGTACCCGGTTTTACTAATTTTTTGCCACAATACTTTAGCTTCGTCCTTATATTCTTATCTTTTGCCCTCAACTCTATCGCTCTCTGCCTTTCTCTTGTTGATGCGTATCACTGCAAATTTATCATTATTGGTCTTTATCTTCCATTTCCTCTCGTATCTATTTAAATTCAAGATCTCTTTTGCAGTCTTCTTCGCCACCTCTTTTGCTTTCGAGATCGCAATAATCTGTGTGACGTCATCCGTGAACTGTACATATGCTGTTTCTCGGCTAAGGTGAAACGGTAGATCATTGGTATAAATGGCGAAGAGGACTGGAGGGAGGCAGCTCTTCTGTTTGAGCCTCTCCAAGACGATATAAGCCATTCTATCGGTAATAAAACTGAAAAACAGCTTGTTCCTTTTCTCCTAAAGCTCCATTTGTACCGGTTTATATTTGAGATCATCTATATACACCTTGTTAAATCCCTACTGCACGTCAGGCGCTACTAAGTCAACCATCTTACCCTCACTCTTTGCTTTGATCAGCTTCTCTGTATTCAGCGCTAGGGCCATCTCCGTATTTTTCTTTCTCTTGAATCGGTACTGTTGGTGGTTGAACTTACGGTTGGTCTCGAGGCGATTAATCAATCTGCTGCATACAATTTTTTTCTAATATTTTGGCTATAAAATTGAACAGTGAGGTAGGTCTGTTCTCGTTGACTGCCGTTGTTGGCTTGCTTGGTTTTGACTAAAAATCATTTCGGCCACTTTCAGTCTGTCCGTGAAGTATCCGATGTTCCAGCATGCATTGAAAATTTCCAACATCCCCTCCAGTACGGTCTCCGAGAGCTGACCTTTGCTCGATTTCTTTAGTCCTGATGTGCCTAATGCTTTCTGTTTGAAGGCCAGAACTACTGACCTTAATTCATCTATCTTTATCTTTTCATCTACTCTAATGTCCTCCTCCTCCCCGTTATTATGATGTATCCTGTCGAGCGGGTAGGTCTTGCCCAGATATAGGTTCAGTTCTTCCATAATCCTTGTTTCGCGTTCTGCGTTAAAATTGTCATTAGCTTCACCCGTGATGTTGAATACCTGACTCCAATGGTCCCTGAACATCTCCTTTATTTCTTCTACTTTGGGTATGTACCCATTGTTTCTCCTAATCGTTAGCTTTCTCGGAGGGTGTACCCTGTAATCTTTTGACAGATTTCCAGAATTGTCTCAGGTTCCGTTCGTTCTCTATCTATCAATCAAACCCTCTCATACCGCATCTTTAACTAATACGAGAAGATTGTAATGCCAAGTGTCAGGCATTAGAAATAGATTAGGCTCACACTCTAATCCCTCGAGATATTTCATGCCGCCTTATTTGTAAATTTAGACAGGTTCAGAATTTATTTTATTGTATTAAAATTGCAAAGGATTCGAAAAACCCATGCAAATACATTTTACCAGAATTCTATTGAAAACCATAGAAATCACGGAGACGGCTGGTGCTGTTTGCCATGAAGAAGTGTTTCAGTGTCCGGCTCGATGGATGAGGTAGACAACCGAAGAAGGTAAGTTAGGTGGCGGTCCGAGAGTTGCCAGTAAAGGTGAAACTTCGTGTACTTCATTTTGGAGAAGTGCTGGCAAACATTGCCACGATTCGTTGAACATGCGCAATGTTAAACGAATATTTTTGTTTCATTTTGTACTCATTTTTACTGCAAGACGTAAAACTCATTTGACTTTCCCCTACGAGTCTACTGAGACAGATGCTGGTCGGCCGAATTTTTTTAGTGGGGGGGGGGAGAGTACGCAGGCCGGTTTGAAATATTAATGCCGAGCAAGATGGGTGGCAGGCCAGATGCTAGGCCCTCACGGGCTATATCTGGCCGGAGAGCCGGAAGTTGTCCACACCTGTTGTATTGAAAATAACATAAAACAGAATAACAGTGGAGAGAAATTATGTAACCATTAAATATAGACTTGCCGGTTAAATACTTTCCCAATTTCCTCATTGCTGAATGAACTTCGCATTATGATTCGAATTCTTCGCTATGACTTATTTATTTCAAAATAAAATACTCTATCTTAAAACTGAGAAATCGCTCCTTGCTTTCCCTAGTCCAAGAGGCGTAATCAGAGCAACTAATATTGAGTTGCTTTAATAAAGGTTTGTAACTCAAGATCCAATCAGCCCGTCAAAACTCGTCGATCAGGTGAAAATCCAATGTGTTAGGGCCTAGTCACACCAATCGCTGGCCGGTTGCAGGTAGTCTTTGGAAGTCGCTGGTAGTCGCTAATAAGGTCGTAGCTGGTCGGCCGAGAAATTAATCTCCGGGGGTTGTCGTTGTTACATCGAAAACCAACCTGCGACCTGTTTGGACCGCAAAGATTCCTCCAGAGATCGTCTACCTGACGAAGATCGGTCGAACACTGGTGACCGATCGGACGACAACCGGTGGCCGATCGGTTGGCGACAATTAACCGTTAAAATGGTGGTCGCCGACTGGTGGGCGTCCAGTCGTAAATGGTAGCCGATCAAACGTACATAGTCGCAGGTGGTCGGCGAGAAATCAGGATCTGTCAAAACTGAGTACAGGGCGATTGGTCGCTAATTGGTAGGCGAGTGGTCGCCCATTGATTAGCGAGTGGTGCGCGACCGATCGGCCACTGGTCTCAGTGGGAGTTGCTGTTGCAGTTAAGACATCTGGCAACTGGAGGCTGAGAGCTCTACCAGCAGTCAAAATCGACCCGGAGCGTAACGCTTGCAAACTCTGCTTCCCTTGTGCGATTTAACGGTTGCTTCAGACGATACAGGAGAAGAATAACTGCAATGATATCCTGCTGTTTTTGAAGTGCGTGTTGTGCGAATATCACTAGATGGTGAGGGGCTAGTGGATTAGCCATGGTGTTGACCCTACTGAGGTAGATAGAGGTGTGGGCAGGGCCACCACAAGCCGGGCTATATATAGGGTCATTATAAATTGACGACCGTTGGCCAACCACTGCCAACCTCTCACCGATTGGTGGATCACCCATCGCCGAACAGTGAGCGACCTACAAAGAATTGTTGTGAACGAGAGGTGGTCGCCGGAGACCTGTCAGAAGTTTTATGGTTGTGACTAGTGGCTGACTACTCGGCCACTGGTGGCTGATTGGTGGCCGACTGGTGGGTCACCAGTGGCCAACTGCTCGTAGGTTGTCGGCGCGCGATGTCATGTGGCAGCCACACTGATCGACACCCGGATGCCCACTAGTGAGCTACTAGTCGACCTCTAGTAGCCCACCGGTCGCACGACTACTCGCCCATGACCTGCGACTACGTCTTTTTAGGTTTTCTGTCGCCGACCAATCGCTTGATTTTCTGTCGCAGGTAGTCGGAAACAGGTCGTAAGCTTGGTGTGACTGGGACCTTACAGATTCATGAACATACCTGCATTAGCTTGTATTGAGATGTGTAATTGTTAAATACACTTAAGAAGTTGTTATGGTAAATTTCAAATATCTAAAGATATTAATATTGAATTAACCAAAACATGTAATGAAAGTTTGTACACAAATCTCCTTCGCAGGCAGAGGCAATAGTAGGGTAAGATAAAAATGAGGTTGAAACAAGATCCAATAAATGGTAAAGCTCCTTGAAAATACCTACGCGACCTTTGTATTTAGGTGTGTATTTTTGTTACATACAGAACACATTTGCATACATATAATATGCATTTTTATCTCCTTACAGATTGGAAAGATTATTTGTAAAATAATCTTTTGAAAGTTATTTCAAAGCTATATTAATTAATAAATAATTATTATATTAAAATCAATTAAAGTAACCATACTGGAAACTCTTTCAAACATGGATACAAGAATTGACCAACGCTTTTCCATATAACTTTCGCATTCCACTTGGTGGAACCGTTCGCATCTCCAGCCTATCATTTTGTTTATGTGTTTAATAGGATTTGTAATTAGTAATAATCATACAAGGATTAGTCCACCATGACTCTTATGTTATTCCAATGGAAAATATGTCGTAGGGAAAGGAAAACAGTGTAATAATTCTTGTTATTCACCATCTAGTTTCAATGAAAATTTACCTCATTTGATAGCTATGAAAATATACACAGTGCCGATTTCATATATGAAAGGAATGATAAATGTTCTGCAAATTTTGTGAGTCCTAAAGACATACTCACTTCTTTGGTTACTCGAAAGACACCTTAATAGGCCTCAGACAACTGTTGTATATCATGAATATATTAGGCCTATTTGGAAACAATATGACAACAATATTGCAGTTTTCATTCTAAAAAGAATAATGTAATGGGACAGGCTAAGGTGACCATATGCATATTTGGAGATAAAATCAAGTTACGCAATTTTCTGCAATGGTACACTTCTGAGTTATGTTATGAAGTTTAGGGGGATATAAAGCTATTTCTTTCAAATTTATACATACCATCCTCAACATATTCACCCTTTAAGAATATAACTTGTTATTTTTCGAACACTGGATTAGTATAGTAAATTAGGTAGGTTTTTCTACACTTTTATTTATCTGAGGTAAAGGAAAATAGGTTAAATGAAAGCATAGGTATGAGACCTCGTGTAATCGGATAATACGCAACTCTCCTGAATCTATGAATAGTTTACATTAAAAACAGTCACTCTCTTTTCGAATCTAATTTTGAAATAAGGCTCTGGTTCTAGATGGCCTACATCACACCTAGGCTAGAACAAAGGCGATTGTCACTATATATCGTACATAAATGAAGTTCCTTAATAAGTATGTAGCAACTACTTTAATAAAGAAATCTTAACTATGAAAATTAAGTGTATCCTTTTGATCAATTTGAAGGTAAACAAATAAATAAATCAATTACACGTTTTCCAATGAAGACTAAAAGGCAATGTTTTCAGTTCAGATTGGATAATTTTGTTAAATTAAATAGGCTCACATTTTCTCGTTTACGCCTTAAGTCAATTGTTTGTATAATAATGAGTCGCTGTGTACTGGACTTTGATCAACCAAATCCCGCCAACGCAGGTCTGTCTAGGCTAAGTGTACACAGGAAATCAAGGATGGTATTACTACCCTTTGTAATCAGATAAGGAAAGTGTCATCATATAGAAAAGTGCCTATATCTGAGGACGATAATCCAAGACCAGGTTGTAAACAACCGCTGACCTGCTGTGCCCACTACAGATGTTCTGCGAGTCATGAAGACCAAGTTCCTGTTTCACTTCATTGTGTTTATTGCGGTCGGAAACGAGGGGCACGTTATGTCCCCATTTATATTCTCGGGAGGCTTCAGTGTCTATACGGAGTATATGATGTCTCTGGAGGGATGGCATTGATATGGATCCAGGAGGTGGCGGTTGGACGGCCTTGCGTGTTGAGAAGGACTCTGTACCATGCAAAACACGCAGTAAAAACCAGCCTTGACTGTCAGACAATTTGTGGGTCGTTTTTGAGAGAGAAACCAACCATTTTTCTTGCAATTAAACAGGGGCACCTTCAAAAAGCTCTGAAGCAGGTTCTGAGTCCGCTTGGAACCCGTGGATGAGGATTTCGCCCATTTCTTTAAATAAAATAAATAGTAAAATCCTTCAAGTCATAACATATACTTTTTTTAAATATAGTAATATAAATGAACTCTCTATGGGTTATTTTGTTTTATTTTAAAGTTGGGTGACAAACTCTGTATAATGCGTCTGTTACAAGTGAACCCATATAAAAGGCACCCACTCAATGTCCTCTTTTATGCAGTTGTCCACTCTCCCGCCTCTAAATCCAGCATGAATACCTGAGGTTATATCTTCTTCCAATGCATACTTTTCCACTATACAAATCCCGTCGCTGTTTCTTGTGAGCCGTTTTCACTCTATCCTTTTAAACACCACATCGTTCTCTAAGCTCTCTTGCGCTGAAATTTATTTACCTACCTTATACTCTCACACTGATCTATCGAAGGCATGAACTACAGACATTTTCTTCCACCATATCAATGCTGATCGAATTATGAATTCGGTGATTTATTTGTCATGGAACTCTCCATCCTCCACAATATGCAACCCGACAAAGTTAAATGCGTTTATTCTGCGTACTTTATCGTGTCCCGTCTTAATTTACCCACATGATCTTATACACTGAACCCAATTACTCAGTTTTCTCTATTAATTTTCATTTTTCGATCTTTTAATGCTTCTCTCCTCTCAGGTAATTTTTTCGATATTCAAAAGTTGTGGTCAATCATAAAGATATCTTCCGTTAAGTGACTAACCTAGGGGCCTATCCCTTGATGTCCATCACCTAGGGATCCCTCAAACACTAAATAAGTTCAATAGACCTAAGTCGTGTGCTCTCATTTGCTCTGAATTATAACCATATGAGCTTATGACCTTCAAAACTTTCAATAATTTCCTGACTAACCTTGGGAAGACCTTAGCAATTATCTGATTCGAAGATAAATGTAAAACAACATAAGGGTTTCAAATTTTGTTAGAATCGGCTAAGAAGTTACGATGTTATTGCCAGAACCTAATGGAAAAGTGAAACGGGTACCATCCGACCGACTGACCTACGGACCGACATAATAACCTATTTAGTCACTTGCAGGCAATTAAAAATATATGGGCCCTTTGTAACACACAGACTGCTTTCACTTGGCTACTCACTCATTCATAAAATATCCTCTTACATTCTTTTGTGAAAAAACTTTCCTTATGCTTCCCACCTTCATGCTTGACTAATCGAGCATAAACTCTCACTAAATCAACAAAATCTATGTTAAACTTCTTTTGTTTTTCACATTCCCTTTCTCTACCACACAACAAGCAAATAATGCTTGATTTTTCTTCTTCTAGGAATGAATCCCAACTGCTCCTCATTCACGATTATCTCTCAACTTACTCTTGCCTCTCTCTCTTTATATATATATATATATATATATATATATATATATATATATATATATATATATATATATATATATATATATATATGCATATATCTCTCATGAGCTCGAGAGAATGATGAAATAAATCCAACTTCACCGGAATAATTTTTCTTCAGACAAATAAATTATTCCGTTTTCTCTTTCCTGCGGTAAAGTTGGATATATATATATATATATATATATATATATATATATATATATATATATATATACATCTTTCATTATTTTCATTTCTTCAATCTTTATTACTTACTTTCCAGTTATTTCATTGATAATTTTCTGTGTGATACAGCCTCGTTTCTAGATCGCTTTAAATTCAACAAGAAAAATCTCCCTCTGAGGGAAAAGCTTTCGTTTGTTCCGCTCTGCCCAAGATGAAAGTGGTGCGAATGCTTCTTATTCTCTAACCTCGGCAACAATGACCAGCACCCGGCTCAAGATGGGCGAGCACATGTGCCCCAGGTGATCTCATCACAAATTTGCATCAAGGATCTTTGTCCGAAAAAGTCTCTCAGCACATTTGAGTTAAATTAAGTGCAAATCTTCTACTATAACCATCGTGAAAACCCACATTACTCATAAACACATAGATAACATTCATGCCCAAAGTATGTTTCTAGTTGACAAATTTAGGAACGATTTATATAAACGCTTTTATTTTTTCACACTCGGTAAAGGCTTGCGACCATTTATTTACCTTACACCCACTCGGAGCGACAAAGTCTTGCCCTCACTGGTAAATTAGATTGCTCTAAATTAATTGTTCATTTCGATGAATGCAAGTTAAATTATTAACTAGTAGAGGATATTATAAAAAACTACTAATATGATAATTTGAATCTATAATCTTGCTGGATCTTTAGATTTGATAGCATTATAATGAAAGCGAAACAACCCTAAGTAATTTCTTATTTGGGAGAAGACGACAGCGAGTTCCTTTTCTGAATAAACATTGTTGATCGCCATTATAGTGCGCGAAGTGGTTCCAACCTTATGATAGGAAACCCTAGAGTCAACTGAATTTTCTGATTGTTAGATATTTTTTTTAGCAATTTGATCCGTCTTTGATGTTATAGTGGATTAAGGCGCCAACAAGTCAAAGTTGAAATGAGTAGTAGTTCGCCTCCAACACCTGAAAAGGTTTTAGTGATGTTTTGTTTGGGGAATAACTTAAAACAATAAAAATCACATATGATTGTTAAGGAAAACCTACAATTTCAGTTGGCCTCACTCTTGTTATACGAATATGGTCTCTCCTGATACAATTTATTCTCTTGAACTGAATGAAATTATGACAAAGTAAGATCACATCACTTAAGCTTTTAACTTTGTTTATAAATGTGAAGGAAATATTATGGTGAATTTAAACTTTCACTTGTTTTGTTTGTACCTGATGAGTAACTTACAGTTGACAAACCAATCTTTACAAGTGTAAGATTGAACCTGGAATCAACCAATTAATAAATTAAAAGGGGATTAATTCGCACTTAATCGGAGGTGACCATAAATTAAATCGTAGTTGATAGAAAACAGCTATTCTTGACTACTGATAGGCGCAACATAAGTTTGTGTGGAAATTTGCAGCTTTCTATAATTTAAGTAAAATAACTATATTACAAAAGGACAAATAATATGAGAAATATTTTGGAAATAAATTAAATCTCTAATTATAGATTTAATTTATTTCCAAAATCTGGATATACAATTTATGACTTGTACTTATTTGAGAATCCCGCAATATTTGTCATACAAAAGTAGCAATTAATAGCATGATTTGTTGGCTCAAGCCACAGCATTGGTAGAGCAAAAGGCATACCCTTCCGTTTGACATTTAACCAGTGTGTGAACCCCGTATAACATACAGTACAAGATTTGTGAGGTACCCAGGATTTATCTTGGTGAGCAACTTTATATTATAACAAAAATAATAATTGTATGCAGGTTTCACTCTTTTAGCTTAATTTTTCCGCTGGTTTCTTCGAATATATCTTCCACAGATATAACAAAAGTTGTCTGGGCTATTTATACATCTTCGCCGATTCATGTTTTCAACTTAGTTTGTATATATCCTGTTATATACTTTTGTACAATCTTATTTCATTTACAAATAAATGTAGAGATAAATCTGAAAGAAAAATGTAATTAATCACTGTATGTAAATACCATTTCAACACCAGTAATATAATAGCTAAATTTTGTAACGTGATAAAGCAGGAGTGTAACGCAGGAACCAAACACAGATAACATATCCTCTCACTCACGTAGCCGAAGCAACATGGCCCATATGTGTAACTAAAGAGTATGTGCGTACCTCACGTTCCTGATTACAGATTATGAATTGGCATACTTGATTCAGTATAAATCACAAGCTAACACCCAAGTAGCGAAATCATTGTTGACTAGTATAATGAAAGATAAACTGAACCAATACGCACACTTTGATTTGATGCCTTCCTCTCAATTAATTGTTTCCTTTTTCTAAAGAGAAAAAAGATAACTCATAGCAAAAATTATCTTTTGTATAAAATCAAAAGTTAAAATTAGTTAACTAACGAACACACGAAAATGATACAATTTAAATAAAATACTTGCAATTATCCAAAGAGGAAAAAATAAAACAAACTCTTAAGTAGAAAGTTTGAGGGACACATATTAATTAGATTTATTTTTTAAACGTGGAAATATTTAAAAATCTTTCCAACTTACAGATTTAGGGAATAATAAAAACTAGCATGACGTGGTAAAATTAATAATTCAATAAATTATAATTTATTCTATCTCGGAAACTAATTTTATAATTGTTTTTATCAAAGTTTATTTCATTGAAATAGAGATCGATGCTCCATGCACAGGAGTACGAGCACCGCTTACAATAACAAACTCGGTTTTCTTCCTATCATATTTAATAATAATGAAATTGAGACAATGACTTGAACTGGTAGAAACCAACGAGATCCTCTTGGACAAAAAAGAACCCGTAAAGAAAATTTATATTGAGAATAAAAATATAAAAATTATTATGTGCAATTCGTTCTCTTTTCTGATTTAATCGTTTTGCTTTAGTATATAGGACTTGTATTCTATGAGGCTTAAAGACTTCTAGATATACTCGTATATACAAAAAATACCAGAAAAAGGTTTGTGCTACAGATTCCACTCGAATAATGTGCACTAGGCCCCCCCAAAATTACCTAGAACTCCCTGCCCAAGCATTTTTAATCCACTTCGTCTAGTAAAACAACTAGGTTTTATTTAACTTTTATTTGTTTGCGTTCTCATTTTTTTAAATGAAGGCAAAGTTGTATTGTTTGATGAATATGGAGTTAAAGACTTAAAAACACGTTTCTCAGCATGGTTTTCATTGCCTATTTTTCTTTCTCCCATCTTTTTAAGTTTCGAAATGACCCATGAAAGGGTCAAAACTGAAAATAAAATTCTTAAGGAAGTTTAAATTACATACGAAACAAGCATTTAAATCTATTCTAAATTAAATATTAATGGTATATGATGCTGATCTTTAAAAAGCAGATATAAAAATCAGTTTTTCAGAATAGTGAATGTTGTCGCTGTGGGAAAAGGTAACTTTCAATTTTATAATATTACTCTATGATAGTACTAGAGGTGTTCGAAGAAATGCTCTCAAAAAAATAAATTATAATAAATTATTTATATTAATACTAAATTAGAAATGATTAGCTGTCTTTGCTAGAAAGAGCAGATTGCCTTATTTAGCGAATAAAAGGAGCTTGCACTAATTTCTGGTCTCTTGTAACATAATTAGTTCCATCATATCTTTTGAGAACAAGCAACTAGGACAACTCCTATTCTCAGCAGGGAATATAACCCTCAAAAAGCTCAACTTAAAAGCAAAGATTCTAGGCCAGATTACAGGCAACAGGAGGATGGTATTTAGAAATATTTAACCATAGATTCAAATGGAATCACCATAAAATATAAGGGAGGAACTGGAGAAAAGTCAATCCACGCTGAATGTACATGAAATCGTTAAAGTTCAGAGATAGAGATACGTGTTCAAAATCGTGGGTGATAACAACGAAATAGCATTCAAAATACTTGATACACTACTCATTGCATTCTACATGAGGATCATGCAATTTACCATTCAAAGAAGCGCATTCATATATATATACATATCTGGTTACTTTGCTTTACCAAGGATGAACAAATCACTATGAAATGTCACATGAATGACAGATTTTGCTAGAAATGCCTATCAGAAAATGCAAGAATACGTCCAAAAATCATTAACTGCTTAGTACCACACCCGACTATGCAATTTCATGCACTAAAAGAAAATATCTCCTAAAAAAGAAAGAAAGGAAAAACCAGGGAAAAGCAAATGGATAAAGCAACACATCATAGGATGTTTCAACCAAAATATTCACACAACAAACGAGTATGAAAACACAAGACAATATATAGGGAAATTTATACGTAAAAATACTTACCCGCATTATACACGCAAATACACGCAACATAGGGAGCCCAGGAAATAGGCTGCTGCACACAATGTGATGGTAAATGAAAATGGACTCGAGCCAATGAAGTTCTCCACAGAATTTGACCCTTTGGCGATCTTGAACATGAATATAACAGAGAACACATCCAAAGAACTGATCGAACAATCTAAAAAAAAAACAATGACCAAGAAGACGATACAAATACAGATGAAACCGTATCAGAAACCAGCATCGAGGAATTCAGTCAGAAAAAAAGAGAAACCAGAAGAAAACCGCAGAAGAAAAGGAAATCTAAATCAAAAGGAGTACAACCCCAAGCGAACAATCAACTGCGGCATCGCCTTTAACCTTTCATGTAGAATATATGTGTGGACGAGAACTAAACGAAAGAAAGAAGAAAAATGCTGAACCTAACCACCAAAGACTATGATTACATGGATAAAATACCTAAGAAGTTATCCACTATAGACAGACGGAAATCATAAATTATACGGATAAATAAATACAAACGGCTGCAAAAATAAAAAATACATTTACTGATTTTTTTTAGAAAATTAGACCCTGATATACATAATATTAATATCAGGACACGGAATTGAATTAGAGATAAAATAATGAATATATGGAACCAAAATATCCTATTAAATAAGCCAGTCAAAATAAATTACCGCTTAGAACCCGTAAACATACCAATAAGTGGCCACATGGCAATCCTGCTAAGAGTAAACCAGCTATCCATACAGTACCAATCAAAGGAATGGAAGGTGTGTTATCAGGCATACTGGAAAAAATATAAAGAACTCCTTATAGGTTGTGAACTAAAGACACTCAAAGAAACGATAGTAGTAAAAAATTGACGAAGAACTCAGTGAAATAAGAGGAAGATTGATAAAAGCAGATACTATGGAAAACGCGAAAGAAACTGATAGAACCCTTTAAAACCACATATGGTCACCTGAATTGATAAATAATAAGGTAGAACTAAGAGTCACTTTAGAAGAAATAAGAAGAGAAGGCCCAAGCCAAGAACATTATAAGGAACTAAGAAGGAAGAACAGAGAGCAAAAGGTATTAAAAGTTGAAAAAGAAGAATAAAAATAAAAAAGAACAGACTCCTTTATAAGATAGATGAAGTAGGATTGCCGAAAGAGTTTTGTAAATTGGTGAAGAGAATGAATGACAAGCTAGCAAAGGAAAATATTAGAATTGAAGATGAGAGAAGAAACCAACCGGAAGACGAAGCCGACGGTGAAAGTGTATTTAGAGAACCATGGAAGAACGTTTTAAGATCAGTGAAGAAGAAAATGATAACTTCGAATTTCACTTTGAAAATTATATTATAGAAGAACTCAATCATATAATAGAAGGAAACCTCTCCACCACTTATTCCAATAAATAGAAACACCCAAAAGGAATTGATGCCAACATAACGATCGAAGAGCTTAAAAGAACAATAAACAGCCTTAAAAAGAATGCCCTACGAACATCAGGATCAATGCGGAAAAAAATAGGTTAGGTTGAAGAAACTAATAACATCTTGGAAAAAGTAAAGAACGATTTTATTGCATAACTGAATGGAGGCTACTTTCAGGCGAGCTGAAGGTGGTGCAAATGATTTTCATACCAAATGCTGGAAACTCAACCTTCCTGGTAGTTAACTATTGACCTATTTCGCTACTACAATTCATCGCCAAAGTATAAGAAAAGAAACTAAAATTCAGCCTCGAGGTAAAGGACCTTAATATTGACTACCAATTCGGATTCAGGGAAAAAAATAGCACGGACATTGCACAATGTGTAATAATGGAAAAGTTAACAATGGCAAAGAGCGAGACGTTTCTAAAGCTTTCAAAAAAGTTTGGCAGAAGAGTACCCAGTACAAAATACTACAACTATCATGAAACAATAAATTTTAGAGAATACCCGCACACCTACGGATAGATACACGTATAAAGACAAAGAAAGTCACCATGGGGAGAATTTTAAGCTTGAATCCGGGAGTCTCCAGGGAGGGTGTTTGACTTAAGTATTCACGTTATCTACAAATCATACATCCGCCCTCAAGTAATCAAACGATTTAGGAACAAAATTTGCGGATGTCATAACACAAGCGATTATATCACCATCCAGACACGGCAAATTCCAAGCGTTAAAAATGGCAGGAGAAAGTACGAAGGATAAATCAATATGAACAGAGAAATGGGAGAAGAAGGTACGAAGGATAAATCAATATAAACAAAAAATTAGCACGAATACAGAGAAAGTCCAAGTTAACCAGTCTACATAAAAAAGGTAATAGATATATGAGTAGACGACGAAAGACACAGATAAAGCAAAGAATGTAAAGTGTTGGGTCTAACCATATCTAAATATGTTTAAAGAAAGAACATAATCAACACAAAAAAAAGGAAAAATTAAACTAAAACTACTATATTAACTAAAATTTCTCAGTAAAAAAACAGGAAGAAAATCAACAAATCAATAATCCAACCCACACAATTCTATTCGAAAAATGCGATGTGCACTCTATGAAGAAACAACCTTATAAAATTGCAGAGGATCCAACAAAGAAATTTATCTGATAAAAGTCAAGAGAAGGAGAGAAAGAAGAAAAGAGGAAGATGTGCATAGAAAATCAAGCATTTATCCCTAAGCAATTTAATAAAGAAAAGAGCAAAGGTAGTCATTGAAAAGTCGCGAGATGAAATTGGCGAAACTCTTAGCCAATAAAATAGCACAAAGGGCTGGATAGGACAACATTGACTGTTGTCAAGTAACAGGACGGCAATGGATGGAGCGAAAGAAGAGTAATATATTTTTACATAAAGAACTTAAATACAAAGTCTAAATACAAAAGGAATAAAGCCCGATTAAGATAACCGATTAAGACATTATCATAAATACAACGCTATTTCTTGCTGGTTCCTTTGCATTTCGAAGATGGTGAGTGATTTTGATCATTTTTCTATAACTAGACCTCAAGAATATAATCGTTTCTTTAGATTGCAAGGCACATCTTACGTAAAATTATTTTAAAATGCTTAACTTTGTGTTATCTTCATTCTCATGAATCTAGACTATCCCCATATGTATGTATTTGCATATCCAGGGTGGGGCAAAGAATGATTTTGCGGCCATGTATTCCTGTTTCGCAGCGAGAGGCAAAAATGAGCTTCCCATTCTAGTTTCGTTTTTCCGTGCTCTGATTACAGCTGGAGTGAAGATCTATATTGAAGTATTCTCTTTTACATCAGAGAAAGTGTTGAGTTTTCCCAGCTTAGGTAGAAAAACTTGCTTTAGAGTGAGCAAGAAAAATCTGCTTCCTGAATATTCGCCGTAAGAACACGCGGAATCTGACAAATGCAACATATACGTCATTCTAAACAAAGAAGAATATAGCAACAAACTGAATACCATCCTAAGTGACACCATTAAATGTAAACGCATAAAAAAAGATCCAACAGAAGACTTAATAAAGAAAATAAATGGACAAATAACTAAAGCAGATGCACTCATTGGGGGACTTCACTTCCAAAAGATCATCGGTGATTACACACCAAGATAGCTGTATGGCAATGTAAAAATCAATAAGCCGCACAACCCATTGATGCTTATTATCTCTCAAGTCACAACGTCTACGTACTGTTTAGCTAAAATCCTAAATGCATTAATAAAACCGGACATTCCTTCGAAATATAGCATAAACTCCACGGAGGAATTCATCGACATAATCCACGCAACAAGACTGGCAGGATTAATATCATCCATTGACGTGGAAAGCCTGTTTATGAACCTGCCTATCGCTCAGACCATCGACATCATTATCAGAAACGTGTACCATCATCCTACAATGTCTCCTCCAAATCTAGATCAAAACATCTTAAAGAGCATGTTACGTTCATCCACATCAGAGGCGCCGTTCTGGACACCGGACGGTAATCTATACACGCAAGTAGATGGAGTGGCTATGAGATGACCAAAAGGGCCAACCGTCGCCAACTATTACATTGGTAAACTTGAGAAGAGATTATTGGACATCATGGAAAATAAGCCACACACATATTGCCGATACATACGTAGATGACATCTACATTAACGTCCTAAACGAAGAACATCTGCTAAACATCAAGCAGAATTTTGAGGAGAACTCCGTGCAAAAATTCACTTAGGAATTAAGCACGGATAATAAACTCCCCTTCTTGGACATTGACGTTCAAAAGATCAATGGCAGCTACATCAGTAAAGTACATAGGAAAAGTACGGACATGGAAATGCCCTGAAAGGTATAAAATAAGCGTAATCGTTTCATACATACGCCGAGCTTATAAATACTGCTCTACGTGGGAACTTTCCACCAAGAGATTGCACGAGTAAAACTAATACTCGTGAATAATGGTTTCTCAAAAAGCATGATTGAAAAACAACTCCAATCATTTTTGAATAACCATTACAAAAATGCGGATAAAACTGAAGGTAATCAGGGAGAAGTAAATAACATCAAAGTGTATTACAGAAACCAGATGTCCAAGGCCTATAAAATAGATGAAAAAACATCAAGGAAATTATTAACCGTAACATCAAGGTTAAAAATCAAACGGAGAAAATCCAACTCATCATTTATTATAAAACAACAAAAGCTAGCAATCTCCTGATGAAAAACAACACCTGCCTAAACCCCTCGAATCTCAAGTCAACCAACATAGTTTACGAGTTTATCTGCCCCGATGAAGACTGTAATATTATAATAACTCAAAATATATTGGCATGATAACCACTACACGTTCCAGACGTTTAACTATGCATCTAAAAAGCAGGAGGCCTAAGAATCATATGGAGAGTGCTCATAATATTAACCTAACGATAGATATGCTTGTTGATAACACCATAATTAAAAGAAAAGAGATCAATAAAGCGAAGCTGAACATCCTAGAAGCGGTATTAATAGATGAAGATAAGCCGGCTATAAAAGTCAAGCGACAAGCTGGAATGGCACATTAAAACTATTTTGAAATTTCGCTCACAGGAGTGTCCCATTTCCTCTAACGTTACGTTTAACCAGGGCGGAATAAATACCCGTTAAAAATCGTTTTCTTTCACTCTGTCAGATCCTCACTCCACTCATTTCAAAATGATCCGAACATATTCAATAAAAAAAGAGATGAATACTGGACAAGTAATCCACCATCTACAAGATGGAATAAAAAAAAAGTTAGAAGAAGAGAAAGTTGCCAAAGAAAATTAATTAAGGCAAAATACACAATGGTCTTGAAAAATAATTTCATTCAGGAAAGACTGCTACCCAACTATATATATATATATATATATATATATATATATATATATATATATATATATATATATGATTGACAAAGAAGCAAGCTTAGAATGTATAAAGAAATAAATATGTATTTATGAATGAAAACAAGTTTAAAGTTGGGTAAATTTTATAGAAAATGATGCGACATTGTATTAATAAATAAATTTAGAGTTTAGTAAATTTGAGATAAAATAAGTCAAAAATTATAGAGAGAACAATATAAAAATGACAAAGAAAACATTAAAATAATTATTAAAAAAAAACCTGCGAATACAAAGCAACAAATTAAAAAAATAAATGAATGAACTCTTACCAACTTGAGAGAAGGACAGGAACAAAATGGTTTAAAAGGTGGAAATTTCCAAAGAGGTAAACATTGTAGTAATTTACAATAAGTAAAATTATGGCCATTCAACTAATAGAACACTTTAACTATCTGCTCATTAAGTGGATTATTAATAAACTTCAGGCAAAAATTAATTATAAATCAAACCAAATTTAAAATATTAAAATTAAGAAATGTAAGGTCGTGTGGAACACACTATAATTCAATTCTGGATTTAGCATTTGAATAAATATTAATTAAAAAATATGGGGATTGTTGTTTTCCTCCGCACAACCCCAAAGCTTGAAATTTGAAGGAGACAAGGATAAGGTGCAAGGATAAAAATGATTCCTTATTGAAGAGAATTCTAGCATGGCAATGGGTCTGTCTGTATAGAGAGAAAACCCTAATGCTCTCAGATCCTCAGTTTCAATTGTAGCGTAGTTTTACCTACATAATAATGTTGGCAACTCACACATAAAGAGTAAAACAAGAGAGAACCTGAGAAGCAAGACAAGTCTCTCCTTATAGACAAGTAAGTTTTAAGAGAGACAGAATTAATTGAGTTAGAGTAAAATTTGATTTGTGGATAAACTTTAGATAATAATTGTTGTAAGTCTGTCGTGGAATGAGCAGACACTATATATGCACACACACACACACACACACACACATATATATATATATATATATATATATATATATATATATATATATATATATATATATATGAATGCAATGTCCCTCAGGAAAAAAATGAAAAGGTGTTTCCAAGTACTTTCGAACTTTATTAAGTTTCTTATCAAGGATAATTACAAGAAATGATATTATATTAGAGGTATATATACAAAAGAAAAGTATGAAAGACCACCTCAAAAACAAGAGATCACCAATGAGGCAGACGGAAGGAGGAAGGTAAAGATTCACATTAAGAATTACAAGAAGCAGGTAGTAAGGTCAAACTGAGAAGACGGAAAGGGTAACAGATTAAAAGAAATGGAAATAGCCTAACGAGGCAGATTATAAGACACGATGAGCAAAAAGTGGCAAAAATACAATGTATAAAACAGGGCAGTGACAAATAAAAAGAAAATAAATAAATAAATAATAAAATATTAAAATAAAATTGTGGCCACATAACTAAAGATTGTATATAAAAAACTAAGAACAAAAGTCAGATCTAATTTGTTTAAGTATTAATCTTTTAATTATAGCATCTATTTTATATAAGCCAGGGGGAAAGGTTAAAATTATCACATTGGCTTATAAATGCACATTCAATAATATTCCTTTTATAGGGTCATTGGAACGATAAATAAATTTTGCCGAGTTCCAGTTAATTAAATGGTCCTTATCTGACATATAGACAAAGAAAGCACTAAGAATCAAGTCTGGCAAATTAGATCATTTCATATATATATATATATATATATATATGCCTTTTTGGGGTTAAATCGAAGAGTGTTTGAGAGTCCTTTCAAAACAAATAATTTAGATTCTAAGTTGGCTAAAGATTAACACGTAGCTGGTACCCGTTCAAGGTTGCAAGAAAAAGACGCTAACAAAAATATACCATTACTATCAAATAAATAGAATTGAAATATATACATATACAAAATTCAAAGGGAATGATCCTACATGTGAATTTAAATGCTGGCACGGAACAGATCACAAAAGGGATAAATATGGGATTAGTGTTCGAGTTCAGGTACGAGATTAAAAAGGGCAATTTAATACTGGAGCTCACACAAATGATGGGATGGTTTGGGTAGACCAGATTATAGAATAATCTCTAAGCATCAACGATTGCAACTGCTTTTGTGTTCTTTGAAGGGAAGGTCCAGTCGTCGGGATACAATTACTGTGATGGAGAAGCTGGGTTACCTCACGGACGGATGAAGGAGCACACGTAGTTTAGCCTTCGGAGATGGACTTCTTCATCAAATTCTTGCTGATTGACTATGGCCTAGTTCACGGATCGAAGTCGCCGGTATCTCCGATCACGACGGGTGAGCGTGTCCTTTGCTCGTACGTGGTGTTAGGCGTAACAGTGCTGAGAAGGGCTGCTGTAATCCAGTACTACCGTACTACAGTGCTCCCTGCTGAACCGACTCGGGGGTTTATATAGACGCTTAGCTGGTGGCTGGGATTGCCTGAGCGAGAGTCTCCACGACTCGCAGGATCTTGGGGGTAGGCAGCGATTCCTTCAGTGAACCAAGATAAGGTTGGCTTAGAATGTTCGAACAGCTTCACTCTAAGTCGGAGTGCAAGATGATGGCTGTAAGAGTATGCGGGACGAGGAAAATTTGGCACTAATTAAATGCAGCTGGGGTGCAATAAAACGGCGTGGCCAGCATCCTCGCTGTAGATCAGCCTCGCTTCCAACACTTCTGCGGCGATCTCGAGACAACGTGAGTACCGAAGGGCACTGAGGTCGCCCTTCGACCTCATTCTTCTACATCTCCACCTATCCTGGAAGATTGCACTTTCTTGGTTAGGGAAGAAAAGTGACATCCCCTAAGACAAATGACTTGGGGGGGAGTGTGATCTTCTACGCGAGCGGTCAAACGGATGGAAGGGATAGGTACAAGTTAGGTGTACAAGTTAATTCCAACCGACTGCAGGTACATATGAACCGGAAAGGAAATTAATTATTACAAGTTTACGCCGACCATAAGAGAATTAAGGGGGAACGTATTAAAAAAAATAAAAAGGGTATTTATAGACGAAGCTATACAAAGCAAACAAAATCAATAAAATGTATATTTAAACTTACCTCATGCACAAATGACAGAGACGATTACAGTGGTACATATATACATATAGTGTTGCTGGACCAGAATTCTAAATAATAACTTTATACATACAAGGGCGCTGTGCTTTATAGACGTACTCACCCCCCACCCTAATAAAATAACTACATATAGGGAGAAATAATTGTCTCATAACTTATATCTAGCTGGCGGTTACGTTATATAAAAAAATGGCAAATGGCCATGGAGCAATTACAATTACAATTTAGCAGGGCTCGTCGCCCAAAGATTACGCTTAGGGTATCGTTGATACAATTTTCGGATCCTTTCATATACAATATCTGATACTGAAATTTCTGCAATAATAGGCTCCATCTCATTACTCGGTCATTATGATGTTTAATTTTACGGACGTATGTCAACGGGCCGTGATCGGTACCTATAACGATCCAAACGATAGCTAAAGCTTTTTGTTCTATCAATGCATAATTCTTCTCACGTGGGAGTAATTTGCGACTTGCGTAGGACACTTGGTGACTCTCACCGTCATCTCCGTACTGAACAAGGACACAACCGATGCTCTCGTTGCTCGCATCCGTCCAGATCCCAAAGGGACTACTGGGGTCAGACAACCCGAAGATGGGTCAGATGCCAATTTTCTTTCTAGCTGTTCGAAATGAACGATAGCCCTGGAATTCCAGACTATGCGTTCAGGGGACTTATTCGTGAGCAGTTCACACATCTGGGTGGTCAAAGCAGCAAACGTTGGGAACGAACCTCATATAAAATGACGCAAACCGCATGAAAGAACGAAGCTGTTTCTTTGTTTCCGGGAGGGGGCATATCAACTATTGCCCAGACCTTGTCTTCTTGAGGCTTAAGTTGGTCGCTTCCAACGTGGAAAGCCAAATATTGGATCGAATTGTAGGCGAAGTGTCACTTGCCGTGACCTATTATAATGCTTAACGGCTTAAGAACGCCTGAAGGGAGTCCAAGTTTTGGTCCCAGTAACAAGTGCCCAAGTAAATGTTGTAAAAATAAAAGGTTACAATATCCAATCCTTCCAAAATTCTGCGCATTATCCGATTATAATTGTTGTAGGCCATCATTAACCCAAAGGGAAGTCGATGGAACTGCATAAGTCCCTTGTCGGTGGGGAAGGCGGTGTATTTCCTTACGCTCATTTTCAGGGGGATCTGGTAATACGCCTTACATAGATCGAGTTCGCTAATATATTTTGCCTTTTCGAAAAGTGGAGGTTCTTTTCAATTAATGGGATAGGGTTCGCATCGAAAACGGTCACCGAATTTAATTTGCGGAAATCTACGCACATGCGATAAGAGTTTTCTGGTTTCCGCACCATAACTATTGTGGAACAATAATTTGACGTGAAGCGTTCAATGATTTTAAGGTTGAGCAGATTATCAGCCTCGGCGTTAAAGGCATTTCTCAAATGAATTGCGAGGGGGCAAGGTTTTGAGCGAACAGCAGGTTCCTGGGTAGTGAGCGTTATGTGATGCTCGAAATTAATAGTACACCCCGGGGTCTCGGAAATCACGTCATCAAACTTAATTAGAATAAGCTGCAGCTGGCTAATTTGGTCTACAGTTAGCCGCCTATTGATATCCAAGCTGACGGATGGTGATTGGTGGCGCCGGATAAGGCGTGTAGTGGGTAGTCACTATCCCGTCCGATGCATGCAGCCTGTATAACTTTCAAGGCATCTGTCGTGCAGTCGGCCTACAAAGCTGTTCATTCGTCAATGGTAGCAATGTTGTTGCACGCGTGGCAGTGATATTTATTCAACATATTGCGTGAAACAGCTTTTCCGCTATGGGCTATAACCTATCTGATTTCCTTCTTCTTCTAGTATATAGGCAACGGTGTCTTTTCACCCTAAAACTAGGGATTTTTCTTTGAGTTTGAATCTCTCGAACATCGACATTTTGTTCGGAAAACGGCGTGTAAGTTGCCTGAAAGAAAGGATTTAATGGATCGTGGCACGGGATGGAGAAGGAGCTTGAGTCACAAAGTTCTCAGACAGGGAGGAATCCGCTTGTTTAAACGCAAAAGCTTTGCTAGGTAAACACCCACACTAATACAATACACAAATAAACCCAAATTGCAAAAAAATGGATCCTTCGAGAGATAAGAAGGGCTCGAACTCTGCTATTCCGACGGTGATTTAAGTAACAGCGGGAGAAGCTCTATCTCCTAACAAAACTATCCTAAGAAAGGTTCTCGGTCCCATCACACACAACATAGTAAAATAAAATATTTAGGGCAGGGTTGTTCCCTGGTCTTTTATGCAACTCAAACGATACTCAGCTTATGAAATTACAACAAAATTAAAGGGTTGCGTTTAGAAGACCTCTCTAAACGCCTTTTAAAAATCCCACACCTGACACAAGATTTTATAATGACATATACACACACACACACACACACACACACATATATATATATATATATATATATATATATATATATATATATATATATATTAATATCGTGGAATGGCGCCGGACTCTCTCTCTCTCGCTTTTTGGGGGTTTAGTTTGATCGAAGTTGTTTTAAGATTCGACCATGGCCGGTTCGTGAATGGGGAAATAGTGGGAATGATTTACTTTTCAAACGCGGGATCCTTTCAAAACAAATATTTCAGAGTGCAAGTTGGCCAAAGATTAACAGATAGCTGGTATTCGTTCAAGGTTGCAAGAAAAATACGATAACAAAAATATACCTTTAATAATGATCGTACATGTGAAATAAAATGTCGGCACGGAACAGATCATATGAGGGGAAAATATGGGATTATTGGTCGGGTTTGGATCGGAGATTAAAAAGGGAATTTTAAGCCTGGAGCTCACAAAAAAAAGATGGGACGGCTTGGGTAAACCGGATTGTAGAATAATCTGTACGCGACAATGATTGAAACTGCTTACGTGTTCATCGAAGGGAAGGGCCATTCGGGATACGATGTCTGCGATACGGAGGCGTGGTTACCTCACGGGGCGGATGAGTTTCTCGTCAAACACTCGGCGATTGAGTATGGAAGAGTTCACTGCTGTCGATTTAGCCTTCGTCCTCGATTTGAAATCGCTGGTATCTCCAATCGCGATGGGTGAGAGTGTCCTTTGCTTAAACTCGGTGTTACGCGTAACAGTGCTGAGCCAGGCTGCTTTGCTCCGGTGCTACCATACTATGGTGCTCACTGCTGAACCGATTCGGGGCTTATATAGGCGCTTCGCTGGTGGCGGAGATTGCCCTGACGAGAGTCTCGGCGACTTGCGTGATCTTTACGCAAGGCACGACTCCTTCGGAGAACCGAGATGAAGATTGCTCAGAATGTTCGAAGAACCTCGATCTACGTCGGAGGGCAGGAGGCTGGATGTAACGGCATGCGGGACGAGGAAAATTTGCCCCTAAGTAAATGCAGATGAGGTGGAATAACACGGCCTGGGCTGCATCTTTGACGTAGATCAGTCTCGCTTCGCATGCTTTATGCAGCGATGTCGATACCACGTGAGGATCAAGGGGAATGAGGTTGCTGTTCGACCTTATTCTTCTACAAAGTCTATGATCGAGTTTCTTAGGTCAGCGAGCCTATGTTGGCTATTTTTATATACATTTTCTGTTTTGTTACATTAAATTTAACGAGAGGAATACCTTGTATTTTATTTAGGAAATTTTTAGTTAATTTGTCGAGTAATGATGCTGGAAATAAATTACATTTACAAAATTGTTTGAGATAAGACATCGATAAATTAATTAAAATTTTCCTAAATAAAATACAGGTTATTCCTCTCGTTAAATTTAATGTACCAAAACAGTTCATGTATCTCAAAATAACCTACATAGGCTTGCTGACCAACAAACTCATCTTAGACTTACAACAATTATTATCTGAGGGTTTATCCATAAATGAAATTCTCTTGGTATACCAAGTAATACTGTCTCTCTTAAAAACTAGTTGGCTCATAAGTTGAGACTACACTTTCTCCTCAGATTCTCACTTGTTTATCTATTCATGGGAGAGATTTGCCAAACTCGCTACGTAGGTAAAACTGCACAACAATTAAAGCTGAGGATCTACAAGTATATGGAGTTTTGTCACTATACAGCCTGACGCAAGGCTAAGTAAGAATTCTCTTCAATAATGAATGAATCTCTTGGATTCTTGCGTCTCGTCATTGTATCCTTCAAATTTCAAGTTTTGGGGTTCTGCGGATAAATCCGTCTATCTCAACATTTTGGAATCAATATTTATTCATATATTAAATCCAGAATTAAATTATAGTCAGTCTTCCACACCACTTTACATTTCTTAATTCAAATATTTTAATTTTAATTTGATTTATAATTAATATTTAAATAAAATTTATTAATAATATAATCCACTCAATGACCCGATAGGTAAAATGTTCTATTAGTTGGTTGGCTATAATTTCAGGGGGCATTCATATAATTTTTTTATTTGTTGCTTTGTTTTCTCAGTTATTTTTAATCATTATTGCAGTGTTTTCTTTGTATTTTCCGTATTGTTCTCTCTGTAATTTTTGCATTATTTTATCTCAGATTTACTAAACTCTAAATTTATTTATCGGAATATTTTCTCTCACATTTACCAAACTTTAAATTTGTTTTCATTCATTAATACATATATATTTCTTTATACATGCTAAGCTTGCCTGCTTGACCTTCATATTGTTTTGCTCCATTATAGGCTGAAGATGAACATAGCTAATATTGTAAACTTTCCAAATTATACATGTTCCGAAGACTGGTTCTTGCTTTGATTTACATACTAAAATTGAGGTTTCCGAAACATGTCCCAATTTATGCATTTATATATATATATATATATATATATATATATATATATATATATATATATATATATATATATATCTTTGAATTTAACTATAAAAATCCATCTGGTCACTTGGAGATTTTGCCTTGATTTTCCATTAAAACTAATGATAGCATTTACCACTTGGAGTCAGTTCGATAGAAGCTTAATGTATATTCTTTACTCTGGAATTATAACTAATTTAACGATATCAATTATGCTTTTCATCCTATTATAAACTTTTTTAAGGCACGATGATAATTTAAATGGTATTTGGTTTAGTAAATGTTACGGCAAACTCAAGTGGAAAGATAGAGGTGCAATATAAATAGATAGAGATGTATTTGTAGGCTTTGAAGAGATTTTACCCGTTCGCTGTTACCTTAACCTTCTTAATTCTCGGGTAGTTTAGACGTCTAATAATGCAAGCATAAAGAATAATCTTTACTGTTTATTTAGAAAGTGGTTCTGGTCTGAACTCTGACTCTATTTGACTAGACTAACCTCTCAACTCATTCACAAGCTTGATTTATTCTTCCCCACATTGGGTGAGCCTAAAGTATCTCCTGACTTTGGGAAGAGATAGGCCTCAAGGTAGGTTTTTCTAGGATAAAACCAAAGTGAGAAAGCAGAACTCAGTAGTAGTGCAAATATGGAACGCTTTTCTCCTTCTTCATTCACAGAGGCAGATGGAAACTCGGCCAGATGTTTGCCTTGGTATCACGGGAAGTCTGCGATTCTTATGGCGAAAAAATGGGGTGATTAATGAAATTCTCAAAAAGTAAAGGAGGGAATATTACGTGCAAAAGGAGACTTGCCTACTTTTTCGTTAAGTTAAGGGCCGCCGCCCTTCTATTTCTAAGTGGATTACCAGCCTAGGAGAACTAATGTTTTGAGCTCATCAGGTTTATGGCCCTTTATTGCAAAACTTTCCTCTGTCTCTTTCTTCAGTATTCAAAGTTTCTTTTTATCAAGCCTGAGTGCAAAGAGAGGCCATATGTACTTATGGTGGGTGTAGGGTTATTTTACGACATCTAGCCAACCCAAGACTGGGCGATGGTACACCGAACTTTTCATCCTGTGTGAAATTCACTTCACTATGATCTGCATCTTGGTGCGTCAGAAGCTGACAGCAAGGCAGGATAGGGAGATGATGCGCATAAGTTACTCTCTACAGCAAACGACATATTGCAAAGAGGAGCCTAGGTCTTCATTTTAAGCGCTTATGTTGACCGTGAGAGACTTAAGGATATCTTTGTCCAGGAAGGTGTTGATGCTACTGAAAACCGAGGCTCCTTTAAGTGTAAGTGATTCCCGGCAATGTCTCCATTACCTTGTTGCGCCGGGTCTTCTTTTACATATATAATGCCAATGGCACTAGTGAGTTATTTCCAAAGGGACTACTCAAATAGTGCACAGAGTAGGTGACATCGAAAGTACATTTGACTATCCTATGATTTAGAAAAAAAGAGTTGTGGTTACTTACTGGCTGTGCTAACGATTATATTGCTTCAGTTTGTTCACCACTTGATATGTAATTTTATGTGAACTGATGATGAAGTCAAGTAATCTTCGATGCCCAAAAGTTAAGTTTTACGCTCTAAAAGGGAAGTCTGTAATATAGACGTTCTTTAAGTTTTCGTAGTTGGAGAAGATGCTCCTCGAACTAGTCGCCTGCAAATTGTTTTCGAAAACAATGTAGACGAAATTGAGACCTCGTTCCACCGAGTTAATAAAAGATTGAAAAGTTTGGTCAGCGTTTTTTATAGCTGCCGGCATTCAGACCCAGCGAAAAATGATCAAAATGCAATAGAGTGGCATTTTTTATTATTGATTCCGGAAATCTATTAAGCAGGTTGACCTTTTAGAATATGGAACAGGATAGCATACGTTCTTTTACTAGGGAGTTAGGCTCTGAAAATGATCGCAGGCTCTATATTCAAATGAAGAATTCATATTTGGAAGACAGGATAAAGCAAGGGCGCATCATATACAGAATTTTATTTTGTGCAGGGTCAGCCTTCACGAGTCAAGATTGGTTCGGGTAATGGTGTATTACAATATGGTGAGTATATTTATTCTTCTCAGTCTTATTTTAATTAAGTGGAATTTGTAGACCTTCAAAATCGACGAATAGCTGCGAGTAAGCTAATCCGATGTGGTGGAAAAGGGATGCCAATTAAGCAAATCCGCCACCTCTTGATTCCTTAATGAAGGCTCAGACCTGCCATCGACTAGCCTAAGCTAATGTCAGTACCTTTTAGCCTTATTTTGGGAAAGATGTATTTTTCGCAGTCTCTAATTTAAGATTAGTTGGCCTACTTTTTTCTAGAAAATTCACACGTACCATGCTGACCGCTGCACCCGATTCCACCAGAAGACTAGTGATGGGGGGGGTGAAGCAACTGGTAGAAGACAGGGATTGTATGCACCACCGCCCCTGATAGGAGTAAATTGAGAGGCCAATAAATATATTCCCTATATGCTTTTGTTGTGGTTTACCTTAGAAACCAACGAAGCCATTGATTGCTCGGTGTGAGTTTGGGGGACGTTATATGTAAAGCCTTTAATCCGGATTGTTGCAAAGAAAGTGATTTGATTTTGCACTTTAGTTTGACGATGATTAATAATGAAAATTACTTTACTAATTTCGATTGATTTACTTGCTTCAATTTACGCACGATGCAAACAATGTAATTTTATTTGAAATTATGATATTATTTTCCACTGTACGTTATTCTTTGAGGACGCACGAATTGAACTAAATTGTGTTTTTGCTAAGTTTTTCACTTCAGTATAAAACTTAAGGGCAATGTTTATCTCGCTAGGAATGAAGATATAAGCTTCAAGGAGAGTTAAGCGATTCCTGGGGAACTTGAACTTTGATTCGAGAGTAAACTCGGACTTGAGTCGAATAGACTGTCCATTACATCTTCTCGACAATCCAATTTTATCCATTCACATCTGTGGATAGTCTTGCTTATCTTTGAATTCGAGGAAGAATTACGTTCTTAAAGAAGTCACTTCTTGCGGAAAAGAAGTGTGAAATACAAGGAATTTTATCTGACGCTTCACAAAGGCAGGCCGAATCTCGGCCAAAATATTCCCTTGTTCACAAAGGAAAGGCCCCCCGTGTTAATGTTGTTTGAAGGCGTCAAAGAAACCCGCGGGCCTTCGTCTTCCAGATAATATAATTAATTTATCATTGATTTTAAACAGCGGAGGTACATTGAAGGGCATTTTATTATTGTTTAAAAACTTTCAAATATAATTACACAAAATGAAATGGTTATATGTGATGATATTTCAAAATGTTTTAACGAAGATTTTTAAAATGAAACGGCTACCAATGCAAAAAATCCTAGTATATTGATTAATGAAGAGAAGTTAGGGGAAGTTATACATATTGGTGGAATTAATCGAAAAAGGGATCACAACATATTTCAATCCAATGAATATCTTTCAGGAAATGTCCTCGACTCCGCTGAATTCATTCTGGAATTTATTATTGCAATTTTGGTCTTTTTCAATCGCCCTTAGAACTTCTAAATTAGAATGAATTTTAAACTATGAAAACTTTGAGAAAATGTGTTGTTATTCTTAGCCTTCATTTTTAGCATGCCGTTGAAATCTTCTATGGATTTTGTCCGGTAAAATTGACTGCAGGGAATTCACATAATTTGATCGAGAACGCTATTCACTGTTTTCTAGTTTGTCAACTATGGCTTGTTGTGTAGGATACAATGTCACGCACCTACTTTTCAGGTACAATTAAATCATCCCATTGAATTCTTAGGCATCGACACCGTTACCTTGCCATAAACAACAATTAGCTTTTTCATCATTTTGGTGGATATAGATTATCCATCTTTGTTTGGACGATGCCCATTGAGGATAAAGAGAGCCGAAGAAAGCTGAAGGCATTCAGGTTGATGGTTTTTACATCATTTATGGGAAAGGAACGATCTTGCTGGAATATGTATTTAAATTTGTCCGCAATGTTTACGCTGTTTATCTAGATTAAATTGGCACAAAGGATAGGTATATGACTTATTCCGTTCAAAAAGTGAAGATGAATATGAATGACTACCTAATTGTAACCGGAATTAGAATGTTAAACGTAGGTGTGGCTGAGGCAAGAGAAAATAGTTGGTTAGTTAAACTAGAACTTTAGTTTTGTTTTAAAATGAGACTGGACACGATAATAGGCAATTTTCCTTCTAAAAATACTGCAATCATGTGAATCCCCGTCAATTTATATTGCCATAATTTAGCAAGGACTGGGTGCGCGCATTATCCTAAGTATGTACTGTCTACCGTGTTGTTAGTCGGTATCATTAAGTAGGAATCTCTTTAGTTATAAGGATAATACAGGTTGACTCGTCATACATGAGCCCTTCAAAGCATTAAAGTGAAATCATCACGAACTATCATGTGTGATCGTGAACAAGATAATCAAGTGGAATGTTGAGTAAATCAAACTTTGTGAATGGTATAGATGGTATCACGAAGCCTTTTAACTTATGTTTGAGAAGAATGCGTCATATGATATGAGTAACGCAAAGATTTATGGTACTAAATATGTGCAGATTTTGCCTCGTGAAAAGCAATTAATAGCCACCTCGAAGAGGCCAAATTTTAATTGCTGTATTTCTATTATGGGTGGGTGGAAACTTGACATGAGCTAGATGTTGTGAAAGATTAACGTTCACCATAATATCTAAAGTTTAGTATGCTTATGTACAGTCAGTCTGAACCCAATTATCATTTTTTCAAGATAATCTTTCCGAATATCCCCTTATATTAATCCTGCTAATACTCCCGATTTTTTCCTCGAAGACTTCGAAAGCTTTCTTTCTTCCTGACACACGATTAGTGTGATGAGCTGGAGGAAAGATAATCCCATTCCGGTTATAAATGCCCTCGCAGAATTTGAGTAGGAAGAACTAATATATTTCATTATTTGATATTGATCCATGTTATAAGTGTGCAACTATTGTTTCTCTCCAACAAATTAACCTGAAGTGGAAGGAAATAATCGCTAAGGGTATTATATCAAAGAACTCCATCTCTAGGATCATTAATATCTTCAAATACAATGGTTATACACTTATGAAGAAGGTCTCTGGACACTCAGGAGCTTCCAATGAACGACAAGTTCGCCTTCCGTTAAGGTCCCAGTTGAATGGCCGCGTTACCTCTAGTGCCAATCTTGTTCACAATTTTGAGTAAGCAGGTGTAGACGCTTTGGCGCGTACAGTAAGAGGACGACTTTCGATAAATGTCTCAGCTCCACAAAGGTTGCGAAGAAGCCTCATCTGACCAAGATGAGCCATCCTGATAGGCTCAGCTTTTTTAGGAAATATAAAGGTTGGACTGTTAAAGACTATAGCAAAGTGATATTCTCTAGTAAAGCTTCCTTCCTCTTATTTGAAGCTACTGGATGATCCCGTGTTAGGAAGACAAATTGTGAAGCATCCGGACCCTAAGCTTATCTTGGCCTCCTTTTTATTTTAGGGACCTGGAACTGTAATAAGCTTTGCCGGGTAACACTGCTATGAAATTCAAAATTATACTAAAACTTGATTCATAAACACGTTTTTCAAACAATTTAGGACCTATTTAAGGATGATAACTATACTTTCAAGCAAGATACAATAACTTCCCATAAAGAAAAAGAAATATCAAAGTTTGGAGATTAAAATTACATCAAATTTTGGGACAGGGCCTGAGAATCTCGTAGATTTGAATCATTCTGAAGAACAAAGAAGATTATTTTAAATAATGACTACGCACATATCTTGATGATAGTTATTTTAAAAACCGGTTTCCACTTTAAATTTCTCTATATTTCACCTTCAAAGTACGATACAAACGTACAAAAACAAAATTTTACCTTAGATTAGTTCTATTATTTTATTATAAGAAAGAACAGAAGTTTCAAATATTTTGACTATGACTGTAATATCGCTGTTCTTCATTCTACTCCTGTTCATTGCTGATAAGGAGAACTAACAAATTCTTTTGCACCAAACAGTGACCATTAGGTTTTGGGGGATTTCATTACACCATCGGATTTAGAGAAATATAGTAGACCTGCTTTTGATAAGGTTATGTGAAGAATTTTTTACATTTAACTCTCACTATCCCGTTATTTATTCTTTTTATTAAAACTCATTATATATCATCGTGTAATCTGGAGGTGCAGCTATAGTTGGCTTTGTCTTATTGATTATGTTTCAATTGCATTTTGTGTATAGATTTAAAATATATGAGGTAGAAATACTTACTTGCATCATTTACAATTAAACATAAACATTATTCCTTATTTTAGTGAAGCCAGTGGGTCTAAAATGTACTTATTTTTTCGAATAGAATTTTCCGGGCTGGGTTTAGTATTGAGGGGTGAGCTTGGAAGGCTCTTTGTGATAGGTTTGGATTTGAGTTTTTATCTTGAGGGTCTTAAGGTTTTTAAGGTGCATGAAAAGAGAATTTAACGGTTGATATGACAATCTAGTGTTAAAATTAGAAGTAGGTGTAGGGATGTGTTATTCAGCAGATGTGTATGTTGTTTCCAGGAGACTGGATGGTCTTTTCCTTTCTTTTCTTCCTACTTCCTATCACCTTCAGACTCTTGGATTTCACATTTTCTGTATAATTTCCATTTTCGGTATAAACCGATTTTCTCTCTCTTATTAATCTCAGGCTTACACAAACCTTTGGACTGAATTCGTTCTTATCTTTTTCCTGCTACTAGGGAATTGAAGTCTCATTTCAATTCCATCTCTTAGTCTCAAACTGTCCTTCCAACCATATCTCAGCTTTTCATCATTCTTTTTCCAAATTTCCCCTAACTCTCTCATGTAAAACTATATTGGCCGGTTTGATTCTTACCTCCTTATGTAATTCTACTTGCCTTCTCATGTCTCTCCACCTCCTGCCTGTAATGTATCTGCTACCCTGGTTTTGTACCCTCTTAAGTTTAATCATGACACTCTTCGAGTACTATGTAGTGGAACAGCTGGGTACGATAGGGTGGCTCTGACTATTGCCATGCAGAGTTTCCTCTTGTGACTGGGTGAAAGCAGTGAACCCTCCCTAGTTGCGCCAACTTCACATTTGCTATTCTTATCCTATCCCCTACATGTGTTCTGTACCCGGTTTTACTAATTTTTTGCCACAATACTTTAGCTTCGTCCTTATATTCTTATCTTTTGCCCTCAACTCTATCGCTCTCTGCCTTTCTCTTGTTGATGCGTATCACTGCAAATTTATCATTATTGGTCTTTATCTTCCATTTCCTCTCGTATCTATTTAAATTCAAGATCTCTTTTGCTTTCGAGGTCGCAATAATCTGTGTGACGTCATCCGTGAACTGTACATATGCTGTTTCTCGGCTAAGGTGAAACGGTAGATCATTGGTATAAATGGCGAAGAGGACTGGAGGGAGGCAGCTCTTCTGTTTGAGCCTCTCCAAGACGATATAGGCCATTCTATCACTAATAAAACTGAATAACAGCTTGTTCCTTTTCTCCTAAAGCTCCATTTGTACCGGTTTATATTTGAGATCATCTATATACACCTTGTTGAATCCCTACTGCACGTCAGGCGCTACTAAGTCAACCATCTTACCCTCACTCTTTGCTTTGATCAGCTTCTCTGTAATCAGCGCTAGGGCCATCTCCGTATTTTTCTTTCTCTTGAATCGGTACTGTTGGTGGTTGAACTTACGGTTGGTCTCGAGGCGATTAATCAATCTGCTGCATACAATTTTTTCTAATATTTTGGCTATAAAATTGAACAGTGAGGTGGGTCTGTACTCGTTGACTGCCGTTGTTGGCTTGCTTGGTTTTGACTAAAAATCATTTCGGCCACTTTCAGTCTGTCCGTGAAGTATCCGATGTTCCAGCATGCATTGAAAATTTCCAACATCCCCTCCAGTACGGTCTCCGAGAGCTGACCTTTGCTCGATTTCTTTAGTCCTGATGTGCCTAATGCTTTCTGTTTGAAGGCCAGAACTACTGACCTTAATTCATCTATCTTTATCTTTTCATCTACTCTAATGTCCTCCTCCTCCCCGTTATTATGATGTATCCTGTCGAGCGGGTAGGTCTTGCCCAGATGGAGGTTCAGTTCTTCCATAATCCTTGTTTCGCGTTCTGCGTTAAAATTGTCATTAGCTTCACCCGTGATGTTGAATACCTGACTCCAATGGTCCCTGAACATCTCCTTTATTTCTTCTACTTTGGGTATGTACCCATTGTTTCTCCTAATCGTTAGCTTTCTCGGAGGGTGTACCCTGTAATCTTTTGACAGATTTCCAGAATTGTCTCAGGTTCCGTTCGTTCTCTATCTATCAATCAAACCCTCTCATACCGCATCTTCATCTAATACGAGAAGATTGTAATGCCAAGTGTCAGGCATTAGAAATAGATTAGGCTCACACTCTAATCCCTCGAGATATTTCATGCCGCCTTATTTGTAAATTTAGACAGGTTCAGAATTTATTTTATTGTATTAAAATTGCAAAGGATTCGAAAAACCCATGCAAATGAGGAGGCTTTTTTCCTAAATTTCTGTCTGATTTTATTAGGTTGGGTTAGGTTAGATCTGGTTCTAGATCTTTTAAATGTCTTTAAAATGTGCTTTTCTTATGCAGATTTGTGTGTAATTTTCAGATCTGAAACTCATTTTTGCTGGAAATACATACTTTCGTATTATGGACCTTCAGTCAATTATGGAAAAAGTATGCATTTCCGGGGAAAACGAGTGTCAGATCTGAAAGGTACACATACAACTGCATAAGAAAAAATTTTAAATTAATTTGAAAATATGTGTTAAAACGAATATTCACCAATATTCGTTCATTAGTTGCCAAATGCCACCATGTCCCATTTCATTATTCAAAATACAAAAGATCTATTTATCATCGATTAAACCCGATTAATATTAAATATATAGAAGAAATGCGATCTTATTTGTTACCTAGAGACTTTTAGATAACTTTATAATTACTGAGTCCATTTTTTCGTTTCTGTTTAAGATGTTTTAAGTTTCTTCTAATTATGGAAAGAAAAAAAAAATATTTACTCGAAGAAATGAAAATAGATTAAGGAAAATAACATACATTTGAGATGGTCTGACTGAGCTGTTTATTTCTTTTAACATTAGGAGATATTTATGTTATACGCTGACGATATTTACTCTTTTTAATTTTATTTATTATATTTTGGGTTGATCATCGAAATTCAGGAGAGCAAAGGTTTTAGACTCTTTCTTTATAGCTTCTAAAATTGTGCACGAGCTCTTTTCATTTATTTAAATAATTTGTGCTGCATCTTTTATACGCTCGTTTTGATTATGTAGAACTATGTATCTTTAGTTTGCTTGCTTGCCCACATCCACCAGCTTAGGGAACACACAAAACAGCCGCTAATTTGACCTACGTCCTCTCATATTTTCAAAAATGAGAGATAATAATACCCCACTGACCTTCTCAGAGTAATCATTTGGGTTTCTTTCCTTCAAATGTTGTTTAAGTTGAACATGTGAACCTATTATATGATTTCATAAACTTATATTGCTCTTTTTTATGTTTTTTTTGGTGGCTCATTTAATTTTGCAATGTGAGCGCTACAACTTTCCATGCGCAATATATAACCTTAAGTCTTAATCTTAAGTCATAGAAGATAAGGTTACTTAGCCTCTGCCTCTCAACTGTTGGCGTGCTACCTGCTCGCAGTCCCCCTGCCTTTAACTGAAGCTAGGTCCAACGACCGAGTGCCGGGTGGTATAACCCGGCCAACCACACTGCCTTGTGGGCTTCACAAGGCTTCAGCAGTAAACCTGGAGATAAAATCTGCACGGTGCTCGTGCATTAGGCGATTGTCCAAGGAGGGACCTTTTTTTCGGCAAAGCACTGCAATTTAAACCTGCTCCAGTCGTCCTGGATCATTTCCTTGCCACTGGACTCAGCAGAGGAAAGTGAAGATGGTGGACTGAAGAATGCATACCTACCTTCCACATTAAACTTCATCGTGCAAGTTATCACTCCATGCATTTCTCATCATCCAAACATCATCAAACTCATCCATTTATGGAGTGTCGTGGTCATCGTAAAGATGGACAACATTAAGCTAAAAGCTATTGGAATGAATCCGTATGCAAGGCACAACGATTGAAAAAGGAGCGAGGTGAGTTATTTTTCCTTAGAGGTGGTTAGGTAGGCTAGAACCTCAGGGGTGGCAAATATATTAAAAGGCTCTATGTATTATTTTTATTTGCCATTCGATCAAGTGATTTTAATTACTGTGTTGATTCTTCTAGGACCGGAGCCGCTTCTTTCCTATACGTTTCCTGGTAGAGGAATATTATACCAATTGTCGTTCCCTTAGGCTTTCTACTCACTCAACGGAGTTATTGCGAACAAAGTGTAATAATAAAATGGAGGGAATGGAACCGAAGAAAAAGTGTAAGGTAATATCGAGTAGGTTAAGAAAGCGCTCCAAATAGGGTTGCAGAAAGGTGCAGGTTTAAAATAAAAATACGAGACGCATCTGTCAGCTTCCGACTAGAGTTACCTCGGCAGATTTAAGTATGTCTTGAATAGTGTTTATGAAATCTCCATGGCTTTTACGGTGAGGCTCACTTGGTGTTCATGGCGAAAAATATGTATTTAGCAATGAATCAATAGCAGAAAAACTGTGTCCAATAGGTGTTCACTTATGTATAGCATGTACTACATGACGCGCAAACCGATGAATTATTTCCGCAAATACAGTGCATCATCCAGATAGATTTGGATATATGTTACAGGAGAGCTCACAATGGTTTTGGGGGAAAGCTAGATGGGTTTAGGTGACGGTCCAATGATTTTTGTAAAAGGTTTCCATGGTGGTTTAGTGAAAATTCAAAAACTTTTGTTCAAAGAAGTTAAGAGAGGGCACAGACATCATGGGATCCTCACTGCTGCGTGTCCCCGCTAATAATTTGCCGTCCTCTAGGGAGGGGTCAATAGATCTGACAGTGGATCTTGATAAGTATTCAGAAACCGCGCATTGGGTGATTAGGAAGGGTTCAACAGCTTCTTAGGGAAGGTTCACTGGATATTCATAGGAAAGACTCAATTAGTGTTTAGAGAAGTTTTTCTCTGTCATTATGTTTGTAAGAAGAGATCTTTAAAGGATAGGTTGTGAAGATGAAGGAAGTGAAAAGGTTAAGAATAATAACCGTAGATCAATAAATCCTTCGGCTGTTACAGTAGAAGGACATTTATTTCTCTAGATATAATTTGCAGCATGACATACTTGACATCAGATTGGGTCAATTACATATATATGTCGTGGTATAGGTTCCTATATACCACACATATATCTATTAAAGTTGATTTAGAGTGCGCGGGATTTACATTTTAATACCTTTGAGGCGGTCGGGTCCGATTACGAGGTTAGATTCTTGTAAGGGAGGGCTAGTCCAATAGAGCTACTTTGATTCTCAGTATTTGTTGAGTATTTAAGTCTTACTTGGTTACAGGGCTATTACACGGCTATAATGAGCTCAAAGGTTGAAAGTGAAGGAGTCGAAAAAAAAAATTTAATACCTATTAATAACTTAGGTTAAATGGTAGAACAATAAAAGACATATAATAATACAAATAGTTACAGTGGTCGACGGGACAGTAATAAGATTAAAATTCAATAAATATGGGTAGGCTGAATGGAATTAAAGTTGGGCTTTACACCAGGACATAGTAAGCACACCATGAAAATCGGAGGGGAGGGGGGGCAGAACGTGGCAATTATGAATTTGGGGAAGCTAAAATATTCGTTACAATACCTTGTACAAAATGGAGGGGGAGAAGATGGTCGTTTCATGCAAAGTGGGGATAGAGAATGAGTCACTTCGACGGGGTCCAGGGTCAACTTGCTCGGAGTTGAAGTATTCCTTTGAGATGAAGGGAAGGGGGGTGAAGAAGGAGCAGAGCCTTCGAGAGTGGAGGTTGCCAATTCTTCCGGTGGAATTCCTTCAAAGAAAACGGAGGGTGAGTTTCTCTGATAGGTCAAACGGGTTGTTTGGACTACTATGCGTAATTAAGGTGATATTACGCGAAGATCAATCTTCAATGAAGCCTTTTGAGACAAGACTTGGGTTCTTCTTTGGAGATGGAGACGTTGCATGGAGTCAGAAGGGTATTCTTACGGGGAGAGGATTCTTGACTAATCCAGGGTGGATATTCTTTTCTATCCAAGGAGGAATATTCGGTTTAACCCCGCAAATTTCCTTGCCTTCAGCCTATGACAACCCGAATCAAGGAGGAGTAAGCTAGTCTACTCCCGTGAGCTTTTCTCGCAAAATCTTCACGATTCCTGGCGACCCGAGTATATATGTGCGCCTAGAGTGGGGGAGCTTACCCCATAGAAGGAGGGGGGAACTATCGTCCATTGAATTAGTAGGGCGACTGCGGCTTCGGCTGTTGTTTACCTCAGTCGATCCCAGCATGAATGGAAGTGGGGAGGATGCGGTGGAAAACTCCTTGTATAAATACTCGGATTGATAAGGGCTGCGTTCCAACAGCCTGCTCCTGTTGTTTCTCACGCTTTTGAGCTTGGAAAATTGCTTCTAAGCGACAACGAGGTCCATCACGTGGAGGCAATGCTTAAAATCAACGTTATTTTTCCCATCACGTGCTTGTTCCCTCACAACATAGTATATATTTATAATATAACTGAATTATAACATAATATTACTGAAGACGTGTAATTCGTCCAAATTTCTTTAAAAAATAATGTCTGGTTGCCACATTAACTCTCTGAATGACCAAGAGTGTGAATTGTCATGTATTGAAAATGGCAAAAAGAGGTTAAAGTGGATACATTGAAACGAAGAATTCCTTGGGTCTTTCTATTCTGCAGTAATGCCTTCCCTATTTAACCTCCCAAAATTCTCTTGTATAGAAAATGGCTCAAACGATAAAGTAGAGATATCTAGGAGAAAAAGTAACCCAGGTAGTTTAATCTAGTTCCACACTATCACGTTGATTGGGAGTTGGATGGTGTCACCCTCATCCTTATGCCTGATGAAACAATCTACACTGCCAAGTCCCATGCATTTTCTACGGTCAGATCAATAATGCATAATCTATCAGACCACTCATTCTCATTCTAACTTTTCTCCATAACTAATCTGCGCGTATTCACATTTGCAGTTTCTGATAAAAGACAATTTATATAATGAGAGAAAAAGATGAGAGGGAAAGCTGTGGTGTTCAAACTACAATATCCCCTGCTTAATAATATATTCCTCAACATAATTCCAACGTTGAATTTGATGGCTACAAGACTGATAAAATAACTTTGACTCTACCAACCCTAAATACAACTTCTGGTCATTTTTCCAAACGGATAATATATATTATTACTTTTTTTAATATCTTGGAATATAAAATTTCATATATAGAAACTCATGGTACAAATATAAAGAATGACTATGTAGAAGATTTAGTTAGAGCCCTAATTGAGGCAAACATTGCATTAGCTGTCTTATGCTGCCCGTGTTCCATTTATGAGTCTGGTGTTAAACATTATATCTTATGTATTTAAAAGTCCAAGGAAATGGAAATTGGTACCACAACCTGGAAAAACGCTAAGGAAAATATTACATGAACCAACTAAAGCTTAAGAAGGAAGATGGAAGATGTAGAGAACAGAAAGATAGGGCAATGAGCGTCGTGCTCATGTAAGCGATGAGCGCTTGATGACACAGGTTCAAATCCTAGTTCTTTATTTATTTTTATATAACGCTTAAAATAGTTTGCCCTATCTTTCCCTTCTCTACATCTCCCATTTTCCTTCTTAAGCTTTCATTGGTACATGTAATATTCTCCTTAGCGTTTTTCTTGGTTATGTTACCAATTTCCATTTCCTTGGGTCTTTAAATACATCTATATATCACGTGTTATGTGATTTTCAACTATTATTAAGTCTTATCTGTTTTATTAGTTTCTTAAATTATGGATTTTCTTCTCAAAGGAAAAATGAGTCCGTACTTTGTAAAGTTCGTGCATTTATAACTGACATAACCAAATATTTATTTGTGCCAATACAAAGAGATTAATTTATTATTCGTACAATAGAGTTGTTTGCTTAGTATAGCGTTTTGGCATTAAATTCTTAGGGTTTGGGGGAATATGGAATAAAAAAACTATAAAGAGGACGGTAATAATTATTAACCAACAAGGACAAGATGCATGTATACACACCGATAAATATATTTGCTTGCGGCAAGTATATGTTTCATGCACCAACTGACGTATATGCACGTAAGTATATGCAAGCATATATATGAATACATGAACAACGTATGAATACACACGGCAGAATTTCAGTTAGAACAGCACATGTTAGGGAACTTCGGTACATGTCAGCTTATTTCGTCTGATAATATCTTGAATGCTATAGTTACTATTTCAGAATACTCAGGCGATATTAACTGAGATAGTTCAATGGAAAAAATATTTACACTTATACACATCATAGAAAGCAAAATTTAATTATTAATTTAGGGACCCTGATTCACACGTTCACACTCTGGGTTATCGAAGGCCCTTCCTAAATCGAACGCATCATTCAGAATGAAGGATAGCAACGGATAAATTATAACATATCGAAATTACAGAAAATCGAAAATATTAAATTACATTCCACTGACAGCAACTGAGAACATGTTTCAAGTGCACGAGAAAAAATTGGTGGTGAAATTCCTGGACATCGAGGGTCATTAAGAAACATGCTTCTCTATACAAATATCATTGTATACATCTTCCAAATTTATATTTTTAAGGTTAGACCATTTATAACAGAAATGGCTACTCGGTGGATCTACGAAATCCGGAATGTGAGTACACACATTAATTAATTAGGTAATATGCAATGTAATAGGTAGTAAACAAATGTAATATAGAGGAATACCCATATCACGACTGTACATGTATTAGGAAAAACATAAGAGAGGCAAGCGAATAACTGGTTTACAACGCGGTCACACACATACATATACACACAAAGGAGCAGCTGCAGGACGAAAAGATACCGATGCGAGAAAATACAGTGTGATATATGCTTTGACCGGTTGAGTCCTCGTGAGAGTGTGAAACTTAAAATAAAGTGTCGTATCATGATAGGGTTTGCCAGCCCGGTCTGAAAATGGGTACAGCTACTGTAGGAAATTACACACCTCTGGTAACTCCGTCCAACGGTCAACGAAGAGACCAACCATTGCATTTCCGATCACTAGATCCGCCCCGCGCCTTGAGAAGAAAACAAGAGGTCATGTCCCATTAAGCAAGGGAACTATAAATAAACAAATTTAAACATTATAGAAAAAGCGAATTAGTTTAGTCATTTAGTCAGATAGACAAAAGTATAAAATTCGTTCTAAAGTCCCTGCTATTATTATTAGGGTTCCGTCTTCCTACTTCCAGCTTAAACACTAAGTAGGACTGAAGAGGTAGGCCTAGTCGCCGGTTATGGGGTGCTATTCTCTAAGTAGGTAGGCTCCATTACCGGTAACTGAATAGGTGGTGGCCATAAGGTAATTGCCTTGTATTCACAAGGCTATGACTCCAAAAGTGCAAAGTCCCCTCTTGCTTGGTAGGCTGAGTAAATCGGTTATCGGAGATTTCCACAACAGATAAAATAAATCTTGGAGCTGGAGCTTGGAATCGTCTTCAGATGGTGGTTTCTTAATAAAAGAATTCATCCTTAAACGCAGTCCATCTCTCTTTTTTACATAAGAGCTCGAATACATAAATGCAGTCTTTTTAAGAACCATTTATAATAAGTTTATATATTTAATCGGTTTCATTAAAATGAAATCGGTTATCTCAACTTACATTAACATATTATATTATTTCCTACATAACTATTAAATCTTATAATTGCTATATAATAATACAAGGAATTAATACAACAATTTCAGTAAAATCAGAACACAGAATGCCTTGATTCATAGGCCTTTCTTTGTTGCAAAATGTCATCTTTTCTCTTATTTAGGCGCTCTAACATATAAATGCTCTTTGTTTTTATCAACCAAGCCCGATATATATTAAATATATTCAATGGAACGTAATTTCAATATTATTTAGCATGGATTTTATTTTTAATAACCAAAATCGACTACATTCGAGCCTTTCGTTTCTTTTCTTTAATTCGTTTAAAATTTATTAATTTTCTTGGAATAAAAATTATGTAGTTAGTAGCAAAAATAAGCACGTGATAGAGAGAATGACAACAATTTGGATAGATATAACTAAGCTAATTAATTTTTATTATAATGCAATAGAAGAGTATTTACAATTCGTAAACAGATCTCTCTTTACAACACTTCTTATTTGTATTAACTTTACATGGAATGAATGTTATTTTGGTCTTTCCGTGAACCTATTATACGATTTTATAAGACTCCAAAGTACTTATTATTGAGGTATTTTTTGTTATCTCAATCAATCTTGCAATGTGAACACTCCATAACACTCGCCTTCAAGAATAGGGGGATTTTAAACAAGTTTATATAATTATTTCACACACATTTTTAATCGCGTGCGAGTCAGTCAGGTCACGAGCGACTCTACATCTCATTATGCTGGTTGGTCGATCGGTCGGTCTGTTCTCATTTTGCTTCTTTGTTCTTTTTGTAATAACGAAATTTGAAAACCTTATGTTGTTTTACATTCTCTGTCGAATGCTATAATTGCCAAGGTCCTCCCAAGGTTAGCCCGGGAATTATTTTGTTTCGGCAATAACATCATAACTACTCGACAGATACTCTGCTAGAATAAAATAGGCTATAATATGCTATAATCTGCTAGGCAAGCCTAGAATAAGCTATTATATGATAGGCTAATATAGGCTATGCTGTGCTATGCTAAAATATAATGTACAAGGGTAAGATATACTATGCTAATTTAGGCTAGGATAGAATATAGTATGATAGGCTAGACAATACTTAAGCTATGATTGACTAGGATATAATAGGATAGTATCGGCTATACTTGTTTTGTATAGTTAATGCTAGGCTAGGTTATAATATGCTAGACTATGCTAAGCTATACTAGGCTAGATAGGTTTATACTATGCTGTGCTAAGGTAGGCTGAAGTATAATAGGCTATGCTCTGCTATGATAGGCTATGATAGGTAATACTATGTTAGGCTACGATAGACTAGCAACCCAAGGCTATAATAGGCTAAGATATGCAAAGTTATTCTAGTAGAGGGTATGGTATGCTATAGTAGTCTAGGATATACTAAGGTAGGCTATGATATGATACGCTTGGCTATATTATGTTAGGTGCGGTCATAAATCCGAATAAGTGACAGCACGTGACCTTTTGGTCAACAGACCTTGTTACCTCACTCAAAGGTTCTTTAATGCGTTAGGACGCAGGAACTACAACTCTTAAATGCGATTAAAAATATGTTTGAGTGTTTGTTTTTGTGCTACAACTTTATTATTGTTATTTTTATTTTGCCTTTCCTTTACTTTCATTATTGGTTGCAGCATAAAATTCATTTCTTAAGCGCTCATGAGAGTTTTGTATGATTTTATATATTTTTTTTAGGAATACAGCCTTGTAGACACGTATCACAAAATGATTTTTGATATTCTTGACTGCAAAACCTACTTTTCAGAAGGGTCAGCAGTCCTGAGATTATTTGTTTAACCTATGTTATGCCAAGCGTTTTAATAACATTGATTAGAGCGTTCCGCATGTATGTATGTAGCAACTGCGTTTCTCATCGAAACGTAAACTTTTTTTTCATTGCTAAGTGTGTCTGCACCACACCTGTTTCCCTAAGCTAAACTAAACTTAAAAATAAGAAGTTAACATTATATATACATGATATTACACACATTTCATACAGTTAATTTGGCCAACAAAATATCTATTGTTATTCTCAATACCGGGACACTAGATTTTTAACTTTTTTCATTTTTAAAAGTAAGCAAGCACTGAATTTACACAATTAAATTTATTTGCACTGGGTTTATTTTAAAGCACTTTAATTATTATTATTAATTTTTGAAAACTTTGTTTGGAGTGGCATTCGATCCACGGCCTTGGGCACCATAGCAGCAGAAATCCACAATCCTTGGCCATCCCGTAACGGCTGTTTTGTTGAAGTGGTGAACTCGTTCCAACGTTTCGGGTGGCAGGGCGGTAGAATTCACGGATTTTGGAATCCCATAACGCCTCCCTTGTTGAAGTCGGGAGGTCGATGGTGATGGAATTCACAATATCTTCTTTGCTGATGGTAAAGTGAGCAACTTTTGTTCATTTGGCTAATCCATTTTCTTCACAATCCTTTGGAGGGCTCACTGGTAATGGATGTGTCTAGCTCCTTGAGAGAGGAACACCCCGTAACCGGTGACGGGTCTTCTTCTCTTTGAGCTCAGGTAATCACGAATTGCGGTGAACGAGGAGCTTCCTCCTACGGTGGTTAGCTCTCTATCCAGTAGAAACGTCTGCTGATATTACTCTCTCTCTACGGAGATGGAGTTTAGTAGATAATACATTTCATCTTTAATCGTAGGCCATCTCTCTTTTTTACATAACAGCTCGAATACATGAATGGGGTCTTTTCAAGAACCATTTGTAATAAATTTATATATTTAATCGGTTCCCATAACATAACTTCGGTTCTTGCAAATAGCATTAACATATTTTATCAATTCTTACATAAATATTAAATCTAATAATTTATATATAATTATACAATAATTTCATTAAAATCAGAATAAATTATGACTTGCTTAAATAGCTTTGTATTGTGTCAAAATGTCACCGTTTCTCTCATTTATGGGATCTAACCTATAAATGGTCTTTGTTTTCATCAATCAAACCCGATCTTTATTCAATATATTCAAAAGATAAAATGGAACGTCCTCTCAATAGTCTTTTACGTGAATTTTATATATAATAACCAAAATTCACTACATTCCACTCTACCGTTTCTTTTTTCTTTTCTTTAATTCGTTTAAAATTTATTCATATTAATCTATTAAAATTTTTTTTAATAAGTGGTAAAAATAAGCAAGTGATTGAGAGAATGACAACAATTTGAAGGTATATAACAAAACTGTTTAATTTTTATTTTAATGCAACAGAAAATTATTTACAATTTTTAAACAGAGCTCTCTTTACAACACTTATCATTTGTATTTTCCTATACATGGAATGGTATTTTGCTTTACTGTGAACCCATTATAAGATATTATGGAACAGGAAAATTCCCGGTTCCATGATCCCAGGAACTGAACCAAGAACCGAAAAAAAATTCCCGGTTCCTAAAAATAGAATAAATTTTAATCTAAAATAAAGTATTGCATCCGAAAAGCTTCGAGATCAATAAGATATGAAGATTCTATATCAGATATTGAATGGCGACAAATTGATGAAATTGTTCAAGCATTTAAGCCACTGGAAATTGTGAACAAAGAAGTATCATGCGGAGATGTCTCACTTTTAAAAGCAGAGTATTCGTTTATTTTTATTTTGAATCAGTTAAAGGGTATAGAAAATCACCTATGTGTAAACCTGTGACAAGCTTTGATCCATCGATACCTAAGTTGAAGGCAAAAAGAAATTTCAGTTTACTTCAATGTTATGCACAATCCAAATTATTTGGCCTTAGAATCACTTGAATTACCAGCGGTTTCACGAACCTATTTGAAGCAATGTGTGAAACAATTTACAAACGCCTTTATCCAAATACCAATGAAGAAACTACCTGGCCTGGTACTGCAGTAAATCAAAATGAATCTCAATTAATCGCCAACCTTTGCTTCTCCCAGCATCTTAAATATTAATAATCAAGAAAAGATTGATGCTAACAAAGAATTCAACCTTTTGAAGCGCCTACCAAACTCAGAGAAGACATATTTACAATCAAGCCTATAAGTGTCAAGAGTAAAAAAGCCTTTTCAGCTTCTGGACTTCTATCCAAAATTCTGTCTTGCCTGTCTGATTCAACCTTAAAAGCTCAATTTTTATTGACATATTACTTTAAAAATTGCGAGTAAAAAGATGATTAGTTTAATTAAGTCCAAAATTCTAGCAAAAAATATTTTCTGCTCAAATTTATGGGAAAGTATGTTTATTAGCTTAATTCATTTCCTTCGAAGTATGTTTATTAGTTAAATTTCTTTCAAATATTGTATTTGTTCAAAGGCCTTTTCTTTTTTTTAATTATATGATATTTGTAAACTTTCTTAAAATCTTCCTAAGTTATCTAACATGAGATCTTAAACATCATTGATCTTAATTCTAAGTTTTTTATGCCATTTAGAGAATTAAACATTGGTTATAAATAAAAATATTTAGTTTGAGGAACCAGGATTTTCCGGTTCCTGAAATATTTCTTAGTCTCAGTCTCAGTTCCTAATTTTCGCTACTCATGCAAACCCTAGTTCTTTCAAGACACAGCGATTTGAGTGAGCATTATTGACCTTGGAATTACCTTGTCAATACAGCTACAAGTAACATAATATGTTATCTCATGAATGATAAATGGTCCTTATCTAAATTTCATACCTATACCGAATTGGGAGACAAGGACGAATGTAAAACAGAAGCCTCCTCAGTAACAAACCTCTTTTCTTGAATGATGTACATGAAGGATCTTGCATATAAATACGAGGGGCGGTCAATAGGTTTTGCAATTCGGATATAAGGAAACGAGATATGAGGAAAAGTGTTTTATTATTTTTCAATATAACTACCCTCGACTTCAATACCCTGGCGCCCCTTGTCCCTGAGGCTTCGAATTCCCGACAACCAGAAATATCCCGACTGCTGTTCAATCCACTCCTGGACGGCGAGCTGGACATCTTCATCGTTTCCAAACCGGCGTCCACGCAGTGCAGCCTTGAGCTGGCGGAATAAAAAGTAGTCGCTAGGGGCCAGATCTGGACTGTAGGGGGATGGTTGAGCTCCTCGAATCCGCACTCGCTCAGGGCAGCTTGTGCCACTCTGGCCTTGTGGACTTGACGACGTTAAGGTCAATCATGGGGCGTGAGGTTTCTAGGGACCCAACGGGCAGAGACCTTGGTCATGGCCAAATTGTCTTGGATGATGTTGATAACACTTCTATGTGATATGCGAAGTTCTCGCTCGATTTCTTCGACCTTCACCCGTCGATTTTCGAAGATGATCCTCTCCACACCGGCCACATTGTCCTCTTTGGTCACGTCTGACGGGCGACCTGGACGGGAGTCATCTTCAAGGGACTCACGACCATGGCGGAACTCCCTATTCCAGCGAGTAATGGTTGCATAGGAAGGGGCGGTGTCGGTGTACACTGCAACCATGCGTTCATGGATCTCTTTTGCATTCTTGCCTTCCTTGGTCAAAATTTGATCACTGCGTGGTGCTAAACCTTCTCCATTGTTGAAATATTTGTGACTGACGATCTGTGATCAGCTACTGCTTCTTAAATAGACGAGGCAGGATTGTGCGGCTGCAGGTCCTGACTTGTAATAACTTGTCCTAAGACACCCACAAACAGCCATCCCCCTTCCTGCGTTTTGCCCTACCGATTCGCAAAACCTATTTACCGACTCTTGTATATGGATATATAATTTATTCCATCCATTAGTGTAATTGAGACTTTTCAAATCGGTATTCTCTTTGCTATACAGACCATAAGAAATGAAAAAAACGACCGTGATCTTCTTTTTTTTATACATAAACGTCAGCGGGCTTCATACTGTGGTGTGTGAAGCTAAATTAATTGGAATCCCTCTGTTGAGGCGGAATGATAATAAGCAGTTATCATTAAGAATAATGGTTAAGAAAAGGTTATCTTTAGCCTGGTATCGTTAAACAATGGAGCAGGGATGAACGCAAACAGCCAAGTGTCTCTTAGACAAATATTGTAATCTTATATAATAAATAATTGAGAGTTATTATTTTTTATAATATTAGAGCTCTTTGCTAAATAAGAATTTAAGAAAAAAGAGAAACTGACCTTTGATTGAATTATTTTTTAATGAAAGCCTTGTAAATTTTAGTATTTTTTATTGCTTTGTCGAATAGAACACAGAATTCGCTCAACAAATAGTGATTTCGTTTTTTTCTGGAACGAATTTAGAAACAAGTGCTGGGTTTAGCTTAAAATAATGAAGTATATTCAAGATGTAAATCATTGATTAAAAGTATTATCTGCTTGATAGAAATGATGCTTAGGAGAGATGGGCAATAAAAGGGCAAATGTGTTAAAATTTGAATGCATTAATTGCAATTTATGGTTAGAACCCATGTTTCGTGCAATATTAGCAACAGTAATTTATATGTATATTGTAATGGTTATAAACAATATACGGTGCATTTGTTATAATAAGACTAGTTTTAAACATATTTTTAGTTTCCTCATGATTATGTGTTTTTATCATACACCTATGAAAATGATCAAGTGCATGAAAAATGTATAAAATATGACGTAATAAAATAAAACAGACAGTATATAGTGACATATAACTTTATTATAAATTAAAAATAAATTGAATCTTTAATGGTAAAACACCCCCTTCCATTCCTTTCATCAAATAATTTCCAGGATACGCAATTCGTACCTGAATCGTATACAAAACTGAACACTCATTCATGACCCATCTCTTATGAGGAAAGCCTTTCTCTTTGTTTACAAGCTTCTTCATCAAGAAAAAAGGTTTTATTAATGACTTACTGACATAAAGGAAATGACATCTTTTCACAAACAATACCTTCTCTCCTCATGAAGGGAATATAAGAATAGAGAGAAATTCCTATGCGTGCTGGGAACATATAAGACAATGTGTTTCATTTTCTTCTCACTCATCAAACTTGCCACGAGAGCTATTGTACTTTTTATAAAAGGTGTATTTTTGCAGCAATATCTTTGTTTACTAATTAATATTTTAAGAAAATTTCGTGAATTGGGATAACAGTTGAATTTTCATAATTAATTACTTATATTTTACCTACATAAGTATTAAGGTTTGTCAGCTCACATATGCCCTGGGTGGTTTTTCCTATTCCGTAGCGATAATTTTATAATCATGGTCTTAGAAATGAGCGTTAATATTTTTATCAAGGTGAATTTGTCCTTAGCCCTTTAGCCAAAAGAATTGAAGCACTTATACAGAGGATAAAATAACAGGAAACATGAATATCTTTAAAGATGTATGTAAATAAACTAAGCAAGGAAAGGAAAATGAAAAAAACAAATTAACGTGAGTAATAATTGGTTGTTGTCATTCGCCAATGCGTTTGGATGAGAAATTAGAAGGAATTTGTGTATGTGGCCTGATAAATTTAATACATATATGGTGCGTTTATTCTCTGATATTTTCCACTTATCTCACAAATAGGTGGTTTATCAACGCCTAAATGAAACCACGTTAACTGTATTCAGATTGTGATTAAGGAGCACAGAGAAATGAATCAAAAAGAGGTTAAAAGAAGAGTTTTGAAGATAAAACTATATTCAGACTTAAGGCAGAGAGGTTAATTTATAAGCATGGGAATTAAATATAGTGAGAAAACCATGAATAAGTTTATTTCGTTGAAATCAAATTGTGATGGTGGGAAAGATAAGCTTAATTTTATGAACCTTTTATAGTCAGAAGGTCAATTAACATGCGAAAGCTTCTTATAAAAGATTCTATGGGTCATTTGCATTCGGATTTATAAATTACATATATACAGGTTGTAGCTTCTGTAATCGTTTTTTAACACAGCATTATTCCCACTCAAGTGGGCGTGTGTGGAAACTACGAAATTGATTAGCGAGTTAAATGCTAAAATAAGTATTATATGTATTAACCTACAGGAAATAAATCTATTATCAAACTCCAACAATGGGGATAAATTTGTGATAAAATCTAATCAGACCTTTCCTATAATGGATTGCGTGCACTCCTTGCCCCCTTGTCTAAAAGCTATCATTCTTTTACACATTTTTAGTCCCTCTATCTTTACCAATTCCTTACAGTTCACTCATTACTATCCTCTTGGCGGAGTTGCTCTCGTAGGATTTCTCCTCTTAGGTTTAATAACGGCTAACAACCTACTCGGGAAGGAGATAAAGAGAATCAAGTTTTTAAAAAAAAATTCCTTTTCTTAATGATCTAATAACTAGAGGTAGGAATGAATTAGTTCCTTAGGAAGAAAAACTTTTATGTCATACTCGAATATAGAGAGTAGGAAAATGAAAGTGACTCTAAAAATAAGCAGTTTTGAGACTTCCTACTAAATTGAACACCGTTATATGAATTCCTTGGATATTGCATTTGGGAAGACAGGTAATTATTACTGCTAATTTCACCCAGGGCTGTAGTAAAACTAGGTTGTCTGAAATCCACAGCTAAATGGGTTTGGGATAAAGTTACATTACACAGTGTGAAGCATCTTAAAGTAGCTTAAAATCTAATGCCAATGTTACAGCGAATTTATGCAGGTCATTTCACCATAAAGATTTATCACCGCTTACCCAAGATTGTGTTGTATGGCAAGCACATCAAGAAACACGTAGACACAAAAGCGCTGCAGAATTGATAAAAGGACACCCGAATCGGTAAAGAATTGATAAAAGAACACCATACATAAATCCTTTGGTGGTTGTCACAGTGAGCTTTCCTACTGGTCGGATATATGTGCAATTACGAAATCTGGAAAGGTCAATTTGTAGGGAGGAGGGTAATAATTCTTATCAATTCCTTCACTGAATTCTTCTGAAAATCTAGGTCTAGATGTGATGAATTCAAATCTGATATCATTTTTGTGATTAGTCAACATTTAACTTGGTAAATCTACGTTTGAAAAAACAGCATATATTAATTTTAGCTTCTTAAAATAGCAAGAATTGCAATAGAAAATTAGTTTTTCTACATAAAACATTTTAATAATCATAAAACATATCCTTGAAATTATGCAACATTAAAAAGTGATCACATCAGTATAAAAATAAATTAAACAAGTTTGCTTCGTTCTTAGACTTCAGCCGCTGACGTGCTCTTGGCCTCCGTTATAGTCCTCACGTTTGTCATGTGTATACACCCTGCCTGTTTCCTCTGTAAGTTATTTTACACACCACTCTATTAAATGAACATGACTGTGGAACTTGCATAGAGTTTTGAAGGAACTTCTTTAATTACTCTGTAGACAGTTTACGTGTGAAAGGAGTTTTCTCACAGATTCTCACAGAGGATCTTCTGGAAGAGGCAAATCATGCCTGTAGCTCCGGGGTTTTGAAATCAGAGTTATCCTTCTCTTAGTTGTACTGCCTATCATGGCTAAGAGCTCCACCTACCCGTACCTACGGTGATGTCCAGTCACGGAGGCAACCTCCCCACTAAATAGTATCAGCTTTAAAAGAAAAGAAAGAATCCGGGCGGAGATTCGAACTGCCGACCCAACGATCGCCGGGCAAGCGCGCTAATCACTATTCTAGCCGGGAGGCTAGTTTTGGATACCCAGTCAGAGAAGTCTGTCAGCTCTAACCTTGAAGAATCAATGGGATTAATGGAATGTGTCTTCTTAGGACGTATAGAAATAGAGAAATATCCCCAAGTGTGTTATCATCTCCACAATTGCTACCGTCTCCTCACTGTTATTTGAACAAAAGATTGTCTGAATTATCATTTCGCTGAATGAATACCATGCTGAGCGGTTGATGGTAGGCAAAACATCAACCACTTCAGCCTTCTTTTCGAGCTTATGTAGCATCAGCTAAAACAAGATACGGCGCGGGCCGTCCACGAAAGAAGGTTTAACTTTGATATTGAACCAACAGGGGTAGTATAAAACAACAATTTATTCCACTATTAGTCATAGGTTGTTTATTTTTCCGCCTCAAGCCCATGTTTTGAAACCCCTGTCCGACAAAGCCTGTTTTCTGTTGCTAACAAACTAGAATTGCTTAATGGACCATTTTCAAGAAGAGCTAGAATGGTAGGAACTGCTCCTATCCCTATGAAATGTGCAATCATATACCTACGAACTTCATAAGTAGAGAGATCCTTTACTAATTGTCACTCATTGGAGTAAGGTCAATAAAGGATAGATTTCCAGTACGGTTGTAGTTGCGTTTCGGCTGCATCTTGTCAATATTACCTGTCTACTTGTTTTTAGACAAGGTCTTACTATCTATTCTCCTGATCAAGTATCGCAGAGGTTAATCTCTAGTGTGGAGGTCAGAAAACAATCAGATCAGTTTACGCCCAAGTTGACGTCTACCCGAGGCCATTGTTTACACTTGTAGAATCACCTCAAATGGCATTCTGGCTTTTATCAATGCTCTTCTTTTTCATGGAATCTAGAAAAATATCAGCAATAATTTTACTCGGATTTTACTACTTGAGCGTTTCTCATTACTAAAGTGGAAGAAATATCTTCCATCTGGCTCATTGCACACAAAACATTCTCTTATTTGAAGATATTAAGAAATTGAGAGACTGAAACGTCTATTTTAGGATAAACTTAGTTGGATCTCGATGGATTATTGCACGACTCGTAACATGGCTTCATGAAACATATATCCTATCTAACTAATCTCAGAATTGTTCCATTATATAAATTAAATTTAAGATAGCGCAAGGTCTTTATTGTTTTGTATTTAGACCTCCAAAAATCTTTCGATAAGATGGCACACAAGAAGTTAATATTTAAAATAATAACATGAGGAATTGTCGCAAAAATAGCACATTGCATCTCATAGGCTTTTCTTGGGCCTTCTTGACATTAAATTACAACTTTGGCTACCAAAGACCTGCTTGCTCATTAACGTTTTTCAAGCAATTTATGGTAAATGTCCATTGGAAGACTGGCTGCTGGGTAGTTTTTCACTTCCTGACTACTTTCTTCTCCGAGAAATAGTTCATATTTCAGAACATAACGCAGAGTTGAAAATTCACAGAACTTCAACTCTACGATTTGCAATTAAAAGTCTCATAATGTGTGAATGTCCCCACTCTTGTCCTAATTTTATAAGCCATTGTAGGTCAATCCCCACTGGTTAGGATGGTAGCTCTCACTGCCAAGTAATCTTCAGCACACTAGTGAATATGTTTTATCTTGTGAAATAAAAAACAGTGAATTATATATAATTAATAATATAATAATGGTCATTTAATTCCACCAAACAGTTAAATGTCACATTCAAGCAGAACTAATTTATATTATAATAACAAAAGTATCTGTAGAATTCATGTCGTGCTTAACATTTTAGCACACTTTCATTAACCTTCTCACTTACAAATAATTAAAAATGATAATAAAAATTTATTTGTATAATTATTTTTATTAGTATGAGACTAACATATGAATTTGATCAAAAAATGTCCATAACATAATTTGTAAGGAAATTATGAGGGGTCTACACTTTGGGACACTATTAAACATGGTTATTTAACAATTATAAAGAGACAGATATATCTATAAAGTTAACCTAATAAATTCAATTTATCTTTTATAAAAAAGACAATCCACATCAGCTTAAGGTTTAACATGGAATCTTATAAAACAGTTTCGGTCCTTTGAAAGACATAATGGGACCTTACACTTGAAGAAAATTATTCTTGTTTTCACCTGAGAACCTTCTACTTTACATTTAGCACCATTTGCACTTGCTATGGCTTCAGGCCAATGGGTCACGCTATCATACCTCATATCAACGACTGGGCATACTGACGAAATATTGCGATGATAGATCTCATTATCAGTTTCCTTTGTCTTTATATTATGTCCTCTCTTAGGACGCCTTCGAGTTCGAATTTCCTTTTGGTCTTCGTGAATCAAAGTTTCAGCAACTTAACTCCTAAACTCTAACAAATCTATCTGCTTCTTTACTGATTCTGCTGAATTTTGTCTGTACTCAAGCCATGCAATACCCTGTGGAATCACTTTGAAGGAAAGGAAGATATATAGTCACTACTTTATGGGAGGCCTCGGTTTACCCCTTTATGGGGGGGACGAGTCACCTTTTTGGACGGTTCACGGCCACCCACTTTATGGAAGGAGGATGTTAAAGGTAGAAGGGAACCCGGTTTATGGTAGAGTGAGGAAACTCCAGGAGATTAAAATGACGCGGATATTTTGGAGAGGCCCCTCAGGTCCCAGGAGTGAGGTGAAGTGTGGCGTTAATCTCGTATCTGACTCCCAAAGATACTGAAATAATATACCGGCTTGGCTGGGCTGATCGAAGGTTTGTTTTGATCGAGAAGAGACTGAGAGGAATCACGTAAAAAATAAATGTTTGATTGCAATAAAAAAACAAGCAAGACAAAGGTGAGGGTCGCGTTTACAGTTAAGGAAAGTTTCACCACCAGTCAAGCAAGCGGGTTTTACCAGAACAAGACTTAGACGGATTACAACGGGCGCTTCACTACGCTAAACAAACCGGAAATAGTTCTTTACATTTGATCGTCTATCTGACTTAACTGTCTAACCAAGAGTAAATGAATCTCCTTTTTTCCGAATTCTCCATTTTCCTTCTATAAATAGTATAGGAGCCCTGGTCTCTTTTCTTCACCGGGATAAAAAGCTTTTAGCTCCGACCACTGAGCAGGATTTTGCTAATCCCATTGTCCCAAAGGTCATCGGTTTATGGCGACTACAAATTCACGCTTTCTCGATAGAAATTTTATCATAGCTGAGGCGCCGACACTGTCTCGGTTTAATTCAATTTCTAGAGGAGAAATGTTTATTTTATTAATTTGTGCCAAGTTTTATTGATATTTTACCTCTCGGCTTCTCGTTATAATTCCTGACCAGTGTACAAATAAATTTGTTGAACTTCTTCCTATTCCTGAGAGGCACTTTACTGGTACAATTTTAGTGCCCGTGCCATGCCTTCACAACCCATTGTTATATCAACTAGGTAAAAACAAACTCTCAAAGTCCATTTCCTAGACCAAATGTTTTTTCTCTAGAGTGAACCCAAGAAATCCATCTTATCAACCATACCCTTATATTCGTTGTATGTCCTGATAATTTGAGGAAAGTTTACTTGGACATGCTTTTTCGATAACTTGTCCTATATTTTGACTGTTATTGGTTCTTTACCAATAAATGAAGAAGAAAATACTGCGGTACTTTTTTCTACCCATTTTTTCCACACTTAGTTCTCAAGATTTATCTTTTACTTTATCAATTGTCCTTCGTCCTTTTTTTCATATATTTATCTGTTTCAAGGGTGGCACCTACCATCACCATTTCTGCATATTGTAGCAACACTAAATATTTTTGCTCTCTAAGGCCACTAATAAAAGGTAGTCTTGCCAAAAATGATCAAATAATGTTTGAATTTATTTTTAAGTGGAAGTAACAAATCTATATTTCAAAGAAGTTGTTACCTCAGTATTCTTGACTTGACCTAGGAAAAAGTTGTATACTAACCCCGAAGTCCCACAGAGTACGAAAACCTTTATTCCCCATGGTTTAGGCTTACTCTTTGGCCTAAGCAAAATAGTAACTTGGCCTTGGAAAGGAATCCTTATTTCATCTATGCAGTTATGTTCTTTAAAATCTAATGTCTCACAAGCAGATTTAACAAGCTTTTATAATAGGAACCACCATCCAAGTCTTACCAGGATCCATAGTTTTGTGACCTTCTAAGATTTGACGAAATGTAAATAATTTCGGAGAATGTAAAACTTATTCAAATTCATGTCATTGGCAATAAGAGGAATCCTACTAATTGGTTTCCAGTATATGCTAACTCTTGGAAACCCTAAAGTTCCCATCTGAATGTGTTTCCCCAAAAGTGTTTTTATTTTTTTCTCATTCATGATTATAGATTGCCCTTTTGATTACAATGAATAAAGGTTAGTCTGGTTTGCGATCTCTTGGAATAATTCATTTAAAAAATATTTTTGGAAATAGATACATGGAGACCAGTCGCCTATATCTATCGTAGGCTGAGGCTCGGCATACCTCCATCCAGTTTTTTGTTTCAGACGCCTTACGAGTCCAGTTGTAATTGCAAGTCTTTTTCATGGGTTCTTCAAAAGATAGGTTTATATTTTCTGTTATTAATTCATCACTATACAGTTCCTCTTCTCTATGTCCTTCATGCTGATCGACATTTAGTTAGTACATCTTCAATACATCCTTATTATCAGAAAGATTTTTAATGTATGAACCTAGCTCTTCTAATTCGCTCAAAATATCTCTGCGTTGCGATCGTAGAGTTCTACTTTTTTGCGTGAGTTATGTTTCATTGGAAGTTCAATTATCTAGAAATGAAGAAAAATTATATTGAGCTATATATATATATGTATGTGTGAGTATAATAAGTTTACATGCAGACGTAGGTAACCACCTACTTGTCGGGCATTATTGTGACTATCACAGCTCTCTAGACAGCCACACACGCACATAACCATGATATCTTTGTTCTATTCGTATTCCACGCACATGCATTTACATACGCTCTACATTGGTGTGCAACCCTAAAATGGCGCTATATATAAGTCGATTTAACTATTTAATTTATTTAGAAATAAAATATTCAACCACCTCCATTTGCAGCATGGCATCACCTCCTTGCTGTGCTAGACCATCTGTATGGAGGATTTGTGCTCCATACCGTTCCCAATAAGCAAGAATTATATCTATTAATATTCTTGATCTTTTACACTGTATCTAGTTTTAGTATCTCTTTTTGCCCGTCAATCTATCTGTCCACCCTTTCATCCTCGCTGATTATACCGCTTTGTCTCCGGTCACCCCTCCACCTACGCCAAACTATTCGTCCACTATCTAACTACAGAGTAAAACATTAATGGCGTTACTAATAAATACTTATAGAAGATTAATAAGAATAATAAAGACTAAACATACTAATATATAATCCAAATTTAATTGCTTCAAAATAATTTTGGTTTAAAGCCATGGTCGAATGATGTCCTCAAATTATTCTGGACTCAAAAAATGGCCGTGCCTCTTGTCTCCTATACATTTTTCAGTGATCATCCGTCAAGCACCAAAGGTAAATTTGTGACCAACTTACATAAACTTAAAATATAATCAAAATATCATCTCTCTCCTCTTCATAAGATTATGATTCCCCTTAATGTTCAAACAAGAGATTCTGTGACAAACCAAATTTAATCAGCAGGATAGATTACCATTTTCCCTTTTTTGATGAATAGGATGTGAGTTGACTATTATTTGCTAGGATGCTGAAGTAGATGTTATAAAAGCTTAGATGACAAAAGGTTTCGCGCTTGTGTAATAATAGGTTTGCTAGCTGTATTTTAAGATATTTAAATTTTAAGAATGTAAATGGATTATAAAATGTTCAAATACTACCGTTATATCAGGAAAATTTGGTCTAAGATGAATAGAGGATACAGAAGAGGATAAATTTGTTGTGGATTGGAGTCAAGTTAAAATTATCTGATTGGGGAGAATAAAGATATATAGCTGATGTATTTATAAAGGAGGAGTAAGGGGGATTTTTAAGCGCATAGGGGGTATCTGGATCAAGTATTTCCAATTAAAGAGGTAGTTGAACCGACAAGAGATAAGAGCCATAAACGGTCTGATGGGTTCATGGATCTGGTTCAGGTATTCGCGTGTCTTGCCACATTTCTGGGTCAAACGCTAGTATCCCTAGGGTATGATAAATGTTGCAGGTTTTCAGTTTGGCTTTTAAGTTCTACTTAAAGCCTAGTTTCAGCTGCTTTAGGGGAGGTACGTTGTGGAAGTTCGCCATGAATCAGTATATTTGGTAGCGAATGGCCTGGTATACTAAATATTATACTTTCCCAGCAGATCTGTAATAATAAACGGTTTCCTGATTAAGGTGCTTTGGGAGTGATTGATCTTTCTTGCGTTATTTTGGTAAACCTAAGTTTTACAACGACACAGCAAGCGGCTAATTACTAGGACTCGTAATAAGTTTATCTGTGTCTCTTTCTTGACACCACTTCGATTTCAGTTCTTGTAGTCTTACCTAGGTAGTAATCGCTTTTTCGATTCCAGCGTTTATTTAATGTGTCAAAACCCAACGATTCTGGAACAATTGTTGCAAAGGTAGGTGAAAATTCCCTCCCATTTCAACCACTACTGATTGATTACATTTTTCATAAACTTGGTTTCTGGAATAAACCTTTTCAGGTTAAAGAGCGAGTGATCTAATCGGTAAATGGTTCCGATGTCTCTATACGCGTGCCAAATAGTATACGTCTCCATGACAGAGAAGCAATGCTGATCAAGTTGCCGCAGAGACAAAACATTTTTTCTCTCCATAAGAGCCAAGGAATTGCATGGAATTTTATACATTGACTTGGTCTCTGGCGACAGGAAGGCCAACTAGGGAGGAATATTTGGTGTTAGAAGGGTAGATAGATTGGGACAGAAGTCAATAAGAGATTTTTATGGTGAAAAAAGTTGTTCTGATGAGATTGTTAGTGATTGTTCTCAGGTTTTATGAAAACGTGAGAAATATACACATGTTAAGAATATACCAAACTTGGTGGAAGTTTGGGTGGGAAGTGTGGAATCCGCATAGAATGGTGGGGTTGAGAGAGAAAATCAATGATATTGTACATGAGAGATTTCCATAGAGTGGATTGGTGTCGGGGAATTGTTGGATCCTTTTATCCATGCATACAACTTGATCACTCCTTGTTGAAAAGAAAATGAAGTTCGGAGTTTGGCAGATATAGAATGAAGTGGTTGTGAGATGGTGGTTATCTTTGATAAAGTTGATGTGCGCTGAATCATAGTATTTAAAACAATGCATTTCCCTTAAGAGTTCAAGTTGAAGTGAAACGTTTTGTCTTGTTGTCATACGTCGTGTAACACGTCGTGGGGAAACCTGATATTTATCATTTCTCTATATTATTTTTCTCTTTTTTCTTTCTTTATTTAAACTTTGTAAACAATTGTGGGTAGACAAACTTTGCGTCCCTTTAAAAGTAATTTTAACGAAACTCTTAATCAAGATGAAAATAATTGATAGAAATTATTACAAATCATTTAAGTATACATATATCTTTACTAATTTAGGTTGGGATAAAAAAAAATCGACTCAAATATATTTACAAACAATAAAGATTTATGCGGAAAAAGAAAACTAATCTATAATTCTTTTAAGCATTGGGGATAAATTTGGTAAATTGTGGGCCACTGGCTGTCATTCTTCGGGTCTCATCACTCAACGAATGAATACGTTTGATCATCCGAATTATGAAAACAATCAATCGGATGTCGATTGATTCTTATTCCCGGATGTTTCTAGCTTCCATACGGTGTTATACCCAAACTTCATTACCCATCGTGACCAATGATAAACTAGTACAAATCGATGGAAATTAGAATAGCATCACTTAAACTAATTTTGGATAATAGTTCTTTGTTAAAATGGAGGGACCTTATAATAATAATAATAAATCATAAGTATGGCGTCTTCAAGAACAAACTTCTGAACGGTGCCTCCCAATCGACTAAGAAAAGCGTGACAGAAGAGGCAGGTTTTGAGAGCCTGTTGAAAGCACCAGGCGAGGAAGAGGAGCATATCACAAGAGGCAGATCATTGCACAGATTAGGAGAAACTACAGATAAGGAAGGATTACCGATGTAGCAGAAACTAGTGAAAGGAACCGAAAGCAGGCGTACACTTCCACGGTGAAAGGATCTTGGTTATCTGGATACAGCTAGTGTGGAGGATATGTAAGGGGATGTTGCTGTGTTTACGATTTTAAATGTGAGAAGGAGAAATTTGAATATACTTCGAAGTTTAATTGGAACTCAGTGAACTTCACAAAGAACCATCCTAGAGGTAGGAGAACTAGTCCTGCAAAGTTCTCTACAAAATGAAGGGGACAAATTTTAGCGTTGATGGCTAGAGTGAGACGAGAATTATGGTAATCAGGACGGAAAGTTACAAAGTCATGGATAACTATCTCGAAAGTTTTTGGTCAAAGTGGGACCAGATACGAATGGGGTTATGAAGAAAGCGAAGACACGATTTTCTGATATTAGCAACAAACGATTTACAACAGAGTTGACTGTCGAGGGAATCACCCAGTTTCTTAACGATGTTAGAGAACGCGAACGAGGAGTCACCTTGATTAAGAGAGGGGGCTAGGGCTTTAAAGCGAAGGACATCAGCTGAGGTACCCATGAAAAGATACTACTCGTAAGTTTTGTCATGGTTGAATTGGACGAAATTATCCGATCTCTATTCAGTTATCTTATCAAATGCGGATAAAAAGTAGTGAGAGACACCATGAAAGAGTTTGGAGAGAATGAGGTTAATATTTTCGTTTAATCAGGATCGAAATGGAAGGGTGGGCCTAAGCGATGCGAACGAAGGCCAATCGGAAAGAGGTAGATACAAAACAGAAGCGGAAAAAGAATAGATCCCTGAGGAACACCATTAAGCACAGCAAGTGCCTATAATTCGATGAGCGGAGTATTGAGACAAGCAATTCAGTGAAGACCTAGGTAAGGCAAGTGAGTTTAGAAGGTGGGGTAATCGAAGTTACAGTGCAACGAGGAGCAGACGAGGACGGGATCCCAGAGCGAATATTAAATAAATTTTCAGGACGAAGCACATAAATCGATGTGGATTTGGTAGTATGAATTTCTGGTAGCGTGAAAGATTTATTGAGGCGATTTGCAAATAACTCGATAAAGCCAACTCCCATGGATACGAAGGACTCTGGATCCATTAAATTCCTAATTGTTTCTTTTATTTATTTTCTTTAAGCATTCAGCCATATAAGAATCGTCAACTGTGAGAAAGAGTCTTTTTTTAGAAAATTACTTGCCGTTCTTACACCATCCCATTCTTGTAGTTTTCGCACTAATTTATTTATTTCTTTGTTCCTTTTATTTCAATAGTGTCTTATTTACTGTATTGGCTGCTATGGTGATGTTGTGAATAAGTCTGATTACTACTACAAACTAAAAACATTCGCTGAAAATTTTGCTAATTATAAGCAAGCTCCTTATTAGTGGTGAGTTGATTACTAGATTGATTACAACAATATTTGACCATCAATTGCCACTTTGGAGCAATAGGAATTAAAAATAGGAATTAAAAATTGATTACTTTAAAATGCAGAGAGGGATGGTAGTAGATTGACTTCCAGATATAAAGTGATAAGTTTGATTTTTTTATTTTCTCATTTGTCAAATGACTAAAACTTATTGAATTATGCAATATCAACGCTAATTTTGTAAAGTAGCAAATTAGATACTTTAGACAAAAATTGTATTTTGAAGTCCTGTATGCTCGATCCATTTTTAAAGAAAACAAAATTGATATGAATCATTAGATGATATATTTCCCTTATTCTCTCTTTAAATAGATAATATTTTATCACTTCGTTCGAACAGACGGATTTATCCTCCATGTTGCACTCCATGTTGTATGCAAGAAATTCCTTCCAAATGAACTGGGAAAATAGATTAACAAATTTTCAGCTTCACGCCCTCCCAGAGCACCGCAATACTTTGTATTTCTTAAATATAGACCACCTCCTCAAAGAAATTTCAATCCCAAAATATCTTTGATAAATAATTTCCGATAAGTAGGAAAGAGGGAAATTTGAATTATTTCGTTTGAATTAGACATTTTCATCGCTTAACTAAATTGTCGGATTCTCGTTAATTTTTTGCAATTCACGTTGAAACAGCGAAAAGGAGCTTAATAAAGAATATGGTATGAGGGATAAAGATGAAATTTCTAGTAAAAAGAAAAGTAATATTGCAAAAAAATTACCCAGGATATATTTATTTTATTCCATTCATTTAATTCTCGTAATAAATGATTAGTTATTAGCACGGAAACATATGAATATATTTCCAGTTGCATGTTTGAGAAGATTTAAGGAATACTCAGACGTAAAAGGCTTATTTATTTCTATAAATGCTGGCTTCCTCCAACCCGATAATAAAATCTGCACATGTATTAATATGTCGACTCTCACAAACGTTGGTCTCGTGTTTAAACCAAAGGGACTGGAAGAACGGTAGTACTGTATTTAGCCACCCTCCAGCAACCTAGCCCTTAATTTATGCGAAATAACGAGAGGATAAGCGAGTTAAATATTATTCTAAACAAGTGTACGAAACGTTTCTTTCCTATTTATAACAATCGCATTTGTTGTAGGGGAAACTTATGATGCTGAATTTCATCATCTCGTTTTCTTATTAAACTTATTAACATTTATCTTTATCGATATTCTTATATACTTAACTAAACTTACTATTATCTTTCTCTTGTTTTAATGCAACGAAATAATGGTATATTAGGCGAAAACGCATCAAAGCAATGGAAATTTTTCTTCATTTACGGACGAAAAAGACAAGTGGCCATTCATTTAATAATACGTTCTCTTATTCCAGGTTTATATTTTCCACTGATAATTTGTTTTCGCTAAACAAAAACAAATTTTTTCAGAGAAATAAACTTATTTTGTACAAAAATACACTTTGGGAGAATGTTTGTAGTTTACGCAGAGATAAATTCCATGATAAGATTTTGTGGAATTTTCTCTGTTTTTTGTTTATTCGAGCAACACTTAAGCATACCGGAGGGACATTCGTAATAGAAATACATTTGTTTCAGGTGATTCTACGCCAGGCAACCTTGGATTAGTAACAATAGACCGATCCACACATATTTATTTAAGGTCTTTCACGAACTAAATATTAAATTAAGAAGAATGTGTCTTAGCAAAGTTGCATAGCCTTATTAACCAAACTAAGAGTCTAATTTGGCGATAAGAGAAAAAGAGGGAGCATCGCTACACAAACTAAGCAGGTCTCAATACAGAGCCAATTGTTTCCTGTATACGATGCCGTCAAAAACTCACCGTTCAAATGTCATTAAAGTTCATGGTTCTGGAATGTTTTTTGTAAAGATCTTTTCATGAATATTTGATGGAAGATGTTTTAATTTTAATTCATTTTACGTTCTCTTATTTTTCTTATTGGTACGAGTCTTTCTAAAGATTAAACATATTGATTTAAAAAGTGTGGACAAAAAGTGACTTTACATGTTTTAAAACTACTAACACAAAAAATAATTAAGTTAAAAAAGTGTGGGATATATAAAATGGAAGAGTATATGTTGAAGTTTTATTATTTGAATACACTATGCTTCAAACTTTCGCCACCATTATTAAAACAAAGGTGGATTCTTTAGACCATATTTTCCATGATATTTTCTAGAACATCAGACGAAATTTTGTTTATTTCTTCAATATTGTTTACTTTCAATTATTGAAGATTATTATGTTTATTTAAGTATATATTTTCTATAATGTAGCCCCAAAGGAAGGAATTTGGAGGGGTAAAATCAGGTGATTATGGTGTCAAGAAACATTACTTACCTAAACTTGAAATTAACCGACAAGGGAAGGTTGCTCTTAATGTTTCCTTGGTTTCCCTGGCTGTTTATGATGTCACTTTATCTTGTGAAATCCCATATCCTGCATATATAGTTCTGACAAAAAGGAAACTTTTAGCAAATCTCGGTAAGTGTTCCCTGTTAGTGTTACTGTTTTTACGTCAGCATCCTCGAAGTAAAAGAACAAATGATTCGGGAACTGATTATGAAGAGGCTGATCGTGAAATATCATAGGGTTATAAGCATACCAGAATCTTTAATTGTTTATCAAAAGATCCAGTAATATGAAAATGGGCTTCATTAGACATGATTAGGCGTGAGGCAAAAGTTTGATCATTTCTTATTCTCCAAAATGCTCCTGCAAGGTTTCTTCTTTTTTGAGTCTGCAAAATTTAATTTTTGAGTTATTTGAATTTTGTATGGATGAAGTTTGAATTATTTTGTAAGGATGCGTTGCTATTAAGTTAGAAAAATTCCTTATTGACTGGAATGTATCCTGCTTAACGTTTCTGGCTGTTATTGAACACTGGTTAACACAGGCTGAATGACACATACATTTCGCATAGATCACGGTCTACCAGAGCGTTCTTTCTCACTTTTAGACTCGGATCTTTTCAACATTTATACTATTGAAAAAATACAATGCCTTGAGGGACTGTTTCTTTAAATAAATACTATTCTGCAGAGTAACATCATGTTCGAAATAAGTTGTCTTAATTCTTGGTCACTGTTCTTTTTTCTATCTTGAACAATGTCATGTAAAATATGATGCAAAGAATCCGTCTATGTTTTAACATTAGTGCAGAAAGTTTTTAGGTTATTGTCTTTAAATATTAATACTTCAATATCTAACCATCCCTTATATATATATATATATATATATATATATATATATATATATATATATATATATATATATATATATATATATATATATATATATATATTACTTCATTTTATAACTTAATTAATTTTTGTGTCATCACTTTATTAATTAGCGAAGTTAATTTTCGGACATCATTTACATATGTAAATATCATATGTCCAGAAAATAGCCAATTATTAAGAAAGCTCTGAACTACTTTCAACGTTAAAAACCTTAATACATAATATCGGTATGTTTTGCAGAATCGTAGGCAAAACACTTTCTTAGGTTATTATTTACTTTACCTTAAAAAACATGTTTATTTGAATACTTCATTCTCTAACACCTCTTGCGGTTTGCCCAAATCTGTTCTTAACTTTTAGTGGTTGAAAGGTGAAATTCAGCAAAACAGATTAGGATAAATATCTTAAATAGTTAAGAAATAACTTAATTTACCCTAAGCTAACTTACCATAAACTAGGAGTAAGTTTAATCCTTTCATTTTTTCTTCAATTTTAAAATTACCAGTGTATTAAACTATACTTTCCTTTTGTAGCTTACAATTGAGTGGCGATAATAATACAACATTTACCATTGAATTAATTCTATATAGAAGGATTCGCAAAAAGGCGCTTAAAATAATAAGAGAGATTAAATTGGTTTTTAAGCGATTCCGTTTTTCCAAATATTAACCTTTTCCTAATCTTGACTTCTGTGATTGTCCTGATTGCAACAATAGACTTGATTGGAAGCCAAATATCTCTGATGTGAGGAAAATAAAAAATTCCTATTTCCAATTTGGCACCGCTGTAACGTAAAAATTTCCTTTTCAGAAAAGCCCCCAAACTTTTCTTCCTTTCTTGAGTAATTCCACCAAATTCCCCATTCGTCCAAGTTTTATAGTTGTTTGTATGTAGCATCTTCCCTGAGTTGAGAAGAATATGTGAGGAAATATTTTATGGACATGGTTCGACTTACTTAGTTTTTAGTATCTCTCGTTTTGTGAGTTTTTATACCCTACTGTGCAGCAGATACTACAGCCAAGGGTGTTTAGTGTGACCACCAGGAAATTCTGTGACAATGAATATGACTTGGTAAAAGCACGTAGTTTAATAAATTTAGTGGGTTTAGTGTTGCGTATATTACCCAAAGAATTGACATGCATTGCAGATTATAATAAGAGGATGTTCCTATAGTTCATTGTTAAAATCTTTTTAGAAATTTACCATAATTTTAAACAAACGCGCTCATTTTAGGAATAAAAATACCGAATTGATGTTATAAGATAAGGCGGAAGATTTTGATGTTATGTGAGTTAAAGAGATGTGAATCCTAATAATTAAAGAGATTATATTTGGTAATTTAACTAAACAGACTCCAGAATATTTAATAAAATTAAGTATCGAAGAAAGGTCGGAGGCCTTATTTCATCCATTAATAAATTAAAAAGTAGCAAACTAGCTAGCTAGTTTTGAAATTTTAATGGATGAAATAACGCTTCCGACCTTTCTTCGAGACACTTAAGAGATTATATTGGGCAATTTATCTCTCTCTCTCATTCTCTCTCTCTCTCTCTATATATATATATATATTATATATATATATATATATATATATATATATATATATATATATATATATATACATATATATGATAAATAACACCGACAAGAAAAATGGAAAAACGATTCTTCAGAGCAGTTTCGTCTTTATTCTAAAAGACCTCTTCATGGAATAACGTAGGTCAGGACAGACAAATTCTTTAAACACTTTAATTTGTGATTTAATATAATTATATATGATATGGATCTAGGCTAAGCAATCCAGGGCTAATATTAAAATTTGGGAAAGTATTAATAGAGATACACTCAAAATCATTTCTTGAAATGTAGTTTGTACATTTAATAACAGGTTTAACACTATTCCATTTACTAGTATGATCCTGACTATAGATATGTAAAAATAATGCAGATTCTTGACAAAAATTACGAACATTAGTTTGGTGCCGTTTAACTATAACATTCAATTCTTTACCTGTCTGTCCATAATAGCATTTTTCGCTATTATTGCAACTAACAGAATATACAAGGCCTGGTTTAGGTGGTGAATTTTTTACGAGAAGGCGATGGATAGTGTTATCATATTTAAAAATAACATATGGTGATCGGAATAGAAAGGACTCATACATCCATTTCTATTCCGATCACCATATAAGTATCAAAAAAAGTGTTTTCTCCTCCATGTTTCTCCGTGCCCTGAAAATTGTTTCACCCGAATATTTGGAAAAGAGGTTTATAGGATATATAATATAGGTTTAAATTTATGTTACCCTTTCTACGTACTTAAAAATTCTTATAATTCTGCTTACCGTTCATTTTATAAACCTAATCGTAGCATTCATAAATTTCATGCCAAAAATGCAATAGTTTTACCTTTTAACCAAAGTTTCATTAAATTGGCTCATTTACTAAAACCTTTGAACATAAATGTTATTTTTAAATATGAAAACACCATCCATCGCCTTCTCGTAAAAATATTCACCACCTAAACCAGGCATTGTATCACATTTCAAGGTCTTTCTCACAGACAAACAGTTAACAACTTGAGATCTGCCTTAACGAGGTCGATCTTTGGGGATTTTTACGATCTTGCCTCTGCGCAATTCTGTGCACGTTGGTCCGGCTGACGTTGAGTCGTTGGCGATATCGAACTTGTTTTGGCCCGCAAGAAGGAGATAAGAGATGTCGAATCCTTTCGCTTCCATCTCGACACGCCTGTACACAATATAAAAGATGCTTTAATGACAAGTGCTATAAAAGTACTACCTTAAGTTTGTATGACGTAACTATTTCTCTTCCACACGCAAGCCCCTTGAATGATAAACAAACGAGTGTAATAGCACTTTTGCAAAAGCAAGTAAAGACATAAATGTAAAAACCTTTAGAACAGCCGAAAAGGGCCGGAATGACTCGAGGAAGTTAAAATCCAAATAAACACACAAAAAATGTATACTAACAGTAAGGAGGCGGTGCGCACTCGGGAAAAATAGCTGAGCGATGGCGTATCAGATATTAGCGGAGCTAGGCCGCACACCCCATTGGCGCATATTTGTGTGTAGAAGATGATAGATTTATCGGACTCTTGTGAGTCAGGAGGGGGCAGGACTTCGGATCTACCCTTCCGGGTTCCAAAACACATTCTTCTTCTCGGTCCCACCGCGTTTGGTGGGACAGAGGGGATAAATTTATTCTTGTGACATTTTATTTATTGTTCTTCGGTAAATCATTTTGTGTTTTGCGCAAACTAAATGAAAACTCAAATTTTCTTCAGTCAAAACCAGGATATTAAGGTTTAAATTCAATGTTTCCTTTCCAACAGATACCCTTTTGAGACGATTTTTAATGGAGCGACGACCCTCGCACTTTCCATTAAATACTTTTTCTCTATCGCCTCTGTTAATTTATTTCTGTCCTGTGTTCGCTATTTCTTTCAATATGTTCACGTTTGCATATTTTCTAATATTTCTTCATTTCATGAAAAATTTTCTTTCTTTCTTTTCTTTTTGCTTCTTCCTTTGAGCTTGCAATAGTATTGAGTGAGTCGAAATTTAGTATATTTCAGTTCCTTTTCGGTATTGGCTGGCGTATCTATAAAAAATTGTAACCCCATGAAACTTTTACGGACAATTTTAAAAATATTATTTTTATTTGCTAAAGCTGAGCACTTTGGTATATATATATATATATATATATATATATATATATATATATATATATATATATATCTATAATATATATATATATATATATATATATATATATATATATATATATATATATATATATATGATGAAAATTAATGCAATATCGCAAAGAAAGATGAGGAATTAAACCACATTCTCCGAAGACAGTTTAATTCCAAACAGTTTCGGTGTATCTCACACCCTTTTTCAACTGACACTGGATAGAAAATATAAGAAAAGTGCATACTAGCATAGCACAAGGGCAGGTCGGAAAAGATCCCCTCTTTTTTTCCCAATCCCCTACTTTTGGCTAATCTGGAGGTGGGGGGTTAGGCCTAAACATATTGAAGAGCTGACATTTTACTATTTTGTTTATTTGCTTTCTTATTACAGGATTAAACGAAAATTGACCCTCAGATAGATTTATATTAGGAACTGACGATATCAAGCTTGATTCTACGATTCTTCTCTTAACATAGTTAGCCAATTTAAATACCATTTTACCTCCATTGAAATCGATCGTATGCTTCTTGTCTCTAACATGGCAAAATATTCCACTGCTTTCGCTGCCCACTTTAATATCTTTTTTGTTTTCATACAATCTCTCGTCTAGATTTCTCCCCGTTTTCCCTATATAAACTTTATGGCAATCGTTGCATGGTGTTGCATAAACTCCTATGTTAATATGTTCTTTGGGTTTCCTGGCAATCATCAATTGGTTTAAGGAATTGTTATATTTAAAGGCTAGATTAATACCCGCTTTTCCAAATATGTCCTTTAAACTATTTAGTTTATTATTAAATGGCAATGTTATACATTTGATGAAGTCATTAGTGCGGGAAGGCTTATTACCATAGAATGTTTTCCTAGCTGCAAAATGGGCAGACGATATGAACCAATCGGGGTAATACAAATAAAAAAAAATGGTCCTGATAATGACAATTTCTTCATCTAAATAGGAAGGATGACATATTTTATATGCTCTAAGGAAAAGGTTAGAAATTACCAATTTTTTAACAGTATTATCGTGAAACGAAAAATAATGTATATAGGCATTCGAGTGGGTTGATTTCCTATACACGTCAAGTTTTAATTCATGGTGAGCCTTATTAATGAGGACATCTAAAAAGTGTAATCTATTATCATATTCCCATTCATATTTAAATTTTATGGAGACATGCAAATTATTTAAATTATTAAAAAAGGTATCAGAATGATGGCCAATAGGCCATACAGAAAATACATCGTCAATGTACCTCAACCATATAAAGTTAGGGGGAGAAATTGTGGGAAGGAGTTCAGTCTCAAAATATTCCATGAAGAGACATGCCAATATCGGAGATAAACTATTTCCCATGCTAAGGCCAAATATTTTGTCTATAAATCTCATTATTTACTCGAAACACATTGTCAGAGAGACATAATTCAACTAAATCGATAAATCTACTCGTAGAAATGGGAAGATCCAAATTAAGTCTAGGCATGGTTTCCAGCAGAAGGGAAATCAGGCCTAGACTTAAAAAGTTAAGTAAAGATTGTTGTTTCAAAAGATATTTATATGCATGACAAGAATTACATGAGAGATAATGAGAATCATCGGAAAAACATGATATAAAAATGAATCTTGTGATACAAATTTAATACATTTAGAAAGTTTAAGAATTCAAGCGGAAGAAAACGTGCTTCGTTAACGTGTGTGGGAGTGAGGGCAATGAATTTCTATTTTAGAAAGGGATAATATTTGGTTTTGAAAGGTGAATGAATTTTATTGCTCTGTAATTGTTTAATTGAGTTGCTGTTTGGGTTTTAAGAGAGGAGAAATTTTCATGTTCTTCTAAGAAGGGTATGTAATTTATTAGAATAAATGATGGTAATTGAGCCCCAGTTACTGAAACCATAAGTTATTTTTTATTAAAAACATTATATTGTACACTTCGAAGTTCGTTTTAAATAGTAAAGTTTGGAACTTCGTTTTAAGGAGGTAAGTAAGGTATGTAGAATGTTGTATGTTATATGTATCATAGGCAAAGGGCCAAATATTAAATAAATTATAGGAACAGGAAAAGCGTATTTAAATACCTATTCGACAGTTGGATATTGTAAATGCGATGGGAAGAATTTATTTTGCCCCTGCGTCAAAGGAAAGGTAATAATGTTTTGTAAATGTTTTAAAAGAAGTATGTCCTAGTCTGTAAAGTTTGAAGTGTGTATGTTTATTGCTAACAAACTTGACTAGATTTTTGTTAAACTGCCGACGCAAACTATGTGAAGTGTAGATTGTATAATAAATTAAAGAAAATATTAGAGAAAGATTCTACTACAGTATTTAAGTCATTGAATTAATATAAGACGTAAAAGGTGCACTTAGTATTGAGCACATTACGATGGCTAGAAAATTTGTTTACTGTGTTGAAAAATGATTTGTAGACGAGCAGCCTTGTTTAGCTTTGTAAGGGTAAGATGGCAAAAGTAGAAATCTGGTCCGAGTCGACGTTGTAAAGTTGGTTGCGCTACATATAGCTAATGCAAGTTGAAGAAGGTGACGAAAATTGTTAGCATATATAATAAGAGAGATTCAAGAGAAGCTTTGAGAAAGATTAATGAAATCGATGTCAGAATTGGAAATATTAGGGGGGCAACCAATATGGTATAATTTGAGGGAATGCATTCAAAATGCATAGCGGGTACGGCGTCATTAATGCGCTGGATATGAGACTTGCATGATGGACGGTATACGCTTAGATGATCATGTTGTAGAGTGAACAAATTTTAGAATAGTAGAAAGATAAACTATACTATTAAAAATGGCAACTTACGAGGGGCGGTCAATATGTTTTGAGAATCGGTAAGGCAAAACAGAGGAAGGGGGATGGCTGTTTGTGGAGGTGTTAGGACAAGTTATGCCAAGTCAGGACCTGGAGCCGCACGCTCCTGCCTCGTCTATTTAAGAAGCAGTGGCTGATCGCAGATCGTCAGTCACAAACTTTTCAATAATGGAGAAGGTTGAACACCGCGCAGTGATCAAATTTTTGACCAAGGAAGGCAAGAATGCAAAAGAGATTCATGAACGCATGGTTTCAGTGTACAGCGACACCGCCCCTTCCTATGCAACCATTGCTCGCTGGAATAGGAAGTTCCGCCATGGTCGTGAGTCCCTTGAAGATGACCCCCGTCTAGGACGCCCGTCAGACGTGACCAACGAGGACAATGTGGCCCGTGTGGAGAGGATGATCCTCGAAAATCGACGAGTGAAGGTCGAAGAAATCGAGCGAGAACTTGGAATATCACATGGAAGTGTTATCAACATCATCCACGACAATTTAGCCATGACCAAGGTCTCTGCCCGTTTGGTCCCTAGAAACCTTATGCCCTATCATCGACTTTAACGTCATCAAAGTCCACAAGGCCAGAGTTGCACAAGCTGCCCTGCGCGAGTGCCGATTCGAGGAACTCAACATTCCCTCCACAGTCCAGATCTAGCCCCTAGCGACTACTTTTTATTCCGCCAGCTCAAGGCTGCACTGCGTGGACGCCAGTTTGGGGACGATGAAGATGTCCAGCTCGCCGTCCAGGAGTGGATTGAACAGCAGTCAGGAGATTTCTGGTTGTCGGGAATTTGAAGCCTCAGGGACAAGTGGCGCAAGTGCATTGAAGTCGATGGTAGTTATATTGAAAAACAATAAGCCACTTTTCCTTATATCTCGTTTCTTCATATCCAAATTGCAAAACTTATTGACCACCCCTCGTAGCTTTTAAAAAAAAACTGTATACGAGGTTATACCTAGACATAACCATCTCCACCCTGTTGTATCTAAAGGTGTGAAAATGGATCCAACCATGAACATCCGGGAATTAAATTTGAGAAAATGAGTCACCAACGAGAATTATCTAATATATCAAGTGAAACAACCATTGGAGTTGTATGCAAAAGGCGTATATTCGAGTGGAAAAGAAAGATTCCCATATCATTTTTGAAAAGGCAAAGTTAAATGAGGTGAGGTCAAGGATATTCTTATAGGAAGTAAGAATAAAAAATAGTTCATTAGAAAATGGAAGTAGGTATAAAATATATCCTTTTAATTATGATATTTTTTGTAACCTTTCAAAATACCGTAAAATCTAAAAGGCAGTGCTGCAAATAAAGTTAGGTAGATGGTCTCCTTTTACCACTTTCCTCTTTTTTTCTAATTCATTACAGTTCCAGCGTGTTATAGGTGTTGGATAACTGTAAAAATATAATTCTAGAAACAAAGCTTGCAAAAGATCTTAGATTTACTCTATGTCATGTTTTTGTGAAAAAGAAGAAGTTAAGTTACGAATTTCTTTGGACGTGGATATGCTAGAAATCCCTAGCTCGTTAAACATATATGTTTTTCTTTCATCATCTTAATTTGGGGTATTTTAACAGTGTATATCCAATATATTTTAAAAATTGATCCTCGTGATTTTTAAATAACATTACTCAAGGCAAGTTCATGGTTAAAACGAATTTACAATTTGAAAATCTCTACTAAAATCTTCGGCTGATAAACGTCTAATTTCTATTTATGTACAACGGCTGGCCCGTTTGTAGCGTGTTCAAAATGAGAAGCAAATTCTATATTAACTATCATTAATAGCAAAGGCGTATATGTAAAAGAGAGTGAGATTTCACTTCTTTAAGTCTAGCTTCATAGAGTTTGTTTCGCAGTTCCAAATTAGTTTTTTCGATGGTCGTTTAGCTCTCTTCAATGAGACGATATCTATTCGCAGATAAGAAGAAAATAATTGATTGACTACTCTAAATGCGAAGGCATGATTAAATTTAACAAAGAAACTATATTTTTTATACAATAAAATTACTAAAATTTCGCAATATATCTTTGTTCTTTTATTAAAGAACATTTAAAACCCTCTTTTACTTTGCTGCGTCTAAACAGACGAGAAAAAGGTGGGGGATTTATAAGAGGTGCAAATGACGGCCCGAGAGAGAGAAAGAGACCCAATTTATCTTGGCGCATTAGTTTAGGGACGGTGTGGTACTCTTTCAGGTCTCAGTTCTAGAGAGGATATCGTCACTGGTATACCCTCCACCTCCTTGCGTGGAATAAATTTCAGTAACTATGAGATCGTTACTTATTTGGATCGTGATCTGTAAAGTTGAATTCGCTGGAAATTAAAACAAGATCATGTTCTTCTGACGCGTTTTCTAATCAACAAGCCATGGCTTTGAAACTCCTCCCTACGAGGGGAGCTTCCGCTTTGCTGCGCTCTCTAACAGCCCTTCGGGCTGGTGGCCTCAGGCCTTTTCGGCCTTTGAAACAACCTTTTGAACCCCCTTTCATTAGTTCTATTTACTATTTGTGTAAACGCAGCTTGATCCCCTTTTAAAGTTAAAGAAAACAAAAAAAAACATCTTTTAATGCAATAAATACTTTATTTGTTAATTAATTATTAATCTACATCCTACAAAAGTTAATTCATTCTGAAGTTCTTCCTTCAAACAGCTTCTTTCTTTTAACTACCGAGAATTTTTAAATTTTGTTGTTTTTCATTTTCTTCTTCTTCCCTTCTTCTTCTTCTTCTTTTTATTATTATTATTATTATTATTATTATTATTATTATTATAATTCTCTTCATCTTCTTCTCCTGCTCTTATTCATTCTCTTACATCTTTTCTATTTCGCTCTTTCATTGTGTCTCCATCTTCTTTTTCTCCTATTCCTTCTCTCTTATTGTTTTCTTCTCTTCTCTTTCTTATCCATCTCTTATTCCTTTTGTTCTAAACTACTTCTCTTTGATATTCTCATTATTATTTATTTTCTTCTCCTCCTTCTATTCCTCTTCTGCTGATCTCATTCATTCTCTTACATCTCTTTTATTTTGCTCTTTCTTTTTGTCTCCATCTTCTTTTCTATTATTCCTTCTGTCTTTTTGGTTTCATTTCTTCTCAACTCCTTCTCTTTCATATTCTCATGCTTCTTCATTTTCTTCTTCGCCTGATCTTCAATCTTCTCTTCTCTTTCACATATTTATTCCATGTTTCTCCTCCTCCTCATCTACTTCTCTTCTTTTTCCCTCTCTTCTTCTTCTCCAAATGTTCATATTCTTCTTCTAACCCTTATCCTCTTCTTAAACTTCTCCTTCTCAGCTTTTCTTTTTTTTTACAAAGTGCTCGTGCGTCGACACCTCAAATATCCGGTTCAATTTTGGTCCCCCTCCCTAAACAAAGACATAGCGCAGTTAGAAAGAGTGCAACGTCGGGCTACTAGTTCCTGGAATCCGGAACAAACCATACGAAAATAGACTCTGCTCATTAAACCTACTCTCACATGAAAGCAGACGATTACGTGCGCAATTGATTGAGTTTTTCAAAGTCTTGAAAGATTTACTAATATTGATTATAGACAATTGTTCGAGATGGACGAAAGGCCAATACACGCCAAAATGGTTTAAAATTAGTGAACAAGCGATTTAATTCTACTATAGCTGAAAATTACTTCACGTTTAAAATCACCTAAACGTGGAATACCCTGTAACCGTGTAGTAGAAAGCACGTCACTTAATATGTTTAAAAACCGACTTGATGAGTACTTCAATAGTGTAAATATAAGGTAGTAGTAGCATAGAAGAAAACGTCATACGAAAAAAGGAGTTGGGAATAAATTGAAATGAGCAATAAAAAGATGCCAGCGATGCCTCCTTGCATAGAGTGAATGTGAATTCACCTTTTCTTTTTCTGCCTGTCCTCTAAGTATATTATTTTCATCACTAGCAGGCGAAGCCTGCGGGAGAAGAGAGTACTGTCATATCACCCACCCTCCCTTCACACACACACCTGGTTTGAAGAAGTTTGTTCGTGTGTTGAGGGATAGCTGAAGCTGAATGTCAAGGGTACACATGTAGATAAGTGTGTAACGTAGAAGTGAAATAGTTAGAAATAGCATGTAAAGAAAGGCCAAATGGTACACATGTAGATAAGTGTGTACAGTAGAATAGAAATATTCAGAAAAAATCATGTAAATATAAATATATATATAAAGAGTACACATGTAGATAAGTGTGTACCGTAGAGTTGAAATAGTGAAAAAACAACCAAAAATACAGCATGTAAATAAAGGAAAAAATCATGATAAACAAACGTTAGAAAGTGGTAGTTAACAGCGTCTGTAAGCGAACTGGCCTTAAGCGGAACTTAGGGTCTTTGCTGATCCTTGTTTCTTTAGTTGACTTCTTTCTTCTTTTCTCCTTCTTCTTTACTCCTTCTTCTACCTTTCTTTATCATCACCTCCCTTCTCTTCTTATTCTCCTACTCTTATTCTTCTCCTTCTTCTCTTGCATATCTCTCTATTTTAGCCATCCCGAAATTCACTTTCTCAAAATATAGAGTTAGGGACAAAAAGAGCGGCTTCATCACTCCTCATTTAGCTCTAGTCATTTTGGGGGGCCAGTAGCTATTTTCTTCCTGATAATGATTATAATTTTAAATCTATTTTAGAAATAACTTCGATAAAAGTTTCGAAACTACAAAAAATAAAATAAAAATACAGTCCTGGTTAAATTTTTAATAAATATTTGGAACTTCGCCATACTAATAATAATAAAAATAATAATAATAATATCTTGATTTTTAAAACTGCACGAATATACCAAGTTGCTCATTAACTAAGCCCCCAACTTTATTTTCCCATTTGTGCACTTTTTTCCAAAAAATCCCGTTCTAAAAATATATATCAAAACATTATGTAATAACCTTTATTTAGAAAAGGTTTCATCCCTAACTCTATATTTTGTATCGTTGTTTCTTTGAAAGCTTTTCTTAAGAAAGATAGATTTTTTCTCTAAATATTGATCAAAACATATCCAATAATATTTTTGTAAACGATCAAAGTTCTCTCCCTTTCTTCCAAAGCAAATTTTGAATTCCATTGTGTTTGAAAAAGCAAAACGGTGAAGTTCAGAAAATAAATATATTATCCAATGTTTTGGAATTTAAAAAATTTACAAATCGTGAAGTTCAGAAATTTAGGCATAGCTGGCTTTTTCATTTTAGCCAATATTCTGGGAGGCCACTCAATATATAATATATGGTACGGTTAATGTATTTGACTGATACGATTGACAAATTTTATTAAATTATCGTCAATAACATTCTTTAAACATCCTCCCACGAAGGAGCTCGCACGAGAGAAAATACCTCTGCGGAGAACGGAGATTGCAAGCACTAGAGCATGTTGATGGGTTGAAGAGCGACAACATGGAATTCACCGAGGAGCTATAGACTTGCTACCTGAAGCGCCACTTCTGAAAACGGATGTAGAAGCCATCATCATCCAGTAATTTCGTAAAATTTAAAAGTATCATATAATGAGCGGAGTAATCTCAAGACTAATTTCTATAGTTCTGTTGTTTCTTCAATCCTCAAGACTCAGTGGATGAAGCTCTTCAATTTATTGTAATATTTCATGGCTCCAAGAAGCTCGCGTCTTATGACCTGTGGCCACACGCCAGCAAACTGCTCAACCAGAGGCTATAAACCAAGTAAGGGTAGCTGTAAGGAGATCATTTCCTCAGCGAGAATAACCCTGCCTGACCTGTGGGTTACCCCTGATTGAATGAAAAAGTTATGAGCTGGATCCCACTCACAGGATGTCCAGCAGCCCTCTGCCACCTCTCACAGTCGATGATAGTCCTGATTAACTCTTGCAACTATCAATTGTGTGTGAGGCTAAGCTGTGGGGATAGGCCCAGTGCAAGCCCCTCTCCACATTGATCCACTCACTGCACAAGCACAGCTCCACTCATCTTTCATATTTTTTCTTTTTCTCATCTCATCTCTCTTTCACTCATCTCTTTCTCTCTCTTTCATTCACTTATCCCCTTCACACACTCATCCCTTCATTAACCCTTTATTATCATACCCATAAATTTTTCTCCATTTTCATCGAGTCAGGCTTGAGTCGTCTTTGTATTCGAAGGACAGCCATAAGACATATAATATTCTAAATTTTTTTTGAAGCTGCATCTAAAATAGATTTTTAATTAATAGGAAGGCATTCGTTAAATAAGCAAAAAAAATATATATATTTTTCACCCCTCTCAAAAAGTCCATTCTTAAAATATGGAATTAGTGATAAACTGCAAACCCTATATAGAAATAATCGAAGTATCAATTTCGATAGATGATACGAGTTATTTGCACTTATTTACAGTAAATCTCCATACTATTTTGCGCTTGTTGTGCTTTGGGAAGTCGATCGAGGTCAATAATGACGGATGCCCTCAAAACGACCATATTCAGCCGCCAACGTGCAACTGACCAGCTAGAGCTGCCCCTCATTCAGGGTGAGTCCCTACCGCCCTGCCACAAGGCAGGGATGGGGGAGTTGTTGGTTGGCGCAAGGGCATGTCCAAAAACACCGTTTGTCCTGCACGCAGTACCTCTGTGGCCCACGTAAATAAATAAATAACTGGTTTAAATGTTTCTTTTGAATCACGATATGATTCTCGAAACCACTAAGACCTAGTTTAGCATGGTATTGTCCACGAACTTAAGAATCTTAATTAGTAGTAGTAGTTAGTTGACGGCGATTTATGCGATTACATCACCCCATGCACTTAAAATTAATAAGTTGTGCATAGAGAGAAACTTGCACAAGAGATGCTTAGATTGGGAAGGCAGTGTGCATTCTCCAGCCAACTATCTTGGAACTCCATAGTTGGGCTGGTGGCGATGGTGGTCCAAGACGAACATTCATTGTCGGGTGTTGCTGGAGATTGCAGAGTCATCGATCTAATAACGCTCACCTACTTCGACTTACCAAAGCAGATTTTGCATTAGGGGTTGACTCCCGTAGTCTTTGTCCAGTCAAGGACATCCACAAGACAGTGTGTCAGGGTTTGGCGAGGGACCAGGAGGTGTTCACAGATTAGTTTTAAATGAGATGTTCCTATTGCTCAAATACATTATTTGGGAACTTTTCCATGACTATAGTTACTGTTTGTTTTGAAAGGTAACTTCAGCCACCTTATTAATGATTTTTGTGACAAAAATTTTCTTGGGATAATTTAACCAACAATAATTAAATATCATAGGAGATTTCAGTTACTCATAGGTTTTTATTTCTTCTTAAAAACTACGTTCTTCCTTATTTCAGTTAGATTTTCTTGAGTATAGAGAAATAGCGGCTTCATCACTGTTTATTCGTCAGGTTGAAGCTTGCTTATTTCACAGCTACCCATCATATTTAATGTACGTTCCACGATTCATCACCGGTAGACGTGCTAGGTAGCCTGCAGCTCGCCCCTTTAATATAGTGCTGTAAATATTTAGGAGCCGGAAGCGATGGGTAAACACGTCTGTTAGCCTTTGTTCCCCCTGATATCTAACCCGTGGAATAAGAAAACACAATGCGAGTAACTTCGCCACACCTCTTTGCAGGAAGAGGTTGCGCTTGCCAACCAGAGTTTCGTTTTGATGCCTAAATGTTTCTAGTAAATATACCTAAAACAATATTTTAGGAAGCCAATTTTTTAACGGTTTGATTTTTATTCTTAGTTCACGTGTAACCTTGTATATTATTATAATTTTATCCTAAAAATCCCCCACAAACTTTGAGAAAGTATATGCTACTATTATTAAATGTTTCTGAGTTTTTTAAAAAAAAAGGATTGGAAAGGAGACAGATTCAGAAATATTTTCAAAAATTATTAAAGTTAAGGCTGGTTTTTTGGTATATTTGAAGATATTATTAAATTTATTTCACTGAGTTAAAAAAATAAATATGATTATCGAATCTTTTTTAATTTAAAGATAATAATTAAAAATTGTGTAGCTCAGAAAAGTGACTAAAATTAATGGATGGCAAACTTCAGTAACCAGCGTCGAAGCCACCATCACCCACCATCGTCTCCGCTGGGCAGGCAACATCCTGATGATGGAACAATCCCAGCTAACCCGGATCATGGTGTATGGCGAACTATGTAACTAATGGTACGAGACCACAAGCAGCTTCAACGTGACGGTAAAAAGATTAGATAAAGCGCAGCATGAGCCTAATCAACATTGATTCCTCCTCGTGTGAACAAAATGCAAGGGACCGTACGTGATTGAACCGCTATGTTCAAAAAAGGGAGAAGACAAAAGGAAGAATAAAAACGTAGGAAAAGAAAAGAGAGAATGGAACAACCTCGTCCTCTCCCCACCCTCGCATGTGATCAGTGCCAGGAGCCCTCAACCACGGATTACGCTTCTAAGTTACATCACTTACAATCATCAACAGATAAGATAGGAAAACAGATGACGGAACCAATGCCCGGCCACGAGCTGGTGCCGACGACGATATAGAAGCAAATATAGTTTGATAAAAAGGTTTGAGGATTGTTTTTCCCCATATCAAAAGAAATGATAGAAAATTTTTCGTTGCTATTAGGCCTATAGAATAAGCATGGATTGAAAAATAAATTACCACGAGTAAATTATTAGTAGATATTTACTGGAAACTTTTTATATTTTTAACCGAAAAGCTCGTTTTAATCAGGAGTATCGAAACCTTTAGAGAGAGCTTACACAACAAGATTTTATCAGGACATTGGAGGTTTTTTTTAATTTCATATTCGCAGTATTCTTAAAGCTAAATCGGTTCATTATAACTCAACTGCTCTTTTATAGTCTATGGATGACATATGGCATGCAGAGAGATATTTTGTTGTCATGTTTTCTCTGTAATAAATGTTGAATACCTTGTTGATCATTAAAATTACTACACTAAGTTCTAAATAATCTGTGTCACAACAGTTGAATATACTTATTAATTATGTTTGTGTCTTTTGACTATAACTACTGCATGCAAATGTATCTTTAATTATTGCCTCTCGTCTTCTATAATAAAAATAAAACGGAGCTGAGCTGAAGCTTTCAAACAATCTGGCCGAACCTCATGATCGATTGCTACACAAAAGCCAAGGAATTGCTAATGACAACAGCAAATTGGTTAAAGTAGAGCCATATATCACTATGGAGAGAAGACCTAAAATCACATGACAATAAATATTAAGATTGGCTTCAAAAAAGGGACGATGTGATTTTATGTGCTTCTGCTTTGGTAAATAAATAAAGGTAAAAGTGCACCTTAGAAATTTGTTCTTCTTGGCTATTCTTTAACCAAATATGTTCAAATGGTATTGGAGATAGAAAGAAATGGGTGTTTTGCCAATTTAATAAGTCTAGATTAAAAAATGAAAAGTATATGTAATATATATCGATTTTCTTCTTGCTCAATCTCCAAAGGTTAAAAAGATATGCTTGGATAAGCTTAGTAGACATATTTAGAGATTTATTTTGTAGTTGAATAAATAGAATTCATTCTCTTACCTAATAACCAGAGACTGGCAAGGCACCCAGTCCTTTTAAATATTGCAGTCTCAGGATATTTTCTCTTATTATGGCGTAATTTCGTCTCCTCCGCCAGATCGCTGAAGGGCCCGTTACTCGAGTGATTAGACTGTTATATTTAGTGTTACAATATCCTTTGTTGTATTTGTTAAAGCATAATCATTGTTTTCCCCCTTAAAAAATATAACGTATGAACTTGCTAGAGGGTTTTACCAATGCAATGAGGTTTTAGAGGGATTTGCAGGGGAACATGCGAGTTTTTCATATATGCAGTTCCTGATAGATCGACGAAAGATTATAAGTCTAAAATTAATCCTGGACAAAGATGCGGTTAAGCATTTGACTCTTAATCACTCGAAAACATTTAAAGATCCAGAAACAGGTGCCCACACAAACCAAGTAGAGTCACTTTGGGCCGAGGCAAATATTGGGAGTAAAATGAATGGGGAACTGCTCTTTCTCCGATCAACTCCTATATGTATGTGCGAGTTTTTATGGAGGCAAAAAAATAAAGGAAAAGTTACATCTATTAAATAACGTTTAAATTTTACTTTGCTTTACTTTCCTTAGCTTTAATTTTTTAGCCTCTTATTCGCCCCCCAAAAATGAAAAATACTTATGATATAGCAAAGAACCCATCCTTCGATTCCCGCACCTGAGAAAAGCATTTTAGAATCCTCAGCCGGCCCTTCAGCCACCTCGCTTAGGAGACGAAATTGCACCATAATAAGAGAAAAAAACCTTGTCTCAAACTAAATTGAGTCTATCTGGAATTTATTCCTTCAAGACGATGTAAAATAATTAAGTTAAAAATAAGAGAACCGTAAGTGATATGATGAATTAAAATTTTAAAATAATAATGGAAAAATATCTGCAATTCCTAGTTTTAATAATACTAAAAGATAGCGTGTTTGAATATTAATTGAATTAATAATTTAGATAAGAAATAACATAAAATAGAATATTCAAAAAATATAATTAAATCGGTATATATTTAAATTGTATCCTGAATGACAAGAAAATTTTTTAAGCATTGTAATTTGACGAGTGGGGAAACAGATAGTTTTTCCATGTGCAGTCGTCATAAGTTAAGAAGGTAAGAGATTCTCTATTTTATTTTACTCTCTTTGTTATTCTTTGCATGCCGCAGTGTTAAGGGGGAACGGGCCTCCCTTTCGACGCCCTAAGATGTATGATTCATTTTCTTTTGGGGCATTTTGTGTATTGTTTTGTTCTTTCTTGTATTTTGTTTTATTTTCATGTAGCATACCAATATGCCTAATTGAATTAGGCGATTTGTGTCTTTTTTTTCAGTCACTAGAGCTCACTATTAAAAAAAACATTTTCCCCAACAAGCTTCTAAATCCCCCACAAGGATACTTGATATATGTCATGGAATTTCGGGCTGCATATTTAGCGGTTTTCCATTTTGACAAATGATTAAAGTGATCTTGTTTCCTAGTGTACCGATCATATATTATTAGTCTTTTCTTTTTTATGGCTGTAACGTGCAAAGACTGATAGAGAGTATGGTGATTGGGATACTACATTGAAATATATATCATTGAGTTCAAATACGGTCGTGGGAAAAACAATGCATTTGCAGATTGATCGCACTTCTTTCGTAATCTCACAATAGCAAGAGGAGGAAACGAAATATCTCCAAAGAAGATTGCTTATACCTGTTCTTTTAATCAAAGAGATATATTTTTGGCTTTATATTCATATATATATATATATACTTCACAGGAGAGGAGAATGCTTTCAATGTCTTTAATATAAGCTTCATCCTTACATTTAGTCTCTAATTTTGCTAACTAGTATTCCTACACGCATTTTAGAATGGTAAATATTGGTTTTGTTATTCCTCAATCTCCTTGAATACTACCTGGGTAGCCATTTCTGTCAGATCATCGTACTTGCAATATTGCTTGATAAAGCTACGAGATAGATTGAAGCAGTAACCCTTCCAGACATAACTGCTGCAACACTTGCTTTAGCCTTCTTGGATGCTTAAATTTATACGTCGGGTGTTCCCCTATACGTGATTACTGACAAAAGTTCTCTCTTAGAATTGGAACTTTTTGAAGAACTATTAAATCTAGTTGGTTTACATTGACTTAGCATCACATCCAATCATCCAAAAATAAATGGCCTAGTTGAATGACGCTATCTTGCGTTGAAGACTTCAATAGTGGCTTGTCGTCAGGAATGGTTGATGACACACTTACTCGTACCATTATTTATTTGTTTTCGTTTACAAATTCAGGTTTCACGCGTTATATTAACTCACTAAAACAACGCTTTCAAGTGCAAACCCATTCAATACATCCTTCCCTCGAACGCAAGTTCTAGGTTTATCAATGATTTAGCAGAAAATAGGTCAAAAATTGATTTTGCACATATATCCGAAGGAAATTAAAACACATTAGACAAATCTTTCGTAGGGTCACTTACGAAAACCACCTTACACGCCCATTAAACGCCCAATCTGTTGTTTTAGGCGTGATTTTTATTTAATTTAACATAATACCTTTCTCTGTAGATTATATTAGTTCTTTTTGTAAAACTTCGTGTGCGTTGTTAAAATCCGCTCTTCTTTTTTAACGTTCGGAAACCACAATTCCGCACTAAAGAGTTTGAGCCCCATTCAGTCGCAATCGGATTTAACCTTGATATAACTGCATTTTTGCTTTCAACCGCTAAAAATAAAGATGAAATTTTGAGAAACATCTTACAAATTACAAGAAAAAATCATTTAACTTAAACTTTTGTGTCTGCAGATTTTTATATCGGCTCAGTGCTGTTTTGTTTACTTTCACAAAACTTAGAATTATGTAATAAGGTAATACAAACCATTTAAAAAGGATATTATAGACTAACCCTGTTTAAATCACCTCCTATCCCTAACCTAATGCGTCCAAATTAAATCAAAATTTACTTCATAGGGATAGTATTTGATATATCTATATAGAAGAACTAGAATAATACTGAATAAAAGTTTTAAGGCACGATTAGCGCCGCTTTGAAACTATTATGCGATGTTTGAGAAATGAAGTACTCAACAAACAGAATTGACAACACGATTGATAAATCCACAACAGATGACTGTAATAAAAGCTGACAAACTTTATAGAATCGTAGGGCTGTAAACTTAGGTTGTAGATTATGATGGAAAACAAGAAGAAAAGCAACGAAGGCCCTATAATCAGTAGAAGGAACAACGTGCACTATTTCACCAGAACACAAACTCGAAAATAACTCAAAGATAGCTCACACAACCCAGTGACTCACTTTCGACTGTGGAAATGTCGCGCATAGGCATAACCTCATTTTCTACGCTAATGACACTGCGAAAGCGTCAAGTAAAACAGTGTTGCCAACTAATCAATAACAATTATGAGCACCCCCATCACGTAACCTCTGCATCAATATCACTCTTATCCCTGCATCCAGATCAGCTCGTGATACTGAAAAATGGCTTCATAGGCAAATGTAAATCTCTCTTTTGAACTTTGGCATTATCTGATTCAACATTTACAATTTTGTATGTCAATAAAATGCCGAAGAATATCAACACTTTGTGACTGCCCAGTTTCCATATTTCCGTAAATTGAACGCAACTTCGTCTGAGAACACTATATTTTCATTAACCAAGATATCTTTAATGTACTTTTATGTGTCTAATTGTATGCAATTAGCTTGAGAAAGTACTCCTTTTAATACCCGATCATGATATTTGGTGCAGAGTTTAAACCAAACCTAAGTTTCATCAAATAATACAGTTTGCCCTTCATTCCAAAACAGCCTTCAAATCGTGAGGCTTTGAGTAGCTCATGTTTACTTTGCCATTTCCTCATAGTTTCATCAAGGACGGTCACAGCAGCTCTTGATGACTTTCAACAAACTTATTCAACTTTCTGAAATCCATTACTTTGTCTTTATATTCTTCTATATCCCTCTTCCCATCTAAGCAGTCATCGGCAACTGGCATTACTCAAACCCTCCCTTATCCAACTTTGGACTCATTTATGGAAGCTCTTCATATTTGCTTTCAACATAATATTTTCATGAAAGTGCATATCATTCTGCAGATCAGGTGGAATTTTGTTTTTTTCCAATATCTCAAAACAGTCCAAGCCTCATAAGCAAACATTGCAGGTAAATTATGATTATTTTGACATTGAACACCACGTATTTACCAATAATCTTATCCTATGAATCGCAATTATGCCAGCGATTACGGAAATGCCGTAGGTAGAAGAGCAGCTAACGTACCAGCTACTACCGTCCCATTTTGCTTATGCAACTTCTAGCAACATGCCTCTCTCTTCCACTATTCCATCAAGATTGAGACCATATCTATTCAAATGCGCCCCTCCCATTTAAAGCAATTGATCGACTGCTTATCATCTTCAAACTTCATGAACGTTGATGATGCATGCGAAATAGGTTTTTCAATTAGTCAACCATTAATGATCTAGCACGTCTGACTATCTCATACAATACTATCTTCTCCATTGATTACACGGCTCGAAACTCTCTGGATACGTAGATTATAAATCTACGCAACATAATAGAAGAGATGTCTGATCCCTTGTAACCGACGAAAATACAACATAAACACATTTACGGTTTAATCCTGCCAAACTCGTCTAAAGAATTGCTCATATGCATAAGAAGATTTCAGTGAAAAAACTTCAAACTTCGATTTAAATCGACTTAATAGCATTAATAAAGTTTGTTTATTGAGTCAATTAATTCTTAGTAAAATGTGAGAGAACTTTCTTCTAAAACAACGGGAAACACAATACAACGTTTTCAAATTAAACGATCGCGACGGAGCACTGATTATCAAAGTGACTGCTGACATCAGAAAAGAATTTGATAGCTTGTAAAGGGTCTTTCAACGAGGACGCTCAAGCTTTGTCAGGCGATAGTGGCCAGGTTGTTTAAACGACATCTGTCAAGCTCACTGTGAACTGTTTAGGAGTACTTGGCAAGTAATAATGGAAGGGTATAGCGTTGAAGAACGTGTTCAAATCATCAAATGCTATTATCAAAATCAGTGCTCCGTTCGACAAACGTTCCGCGCATTACGTAATTTCTATCCTCGCCACAATCGTCCTGCCTTACTCCACTGTTTGACGCTTGGTGGAAAAATTCGAGGCAAAGGCCAACACCCGTACCTCGCTGAAACGCAAGGTCTGCTGAAAACATCGCTGCCCTAAATGAGAGTGCACAGGAAAATCTGAAGCAGTCAATTTCTCGTCGTTCACAAAAACTTGCCCTTTCTGCGACTTCAGTTTGGCGAATTATGCGTAGAGACTTAGGTCTGCACCTGTAAAAAATTCAACTTACCCAGGAACTTAAGGTAAATGACAATAGATAACGCCATGTGTTCGCTGATTGGGCTCTAGAGCAGTTGGGATTTGCCCCAAATTTCCCTCCCAAAATCATCTTCAGCGACGAGGCCTAATTTTAGATCAATGGATTTGTGAACAAGCAAAATTGTCGGATTTGGGACGAAAACAATTCACATGAGATACACCAGCACCAATGGCACCCTAACAAAGTCACTATTTGGTGCAGATTTTCGTCTAACGGAATCATCGGTCCATATTTTTTGAGAACGAAGATGGGATTGCCATAACCACCAACGGCGAGACCCACAGATCGATGATAAGCAACTTCTTGTGGCCTCAACTGGATTATATGCCTGATATGGACACTAAAGACATGTAGTTCTAACAGGGCGGCGCTACGTGCCACACTGCGCACGCCACGATAGACATTTTGCACCAGCAAATTCAGGACAGGCTAATCTTGCGCGGCGGCGAGTCAACTGGCCACCGAGATCATGCGATTTAACGCCATTAGACGACTTTCTTTGGGGCTACCTTAAATCGCAGGTCTAGGCGAAAAATCTGCAAACAGTTGATGTCTTCAAAGTCAACATAACGAACGCCATCCAGCAAATTCAACCAGATTTATGTGACAAAGTCATCGAAAGTTGAGCCTCCCGAATACGTTCTACTAAGCAAAGCCGTTGCGGATATTAGACCAACGTCATATTCCACACTTAATGCCATAGAATGTACTTTCAAATTGAAAATAAATTGAGTGCATATATCACACACAACTTGTTTTATTTACATTTAAAATTTGAGCGACCTTATTAAACGACCCTATAGTTACGTTAAGCTTTTGGAGTGCTGTAAACATATGTTGTATATTATGATGGAAAACTAGTAGATAACTTCTTTTAGCTTGATAATCACCATAAGAAATGTGCACGTTTTCCTCATATGAGAAACAACCTGCTTATACTCTAGAATATCTCAACGACAACCCACTTACGACACTGACTCTTTTTCGACTGACTAAATAGCGCACTTCGGCATAGCCTCAGTAGTTACAATACTGCCACTGCACACGTGTGACTTAATACAGTGTTTTAAACCAATTGATAATGATCCTGAACACAGTGACGTCACTATAAGCTGTAATAATAATATTAATAAAATCAAGCTCTCGAAATTTTCTATATAGGTGGATTCGCACAAATGTTCTTGGCATAATGAGAATGATTAAATAAGTTTTAAACAATTACAGTTTTCGAAAGATTAACCACAGTTGTCAGGACAATAAATTCATTAGAATAACATAATAATTATTGTCATTTAACACATTGAAACTAGCTAAATTGCTTTAAAACTTTAGAAATGATCTCGTATCCGCCTTTGTCTCAACCAATCGTATACAATCTGGAAATTAAAAGTCTCTTTTTCAAGGTCCTGAGAATAATTCCGATGAATAAGAGGAGTTTGATTATTCAATGAGACAACTGACATTCAAATATACATACACGTCTCTGTCAACGAGTTAACTTATGCAAACGATCATGTAAACAATTATTTCTAATTGTGCTCTTTGAATTTGATTTTTAAGCGCTGCTTCCTGGAGGAGAACACACTGTAGTGGTCAAATTATATTAATATAAATGTTGACCATAGAGAATGAGTCTTAGACAAAAATTATCTGTAAAACCCAGAATAATTTTGAATAAGTTACTACAAAAATGTAGAGAATGAATAAGTATATATTCTTAAAAATATAATTAAAATAATTTTAATGTTCCATTACAGCTTGTCGCTTGACAGTTGTTTGTTGGCCAATCTTCATTTATTAATATGGCTTCTAAGATGTTCAGCCTAGCTTTATTAACCTCTTTTCTTTTAATAACGGTGTTGACAACTACCACATCTCTCGTTCGGTTAATGTTATGTTTGCTCTCAATATGATTTTCAGGCCCTCCACTTTGCAAATGCATGGTTAAACGTCTCGAAAGTGTAGTAGTTGTCATACCAATATATTTTGAGTTGTTATAAAGCTTACAGTCTTTATCGGGGCAGATGAAATCATAAAATATGTTGGTTGACTTGAGATTCGAGGAGTTTAGGTAGCTGCTATTTTTCATTAGGAGATTGCTGGCTTTTGTTGGTTTATAATATACGTGTATAATGAGTTAAATTTTATGCATTTGATTTATAACCTTGATGTTACGGTTACTAATCTCATTGATTTTTTTTTCATCTTATTTCTGTAATACACTTTGATGTTGTTGAGTTCACACTGATTACATTTAAAAGAGAAATAAATACAGGACAATTGATCTACCATCTACAAGATGAAATAAAGAAGATAGTTAGAAGAAGAGAAAGTTGCCGAAGTAAATTATTAAGGCGAAATGCACAATGGTCTTCAACAAAATTTGCATATATTTTTATATATATATATATATATATATATATATATATATATATATATATATATAATAATGAGGATTACATCTAGAGAGCCTGAAATAGAGCTTAGATTTATACTAAATGGACAGGTTTTTAAAATATGTAGATTAGTTAGTGGCCCCAGGGAGCGTACAGCTGAGCTTGTCGAGAGCGTGAGAGAATCATTTCAGCAGAGCCCAAAACATTTGGTGTGCAATCGAAGTCAGTCTTTCGGTATATCCCTTGAGACTTGCAGAAGAGTGCTAGTAAAGGCCTATCCATACAGAATACAGACGAAGCAGAACCTTATAGCCTCAGAAAAGGAGTAGCAAAAGTCTATGGCAGTCAAGATAATGGAGAAGATTCAGGAGAACCCAACTTTCCTTAACCTTCTTTGGACCTCAGATGAAACTCATTTTCATATTGAAGGAAAGGTAAACCAGAAGTCAAATGTCTTCTGGGGGAGCTCCAGACCAAATTAGGAAGCCACCAAGCTCTTACACTTTCCTAAGTGCACGGTATGGACTGCAATCTCAGACAGAGATATAATCGGACCATTGTTCTTCGAGGAATCTGGGGCAACAGCAGTATGTTGAGGTCCTCAAATCATTTAAGAGGGAGCTGCAGACCATGTTCCTGTCGTTTATGGGGAAGTTCTGGTTCCAGCAAGATGGGGCAAACTATCACACCTCAAACTTGCCCCAAGATTGGCTGAAAGAGATCTTTGGTGGCCGTGTTATCAGTCTCAAGACTGATTTTGAGTGGGCACCTCACAGCCCAGACCTTAGTTCCAAGATTTCTTTCTCTGCGGCTACCTTAAAGACAGAGTGTACGCAGGAAGACCCAGGACCATCATGAAACTCAAGTAAGCCATCAGGGATAAGATCAGAACCATTAGTCGGTCGGTTTGTAAGGAGGTCATGGACAACTTTGTGCTGCGCCTCAAGAAATGCACAGAGCTAAGGAAGATCATCTCAAACACGTGCTCTAGAATAAAGTAGAAAAGTACAAAGATTCTAATGTTTTGAAACACAATAAACTAGTTATCATCTAAGTTTAATTCAATCCTTGCAGAAAAAGTAATAAATGAGGCCTATCGAAATTTGGGGGCCGTTTTATTTGGGGGACCATGTATTTTAATAAAAATTATTCTGAACCAAGAATAGCTTTGAGCAAATTCCCTCTCATTCCTATTTTCGTGAAGGATATAAAAATATTGGAGAGAGTCTAGCAAAGAGCCACTAAGATGATTCTCAGATCATGGCCATAAATCTTACAAAGCTAGATTAAAAGACTTATGTTTGCTTACTCTAAACACGCCTCGATTGCGAGGGAAACTTATTCAGGTCTGTATGATTGTAAAATGTACATATTACTAATATTTCTCCCACCTCTTTTTACCTAGAATACAAAATCGTTAGTAGAAATAAGGGCCTTAAGTTGTTTCATCCTAAGGCCAATACAGAAATAGCAACAAATTTATTTTCAGTAGGGTGTGTGGATTTTTTTAACTTTCAAATACTATAAATGAGAAGTGATTAAAGTTGCAGCATGACTTATGAATACTAAACATATTATTGTTATTTTAATATAATTTAGTTCTGTTCGTTAATAGGCTAGTTGAAAGTTGTGGCTATTTTTGCTGTTTGGAAGGAATTAAATGAAAATTATTATATTACTAATTATATCTAATTTACTCTAGTTTTTTTATATAATAGGTTTGAACTTATTCAGTAGTATGCTAAAGAAAACTTCGCCTTCAACGCTACCATTCTAATAAGTGGGAATTGTCATACAAAATCTTTTAAAATAAGGACAAGACTGTGGACATCAACACATATCTGCCTTACGCTCAAAAAAATGCACTATTGCTCGGAGTACAAAGTAGTGAGGATGTGAGAAACTACTCAGCAGCTAGTTCTATTGGACCACATCAAAATGAGAAAAAACAAAGAGTCAATGAAGAGAAGCGGCAAGATCGTGAAAAAAGAACAGTCGCTGATTACAAGCTGACAAGTGAGCAGGCCAATATTCCAATGCCTTTAAGTGAAATAATTTTCTCTTTAATGAAAATAGAGGACAAAATGCCGATGCGCAAGATGGAAATAATGAAAGATATGAAAGGAAATTAAAAATAACAAGCGCCTCTTTAACATCCATTAAAATCCCCCAGTCAAACCCCTTAGGAATACCTAATGTTTCTATGCATAGCATTAGATATGATGTTGGCCTGAGTACATCAGCTGCAATCACCACTGCTGGCTTTAAAGATGTTGACTTGGTCGCTGAAGAAGACAATAGACATATATTTGATCACAATAAATTGAAAAGATGGCCAAAATAAAAAGTTATTTGATCATTGGATCAGGTTTTCGATGAACATTGTGAGAAGGGGGTTATTGACTTTAACTTCTATGAGGGCCGTCAAGATACAACTAAGCTTAACCTGAAAGTAGAACATTCAGATCCCTCAATTCCTAAGCATCATCAAAGAAGATCATGTTCCTCTGTGCAAGCAGCCATGTAGAAAATAATCTACAACTTTACTTCTGAGAAATGTTCTAGGAGTAATAAACCTGCTGAAGTTATTGCTAATAAGTTATAGATTTTCTGAAGAAAATGGGAATTGATAAAAGCCTGCCGGCCATTGGAGGTGATTCTAGAAAAGTTAACAGTGGTTGGAAGGATAGTTCCATGCTCTGGGTAAGTCAAGCTTGGTGGTAAACTGATATAGCGTCTTTGTGCCCTCCTCATTCACAAGTTACCCCTGCGACACATAATTACAGCATTAGATGGGCAGACCTTGTCTAGCAACAAGTGAATCGCTTATATTGGAGAGATGCTCAGCACTGCAACCAAACTTGAAATTTATACATTATTCACTAAACATTCATTTGGAGAGCCTCTTATTTCATTAAGTGACAATGTGACAAAGGACCTATCTACTGATCAAACGTACGGTTATAAGATTACAAGGTACAGGTCATAAGAAATTTATCCAAATCTGGGTCTTCTGGCTCTTCTTGAAATTTAACTAGCGAGGCTTTGTCGCATATGAGTTCAAAACATGGTTTTCAAGGCAGAAGCTTCAACAACTTAAGAGTGATAATGGATATAAATTTTTGTGTGCATACTCCTGTTGGTTCAACTTCAAATTAGAACATTCTTGGGCAGAAGGCCCGCTCCACATCTTGTTTTACCCGCAGCTACTTGATCTGCATAAAAAGGCTGAATTGGATGATGATTTGCCAATAATTCAGAGAACTTATAATCCAGATTCTCTCGTACCTAGATGACAGTGGGGAGAGAAAAGCTGCTGTTCAAAAGATTGATGACTCAAGGGGTAGTGATTAACAGCTACTTGAAGAACTTTCAGTACTTCCATTAAGACGTCTTCCATCAATCCTAGTACTTTTTCCCTGTTGGAGAGAACAGACTGGTCTGGCGTGGTATTCCTACCCCCTTTGACATGAAAAATCACTAGGTCTAAATTAAAGATGATACTTTACAAGGCTATGCATGATGCACAATGGCCCTGCTATTTTTAGTCATTAGAAAGGTGTGTGAAAAGAATTACATTGGCAGCATGTAGGGTGTATACACATGATAAACGTGAGGCTATATCAGAAGCCAAGAAGCAATTTGCCAGTTAATGTCCCAAAAGCAACACTTGATGAAATTTGCTTAACTATTGTTTGTTCACTGATGTCATCACTTTCTAATGTTGTATGATTACAAAAATATATTTTATGATTACTGTACTATATTTTATGCAGAGAAACTAAATAGCTATATCATTACCTGCCATTTTTAGAAGAAAAATTAGATAATTCTTCTTTTTCTAGACCAATCTATGAAATCTTTTGTCAAAAGTAGATTGTCCAAGCTAAAGGTTGAGCAATCAGAAAAACAATGGCAAATTTGAACTTTAGGATAACTAGGATATGTTTATGATTACTGGGATATGTTTTATGCAGAGAAACTAAATGTATATAACAGTACTTGGTCTTTTGAGTAGCTAAAATTAATACATGTTTTTATGAGAGCAATTTAGGAGTTTTTTCAGCCTTAGTTTTACCAAGCCAAATGTTAAGCAATCGCAAAAGTAATTACAGATCTAAATTCCTCACATCCAGCCTCATAATTTTCAAACCCCTCAGTGAAGGAAAGACCAAAATTCAATTTTACCACACAAATTCACACAACTTATGGCTACAGTAGTATCTGGCAGTTAAGTAAACATGTCTAATACTAGACTGGACATTACTTTGAAAATAATAGCGTTAAATAAAATAAAATTAGAGATCGGTTGGGGTGTGGATGCTGCAATTGATAGCGAATCAACTTTCCTGCTTATGGGTTGGTCTCGTCTGGACCCAAAGCTCTTTCCAATTCCTTGTAATGTAATTAGTGTCATAATTTAAAATATACGTTTTCATTGATTCAAATCTTATATTCCGCTAAACCTTCTTGTTTACAAAGTAGATTCAATCATTATTATTAGAAAGATTAGTTAAAATAGCAATCAAAATATACCTCGTAAGCAAGGAAATCGTACAGAATAGATTAAATAAATAAACAAACCCGAAAGTATATTATACATAAGATTAACACTGATTCAGTTTATTAAATTCGAAGTCTCCAAGTCCAAAGAATAAAATATAGGTTTGGATTTCAAGGTAAAAAAAACAACAAGGAGAGAGTGAAGTAAACTTTTAGAATAGAAATTCATCACGAAGCAAGGATAAACCGATCAACATCATATTAAAAGACAACAACAAGGATATAGAGTAGAAACCTATACGTTAACTAAATATTAATCTGGAATACCAAATTGGATTAAAAGAGAATACAAAACGAAGATTTTGTTCCAAAGCAGATATACAACAATGGCTAAAAGAGATGGAAGAGAGAGTGAGAACGACGGTTGATTACTTAAGGGAAACGGAATACACACTTACCAGGAAGTTAATTAATAGCTCAAAACTTATAAAATCATGATAAACTATAATAAGCCAGATCACCACGCAGATTTTACCCTAATAACTTATTTTGGTACATTATCTCTCCACAAACACTACTCTTAACTTGTCCAAACTTATCTCGTTCTATATACCTTTCTAATCTTTCCTCTCCATTCATTTACGCCTCTTTACTTTACTCTCCATTATAATTCACTTTATTTCATCCGACGAGTACAGACCCTCATTTGACCACTTTCGCTTTCCACGAAACGTAACTTTACTATATATGCTTACAATTGCCTCCAAATTCACTGACCCATCTCCGATCTTCTCGTAAATGATAGGTAGTTAAATATTCATTCATTTTCTTTACAAATTATCCATCTTACCTTGCCAGCTTAGAACATGTCGCTTTGTAGTATTGTCTACATATTACCTCCAAAATAGAAACGTAAATATTTTAAACGAAAGTACGAGGTAGTGGAACATAATTGTTTGTACTAAAGATATTTTGATTGTAATTTCTTCCTTGTATTATTCACTACCCTTCCATTCTCAATTGTATAAATAACTTCGCATAAAAATCAGGATAACCAGCAAAGGTAAGCCAGAAAGCAACAGTAATCAGTCTTCCTTGAGGTAATTGCGAACAGGGAAGAGACAGAGGTTTCTGATTGCCTCAATGTGTTGCCTAGAGGGCCCAGATCCTTCCTGTGCGCCTGTCTAAAACTCAACACAGAACTTGATGAAGATGCTACTCTCTAAGACACACCAAATTTGGAGGTCTTTTCTAACCGGAATCGAACTTGTTACTTAGGCATAGATATCCGTAAACTTCTCCAGTACTCACTTCATAGCTTCTAATTTTATCTTCGTTTGTATATGTATATTAAAAAAAATAACTAATACAATGTAAAATAGCTCCCCTCCCTCAGTTTTATGATTGCTTTAAATTTTGAGGCCATTTAAAAAAACATGAGCAATGCCTCTCTAACATGTTTTTGCCCGTTGTTTCCACGGTTTCGTTGAATGACCATAAAGGGAAGAAATGGTATGAACTCAAATAAAAACTAATATCAGCTTATGTGGATTTAAATTCCGCACTTGCTTTTCTTGTTTAGTTGCACGTCTGATGGAGATTTGGGCGCAGAGGGTTTTTTTCTCTAGGCAAGGCAGGATAAAGAACGTAAACGGACATTTTGCCAAATTTATTAAAAGAAGACTATGAAAATTTGAAATACTACATAACATTAAAACGATGAATTGGTATTTTATTGAGCATATAAAAACAGATTTGATGTAGTTAATAATACCAGAATTTCTATAGTATATGCTATGCAGCTATTTCGTGCAAGTTATTTAGCAATGAACTAAATGATAAATAGAAAATTTCTTCAAATTTGTGATGTAAATCTCCCATTTGGGTGTTCAGCTGCCAATAAGCCCACTAACATCTTTTATTATACATCTAAATGGCAAAAATGAGATTTAACATTTATTAAAATAGTAGTGCGAACAGAAATTTTGTACTTATATTATTTTCTAAAATTCGATCTTGTTAGGAAAACCAAAAGTTAGAAATGTTCAAACGTTTTAACCTAAATAGCTTCCTAACTCTAAAAATACACTTTTTATGTTTCAAACCATTTTATGTGCTGAAGGCGCGGAAATTCATTATGATTTCGTGTCCCCAGAGCAGAGTGTTGCGAAGCGTCTCCTCATTTATCAATAAAAATTAATTTCACTATTTTTGAATGAAGATATTTATAATTTCTTTTTAGACTGGAACATACACTTTCTTCTATTTCTCATTTCTACAATAGATATAAAATTTAAGAGTTGCCCATTACACCTGTTTGATTGATAGTTTAGGAAATAAAAATGGCTCCTTGCTTCGACCTATCAAGGATGTTTTCGCAGTTAAATTATTTCTGTAGAGCTTCCAAATTTCGGTTTCTCCACAATTGTAAAAAAGTAAGATTACAGTTATCTGCCAAAAGGAAAACAAATGGAGAAAATCTTATATAACTGAAATAAAATTAATGTGTCAGCATTCTGGACCATAGAGACTTTGTTCTTCAAAGTGTTTCCGATGTTGAAAAGAGAAGAAATCTAATAGCTTCCATTTACGCTTTATGTTTTAATCGATTTCTTATATAATTGGAAGTCAAATGAAATCAAAACTGTCAATTGTATCAAAGTTATATTTAGTGTCGTGGAATGGACAGACTCTATATTTATATATACGTAGGTACTTTGGGGCTTGGGCCCAAAGTTGGTTGAAGACCAATACTGAAAGGGGAAATTGTTATGAGTCCAGTAGAGATGGTTTTTTATTAACTTTGCGGGGTCCTTTTAAACAAATATTTCAGAGTGCAAGTTGGTCGAAGATTTATAGGTAGCTGCTACGCGCTGGGGTTGCAAAAGAAAGACAATGACGAAAATATATGTTTACTAACAACAAAAGGATATATGTATATATTTACCTAGAAATTGGATTTAAAGGGGATGGTCGCCCAGACGGGGTTAAAGATCCACACACGATCAGGTAGGTTAATTAAGGGATTAAAGAGGTCGGATTCAGTTTGGTGATTTAAAGGCGGATTTTAAACTGGGGCCTTCACACAAATAATGGAGCAATTGGGTAAGCCAGATTCAATTTCAATCTACAGGTGGCAACGGTTACGATTAACTTATGTGCTCGTTGCCGAAAAGTGGCCAGTTGGGGTACGGTGAATGCGACGGAAGAAGTTGGTTTACCTCTAGCTTCATACGAGGGAGCATAGGTCTTCGGAGTTGGAAATCCTTGTCAGTCCTTGCCGATTGATTAGGGCAGAGTTCACTGATGTCGAAGCTTGCCCATTGACTAAAGCAGAATTAACCAATCGATTTAGCCTTCAACTTGAATCGAAATCACCGCTGGTGGGGAGAGGGGGAGAGCGTCCTTTAGTTCGTTCGTCAGAGTAGGTGAAAGTCTAACAGTGCTGCTCTCTAAACTCAGTCGAGGCGTTATATAGGCGCCTCATCTTGTTCCCATATACTGGGAGTCTTTCATGAGACCGTGATGCCTTATGGTGTCATAGGAAAAAAACTGTCATAGAGGAACGTCTCGGAATCAGCACTCTAGTGTTGAATCATGTCATCCGATGTGGATGAGAACTAACAGAAGTCGCACTTTGCTGAGTTAGAATGAGTACCCTTATCCAGAAAATAAGGAGATATTACATTTACCAATTTATTCTTCAACTTTCACATGTAGGATGTTAACAAAGTTGACGAAAACAACCTGGGATGGACCAATTTACCATGAATTTTGAAAGATACCCTCACACCAAATCCTGGCAAATCTCACACAAAGAAAGGCTAAGTTTAACTCCTATAAGCATCACTTCTGTTGTACAGAATTCCCCCCCCCCCCAATGGTCCTGCACACACTTTTTGTGATATATGCTTCATTCATATTCACACGTGGTATGCAAGGCGCACCAACCAACCCGTCACCCATCAGAAAGTCGCAGTGACACGAATTGCTTAAACCCCAGGATGCCTATTTTGTCTCCTCGGCTGCATACGAAACGAGGTCGAAATCGGATTGGAAACGAACCTCATAGGTCTGTTCGAATATATAAAGGCGCCTGCAATACAATGTAAAGAACATGCCTTTCAAATCTAGTAGCAGGAGCTAGAGTGGGGAACGTCATTAAAAAAAACTGTCAAAAGATAAACGTATAATGCTGGGAGACAAAGCTCTAAAAGGTAGTGTCCATCGAAACCGCAGTTGTCAGCATTGGGGAAGAGTTCACTGTTTAGTTGAAGGAGTTTTCCACAGGGTGCGTTTCTGCCATCATTATGAAGGAGGGAGGGATGCAAAGCTTCCATATTTGATACCATCATTTCAGGGGGTAAACTTAGGACAAAGAATGGATTTGTAGATGTTCATGTTTTCTTACTAGGATCGGCCTCCTTCCCACACATCTGTAGCCACGATGAGAAAATGTGGCAACAATGTTTTTATCAAAAAATACATACAGACGTCTATTGGTCCTCGATTTTGACTATAGCACGGCTTGAGCCCTTTGTGCTCCAATTCTTCTCAGGATGCAGGTCTGGGTTGTTAGTACCAACGGTGTTGATGAAACAACTAACGTGTTTGAAGGCCTAGCCGGGAGAAACCAGTAGCGGAATATGCCTTTTACAACTGAGATTCATATTAGTTGCCTTGTAACTCATACCGCATATAAAATTTAGTTATTTTGTCTAAACTCCCGACTATATACTATATATAACTATTCGTTGAGGGGATTATTCTATATTTCGAGGGCGTGGTAATCAGATTGCGAGAATGGTTCAAAAGAGGGGGAGGGCCTGGAGAGGGCTTATTTATCTTAAATATAATTAAGAAGTAGAACGGAGCCCAAGAATAAATAATATGGCAAACATTAATAAAATAGAGTTTTATTAATTAATCTATCAAAACAACACACGGAAAATGTTTACATAACCGGGGATTAAAATGGGAGAAACACAGGAAATGAAAAAGGTCATGGGAATATTTGGCTAAGCTGAAGATTAAGATTTGGAGGGATTTAAAACGGCAAAACAAACAAAAAGGGGAAAGAGTTGGCTATAATCGTTTAAAGCACAGAGTTGCGTTGACAAAAGGTTAAATGGTTAAATGTAATGCGTAGCTTACGTAATTACAAGGTTGTCCTGCAGAGGAAGGCAATGGGAAGGAATTTTCGGTCCAACTGGCAATTCTTTTCCAGGAGAAGGGGTTCTTCGGGGGGTTGTCTTAACGAGGGGGAAGGACTGTCTTCGAGGAGTGAGAGCGAAGTGGGGCTCAGGAGTACAAGCGATCCTTGAGCTACGATATCGGAGATGTTCTAGATGAACAATGGAGGTTATTGTTGTAACCAAGCGTTCTCTTGAAGAACGTTAGAAAAGGGGGGAATTAAATTACCCTGCCTTGATGTCTTGGGAACGAGAACCGTTTATTAATGAACGGGCTTGAAGAACAATGGCTGTTCTAAACTTCTTCTCTTTCTGAACAACAGGGGGGAGGGTAAGAACCGTTTCTTGTCGAACGGGCTCAAAGAACAATAGCTGTTCTAAAGTTCTTCTCGAAGGGCACGAACCTTGGCATTCAAGGGATATTGTCCTCTTCTGGACAATAAGGGGTTTCTCGGGGTAGAGTTCCTAGGTGCACAAGGAAGACCTGATCGGCGTGATGCCTCGCGAAGTTAATCGGTATCTGGTTCAAATGCGAAATGATATCGCATAAATTACCGGAGCCAGCCCCTTGGCGCAGGGGACAATGACGGGGGGGACTTCGATGGAATGTCCCGGTGGCGCTTGGGAAAATATCTTATCTGCCCATAAGCCTAATTCAATCTGGCGAGATCAACGCATGGAGGCGAACGGGGGATTGAACCTTCTTGATTAAACTAGGGAATAGGTGGGGAGGGGGGCGATAACGCGCCTTCTACTTTCTCTCGCAGGATACACGTGGGGAAGCATGTGTTTCGACATGTGATAGGGGCTGAAGCATGGTGGCCTCAGACCGTTCTATCACACATAGGTACTTTTGAAAACCAGGATTTCTATTCGTCCAAATACCAATCACAATTCTAAGAAGAAGCAGAGAGAGACCCGTTACACATAATGTACTTGTTTGTCCACCAGAGGTAAGCTAGGTGCAGAGCCGTAGATCTAGTTAGGCACATTTGCTATTTCGCCTTCTGTGCACGTCAACTATTGCCGTTCATTTGGTAGAAGCGGTGGCAATGTAGACGCTTATTTTTGGCACAGCACTAAATGCCTTCATTTGTTGCTCTTTGCAATCTAGCACCCACCGACCCAGGGATGCTGTTCAGATAAAACATGGCAAAGACTGTTGGAGCAGGCATCGACACCACTCCTTCCATTTTACCTGTCACGCTTAAACTTGACTAGCTATTGATCAGCAAACTCTTCAATATTGTCTCCCCAAGATTAGTCATCACTTCCTTTGCATAGAATATCTCTTTAAGAAAACCCATGATATGCCACAGGGTGTCATCTTGACAGGTGTGAACAAGGATCCTCATTACCAAGTGAAACCTGTAAAAAAATTAAACTAACGGATCTCGCCCAAAATAATAGCTAACGCTTGAGGCTGACGAAATATTTCTCAGTCCTAAAACGTTGTGCATCATTCAAACGAATGAATAGAAACCGTCTACAGAAGAATCCGAAAGCGCACAGAACTTCGTCTGTATGGTCCTGCGTCGAGATGACGAACGATATACTCGCAACTGACTATTTGTTTTATTAATTTTTGGTTAGGAAGGGTGAGTCGCTTCCTCTCTCTTCACGGCAGGAAAAGGGCGGATCCGAAATAAGTTCTCACCGAGACTTGTTCCTCTCCTGGTAATAACTCTTTCATCTAGGTTAGAGCAGGTTAATCACGTGGAGGTTCACATTAAGTATTAGCGGGGTTCTTTTGGGCCATCTGCATATGTTGTTGATGTCCAATTTGCGATCTATATAACTTCTATGCTATGTGTGAAAGCCATATGAATAGCTTGCTAAGTTGGGGCCGAGACCTAGGTCAGAGATTAGATGAGATGCCGTGCAGGTACCAAATTGTAAATATCGTGGGGATGACGGTGCAGCTTCCAATAAAGCCACTTTTCGAGGATCAAAAATTGGTGGTAGAGCCACGTTGGTTTTGCTACCCATGGCCTCCATCATTGGGTCTCGGATGAGAGAAACTTCTACACGTGATAGTAGTTGTTTTGGGGTCTCTCTTGCGCAATCATAGCGAAGTCAGCCTCCACACTTGAATGATATTCTCCCATGTGTGGCTCATTAGAATGAGGTAAAGGACAATACAATTTACCTGGGTTTGTAAGAAAGAGAACAAACCCTCATATTCGCAAGATATGGGACGGTTCCTGTAGAAAAAAAAGTTTGGAGAACACCTCTTGAGAGAGCGCTCTGTTTGGGGTCAGCTCAGAATATGGTAAATGAGAAAGAACTTTAACTGTTAAGGATGGTGGGAAATTAAGCTCCATACCAGAGAATAGCATGTAGCAGTCCGCGTCAATCTCAGCATAAAAGTTTACGTAGGATTTAAGCTTTTCGAATCTCTTTTAAATTTTGAAATCTAATGAAGCAACTAAAATTCTAAAGATTAAATAAAAAATAAGGAAAAATTAGATATCTCGCCTCCAGCCGATCCTGCCACTTCAAACCCCGAAAATAGTGCACGAAGTCCTCCAAATAAGAACCTTAATCTGGTTTCCCATGTTGTATTAATATTTCCAAAAGCTAGAATGATTGAAAAAACATTTGTAGATATAAAAATGTTGCAGAAGAACACCTAAAGGAGTTCATGTATTTTTTTATGCACTGAGCCTAGTAGTCACATTAATGGCGAATATCTTCTCCTTACAAACTGTCAACTGTCTTATGTTTGCTCTGGCCAGAGATGACCCACTTTACTGGTTTGGGGCAGAGAAGGATTGCGGAAAGATGCTTATCTCGGGCATTTATGAGTAGCTCAAGTTGTGTTCTCAAACACCTGACTCAGAAGATATTAAGAATGGATATAAAGCTCTTAATTATTTTATGGCTTAAATTATATTTTAGTAATCTCAATAGAATTCCAATTTTTTCCTAGGTTTCCCAAAATTTGGATTATAATTTAAAATAAAGTCTTTATTCATTACTTAAAATAATTTACATACAATCTGTGATTGGAAGTACAAAACAGTAGATTTTCTAGTATTTGCATGTATAGAAATAAGAGTATATTCGAATAGTGTCATCCCTCCAAGTCTAAAAGTCTTGTGTACATAGGTGTATCGGCTTAATTTTATTATTAATAATTTTATTATTTCCTTTCCTGGAAAGTGTGGGAGAGAAAAAAAGAAGACGTATCAGGTTTTAGTGAGAAGCAATTTAATTGTATGTTCGAGAATTGATAGTAATTGTGGCACTTTAGGAATTTAGTTCTTAAAGTTTGAATAATGTAATTCTACCGAGAACACCTAAGCTATAGAATGTTTGTTATCTGCTTTGCTATACATTTGTAGGTTACGAAGAAAAGAAACAGTAAAACAATTTCAAGACCGTAATTATGCGATCAGCTTGTATTTAGACAATTTTACTGATTATTTCGAAATACAAACAAAAATTCCAACTTATTAGAGTGTAATTTCCTAATGTGCGTTGCTACTTCTTTTTGGGGAAAGGAAAATAGATATATTAAGGTTTGCCATGTCAAAGCTGTTTGGATGGGCGAGCTGAGTAAGTGCGTGTGTGGTGGATAGATATTTGAATGTATGGCCTATCTTATTGCCTGTGTGTTAGGAGTCTGATTAAAACTATAAACAAATAAATTTTTAAGCTTTATTCGTTTCCCAGCTAGAAGCGAAATAATTTGCAAACGGAAAAGTTGGAATTTCTATTTGGTTCGGTATGTCGTAGGATTTTGTGCATAGAGATTTATGCCGAGTTTCGCCTGGTTTGAAAGACCTCGTGTGAAAGGGAAATTTCAGAGTAGAGAGTAGATATATATGCTTTAATGATTACATTTATATATTTCGTAGATTTTAAATATTTTAAAAACGTAAAATTATTGTGTAATTTGGAACAAATATGGATTAGTATGTTTTTCTTTTATTCATTGAAATTCGGAGCAATTTTCCCAAACAATGTTCCATTATAGGTAAGTTTTCCAGAATATGTTTTCTAAATATCTTTTTCTTACGCTTATAGAGAATGATCTTATAGATATTTGGTTTGTTGCTTTGTTTGCGAACTCTTAGTAGTTGCCAGATGGGCTCCATAAAAAAAAAAAAAAAAATGTTTGCGAACTAAGAAATTTGAAGAATTGTAGCAGTCAGATTTATTCCTTCTTATGTCTGACCTTCTAATAGGAAGACGACTCAAGCTTCACTCGATGAAAATGGAGATGAATTTATGGGTATGAATTTATGCTGGCTGTAGGTTGTGCCAGCGAAGATGACTATGTAGCCCGATGCGCGATGCACACACTCTGCCACAGAAATGACACTCAAATTCCTGGGTTATTTGTCTGCTGGACTGCTGGATTGTGGTGCAGTTGTCTTCTCGCCTCGCTCTCGTTGTGGATGGACTGTTTAAGGTGCGATAGTCCCTCCATACACGTCGATCTCAATGCCTGTCGGTCACTGGCTTTGACTTTCAGAGTCAGGGGTTCAATATTACACATTTTAGGGTTGCTTTTACTTGATTTTAATAGCGTTTCATTGGCCCATCTTGTTTACGGTGTCTCAGTGAGAGTTGTCTATAAAGGATTTGTTGAGGTAGTCTGTTATCACTCATGAGAATTATATGTCCAGTCCATCGCAATTGTTTTTGTGCAAACATGGTCTCAATTGAGGTTGTGTTGGTGCGTCGAAGGATTTCTACATGGGGAATTTTGTCCCTCCCTGTTAGCCTGAGAATCTTCGGCAGATTTCTTATATGAAATGCTTCCAATTGTCTTATATGCCTTCTGTAAGCAGTCCAAGTTTCAGCACCGTAGAGTAGTTAAACATAGAAAGGTGTAGACTGTTATCTTTGTTTTTAGGCTGAGGTTATCGTTTTGGAAGACTTATGCGCAGTTTTCCAAAGGCTACGGAGGCTTGATTTATTCTGCTGCAGACCCCTTCATCTATATTATACTTATCCGACACGATGCTACCCAGATATTTAAAACTTGTGACCTGTTTAATGTCATCACCGTTGATGTGGAAAGTTGGATGTCGTCATGGATTCTGCTGCTGCATTAGTATCTCTGTTTCATTTACATTCATTTTCAGACCCATTGCTCCGTGAAGACCGGCTATGACATTGAGAATTTTGTAGAGCAAATGGTGTGTGGGCGATCAGCGCGCAGTTGTCTGCATATTGAACTTCCAGAATTTGATTTGTCACAGTTTTCGTGCGGGCTTTAAGTCTTATAAATTGAATAGGTTGCCATCATGTCGGTACTGGATAGCAACACTGTCCACCTGAGGAATTCCGTTCTGACTGAGTAAGGTGATAGCAGATATAAAGAGGTTGAATAACACTGGGGCTATGACACATCCTTGATTGACACTAATTTCAAAGCTGAAAGGTTCGGATCTTTTTCATGAGGCAAGTACTGTTGATGTCATCCCATCGTGTAGTTTCTTTCAAGATTAAGAGGAATTTTTGAGGGGAGCCGACCTTTTCTAAAAGGATCCATAGTAATTTCCTCTTGACCGTATCAAGAGCTTTTTGAAGGTTAATAAAAGCTATGTAGAGCACTGTATTTCTGACAAGGTAACCTCTGATATATGGCCACATAATCTGACAAGCATAATTCTTGTCAGAATTTTAGAGGCCACTACCAGTAGAGAGATTCCTCCGCTACTTTCACAGAGTGCTCGATCACCATTATTTTTGTACATAAACACAATGTCAGCTTTCAGAAATTCAGCGGGAGGTTCCTCCGCATTCCAGATGACCGACATGAGCTCATGTATCTTTGAGTGCAAGAAATAGCCACCTGGGCCAGGCGATTTATTAATTTTTAAGGATTTATGGCGTCAAGAGTTTCTTTAAAAGTGGGCAGTTCGTCCATCTCCATTGCTAGAGGTACCTGAGGAAGTGCTTCTAAAAAATTGGGCTCTATAGGGTTTAACAGGAGGTTTAAAGTGCTGTACCCAGCGATTTAGAATGGCTGTTTTGCCTCTTAGGAGATTTCTATCTTGTGATCTGACAGGGGCTAAATTGCGTTTCACATGCCCATAGATAGTCTTCAGGCCGTTTTGGAACACATGTTGGTTGTTATTGTGAGCAAGGTGTTGCAGGTTCTTTGATATTTTCAGATGTGCAGAACATCGGTTTGAGAGCCATGCGTTCTAGGCCTTCTTATTCTGCGTCAGCAATATTTGAATGTCTTTCGCATTTTCGTCAAACAAGTCTTTATAGTGTCGAAGTTGAAAATCCAGAGTCTCCTCTGCACACTGTTACAGAGTGGAATGAAGCGTAGTCTAGAAGTCAATAACTGTCACAGTTGGGGGTGTCATGGCCTTACAGCAGATTTACATACAGTTGGGGGTGTCATGGCCTTGCAGCAGATTTACATATAATGAGCTTATGTGAGCATTTCGTTTTACTTGATCTTTCAAGCTGTTGGTATTTAGCTTTTTTGAGGAGCATTTGCGCTGTGTTGGGGGGCGTATTATGATATTTAGCTTGCAGAGTAAAATAATATGATCTGTTGAACACTCTGCACCTCTCATTGCTCGTATGCCTGGTTATTATAAAATAAATCATATGCCCATGCTTGGAACGGGAGTGAGAACAAGTAGTTTTATATTTGTTCGGAAGTTGAAATGTATTATTAGTAATTACGAGATTATGCTCTGCACAAAGTGTTAGCAGTCTGAGACCGTTACTCTTCATTTTCCCCATTCCATGTTTGCCAATTACACGTGGCCAGAGATGGACTTATTTTTCTAATCTTGCATTTAAATCCCCAAGCAATAGGATTTTGTCTTCTTTGGGTACTGCGACTAGTGCTGAATGTAGCGATTCATAGAATGCATCTTTTTGTTCTTTACTGAAGCCTACTGTGGAGCGTATGCACTAATTAGAGTGGTCAAGAGGTATACGCCATGTCATCAGTCTTGGGGATATGCCTACTGGGGATTCAGTTATTTTGGCGAGTAATTTGTTACGTATGGAAAAGCTAACTCCATTGATCTTCCGTTCGTATTCATCATAGTCTTTCCAGTAGACTGTATATCCCTCACCAACCTCAGTTAAACTATCTTTACCTGGTAATCTCGTTTAGCTCAGTGCCACAATGTCAACATTGTATCTGTTTAGTTCATGGGATATAATAGCTGTTCTGCGTCGAAGTCTGGTTTGGGGTTCATTATCTAATAAGACGCGGTCTTCTGCCCAGGTTGTTGTAAGGCTGCCTTTTTTTAAACCAAGTCTTGGTAACGGTTCTTCCCATTCCTGGGTGAGCAGTGAGGCTTCCTTTTCCGGCTGCTCAGACATGTTGAGAGCACACGAAAGCTGAGCCAGCCCTTTTCGCCACTCAGCCAGCGGTGATCACCTCAACACTGTCCGCGTGCAGGAATCAAACTCGCAGCTGCCAGCCACATCCATGGCCTGCCATTTACACCTAATTTTGTCGCCGAGGGACTTTTTATGATAAAGGGATAATGAAGGGATGAATGTGTGAAGGGGATGATTAAGTGAAAGAGAGAGAGAGAGAGAGAGAGAGAGAGAGAGTGAAATAGATGAATGAAAGAAAGAGATGAGAGATGAGAAAGAGATGAAAGATGAGTGGAGCTGTGGATTAATGTGTAGATGGGCTTGCGCTGGGCCTATCCCCACAGCTTAGTCTCACACAGAATTGATGGTGGCAAGGGTTAATCAGGACCACCATCGACTGTAAGAGGTTGCAGAGGTCTGCCGGACATCCTGTTTATCGAAAGCCACCCAATGTGGGACACCACTCGCAGCTTTTTCATTCGGGCTTGGGCTTCCGTAGACCTATCCCAATCAATGGTAACACACAGGTCTGGTGGGGTTATTCTCGCTAAAGAAAATACCTCCTCACAGCTACGCTCACCTGGTTTAGCCTGCTGGTTGAGCAGTTTGCCGGGGTGTGGCCGCTGGTCATTGCACGCCAGCTTCTTGGAGCCACAGATGAGGGCTTGGTGCCAGTATGGGAACCATTGTCATCTGCATCACTCTAAAAAAGAGAAGCACAACCACCAGACTACAAGGATACTATCTCACTGAAACACCCCATACATCCCAGTCTGATCTACAGGAGCTACCCTAAGGTGTAAATTGATGTGAAGATACGGATTTGATATAAAAAGAGAATCTACAGTAAATATAAGCCATCAGCTGAAAGAGTATCTTGTCCTACCAAGTCCATATATGTGGTTTAGTGTGAATACTACCCCTACTTTTTCATTCTAAGTATATTTCCCTTAACTTCTTTCGTTACTTCAGTTAGGAGCCACTTTTGAGCATTTTTCATGGCCAGAGGCTAATATTTCATTCTATTTATCAATCATCTACCTTCTACTAAACCTTAATCTGAGCTAGGGGAGGAGATGGTCCACCCTTTTCCTCTTTTCTCTGGAGGATATGTAAATTTTGAAAAGGTATGTTCTTTACATTATCCCCCTTTACTTCGCCAACTTTGGGTTTTCTTTTCTAAACTTTTCCGCCCGAGTCCTGGTGGCACGCCACGGTGCAATGGGTTCTTCACTGGATGTTTATGATGATAACCGAAATTCTTTAATCACCTTTTGCGTTCACTCTAGATTAACGTGTCAGGGTTGGAATTTAACATTTTTTCTCTCAAAAGTAAGATGTCCATGACATAGGATTGCCCCTCCCTCCAAAAATTACACATATAACAACAAAAGCCAAGTGATTGCTCTTTCTATAGATTAAGGAACAACAGCACAATGTATATAACTTTCTAAAACATCATCTCTTCAGTTATAAACATTTAATCTCTACCTAATATTCCCTTTCAAACCGCTTTTGGTCAGCTGTCTGCCGGTGCTTGTGTACGACTCTGAGCGCTAAGCTAGTCTACACAGGCATATCTCGACAATTACAATGTCGCCACCACAGTCTTAGGAGGGTTATGGTGCTTTATTGGCAGGATGGCCCCAGGATGAGCCATTTGATCCCCATATTTGCTGTAAAACAGGTGTGGAAAACTTTCGGAAGTGGAATAATAAGAAAAGAAAGAGTATGCCATTTGGCTTCCCAATAGTGTGGAGGGAAGGGAATGATCACCTCATCGAGGGCTACTTCTCTATGACAAATTTGAAAGGCATCAATCGCAAGAAAAAGCACCATGTTTAATTCCCCAATGTTCCTTCTGCTCTGAAACCAGTCACACATAGCCTCGATCTTCCTGATCCTGACCCTTATTTTACCATGGGTTCTAGCTCTGATTCCGAGGTTAGTGTCACTGCCGATGCAGTTTAGTTTGATGCATACAAGCTAGAAAGAGCGGCCAAATGGTGCCATTTACATAAGCTGAACTCAACGACCTGGCACGAGACCTGAACCTTTCCAAAGGATCTCTCAGCTATTGAGATCACGTATTCAAGAGAAATGTAACCCTGGACCAGGGACAACATTCTATTGGTATGGGGACAGCGAGAAAGAATTTAGGAAATTTATGCGATGATATGGTAACGACAAACTAATTGAACCACTATTTTACCAAAAACTTTTACTGTTTCTCGTAATCTTTTCATAACTTCAAAATATATATAAAACCAAATTTATTCGATTTGGGTGGATTCCTGTTGGAGGTCCAACATATACATTAAGCATATTAAAAACTAAGCTGGCAGCTGTATTCATAGGTGCATTATTGCTATTGTTACTGGTCTCAACTGCTTCTCTAGATCAACAGATTTGATGCTCTGTGATTTTTTATGTGGTGACAACTCGAGAATAAAGTTTACTCAACTCCTCCAATACATTTGAACAAGCAAAGAGAACAGATTGTAAATGTAGTAAACTCGTTATAAGACAATCCATATTTATTTTCCAAAAAGTTCAAGCAATAACATTTAAGGCTCGTATTTCCTTTACACATCTCGTTCAGGTTCGTTTAGTATTTCTGTGTTTATTTCGTTTCGTGTGTAAATTTTCGTATTTTATGTCAATTTACAGATTAACAGGTAGTCTATCCTGTCCTACAGTGTGTTTCATTTATTAATTCTGTATTTTTGTATATACTTGTATGTATTTTGTTTACGTGTCTTTCTTGTACTTCGGTTGCCTTGGGGGTTCATTTAATTCTTTTTGGATTTCCTGTCAGCGATACCGAATAAGGGGCGGTTTGTTTTCATTTGCTCATTTTTCTTGTCATTCAATCTAGTTTCATTACCTGTAGTGTTTCTTTTGCTTTGCCTTCATTGCCATTGTAGGTCGTGGTGCTAAGAGAAAGCAGGTTGCTTCATCCATACCAAAGGCTGATTCTTTCTTGCCCTGTATCACTTGCTATAAGATTGACCTTGATGAAGACGCTATAGATTGTGGTACTTGTAACAACTGTTACCACAGTACAAGCGCTTGCACTGGATTGTCTCCTGTGCTGGTTAGGCAGATTATACAGCATGGAGGTATGAATGTACATTTTACATGTCCAAAGTCGGTGTCTGCTCCCCTTCGGTCTCCCAGGAGTTGTTGTGGGGACTTAGCCCCGTAAGGGGCACGGTGATTCGCCTTCTTGGCCGCCGGGCTGACGGGACTCAGCGCCCCGTCCGGTCTTAGCTTAGCCTCTTCTCCTTCTTCCTGACACCCTTTCTTCTTATCCTACTTCTTCACTTTTCATACAACTTCTCCCACAACTTTCTCTGGTTGGCCTCTAATTTCACAGGGTAGACGCCAATCAGCTTTTACTCAGCCAACCATCCCAGGTCGGGCTGAGGGCTGAGGGGACAATGTTCCCTCACCTATGAGCTCCGGTTTAAGATGGTGGGTTTTTAACAACTGCTTCACGTTCACCTTCACCTTCTTCATATACTCGTTAATTTTCCTTTCACTGTCTATCATTTTTTACGTCGTGCCTAAGGTGGGGTGCCAGGTCACTAGGTGGGAGGAGTGGCTACAACTGGCGACAGCTAGTTCTGCCGGCCCCGTATTCACCCGTCGCAGAGCGGGCTACTGCATGGGGTGAAGAGCGTGCATGCCGTGAATTACAAAGGGTCAACATGCCCAATAATGAGTCAATAAAAAAACTTATTCTCTTCGTTTACCTTCCCCTGTACCATTACCGGAGCCGCCTTCGGGCAGTTCCACGGATTAAGAGGTCCCCCCTACCCCAGTGCTTTCTCAGGGGACCCACCAAATTTCTTCTACCAGAGAGATGGCTTACTCCTTTCCTTTGCCTACGGGTGTGGGGAACCACCACTCCCCCCTTCCTCAGTGCTCTCTTAGGTGACCCACCAAATTTCTTTACCAGAGAGGAGGCATAATCCTCTTCTTTGCCTACGGGTGCGGGAGACCACTACTTAGCCCCTTCTCTGTCACTTTTTTCAACAGCAGCGCCCCCTTTACTTTCCAAGGGGACTGCCAAGAAATCAGGCAGGTGGCCCATATTTGACTGCTCCCTGTTGGGGCGCCTCGATATGAACAACCCGATTATGGGAGCAAAGTACGCCAGGGACGGTGGCCCGTGCCCATTAATGTTCTGCAGGCGTGCGCGACAAGTTTTTAGGGGGTCAGTGTACTTGCCACCCCCCTTTCTTCCTCAACGGATGCCGGTGATGTCTAAGAGAGGGGGGAGGGGGCAAATGGACGCCCCTCTTGAGATTGACTTAGTCCCTGAGATGACCCAGCCTCGGATGGTAAGACCTTACATGGGGGCGAACGTGGGCTCGATGCCAAGCACTGAACCTAATCCCGCCCCGTTCAAGGACCTCTTGAGACGGCTCTGCCCCCCCTAGGACTTAAAGGGACATGATGGATCTCCTCCCCCGGCTGTTGCCCCTATGAGAGCCATGACCTTCTACATCTCAGATAAGGGTATTGTGAGGCCGGCCCATCTGGCCTAGAGGCTCCTACCGGCGGTGGAGAGAAGTGGGTTTAATTTCCGCCCTCGCCCTCCCCTCCTAAAAAAAGGAGAGAAAAAGAATAAGAATCCTCAGGGCTCCTCTCCCTCCGCTGGCGCCATGGAAACAGAAGGTTCTGCTGCCACTTCGGAAGTGACTAAGCCAAGATCAGCACGTCCGACCCCGTTGCTCCCCGGGGTGGAGAGTCTCAAACGAATACCAGAACTGCGCAGAGCAGAGCCTCGATTTCGTCTGGGCCTGTTATTTAAAAGCTACCTGGCGTTTATGAACTCTCGGATTCAAACTCTTTCTTGTTATTCGCTCTACTGATGGCAAAAAGTTGGCAAAGAGCAACATGATACATCAGAAGAGAGACCTAGCTAGTGCATTGGTAGACAGCCGAAGGTGACTCATTTTTCTGTCAGGAGCATTTTGGCGAATGCGTTGAATCGCTCCAGGGTGGTAATGATTAGTGCCCTTTGCACACTTGATGGCACGCCTGTGAGTTTATGCGAAAGAACTCATGGATACTCTATTTATGACATCAGCTTAGACCTGGGCAACTATCGGACGGTCACGATCAAACATGTAACTAGAAAACAAGGAAGAGCCTCGAGACTCACCCCTATCCTCTTCGTCACGTTCGACTGTGACAAGCTCCCTGAGTCGAGGTTTGCAGGTTGGTATCGCTAACGCGTGAAGGCATTCGTGCCACTGCTGCTCCAAGGCCGCACACGATAAGTCCAAATCGTGTGTAGCTAAGTGTGTTAATTGCAGAGGGCGTCACGCCGGTCATTGAAGCAATGTTATGAGTCGCCTTGAGAAGGAAATCCTAGCGTTCAGGCCACGGATCGGCTCTCATTTCGCGAGGGTAAAGACTTGGTCCTGGCGCGCACGGGGCTGCCTGGGACGTCGCAAGTTTAATGTTATAAAGATACCCTCTACTCCTGGCCCCTCCAGGCCTACGAGCACGGTTGTTTCGGCGCCCATTCGGAACTATTTTGAGAGCTCTACCTGCCCAGAGCACTCCCCTGGTAAAGTTGGTGGTACAAAGAGTTCACACCCAATACCTGCTAAACCAGGGCTCCACTCCCTTGCCCCTGCGTGACCGTTTTCCCTAAGGTGCAACGGCCGCGAACCTTTACCGAGTTATTAGACTCATAGGAGGTAACACCCTTGAAGATGATCATGAGTCTATCTTCCTGGTCTCTTATAGCTGCCCCCCGAAACGCAGAAAGCACTAAAGGAGCTTCGGCTCCTTCGCCCACACCCAGTGGTAAGCTGGGTGGCTTAGGGACGCTGTATCCCACAAAAGCTGGACCCCGGGCTCCAAAGACGTTCATTTTGCTTAAGGTTTAGAGGTGAAGGAATAAAAAGACTCGCATGGTGGGCCTAACCTCCCTCGTTAAGTCCTCGAAGGCAACAGCACCTTTAACGCAATTGCATTAACAACAGGGCCGGTAGTTCTGCCTCCGCAAAGCGTATCGCCATTCCCGTGAGGGTCTTCTCTTCGAAGAGGCTAACCGCATCTCCTCTAAACTAACCCAAGAGGGCATATTCCTTTAATGAAATTGCCTCAGACTCCGGGCCAACTGAGAGGAGCTGCTGAGACTCGTCTCCTCCCATTCCCTGTTAGCTATCTTTTTGCAGGAGACCTTGCTGAGCTCGTGCCCCCTGCCCACCCTCCAGGCGTATTAGCTTTTTACGACCCTACCCCGAAGGGATAGAGGCCTGGCGGAAGGATGCGCGATTTACACCCGGCATGATGTTCGCGTACTTTCCGAATCGTTAGACTCATAGGAGGTAACACCCTTGGAGATGATCATGAGGCTATCTTCCGGGGCTTCTATAACTACCCCCCCAAACGAGGAAAGCACTAAAGGAGCTTCAGCTCCTTCGCCCACACCCAGTGGTAGGCTGGGTGGCTTGTAGACAGTGTATCCCCCAAAAGCGGGACTCCGGGCTCCAAAGCCGCTCCGTTCGCTTGAAGTTTCGAGGCGGAGGAAGGAAAAGACTCGCATGGCGAGCCCAACCTCCCTCGATAAGTCCACGAAGGTGATAGCACCTTTAACGTATTGCCCTAAAAACAGCGCCCGTAGTTATGCCTCCGGGAAACGTACCGCCATTCCCGTGAGGGTCTTCTCTTCGAAAAGGCCCACCGCTTCTCCTCTGAACTAGGCTAGGAGGTCATATTCCTTCAATGGAATTGCTGCTCACTCCGGGCCAACTGGGAGGAGATGCTGAGACTCCTCTCCTCCCGTTCCCTGTTAGCTATGTTTTGCAGGAAACCATGCTGGGCCCCTACCCCCTGCCCACCCTCCTGGCGCATAAGGGTTTTGCGACCCCACCACCACGGGTTACGGGGCCTGGCGGAAGGATGTGCGATTTACACCCGGCATGATATTTGCGCTCTTTCCTTAGCCTTAGCTGCCTGCTTTCATGCAGTAGCTTTGCAGCTGCACCAGGATAGGAGCTATACTCTTATTTCCACGTACATTCCACCGTCAGCCGACTTCAACGCGGGTGACTTCCGCCGAGTCGTGGCACGGTTGCCGATGCCCTTTTCTTGCTTGGAGATCTAAACGGTAGACATCCTCTCTGGGGGGATTACTCAATAAATCCTAGGGAAAAAGTCCTTGCCGATCTGATCAAAAAGCTTGAGATAGGTGTCCTAAATGTGGATGAGTTTATGCATCACTGCCCGAGAACCGCTTCATTTTCTTGCCTTGATATATCTTTGTGCTCTTCGGATGCACAGCCTGATTTTGATTAGGGGATGGTCGATGACCTCCATGGTAGTGATCATTTTCCCCTTCAAATATCATTTTCTGGGCCGTTGCCACCCGAGAGACCACCCAGTGGTGCTTGTTGCGGGCGCTGTGGTCCGGATTTCAGGAAATGATTAATTTCTCATTCTCAGTCGAGCAGCTTAGGTCGGTAGATGAGGTAGCTGAGTTCTTCTCAGGCACTCTCATAGACGTGGGCTCAACTACTATTCCCAAAAACGTCTGGCAATTTTGCACGCCGACCGTCCCAGAGTGGCCAGCCGAGTGTGAGAGAAGTGTTTTCAGTGTCACACTCTTTGCCCTGAGCATAAACGGTATCACATTGGGCTGCCGGAAGATGTTCTCGCTGCACTCTACATGGCGACCTTTCGATCTCTTTTGGCGCGGCTTAAATGCAAACTCTAGGCTGGCAACTGCAACAGGCATTGAACCGCGTCTCTCCCTATGCTAAAGCGCACAGGCTTTGGTTTTTCTTGGCCAAGACTAATTTCCTGTACTTCTGCCGCCATCCACGGCTCCACCCTGACCCAGACTTTTTTCTCAATGGGGTGCACCTGGAAGAGTCTAACGTGCACCGTTTTCTTCGTCTTGTATTTGACCTACGCCTCACCTGGGAGGCTCATATTCGCAGCCTTAATGTCTTTTGTACCCGAGCCATGGATATTCTTCGTTACATGACGTTCAGCACCTCTGGCGCTGGTACGGCTACTGTCTTACTTTTTTATTGATCGTTTGTTGGTTCGTATGTCTACGGATGCGAATTATATGCATCCGCAGCCGATTATGTATTGCCGAAGTTGGACTCGTTCCACCACACCAGCCTTCACCTGACGACCGGTGCCTTCCGCACTTCCCCCATTGAGAGCCAACTTGTCGATGCTGACCAGATGTCACTTGTTCTGCGCCGTGCACAGTGTATTATTTGCCTGTACGCGCGAGCCCGGCACCTCCCTCAGTCGCCAACAGCTCTCACTGCATTAGCAGTTGATCTCGACTGTGTCTATGCCGCTGAGAGACACCATTCATACCCTAAGCCCTTTGGGTTTCGCCCTAGGAAACTCCTTTGAGAGAGAGGTATAGCCCTCGGGCCGGCGGCCCCCAGGACGCCACCCGGGAGGGTACCACCTTTGACTATTTCTCGCCCCCCCCCCCTTCTTCCAAAGCTTCTACAGCGACAGGAAATATTTCGTTCGGCATTTTTGGAGCACACTTCGTGTCTCCAATTTCCAAGAAGGGGTCAGTTTCCACGACGTATCACTTCAGTTTAAATTCGGCGAGGCTCTGCCAGGTGCTGCGTCTGTCTCCACGACCGAGCTGGTTGTAATACACCGTTAATTGCATTTAAGAAAAACATTATAATTTTAGTTAATATTTGATATTAAAATTCATAATATTTTAATTTAAGACAAGGTTTTAGATTTGGTCAATTAACAAGCAATTTTTAGCAAGTTTTAGTATAGTTTACGCTTTAATATAAAGCAACGTTTATCAGGTTATCCTCGTACTATAACTTCCGCTTCATCTTCGAGACTATCATTCTAATAGAAGTATTGATTTATTTATTTCTATTTTGGCCCAATCTGCTACATTCAAAATTTTATCATAATATTGGTATTTAAACGCCTATTGGAAGAAAAGGAAATAAATTAATTTTAGGATGTTAACTGGAGACACATCATTATAGTGCTAAAAGTAGAGATACAACCGCATGAGATAGATTAATTCCAGAATACAGACACCAATGAAAAAATAGAGCGATCAGACTAACACTGAAAGCCTCGTCAAGACATAGTAAATCCTCGATAATCCAAACCTCTCAAACTTTGAGTTATCACTCCTTGGGTGCAGCTTCTGTCAGATTTGAGGAGGAAGAGACTTAAAGACTTTAATAGCACTTTAGGCAGATTTAATGTCCAAAGCCCTCTCCCAAAATCTTATATATTTGCAATATAGTTTTTCTAGAACCAGCATAACGAAGCCACTTAAAGGAAATGGGGAAACTCGAACCGGCACCAAATAGGAGGAATTGCCTCTGTCTGCCTACAAGTCACGACTTGGGATAAAAGTTGTGGCAGTTCGAGAAAATTTATGTGAAATAGCTTGTAAAAATGTAGTGCAACAAAAGTAAAATGGAAATGTCTTGGACGAATATGCCTCATGTAGTCTCGATTTAGAGATAGAAGAAGACACTGGGGACAGTATGGTATGTTGATCCTATAGGTATTCAGCGTATCACTTTACCCATATTCGGAGTCGATGGGCATGATTAGAGTATTTAAAGAAGCCAAGTTTTCACCCCAAAATATATTTGAAACTGAACGGCCAATTAATCGTTCTCAGTTTGAGATTAAGAGAAACGTTTAAGACTGAATTTCCTAATGGGATGAGAACCGTTTAATATAAACAAATTGAACACTTATAATAATTATAAAGTAAACAAGTTTGATTTCTTTTTTATATATATCCATCACAATTTCACTGACACAAGATGAATCAATTATCCCCACTATTTATCTCTGTACTTTGCTTATCCTTAATCTTTGTCATCAAATAGGGTTAGAATTATATGTGTTAGTATTGGTGCAGTGGATCGTGTGTTCTATGACTTCTTCAGTGTACGATGTTCCTCAGTGGTGTAGAATACTCATCTACAAGCTTATAAGATTTTGATATGGCGAAAAAAAGAGAACAAATTTACCCTTCAGAGAGAATTTCTTATTGTTTTGAGAAATCGAAATAAGGAGAAAGAAATCGTGGAGATTAAAGTTGTTTAAGACTAATAAACCTTAATTATAATTTTGAAAAAATGAAGAATTACGTTATCATTAAGTTCCGAAACGTGAAACTAAAATCGATGAACTTCATTTTAAGAATTAAGAAAGTTTATGTGTTTGAAAATTTTTAAAACGTTACTGTCTTAAAAATAATATTATAAAGCTATTCATTATGTAATATAATTTTTGAATGAAACCAAATTTATAACTTATTTTGAGAGACAAAAAGGAAAAAAATAGAAGGAAAATCAATTTGCAAAATATTAGATTTTAACGGTTATTTCAAATCAGTTCTATGTTGCTAACAAATTTATAATAATCAAGTAATCTTGAATAATAGGGAGCGATAACTTTCAATTTTATTAAAGTCACTCTAACTTTAGATAAATTATTTTGAAAAACAAACACCATTGGAATAATTCGTCTTCAGTTCTTTGATTGTATATAAGTATTGTCGTTTAAAATATACATTTTCGTCAATTATAAGAGTGTAATCTGATAAAAGTTCGTGTAAACGAATTGTATTTAACCATTAATTAGGAAAGATTATTTAAAAAAGACTTGTCTGAATCAATACCACTTAATTTAAAATATGCAAAAATAGACTTGTGTAAAAAATGCGCAAATGGGAAGGGTGAAACTGCGACAGATATAATAAAAAGAGGCAGAGCTGTGTAGGCAGTTACGACGGAAAGGGTAGAGACAGATATGATCTGAAAGAAAGGAAATAAGTATTCTAATAAGTATTAGATAAGTATTATATAAGTTACTTAACTACTTGTATACAGACATATGTATATGCATTGATGCTGAATACGATAGTAATCACCTACAGAGAGCGGTACGCAACGTATCGCCTCACTCTACACGTTTACCTGAATATAGAAGTTGCAAGCGGTCGCCATTTTCTAATAGTCCGATCAAAGTGTTGATAAAATTAATTAATAAAACAGCTAATTTAGCTTTGTTTCCATCACTTTTGATAATTAAATATAAAATAAAATAATAAAAGCATTCGACCGACCGCCTTATTATCAAGGTACAAAATAAAACAATTTTGATTATTCAGAGAAACAGCTTTACTTAAACACTTGTCATTATAGAAGAAAACTGACTGAAGTTTTGAATCAACATGCTAATTTAAATGTAACTTAGGTGATTCTATTTAAATATTTTTCGAAAGAAAATATAAAATTTGGAAACATTTTGCAAATTTTAACAAATTTTGGGGGCACCTATTTTTGTGAGAAGAAGATTTGGAGAGGCACTCTGCTTGTCTGATTGATAACTGAAGGATGGATGTGTTTCTCTTATTGTATGAGAATGCATTTCTTTGTCTGGGTAACATGAAATCTTTTACTTCCAAGGAAGAATTAACTACACACCTGACAGCAACATATGGAAATAGATTTAGAGCTATCCATCTTGAAGACGTATCGGACAACAACAAAAAATCAAGTTATATTTCAACAGGTTAGAATTGGTTAGATAAATGGGAATTAATACTATATATTAGCCACCATGGAGCCCAGACTTAAAAAAAATACTTGTGAGGTGGGGGGGTGTCTAACAAAAGGAAAAAGATGTTACACAAACAAAAACATAACATAATTTTATGGAAAATTACAAGCTCAGTGGAAAAAGATAGCGCTAGATTTGTGAAAATTTTGTAAAATCAATGTCAAGAAGAGAAATGACAGAAATTACAGAAAGAGTGGATCATCTAAGTATTAAAATAAAAAAATAATATGCACACTCAATTGAATTCATTTTTCACAAATTTCTAATTACATTATTTTAATGAGTGCCTTGGGCGCTCAATACTTTTAGCCAAGGGTGTATACATCTACATTTGCCCTGCAAATATATATATATAAGAATACGTGCAAGAACTACTTAAACACACAGTTAATTATTAAATATCTTTTTCTTTCTTTTTTAAACAATACGAGTACATTTTTAATAGTTTGTAGCCCTCAATTTAGTTGTTTTTATAGCTAAACATTCAAGAGGCATTGTATTTATAATTCCTGAGATTAAAGATTGTGATTTTACCAAACATGTTTGTCTGACAAGATTAAGAAATTCTAACAGTCTTTTTGATATTTTGGGGATTTTTCATCGGAGCCTTCTTTCGGTTTCACGTCGTGAGGGTGACTCGTTCAATTGAGTCGGTTGGTGCTGCATGAGCTTCCCATCATTTTTGTCTTTTTAGCATTATGTCATGGGAACGCCTATCCATGTCCAAAACTTCTTTTTCAATCGAGCCGTTTGAAAAAACTGCTAAAAGTCCTCTTTGTAATGGAATTGTGTCTTTCTGAGTTTCTATTTATAAAATACTCAGTCAATTCTATTTTACCATCATTACACTTTTCTACCTCACTATAAAATAAAAGCCACCTAAATTTCACCCAGGTTTGTAAACTGAGAAGGTATATTCTCCAGTCATACCTATCTATATTCTGAAAATTGATTAAACTTTTATTCTTCAGAACAAATAGATGTGTCAAAATTCCAAAGGTTTGTCGCTCATTTCTTTACCCCACTTACCCTTCTCCTTAATATTTTTCCTATTTAAAAGACACTTTCTAATTTTTTTTTCTATTTCAGAGTCTTTTAAAGAAAAGTTGTTCTCAATGGATCGTTAAACAGCATGAACACATCTTTCAGCCTTAGTTTGTCCATCATTTCTCCCTCTTTGAAAATCAAAGATTTCCTTAAAAAAATACTCTCTAAACTTGCCTTTAATTGCAATATTTAGATGAAAGATGAAGACGAATACTAGTCCAATTAATGGCCAAGAATTGTAATTAAACATTTTCTGATAAATTGTGTGCATCTCCGTGTTGCTCTCTGTATATATAATCTTGGATATTCAAAGTCTGGTTATCATAATTTAAGAGAAAGAAGTTATTTAAAGTAATATAAATAAAGGCAAGTTGATATCTATCCAGCTTAGTGGAAATATTTTTATTCAATTTATTCAATCATTCAAACTTTTTATTTCATTATAGTAAAACAATGTATTTATAGGATGGATTTTTATATAATGTTTCTCTTCACAACATGATCAAAACTAAAAACGCATCATTTCGATTGAATTTAGATAATTCATGAACTTTTATTAACAACATATATAAGCAATGAAACCTTTTATGAATGGTTTATAGAGATATAATTTACATTCTTATTTAAGTCGCTTGGTGTTTGTATTATCCGGAGTGTACGAGTTTCTGTTTATCGACCTTGTGTTGAATTTACATTCTCGAGCCTTAAAAATTTGGATTTTCCCCGCTTGAAATTTGGAGCATTTCTAAGTGAATAAATCCCTAAAATTCAAAAGAGTTTATTTCCTTCGGCCAATAACACCCCTACCGTATCTCTTATTTAATCAGCTGTTTTAATTGTTAATCTTTTTGTGTACGCATAACATCTGCTTGCTTAGTCCACTTTCAACATCCATCATTTTTTGATTTATCATTCCCCAGTTTCTTATGATCACCCTAAGGGGTGATTAATGGCGGAAGGGTTCTGCTCATGCTATAACTGAAAACTGAAGAAACGCACACCTTTCCGATCCGGGTGCCCCAAACAAAATTATTGTTCACTTTTCCGCACTTAACTAGGCAAAACAAAGGGTGAAAGATGACTTTAAACGTCCTAGAGGTTTAAGTTCTCCCCATCCGGACACCCTTAGTTCTCTTACATATCATCGCAACCACAAACGGTGGTTATATTTCCCCCTCTCAGTAATATTCAGTAAACCGTAAAGATGAAAAAATGAGTTGATGAAAACTATGAAGTATTGACATGTATGTGGAATGATACCAGCGTTGTACACACTTGCTCAAGTAACAGACACGGTGTTGAACTTATAACTCAGTATTCTCGCTATACATGAGCCTGATTTGTATACGCACTCAATTTAGTGACCTAAAAAACGCAGATTAAGGCAACCAGTAGAAGGAAAACTAAAGGGTCAAAATAGGGGACTTTTCGGAACATTAATAAACCACTGTGGAAGGGAGAGTGATGGAGAGAGACATAGTTTAGTGGATCGGTGGTACAAGTAAATACGAGATTGCTCTCGGATTTGGCTTAGATACTAATTAAACTTAGCCACTTAATGCGCAATTATACAAAGAAATACATGCAATGCCACTCCAGCACGGTCACTAATAACTCTGTGAGTAGGAGAAGGCAAGAATATTTTTTATTTTGGAGACAAATCCGTACCAGATTTGATTAAGGACAACCGTGGTAAGTGTTTAAACGATCCTTATTTAGATGACATTTTTAGGAAAACAGCTCTTTGCTGTAACGATTGATTGCAATTTATTTTATCTATCGGCTATTACTCTTTAGGGTAAAATTAAAATAACTGAGTCAAACGTGATTGAAAAATTTTCATTGTTTAAATGAGTGGGATTACATTTAGCAAAGGCTGGAGTTTCCTCCTTATTCAATATAAAGAGATCACAGGAGATGTTCAAGAGCAACAACGTGGAGGAGATTTAAAAGTGATCTAATCTTTGATTGATTGTTCGATATCTGATGTTAATATTTAACTTTCTTTTCAGCTTTGGGGAAAGGTATATGATTGAATGTTTAGTTACTCTACTATATAATTGATCAGTTTGGTTTAATGAAAACACTTTCTTTGGGAATTCTATCTTTACGTGTTATTTGTAACCTGTTTTTTATATTTTAAGTCATGATTCTTTTCATCCGTTAATATATCTTTCACAATTTATGTAAAATTCTGATATTTTTTTCGGGGAAATTGGTAAAGCTTTAAATTTGTTGTTGTTTGTAATTGTTTATTGATTTTATTTTTGCTACTGTCATTCTTGCTTGCATTGTTCTATTCCTGAAGAGGCGAACGATCAATAGTCTCAAATCGTGCGCGAATTATATATTAAGTTATCCCACATTTATAGGTTGAGGAATATCTCCTGAATATATCGAGTATAATATGGGGCTCAAATCAGCGCTGTTGAATCAGAAGTTCAAATCTTAAACTCCAACTCTGACTTCTAAAATTTCAAAAGATACAACTTTGGCTGCTGACATTTTAATAGGTCCGACTCCTTCTCCACCTCTCGCTCCAGCTCCGGCTCCGACTCTCTCTCTGACTCCGGCTCCCGCTCCGACTCTCGCTCCCGCCCCGACTCCATAAGTTTTAATAGGTCCAACTCCGACACTGATTGCTTAAATTTTAGAAGAGTTGTCTCTAATATCAATTTATTGTCATAGTGATAGTAAAGCCAAAAAAACCGTTTTTTAGTTTATTAAAAAAATGAATCACACAAAATTAAATTTACATAATCATATATTTAAAATCAAAGTTCAGAAGTAAAAAAATAGAGTATATATGAATATGTAAAGGCAAGGTTTTCTGTAAGAATTTGATTTTATAACTATTCAAAATTATTTTCTGAAAAGATTCTAAACCACTGGTGGACCTGGCACTTGGACTTGATAGGGATTTTTCTTATTAAATCTAATGACGCCTTAGAATAAAATAATTCAAGTTAAAGTGCGAGGTTCATCTTTTTAAACAATTTTTCATGTATAAGTTTAAAAGAAACATTTTTTTACCCATCCCTATAAATAAAACACCCAAACAAAATTAACAAAATCATAAAAGAAAACTGAAAAGATTCATATCTACACACTTTATAACATCTTTCCTTTACCAAGTTTTTTTAGAAAACAATATCTTCAAACTTTACTGATTCTAGTCATATTTTTAAAACTTTAGGGTACCTATGGCGCTTAAGAGTGCCAAAAAGACGCAAATGAGACCAATAAGATATTCTTTTGAAGTGAAGAATCAATATTAAAACAAAAAATAGCTACCAAAATTAGTATATAATTTTGGAAACCCATATAAGCTTTTAAAATAGGAAAAAAAGGATTATAGAAAAATAGAAAATAAATTATAGTTAATAACAAGATGTGATAATAGCACCTTTAATAGTTCAATATGCATTTAAAATAGAAAATGTCATCATATGTTCTGAGAAATATATGGCTTCATGTATATCTTTTTCCATTGAAACTCTGACATCCGATTTTATAAGTTTGAGAACAGAAAACAACTTATCAACGATGACTTGAATGGGAGGATTAGCTAGCACTATACTAACTGCAATTCTTGCAGATACCGGGTAAATTTGAATCAGTTTTTCAAGTGGAATTTGAAAGGAGTGATCCGATTTCTCGATCTCCTTCAATGGTTTGTAGAAATCCTGTTTAATTGTTTCAAACTGTCCAATAATAGGATTACATTCAGGCAAACATGTTTTTTTATCTTTTTGTTGTTTCAATACTTATAAAAATCCTAACTTGCATAATTACAAGAGCGTTGAGATTCAATTTCCATATTCTCATTGTTGTCACTTCTTTATTCTGAGATAACTTTAATCTTCACACAAAATGATACAGTAGAATTCCTTATATCCGGCACTCAAACATCTGGAAGTCTCAGAGAGCCATCATATTATGAGTTTGCGATGGTCCATTTTGTAATTATTTATATTTTTTCCTTAAAAAATAAGAATTGTTAATTTGATGTACTCAAACTAAAATATATGTTAATTTTATACAGTAAATATATGATTATATATAAAGGAATAAGTAAAAAAGCATGTATTTTAATTTCAATAACTAAAGAGAGCAATGTATTTGAGTCGTAGTGGGAGTCGGAGTCGGAGTCGGAAGTTCAAACCCTCGACTTCAACTCCTGAAATTTTAGAATGAACGACCGCGACTCCCACTCCGAATATTAAGCAGCAAATCTGGCCTGACTCCACAGCCCTGGCTCAAGCACCCTCACTGGAACAAACCTTGTTCTAACTTAAATAAGTTCCTTGAAATTTTGCTGTTCTAGTTTAGTGTATATATGGTATATTATATAGTCACATAATATCCATTCGAACTTATTGTTAATTTACACCCTGAGAATTTTATATTGTATTCTCACTTGTTAAACTTTGGCGAAAGCTTTGGATTCATCTCCGAAACCTAAGGCAATGTTTGCCTTATCTCCTTGTCTTTCGCTGTTTTCCTTTTAAAGCTTAAAATCCTTCTTCTTTCTTCCCTCGTTATTACTGCGTGGATTCCCACGTTGGCATCTTTTTCTCTTTTAACAAATTAGTAGGGGCAGCATGTTGTTTTTTTCTCTTTCCTACTCTAGTGTGTCTATAGTCTGGTTTTCAAAATTTATGTCAAAATTTTCATTTTCTTCTCTACATATAATGAAGTCTTTTTCCCAATGTTCAAGAAATATTATCTCGATTTCTGTTTTATCTTTTATATAGTTTCTTCTTGCGTCGTTAATTTTCATTCTCTCTCTCAGAAATTTATTTTTCATTCAAATTTTCCCGAATTCTCTTCGCTTAGATTCAATATCTATTTTATGTATGACTTCGTCCTATAATTCATTTTGGCAATCTAGATTAAGGGATAGTTATTTTTTACTCTTTAATCGGGTGTATTTTTATCTTCCTGTTTCTTCGTCTCAAATCCTTTCTGCTGGTGTTCATATTTCTTCGTTTATTCTTATCATTTCCTGTATCCACTTAAATTACTTGCTAGTCCATTATGTCCTAATTGCTTCTCGTACCTATATCCTGTAGTTCCTCGGGTATGTCCTATAATGTTGCCCTTCTCTATTTGCTTCGGAATATACTGCATTAGTTTTTATAGTTGTTCCACTTTACCATATAATAAGTTTTCCATTGACTGGTGGTTTGGATCTGTATTGAGTTTTGATTTATTTCTAATAAAATGGCTTTATGGTTGCTATAGTTAAGATCGATTGGTTACATGTAGTAAAGAAAAGAGAAATTGATGTTTGTCTTATATATATCTGGTTTGGTTGCTGTTTGTTGCGTTATACAGGTGAGGAAAAGCGGGCATATTCTCTGGCAAATTTGTCTTGTAATCATTGTATTTTGATGTCTCCCACTTACGTTAGTAATTCTATAATATAATTTTTTTCAAAGAGCATTTAGATACCCGAAGAAACTGAGTGGTAATCTATTATTAAATATATTAAGGAAGTTTACTATGAGTAGAACGTTTCATTTCTGAAATTGATATCCGGTTACTATTATTATATTAGGACGTTTCATGTTAATTTATGTTGCGAGATAAGCCTCTGTTATTCCTTGTTTAGTTTTCTAATCTATGTTCTTTTTAATGGCTATGGAGGCCCATTCAATCCCTAATAAGTTTGTTGAGTGGATAATATATTATAGTTTAAAATTATAATATTGTTTAGGTTAGTATTTAATCATTGTACAAATATTAATATTAAGTTAGTGTCAATTTCACTGAATATGTTTCCGTAAGTAGTCTGTTTCTCCTTCCATCCATTTGAGTTAAGTTGAAGAATTATTTGTTTTCTGTTTACAATCATTTATTCTGTTTTCTTTTTTAGTCATTTTCTTGGCAGTATAGGTTAATATCTTTTGCGTTTAATTACTTTATTGTGTTCGTTTTCGTATTCTCTTTGCTCGTCTAATTTAAAGAGACTCGGCTTATTTCATCTTGTGAGATTTCTTTCCTTGATTTAGATTTTTCCTTTTTATGTACATTTTCCGGGTTATTCTTTAGCTTTCTGTGTCAGATTCCGCCAAGTTCCCTCGATTCCTGTATCATCACTCTCTATCTCCTCTTCTTCCTCTTGTTTCTCTATGACAGGTTGTTCATTTTTATTTTTTATTTAGAGATAACTGTTTGGGTTGAATATTGCTGATTAGTCGAAAACCTTTCAATGACCAATGTAATCATCGTTAGTTTTGAGCACTTGCTTTAACAACGGGATAGATCATGGAAGCTTTTGTTGTAGAAGTCAACTGATTTTGATCAAAGAAGTCGCCAACTCTAGTTTTCAGTCCGTCTTCATTTGCGAACCTATTGCTATTCAAAAGGTTCTGCAGTGCCCAGAATAGATGGTAGTCTGTTTGTGCCAGGTCTAGCGAGTAAAGTAAGTGAGGGAGAATTTTCAACTGTAGCTCTAGAAGATTTTCACGGGTATGATTGGCAAAGTTTGTTTGGGCTTTATCATGAAGAAACATGCCATCATCCAATTCCTTTCATTTCTGCGCAATTGTATCTGACACCTGTTGCAGTTGTTGACTGTATAATTGAGCGTCAAGAAAAAGATTGCATTCCAACATTTCCCAGTAAATCACTCCGTTCACATTCCACCAGACACAAACCTTAAGTTGTTTTTGATGCCGCTTGGCCTTTGCCTGATATTGTGCAGGTGCAACTTGGTCTGCTCAGTTTATTTGAGGCACATGTTCGAGTTTAAAGACAATTTTCCATCTGCAGGAACCAGTTAATTCAACCAATCAAAACGACGTTTCTTTGAAAGTTGTGCTATGTAGTGGTCTATGTGGCAGTGATAGTCGAATTTGTTCACTTCACGTGAAATCCATACGTCCAGTTTGCTGGCTTTGTCCATATCATCTAAATAATAAGAAATGGCTGTATATCTGAGGCTAAACTTTTGAGTCAGCTCGGTGAATATCAGAGGTGGATTAGCTTTGAGACAGGTGCAAAAACGGTCATTATCAATAAGTGAGGGTCGAGCACTTTTTTGTGATCTTAGAAATCAATTTAAACTGCGCATAATTTTGTTTTTTTTTGAAGGGGCTATCTGGCAACTGCCGACTTTGGCATAAGTCGCCGTAAAGAAACAGCCTAGTTCTAGGCTACTTTAAAAAATTGAACAGAAAACAACAATAAAAAGTAATAACAATAACAAAGCAATAAAAAAAATAACAAAAACAACAACAATAATTAAACCTGGTTAAATAAAAGGGAGAAGGCCGGGCTTCCCCAAAAAGTCAACAAGTCCACCAGTCAAAGTGCATGCACTCGTCCTGAGTAAAAGAGACGGGCGGTAGCGACCCCGCCCATCCCGGTACCGGGACAGGTGTCGTGCGCGAAGATCACCCAGACTGGGGGACGACGCAGTCGTTGCAATAGGGCGCAGGCGAGTGCTCCATCAAATAGCGCTGCGTCACACGAGTGTGCCCGATTCGGAGACGACAGAAAGCAACCTGAAGTAGACGCGGCATTGGGGAAAAGGTCCATCGGAACAATCCCGGAGCAATGGCACGCAACTTTAAGTTCCCTTCGACCGTCTCTTATCTTCTTTGCGAAGCAGTCCGAAGAGCTGCCCGTATTCCTGCCATGTAGTCAGTGTGAGGAAGAGCGAAACGCTGGTCCGGTCTCAGAGTCATCACGAACTCTTTTGCGCCCTCATCGGCGCGCTCATTCCCCGCAATTCCTACATGTCCAGGAACCCAGCAGAAGATAATCTCGACATCTGCCTGGCTCGCCAAAACCGTGGCGTCACGGATTTTGCGAACCAGGGGATGCGGAGATTGCAATCCCCCGAAAGCGCTCAGGGCGCTTTGTGAGTCGCTATAGATCACAATCCGGTCTCCGAACCGGGCACGTCGCGTAATCTCCCGTACCGAGTAAGGTATTGCCACCAGCTCGGTTGTAAAGACAGACGCAGTGCGCCTAGAGCACCGCTGACTTCAAACAGAGGGGATACGGCGTGGAAGCCGACCCTCTCTTGGGACTTGGAGCCATCCGTACACACTGTCACGGTACAAGCGTGACACAATGTGTGCTCCAAAAAGGTCGAACGCAATACTCCGGGCGCAGTACCAGCTTTAGGAGCAGAGGCGTGGCGACAAATATTTAAATTTGGTACCCTCCAGGGTGGCGTCCTGGGCAAAACTAGGGGTGCCACGTACCGAGAGCTATATCTACCTTTTGAAAGAGTTTCCTGGCCCTAAACTCAAAGGGTTTAGGGTATGACTGTTGTCTCTCGGCGGCATAGGCACCATCGAGATCAGCTGCGGATGCAGTGAAAGCTGTTGGCGACTGAGAGAGACGCCGGGCTCACGCGTACAGGCGAGTGATGTATTGCACATGGCGCAGAGAGAGTGGCATCTTCCCAGCATCGACCAACAGGCTCTCAATTGAGAAAGTGCGGAAGGCACCGGTCGCATGGCGAAGGCCGGTGTAGTGGATCGAATCCACCTTCCGCAATAAACGCTGGGCTGCGGATGCATAAAACTCGCATCCGTAGTCGAGCTTCGAGCGAACAAAGAATCGATAAAAAAGTAAGGCAATAGCCCTTTCAGCGCCCCAAGCGCTGAACGTCACGGAACGGAGAATGTCCATGGCGCGGGTACAAGAGACCCTAAGCCTGCGAATATGAGCCTCCCAGGTGAGGCGTCGGTCGAATACAAGACCAAGGAAACGGTGCAACTCAACCACATCCAGGCACACCCCATTGAAAAACAATTCTAGGTCGGGGTGAAGCCGTGGATGGCGGCAGAAGTGCACCACCTTAGTCTTGGCCAAATAAAACGGAAACCTGTGCGCTTCGGCATAGCGAGAGACGCGGTTCAATGCCTGTTGGAGTCGACGCTCCAGAGTTGGCATCTGGGCCGCGCCAAAGTAGATCGAAAGGTCGTCCACGTAGAACGTAGCGAGAACATCTTCCGGCAGCACCGAGGTGATGCCGTTGATGCTCAGGGCAAAGAGTGTGACACTGAGGACACTACCCTGCGGGACACCCTCTTCCTGCTCCTTTGGGCCGGAGAGGGCTCCCCCCATCCGTACGCGGAATCAACGATCTCGCCAAAATTGAGATATAAACATTGGGAGGCGTCCCCTCGCCCCATCGTGTGAAAAGTCTCCATGATACCGTATCGCCATGCGGTATCATAGGCCTTCTCTAGATTGAAAAAGACCGTGGCGTAGTGCTGTCTACGAAGGAAAGCCTCGCAGACGGCATTTTACAGTCGGAGCAGAGCATCCGACGTAGAGTGGAACTTGCGGAAGCCGCACTGTGCGGAAGACATATGGGTTCCGCTGTCCAGGAAAAAGGCTAATCTAACATTTACCAATTTCTCCATCAACTTGCACACGCAAGAGTTTAGAGAGATTTGGCAGAAACCGGTCGGAGTAGAGTGATCTCTCCCCGGTTTGCGAAAGGCGAGCACAGTAGCGATTCGCTAGAAGGTTGGGAGAAGACCTTCCACCCAGATTCTGTTGAACAAATGTAACAGATATGCCATGCCTCGCTCACCCAGGTGTCGAAGCATGGCGTACGGGACATCGTCCGGACTATGGTCAGGGTCCGCGCACGAAGCGAGAGTGGAATGCAACTCACTCACAGTGGACTTGTCGTAAAAGGGTTCTCCGCCTCTGGAGGTAAAGTCCAGCCGGCGGCCTTCCGCGACATCACGACGTGCATTGAATGCTGGCGGAGCAGCACCCCGGCTAGAGAATGCGGAAAAAGCGGTCGCTAAGGATTTCGCCACGGACGCGGGGTCCGAGATTGCGGTCCCATTCTCCTGGAGAACGGGAGGGAGGGTCGGCGAGAACTTGCCCCGAATACTTTTGACTCGCTTCCACACCTCAGCTAAAGGGGTCTTCCCGTTAAGTGAAGACACGTATGCTCGCCAAGAAGAGCGGCGGGCGTTCTTCGAAATATACCGGAACCTAGCCCTTGCCCGACGAAATTCAGCGACAGTGAAATCGTTCGGGCGGCGCTTATATCGCATGTAGGCATAACGCTTCTGTTTGAGGGCCGTCTCACACTCGGCTGACAACCATGGAAGTGGTTGGCGTGTAAAACGGCCAGACGTTCTAGGAATAGGAGTCAGGCCCAGGGCGATGAGGTTGCCGGAGAAGAACTCAACGGCCTCATCTACCGACCTAAACTCCTGGACTGAGATAGAGAATTCAGTCATTTCCTGAAATGCAGGCCACCGCGTCCGCGTCAAGCATACCGAGGTGGTCTCTCAGGCGGCAGTTGCCCTGAAAACGATATTTGAATGGGAAAGTGATCACTACCATGGATGTCATCGACCACATCCCAATCAAAATCAGGCTGTGCATCCGAAGAGCACAAAGATAGGTCAAGGCAAGAAAGAAAATGAAGCGGTTCTCGGACAGTGATGCGTAAACTCATCCACGTTTAGGACACCCATCTCAAGCTCTTCGATCAGATCGGCAAGGAATTGTCCCCTGGGATTTATGGAGTAATCTCCCCAAAGAGGATGCCTGCCGTTCAGATCCTCAAGCAAGAGATAGGGCCTTGGCAACCGTGCCACAACGCGGCGGAAGTCCCCCGCGTCGAAGTCAGCTGACGGTGGAATGTACGCAGAAATGATAGTATACCTCCTATCCAGGTGCAGCTGCACAGCCACTGCCTGAAAGGAGGTATCTAAAGAGGAAGGAAGAAAGGAGACATCATGCCGGGTGTAAACCACGCATCCTCCAGCCCAGCTATTTGGCCACGCATAAACTTATTAAGCAAATCGTAGGCAGTGCGATGAGTTATTGTGTCTTTTCCAAATACTTGGTTGATTCACGTTGCGATTGGCATCGTTTAGTCAGGAGGCGTAGTCATTCAATTAAAGAATACATCGATGTTCACATAAAAAAGAGTCATTTGAAAGATCATTTTTGAAACTATAGGTATCATTTAGGGTGTTGGAGTAATTTGTGTGTAGTGGTCTAGGCTTTCCTAGTTCTATATTGAACGTGCATAGTCACCTAGTCTAACTAGGCTCCAGGTTACTGTACACCTTCAAGTGAGGACTAGAAAATATTAAGACAATACATAATAACTTGTTGTACACTCTGTTTATACTCGTAACTATAATTAAATAATTTTTTCACAAAATGTTGTGCGGTATCTTTGTTTCCAACAGATATTTCCACAAAGTTGGTCTCATATGACCCGAAGTTTGCTATGTAAATCACATGTTAAGATCTTTATATAGAGTGAGTCGTCGATGTTACTTTGTGTTGCTCTAAGGTGCAGTTTTTGTTGCATAGGCATAAGGTATTGTTTAACGTGTTATTATTCTTTCTTCTACTTCTCTTTCTTTTCTTTTTATAATTTCAATTTTTTTTATAATCACCTGGACAATTTCTGCAATTTTTTATGTGATTGTGACAATTTTTCCACGAATTACATTCCAAACTATATTTAAAACTAACTATTTTTTTCTTGCTTAGGACAGTCTGCAGTGATAAGCTCCTCCATCGCATAGCACTTGATAAATATTTGTATTGAGAAAAATATATCTCTGTCGATTGAGGGAGAAATATTCATACTGAAGGCCAGTAAACCCTTCTCAGCGATTCTCTTCGTCACTTCAGTAGAATCACATATTATTTTAAATAGATTAGTTTTCTCCTTGAACTTCAATACCTCATATACTTTTCTCCAAGTTGGATTTTCTTAGAGTTTATGCTTAAATTCCTGGCAGGCAAATTCTCCTATCCATGACAATTTTTCTAAACACCACGCTCGGTCGGCAATTATTTGTATCGGAACACTTTATTCTAGATCCAGCTTCCTTAATATACTGATTTTGACTGAAAACCAAACGATTTAGCCGTCTATATTTTTTGAGAAATGTCTGTAAATCCGTATGGACGCTCAATGCAACTTATCACGTGGGTGTTTAAATAGTGAGTATTTGTTTCACTAATTTTGTGCTTTCTTTCTTTTTCTATTAGTAACTAATTGAAGAAGCAGTCTCTTCGGTACTTTTGTTGGTTTAATGATTCCTTTTTTTCATATTTACACAGCCAGATGTCAGGTCCATTTTGATCTGGAAATGAACCCCATTGATCCTCTTGTAGGTAACAGCCTCCTCTCTAATCCTAACCTATATCACTATCTCATCTCAGTTCGTACTCTCCTTGGTCACTCTACTTAGATATTCGTATCGCTGTATGATTTCTGCTACTTGCTTCGGATCACAGCACAAAATGGGCCTCTTTTTCTGGTCCAGTAACGGATTTCCCGCATTGGTTCGCTTGCTCCTACAACCAGTGATTCTAGCACTCAGCCGGTGACCAAGTTAGAGAGTGATACCAGGGAGGAAGTAAAAGGTAGGCAACATGTTTAGAGTGGAGAAGAAATGTAACGCATATTTTGGGTGTTATTATGATTAGAGGAAACAGGTGGTCTCTTAAATCAGCCCAATAAGCGCATATATTTCTTCTTTTTTTCTTTTAAATGTGAAGAATTTAAAATTCCTTGAAAAAAGGTTGCTTTAGCACCATCGCGTAGAGAGGTAGTTTAATCAGCAAGACAGAGGCCTGCACGTCATTGGTATATTTAATTCAATGAGTATAAGCTAGTATACTTATGTTGCATGGAACAAAGCTTGTGTTGGTAGATATTAATAATAATAGGTGTAAAGGTGAAAAATAGTAAGAAATTTATTAAACAATATGAGGCACCTGGTGATCAGGTCTATCGCTATCATTTACTTTTAGGTTCGTTATTTTCAATCCATTGTATTGGGGTTTTAGCGCGTTCAATTCTTTTATTTTCGTTTTAATATCTTTGTATGATATGTTTTTATAGGTTAGTGTATGTGATAGTTACTATTATATTTAGTGCTGAATACTTTTATTGTAAGCTGTTTTTTTTGTTGTTGAGTCTGCATTTTTGCTTATTCGGGCCTCAAATCGTGAGACTTATCAGGGATGATCGTGTTTGCTTTTCATGATCGCGTTCTCATCACAATCTTGATAGGATTCCATTTTAGCGGTTGTCTTTTTCTCAATGCATTTTTATTTACAATTATAATAAAAAATGACTTCTCGGTTCTCCATAAGGTTGGTTTGCGGAGGTTGAAAATCTTTCATGGCTTCTGGCTCCCCTGATTCCGTTAAAGGGGGTTAATGGATATGTTTGCCTAGATGAGATAGCTCTGATTCCATAAACTGATTCAACTTTTATGTATATATATATATATATATATATATATATATATATATATATATATATATATATATATATATGTATATATATATATGTATATATATATATATATATATATATATATATATATATATATATATATATATATATATATATATATATATATATATATATATATATATATATATTTATATATATATATATATATATATATGGAGAAAGAGAGAACGAGAGAAAGATCGATTTACAGGCTCTGCGATTGCATGCACAGAAAAGTAAATAATAGATAGAATTGTAGCACTTGGATGAAGATGTGAAACAAAGCTGAAAGTAGAAAAAAATAAAGGAATCTTTGCTAAGTTATTATGGAATAAGGATTCACATACGAAATTTTGAATCGATGAATTGCTGGTAATAATTTCAAAGTTTATTGAATGTATGATGCTGAACAAATACAAAGGTAAAAACAGATGCGGAACTTGAATGACGAGTCAAGAGACCACTCATAATTTTAGAATGTAGAAGAGATGCATTACAAAAAGAGCTGAGCCGTGATTCTCAAATATAAACTGCCTGAGAAAAATGTTATGATTGGTTGGATACGGTGTACTAATGTGAAATAATGTTTGGGTAGGGTATTGGAGTGTGCTACACTAATTAAGTTAATATGAGAGGGGAAAGTTCTTAAATGGAAAAAATGTCAAAGTTATTTAAGGAACTTTTGTAGGAGCAGTTTAAAATTGACAGATTCTAACAATACTACCCGCTCACGGAGTTGTTTAACCCGTTACAAGGTGCTCTGACAACATTAGCAGATCTAGTGATGATGCCGGTGTGCTGGCTATTATCCCTGGCACGTTACTTGCTAGCAGTGCCCAAGATACAGGTGATTTAATGTCACTAGGGAAAGGGGACTGAACGAACCAAATCCTTTTGGTTGTTCTTTCCGAGCTGGCATCTAGTGATGGCAGGAGGTTCTGAGTCTGCCTTGCCGATTGTGTGGTGATCAGAGGCGGAACAATTTTCTCAAGGCTGACTGCATATCTCTGACGAATCGTGTTCCTCAAACAAAAGAACAGGAAGCAGCATTCAGAAAGAGAAATGGACGAATTAGATGTGATTGTGGAGAAGTTAGGTTTTAAGTTAGCGGAATCATTGAAATATTGCAAGATAATGGAATGAGAATGAAACAATGGCTCTTCAGAGTTTAGAGTGTAGATAAAAGTGGGTTTCTAGTGGTTTACAGCGAGCTTATTTGCCTTGGTGCCAAAGTGTATTTAAAAGAATTTTGACTTCCTAGAGATTACAAGAAAGGGTCCATCATGACGCACTGCAATGAATAAGGCACTGCGGCACGACAAAAAAAGACATGGTAACATGTTACTAAACCTCGTTAAGCATAATTATGATTGCGTTTTTGCAATAATTTTCCTCGATTTATACGGCGAGGCAATATTGGAGAAAACCAATTTTCCATTCTCTTCGATAACCAGGGGTGAGATTTAAAAAGGCCAATCGAAAGATAGTTTTTTAGCTGTCTGAGAAAATCTTATTTTATGCATTACCTTCTCGTGTAAGTGAGAAGAGCTCCTTCCGAGGGCTTTGAGGAAGACTGGGTTGCCAAAAACATAGCCTTTTCACCGCATATATTTATATATATATATATTTATTAGTATATAATTATATATATATATATATGCAATTTTAGAAGTATTGACTACGACCTATTAGCATCACATCTATATATTTAATTATGCTCGAATATTTTTTAATTTATTACTTCATAATTTACCACATATGAATTCATTCACTTGTAAGTTTTCCAGTTATTACCAGCTACTAATTCCTTTACCATTTTTGGTAATTTATACTATATTAGTAACTTACACTTAACTATTACAATATGTTACTAACTTAGGTTTAATAGACTCCCGCTTAGTACCAATCCTGCACCAAGTTGGAAGATTTATCCTTTGTGCCCTCCATTTGAAATCACAAGGAAATCACAAAGGAACCTTTAAGGTTTTCTTTCTGGCCTATCCTCAAAAGCTTGAATTGTATTCCGCACTTCTATACTTTTTCCGAATGCTGTGGACACAAAAGGACGAAATATGTCAACGCTTGCTCCTCTAGAATGAAGGTTGGCATTTTTTTTTATTCCCGAATAATCCCATTTGCCATTACAGTGATCTTTTTAGGAAGTCAAATTGAATAGTATTATGTAGGTTTTTCTTCTAGGTGGTCGATAAGCCTCCTATTTAGAATTTGTTCGAATGCTTTACCGGGTATTTATAAAAGTGACTTTCGACGAAAGTTTTCGGCTCTGATCTCGGCATACCATATTCGCACCTTATGATAATATGGAAGCCAGGAACCTTCGCAACCACATTAGATACAATGCTTGAGAAGAATTGGATGAAGAAAATGATGTTTCTTGAGAACTTCCATTTATCTGAAATACTGAAAATAAAATTGCCACCAAAAAAACACCAATGAACAATCAAATAGCCAACACCGCTGAAAATACAAGAAACAACAAAAAAACTAACTAGGGAAACAACAGCAAAGACAAAATCATGGATGCTTCAAATATCAATCTAAAAGTATAGATTGATCAGTGTTACCTAATTCCAAGAGGAAAGAAGCAAGAAGACATCGAACACCTCAGATTAGATAAATGCAAATGGACATTTAAAAGGAAAAAAAGGTGAAAAAACGCTTATTCTAGCATAACATACCTGTCTCTCTGGAGATAGCATCACTCTCAGCCACTCAGCATTTTCAGAAATGAAATGTGATAAAATTAACTGTACAGCAGAAGTCAGCAAAGAATCCACCCAACAGAACTCCAAGAAAAACTAAGTAATATAAAAAAGTAGGATAGAGTTTAGCTTATTATAAATCAACACACAAGGCTGGATCGGTAAACCATTGACACTCGGAAATATTTTCAGAGATGTTTTCAGATATTTGTTAATATCTGAACGGAGACTGAATCCAGAAACAAGACCGATGAAAATGTTAATTCCATAGTGATTAACGTGAACACTTGAGCCAAGGGTTCATGGCGGCCATTGCCATCAGAAGCACGGTTGGTTGGGAAAAACCTATTGACCCTTTTACCCAGTTTTTCCCTGGTTTAAACTGGGTAAAACTGGGTAAAACTGGGTAAAACTGTGAAAAAACTGGGAAAAACTGGGTAAAACTGAGAAAAACAGGGAAAATCATACAAACATAAAATTTCATGTATGTAAGTATAATATTAATATAAGATCACAGAATCAACCTCAGTGGTCTTCGTTATATAGGTTCCATAGCGTTATCAACTTGAATTTTTAGCAATATTTAGTTTAAAATTTTGAAATTTTTCATTTATTTATTTTTTTTTACCTCAGCTACTATTGTATATATTTTATATTTTATTTTAGAATATTAAATATGTCAAAATATACAGATTTACAGAAAAATCATGGTATTCTTGGTACACGGCCAAAGAACTCATTGTTGTCTGAATATAAAGATATTTCTAGCAATAAAGTTCGTTGCAAAAAATGTTTAAGAATAATAGCAAAAAGAATTGATCGAGTAAAAGACCATCATAAAAAGTGTTCAGCAAATACTTCAACCCCATCTCTAAACGCCGAAGCTATTAATCCTAACTAAGAAATTAATATAAGCAGCGTTACTCCCATGGATTGTCAATATGCTAATAACTGCACCACCGATGATATTAATGTAACAAATGAAAGCAATGATCAAACAAGTTCTACCAGAGAAATTGAAAACTCACAACCAGTTTCAACAGCATCCCTCTCAGAAACGTCTGATTCTGATACACTAGCTTCGATCAACCACCCACAAATTAGTTCAACTTTAGTGAAATTTTGTAGTAATTCTGATGTAATTTCAAGGCAAAAAGTTATTAAAAATAGAAGGCACAAAGGAACTATTAATCATATTGACAAATTTATTCAGCCAACAAGTGATGAGAAATTTAAAGTGATTCAACGGAAGTGGGCTCAATTTTTCTACAAGGTAATTTTCCAAATTAAACGTGATTGAGAATAGGATAAATTAGGTATTTTTATTATCAATATCTTAGATTATCTGGAGCTTCATTAAAAATCACTAATATAGTTGCTAGTATAGGTTTCTATTTATAGTTCTATTAGAAATTTGATTTGCTTAAAAGATCACCAAAATAGAGTAAAATTCATTATTCTTGTTTATTTTTAGAATCGTATTGCTTTTCGAGTTGCTGATGATGATACATTCCAAAATGCATTGGAAGAAATAAGATGTTGCCTGAAGCACAGACAAGTGCTAACTAATAAGCAGCTTGCTGGTCCACTGCTAGAGGAAGCTTATACAGAAGTAAATACAGAAATGAAGATACTATTTAAAAACAAAATGGGTTTCGTTTCACAAGATGGGTGGTCTAATATTCACATTTATCTAATTATTGCCAGTACTATACATTGCGAAGGAAAATCATATCCACCTGTTGTGTTTCTGCAGGAGTCAGAGCAAAACTGCAGACTATTGTTTTCAACTAGCAAAGATCAGCATTTTAAAAGCAGAGACTAAGTATAGAGCAATTGTTGTTGGATTCGTGTTAGATAATGAAGCAAAAATTAAACACCTTCGTAAGGTTAGTATTTCATAAACAAAGCTAAAATAATTTTCTTTTAAATATTTTGTCGCGGTATAGGAAGGACCGAGTGATGGAAGGAGTTGGTACATATGGGTTGTTTACGTACTAGACAAAAAAAGACTCCTTGATTAACGTTATATCTCTCTAAAAGTGCTATATATGTTTGATTATTATTATCTTGATTATTGAGTTCTTTAAACTGTAAGGGTTCCTTGTGTCATACGTAGCGATTCGAGGATAGAATAAAAAAATTGTTAAAACAAACTAAATCTTTAATTAAAACACAAAAACAAATACATGAACCACAGAAATATTACAAATTAAATACACGAATTAAATAATTTTTAAGTTAGGCTTACTAATTTGACCTACTTGACATTATAATAATGGTTGACCCATCACTCACTTCAATTTAAAAACAAATACTAACGGCCTTCACCGGCCGCAAATTCCTTTGTGGATACCCCTTGGAACGGGTTTGAGTCTGACCTTGAACTCAATGAGCTACTTAACCTCAGGAATGTTATTGGCTCAATGACGCGTGCCGCCCAGGCAGATGGATGGTGTGGACGGATAACTAGAAAGCCACAAAGAAATTTGGCGAGTGTAGCAGATAAGGAGCCACACGCCTTCGGCAGTAAGGAATATCACCACGGACAGTGAAAGAATGTTCCTTTCTCCTCTTCGGATTACTTTGGGGTGTAATTCGTACTTTCTAGCGATGCGCTGAGATTTGAATACTTTGACTCAAAGGAGTACTAGAGGGAGTGGAATCGGAGTATCACTGTGCTTTAGGATGCACTAGGATAGGAGGAGTCTCTGTGAAGAGAGTAAGTTGTACTTGGTTCTTAATCCAAGTTAACTTAAAAGTTCGGTGTGACCACCGGGGAAAGGGCTTGAGGAGGAGCTTTTTCTTTTTCGTTTCGGTATTCCTCAAGGGCGAGGACTATCTCGGTGCTTTTTGCTACACCAGGATAGGGGGAAGCGGTTTCTTTGACGAGAACAAGTTGAACTTGGACAAGTTAACTTAAAGTTCGGTTTGATAACCAGGAAAAAGCTCGAGAATGAGCTGCTCTTAGTCCCTTCCTTTGGTAGCTTGGCCTCTTCCCGGGAACTTCGTAGCCTTGTTGACTCACGTATTCTACCACATTTTTCCCAAGTATTTGGTATATATATTTCGAAGTTTAGTGAGTGGGTAATCCCAGTCCCACTTCCTGAACATATATTTTATTACTGAACCAAGGTGAAGCGGCTGTGAAGCGTATCCAATACACCTACCGTAGCCACTTCCGGTGAATAAGAAAAAACCCGGTGCTTGCCTTTTGATCAAAATAAGATAATGATCTCCTGAGTGTGTCCTCACTCAGTAAAAGACAGTCATGGGTGGACATGTGTAATATTGAGATTTAAGCCGAGTGGATTGCTTATTAATTGCCAAAGGATCGTCCAAATTAGTTAAATACCCCTATACAAAAATAATCTTTAATGTACATGAATTAGAAATATGAAACACTTATATAGGTATAAATAGAATTAATCTTTGCACTGAATAAGTAAGTCTACAAAATGTCGTGGGGATTATACATGAAAATTACTTACTAGGATGCTTCCGTCTTAATGGCACCCGACAGAATAAATGGGATAATATTATTGAATTAAGCACTGATTTAATTACTTTTAATACTCGAGGTTATGGGCTCGGGATGGGAATTCTAGTTGACGAATAAACTGGTGAAGTTAGGGGAGGAGATAATTCACTTCAATGATACTTTTGAGTTTGTAAGTATTTTTTAGAATGATGGTGAAGATGTTCTTCTGGTAACGATGATCGCACTTAGTCCGGCCATCCGTTGTAACCGAATGAGAAGGTAATCCTAGACCGGTGATATAATGATCCTAGGCCGGATCCTGAGGCGAGCCAAACTGTGGCTCAAATCGGACTTCTTCTTCCTCGAAGTGACTGTCCGATTATTTGGCTGCTGGAGTGGGTAGCCAAAACCGATTACCTAGCTACGTCTAAGGTAATCCGCAGAGGGAATTCTTGTGTTATCTTTGAATCTGAAGAAAGGGTGGGGGGTCTGCGAAAAGTTTGGCAGCTACAAGTACCGTGAGGGCAACAACTAATTTCCCGAGAAGTTTCTTCCTTGCAACGGGTGAACTGTTTCTTTTGTAGAACGAACTCTACACACTCAACGTAGGTCCAAGATCTGCTGCCTGACTCCAGGTAGAATTTTTCCTTTTATTTCCCTCACGAGAAAAAATCTGGAGAGAGCACCGAATTCTCATAAAATCCGTATCGCTGCGCGAAAGACCTTTTCATCTGCTGCCAGACAGAGTAAATATTTTACACATAAAGGTAAATATTTCACACATAGCAGGCCTTATTCATACAAAGCTGAGAAACAGACTCAACAATGAACGTGTTGCTAAGCTTATTCACGTATACAGGCACTTTGGAAGGAAGGAACCAAAAGATAATGAAGACAATAATAGCATCATAAGTGAAAGTACATATCAATCAACTTCTAGATATTCAGGGGTGATCTTAATGAATTCATGGATTTCTGATAATCAGAATTATGTGTATCATTGTTTGTCGGGGGCATCGTTTAACTTTTCCAACTAGTAATGAAAACTTATGTTACGCCATCTAATATATTATCATTATTATTATGAAGCTACAGGTATATAGTTTAGTCTATTTGTTCTACTATAGTAAATATATCAAATTTAAGTGTATAACTTTATTAGTAATCAATTAAAAGTTCAATTCTTTTTTTTCTTTCCTCTTTACGGGTTATAAAAAAAAAATCAGTTTTACCCAGTTTTTCCTAGGGAAAAACTTACCCTTTTACCCGGTTTTCCCAGAGTTTTCCCCGGGTAAATCAAAAGTGGAAAAAACTTACTTGTCATCCCTAATCAGAAGAGGCCTTATTTAAAGGGAAGTGAACAACCTGGATGAGGTATTCTTGGCTTTAATTGCAATAGAAATTATGCCAATGATAGTTGCCACACGCTATAAAACGCCTTGAAAATCTAACTCCCCCCTGCACAACCTATTAACAATCTTTGACACGTGTCTCCCTAGAATTTTTATGGGGTCTTCAATGCTAGGTGCAGAGCAACCGGATACCGTACAAGGAACAGCAGATGAGCAAATTTAAGCATGACAAACAAAGGGAAAAAATATATATGGTACTAGGAAAAGAGCCTCTCTTGTACTCAACAATCTTAAACAACAACGAGTCAAAAACTAAAATCTGGCAAATACAGAGGATTCAGAATAAATATCTGTACCTAGTTAATAACCATCGAATATAGGAAAGGGATATTAAGCGGAGTCTAAACCATGGACAAGAATAAAAGCGCTAAATATCAATGTGAAGCAGAGAGCGAAGAAAATATTCGGGAAAATAGAAGCTCTGCTTCCAGAATATGAATAGCATACAAATGCACAATTTTTCACCGCAAGACATCAGCTCCAAATTGAAAAAGTACATATCTTTACTTAAGTTAAATCATTAACCAAAAACCAAGAATAAACAACAACAAAGCCACAAAGACATTCATCCAGACCATGAGCAACCAGGAACGATACCCAAATAAGACAATCGAATAGAACAAATCTAATAAACAAAGAACAACTAATTAGAGAAACGATAAAAAAAATTAACAAATTAACTATAAAATTAGAACAACTCAAAGTAAATTGTAGGGATTAATAGGTGAACTTAAGTGTAAGTGAATGAATAAGTGTAATATGTAAAAAAACAAAGGTAGAGTAAAAAGTGATAGAAAAGTGAAGTAATATAACCAAAGTGAAGTTCTTCAGTGCAAGAGGAAAACGAAACTCAAAATCAATCAACTCTATATAAAATTAAAGTAAGATAGCAAAAATGAAATAAATAAATTTCAAAACAAATAAAATCACGAAGCAACAGCGCAACTTACTATATAAACAACAGACAAGCTTATCAAGCTCAGCCCTAAAGCACAACGGCAAGAATGCCACGTTAAACACACGAATGAAAGAGAAACTCATTAATGAAAAAAAGATTAGGCTGTTCACCCACAACTTGTATGAAGTTGCAAAAGTGGAATAAAGCGCTCAAATGATGGAAGAAATCAAGCGATATAGCAATGCATAAAAACAGTAGGTCTACAAAATGGAGTTGTTCCATTCTATCAAATCTTTCCGCTAAATGAAAATGGTGAAAAGTTATAAACTTCGACGAGTTTACTCCCTTTTTTACTTCACAATTTTTAATCTTCCTCTTACTCCTCTCAACCTTAAATCAGTCCTGTCGACCATTCACCATCTTGGTCCAATTAGACATTTTGGGTAAGGAGAGAATGTTTGATGAAGCGTCGATCGTGAACCACTCTCCAACGATTGTCACAATCGGAAGGAAGGGGGGGAGTGGTGCCTTTCCTGGCGATGGATCTTTCCCTCCTACTAAGAAAAACCCTTCTTGTCCCTTAATAAGACCGTTCCTGTCGAAAGTGGATTCGAATACATAAATGTGAAAACTGTGCGAACTTTTTTATTGCCTCTTCCAGATGAGAGAAAAGAGATTCGATAAAGTCAAGCTAAAACTGAATAGTCAACTACCGCTGTTGACTTCAAAAAACTTATATAATCAAGATATAAAAAATATACTTTAGTAGAAACAGTTTATTGCATTACAGTACTAGTTTCGGTATCTAATACCGTGTTCCTGTTTACAATGAGAAGACTGGACATAAATGTCCAGGAAGGGAGGGGGAAGAAATGAAGATATAGACTAAGGAATAGGTAAAGTTGAAAAGATCTTTGAAGCCAGTTTCCGGTCGAGAGTATTTCGCATGTTTTTCTTTAATTTATATGAGCCCTCAGCCATATTGTAATTTAGAATTCGTTCAATCAATATTATTTCAATTATACGTTGTTGTGAGTTAAATATCGGATTTATAAAATAGCTTGCCATTATTAAAATCAATTTGACGATCACAATTACTCGTGTTGTGGAAAAACCTAGAAGATAAACTCTCGCTGAGTGGCTTATTGACTGCGCTAATTCAACAATTGCGCTCTTTTTCCCTTTCCTGTAAGGGGTAAGTTTCACTACTTTGGGTTTTGCTATTCGATCAAACGGCTTAAATAATGACAAATATTGGTTAGATGAATGTTGTTGTGTAATAATATTCTAGTCGTAATACTTTTTTAAATTATATGTTTTAGTCTTTTTTCAATTCTAGAAATGAATATTTAAAAAAAAATCGTGCAACATTGTTAGTCTGCACGAAAGTACCCTGGAAGGGACGGAAATAGTTGCTACGGGGATAGCATCAAGAAGCATTATCTAAATGATCATTAATGTGTAAACTTCTACGAAGAAGTATTATGGCCAGTCAAGTGATTTAAATAACGCCAAGATCGCCTCTTGGTACGGTCTCAGCTAACGGATCGGGTTGCTAGCAGTATCAAGCTTGTTCAGGTTTGGAAAGAGGCAGGTCTGAGCGCTTAAGGCTCACAGTTAGTTTGATACTTTTCTGTAAAGGTTTTAAATCTTAAAGAGCTGCGAATCAGTCTCATCTCACCAGGAAGGTCCTTACGGATAGGCTCCACTTTTGTAGGAAATACAGAGAATAGAATCTTAAACCTGAGGCAACGTCATATTCTCTGATGAAGATCCCGCTTGTTTGGGGCTCCTGGAAGATCCCAAGTTAGGAGGAGAATAGGAGCATATTTTAATATTCTTTTTGTCGAGCCCAAGGTGAAATCTCTCTCTGTCTATGGTTGCTTCTCATCTTTTTACAGTGAGGGGATACAAATATTTAGACACTTAAATTTTCGATAGTTCTAAAATATTTTGCGATTTTACCTTCTTATAAAACTAACAGGAATCTTAGTAAACATATATTTGACAGAAGAAATACTTATAAGAAAGTGTTTCTTTGTTTGTAATGAGAATTGCTAACGAACACAAATATTCTACCACTCTAAGAACATGAGAGAATATTGCGATTCAAAAAAAGAAATCTTATAAAATCAATAAAGATTAGAAAATTTTTCAAAACGAAAATGACGTAAACCTCAAAAATTTACCACAGTCAGTTATTAATGAGTCCGTAAAACAATGATGTTTGCCTTCAGCAATGGCCATTTGACAGCATATAATTAAATTTCATTCAGATGCATTATCCAATAGGCCTATTTTGAGCGAAATGAAGTGACTTTTGCAACCGTTGGTTCTAGAATTTGAAAGCATCGCGAGTATGATAAAGTATAATCCAAAGATTAATATGAAAGCTTTTTGAAATTCTCAAAGAATAATAAATTCACAGTGAAATCTATCTTAAAAAATAGAGTCAAGATATATAAAAAGAACACATGACAACATCTCGAAGAAAACAGCTGAAAAATTTGAGAAATAACATTGCAGAAGGAACACTACATGTTTCCATAGTTTTACTAATCATCATGTGCTTTGAGATGTATTTTGAATCAACACATTAATATAAAAGATCCTAGGATCAAAGAGCCAAAACTCAAGACAAGGTTAGGAAGACGAAAATATACCAAAGTAAATATTCTGAATTCACTTCAATTTTTGTAGGGGAATGTGTAAAGGGAAAAACTCTAGGTGTATAGTGAGAGATGAAGCGGGGAAAAGAGGAAAATAAAGAAGATTTGAGTGATTCGAAGAATCTGGAGGTGATTCAATTATTCTTTCGCCTTATTTTTGTTTTTATGTACTGTTCGATTTGCATTTTGTTTACTTGTGTGTATTGTTGTATATATATTTTTTTATAGTATTTGTAGTTTGAATCTTTATTTACTTGTGATTTTTTTGTTTGTGTTGGTTTATCTATTTTGCATGTAGGTACTTCTATATTTTTCTTGCTTGGCTCCTTTCTCGTCGTTGTTAGTATTTTTAGATTGTTTCGTCGTTGTCATTATTTCTAGTCATGTTTAGCAAGGCGTCTTATAATCATTAGCTCATTTTTCGGTTGTGTTTTTCATAATCGATTTACATTCAAATCCGGGAGTTTTTTGTAATTATAAGTTTTATTCTTTTATATATTTAAGCATATCTCGGTTGTTCTCCTTTTCTTTCCAGAATATTCCCATATTTTGGGAACTATGTATGGATTAGAACTACACTGATATTCTCTAGAAGCTCTTTGCTTTCTGATTCTAATATATTCTAATATTTTATCTTGCGTTTTCTTGCTTGTTCTTGAAGTAATATGATACTCGAGGCATCTTCTCTGATCTATAGAGATCTTCTTGCCTCATCTTCTCTCTCCTGCGTCTCCGGGTAATTAGGTACATTTGTGTGTTCTGTACCTTTTCTAGCGCCATCTTCTGCACTTTGGACACACAGCGAACTCTAGAAGCTAGGTATACATATTATGCTCTTACTAATGCCATATTCACTTTCTGGATCCAGCCTGTAATGTGCTTCCTGTACCCGGTAGTCTTTATTTTCGTACAGAGTTCGTTGTACTCAGTAGTATAAGGATAATCTCTTCTTCTCCCGATTTAAATACTTTTAAATTTAGCATAAGGTAATCTGATTTGTATTTGGCTTTGAAAGCACATATGATACCTATTTCTTCGACGGTCATACGAACTTGCATGGCCGCATTTTTTACCAAAATTTAATTAATTGGGTCAAATCGTAGGCAGACTGTAGTTAAAGCTCGTGAACTTATTATTCCTGTGATATTTGATGTGCATGTCAAGTAGAGAGTTTAAAAAAGACAACCACACTGGAGTAACCAGGCCTGAGATTCTAATTTCCCCTCGTTACTCCAGGCCTATACTGATATATGCCCAGTTCTCCACTACGAAATCGCAGAGTAATTTCAAGACGAATTGCTGATGAACCTAAACAACGTTTTGGAGACTCCACTTATACAAACTCGCCATTGAAAGACTGAATATTTTATATAAACCACCGATAATCGGAGTAAAAAAGGAGCGTTCGACTGACCTTGGAGGCTGAAGAATGGAAGTGGTGAAATATCGCAAATAAATCGCCTACAATGCCAATAAAAATAACAGAAAATATATTAGAAAAACGATGAAACATCGGAGAAATTTTAGCATATTAAATAATGCCCTGCTTCTACTAATTGCATAGAACTTTAATAATTCAAGTTTTGAATAAAAATATGTAGAAGCAACGCTAACAAAATAGTACGGTAGATAATCTCCAGCTTACCGAGCACGTACACATATACGAAATAACATATAATAACCATAAGTATAAAGTAGAACAACGGGTATCTTTACTAATCAAGGGCAAAAAAAGGTGTTATAAATAAGAATCTATATTCAAAATGTCTATAACCTCAAATCTTAGGACTTTTCATGAATCGAATCAGAAGCTAATCTGTAAACCCGCCCGTACAAAGAACTGTAAACTCCTGATTGTCCTAAATTGATGCAAAACAAAAGGAGCTTCAAATGGAATTCTTCTACACGATATTTACTATTTCTCTGTTCTCTTCTCTCCATTTACTCAACGGAGACACGGGAAGGGAGGTCGTCCTGCTCACAATTTTTTTCTGTTAAAACTAAAAACAAAGGCAAAAGGGTCCATATTTTTCAAAAGAAAGATCTCCCATAGATCGAAAGGTTTCTCTGAATAAAAAAAGGAATCTGACTGGCCATTTACTTTCTAGTCTCCATTCTCACCGAAAGATTATTTTCGTAGAATTGAGCACTTGCAGCAACACTTAGGTAATCCTATCTTGCCCCTTCACTTTTACAAATCTTATATCTAGATGGTGGTCTCCTATCTCTAAATATGTGAATGCAATTATTGCATTGAAAAAAGGCACACAACTCTTTTAGGTAATTGAATGGAGAATTCTTATTCGTGGTGAAAAAACTATTCAAATAAATTGTTAAAGGCTGAGAAAGTTACCTATTAAGAAGGAATCAAATATGTGAATTAATTATTTTCACTGGCAAATCTAGCTGAAAAAACAAAGGGAATGAGAAATGAATCATTCAATTTATTTAGAATCCGTGTTTAAAAACGCTGCTTCCTAATCATTTTTCCATAAATAATATTCTCAGAGGTAATCAAATTTTCCAAGTAGGCGATTTCAAGGTCAGCAGTGATAGGAGCGTTTGGTAAAACTTATAAGGAATTAATTAATGCCTTCACTTTTCACTTTGATATTATGTTTAGTACTCTGAAGCTGTTGAGTTATGGCAGCTTAGAAGCGTTGAGCTAGATTCGATCAATTATTTTGGCAGACTTTTCTACAGTATTTCTCTTATTAAAATGATATATATATCATTCTTTTAAGGCTTACATACTATTTAAGGTACAGATAAGTCCATTAATTAAAGTTCTAATTGGCTCCATGGAACTATCACCGGGTTATAATCATAGTCGTGAATTTTATAATTTTGGAAAAATCCCAGGACACATTAGCAAGCGAGAGAATAACCTTTATAAACACATGAATACTTCCATTCAGAGTAAATAATAGCCAACGTCAATTTATACTTTACGTACCTAGAACCTATAGTAGCTTAGGAAATGGTAGCTCAGATTTCATTTCTTATTCATTTCTACAGGTAAATCGCAGCCCTAACCAGATAACAAATTTACTGGAAACTCTTCTTCCAGTCTTCAAATGAGTTATTTCATCTTAATCTCTTTTCTCAATTTAGATCAAAATAGATTATTTCAAAAGCCACAACAGAAAATTTAGCAAATAGTGCCGTGATTATTTAGAATCTATGAATTTATTTTTTTACAAGGATTAGCAGGCAAAACAGTATGTTCTTCTACGTCAGTAATTCAAGCAGTTTTTCTCATTCTAATTTAATGAGAATATAAGCAGCTTGTACAAACCTTGTATTCGTCATATAAATGAACGCAAAATATTTATTAACTCTGGTGAGACTTTTAAATCAAAGTAATAAGGATGTTAAGAATGTAAATCGACGTTTAAATATGAATCACGTGGATTTAAGAAGTTTGCATCCTGTAAAATAAACAAGAAAGCGAAAGAATAGACTTTTTATAGTAGAGTGAATGCAATGCAAACAAGTATGAATCATAGCGGTCGGCAGAAGAAGTATGGGTCAGTGGTTTAGATATACGATGATATGATGCAATTAATACTTGATCATGAATATGTGAACCCAAGAATATTGTTCGTGTAGTTTAAAATTTGAACATGTTTATATTATATAGACCCTAAAATGAGAGATGTGAAGCTGAGAGAAAATTCTTCTGAATGATTACGAAGAGTGGTGGATGGATATTTGAATGGGAGTCCGTTGATAGCTAATGGATCATATAAGCGGAATAATGGGTGATATAATGAGAGATTGGATACTTACATCACTTGATACACATAAGCAGAATGAAAAATAATTGAACTTCATAAGTTTGTGTGCTAAAAGGCACGTTTGTTTGGTGGACTCTTTCTTTTAACAGAAAAATCAGAATGTGGTTAAAAAAGTCTTGCATTTCATATAGAGAGGAGAGATGTAGGAGAATAAGTGATTTTCTCAATGAGAAATAATATGCTTCGTGATATAGTGTTGTGAAAGCTTTAATAACTATGAATATGCGAATATAGACAACATGATTGTGCTCTGTTAGGTTCTATTTGGTACATAAATTTGATAAACTATGTTTATTTTAGTTGTTGTAAAAAAAATGGACGAAGAGGTGGTGGGATTAGAAATAGGCTAAATGCCCATTTAATACATCTGAATATAATAAAAAAACAGAGAGGGTGATAAGTTTGTGTGCTGAAATAATTTTATACATGACAAACACTTTTTTCAACACAAAAGTGCATATGAACAAAGCTTCTCAAATGTGAGATGGAGAATGTAGGAGTCTGATTTATTACTTTTGGCGGGGAAAGAATTTTCGCGGGATGTTTTGATGTGTAAGCATTAAAAGAAATGATTGTGGTAATATCCAACAACATTATTCTCCCGTCAGGTTAAATTCTTTAGTGTGTGGATGAGAAGAGGTGATGAAAGTGAAAAAGAAAGAAAAATAAAAAGACAAATGTTGAATAGGTTAGACAGGGAAAGAGCACGTAGGAATGCTTATGATTAAAAACACTGGAAGTACCCGGAAAAATGGGGAGATAGCATATGTGTGAACAACATAAGGAAGTAAAAAGGATAGTGCAAGGGTCGTAGCCGAATGCTTGATGATGGGATGAGTACGGAAAGCGTGTACATGAAAGTCAAGGAGTGTTATTGAATAAAAAGTAAACGTGCTTAACAAGGTTAAGAAGGAAGCAATTTAAGAATCAGGATCGAAAAAGGATAAGCTTCAGTGAGAAAATATAGGAGTGTCGTAGAATGACTCCCGACGATACCATATATTACACTATTCGTTGACGGAACTTCCTTAATTATCTTTAGAGTGCGTTTACTGTCTGGCGGCCGATATTATGTATCTTCAAAATGCTTAAGAAGTGGAACTGAGCTCAAGGATAATAATATTGCTATCATTAATAAAATAGAGTTTTATTAATAATAACTATAAACAAAACACAAAAACGGAAAATATTGACATAAACAGAATGGAAAGGGTCGTGGAGACTCGGGCTAATCCAAGGATTTAAGGGATTAAAAAAGGTAAAACAAATATAGAGTTAAAGAGATGGGATGGTTCGATAAACAATTTAAATCACAGGATAGAATTGACAAAAGGGATCAATACTCAAAAGGTGACGTTTCACTTACGTAACTTTTCATTAGGGTGCAGTGGAAGGTACTTGAAGGAATATTCGGTCCGCTGGCGAGTTCCAGCCGAAGGGGGGGGGATAAAAGGATCCCGACGAGGCGTCTTGGAAAGGAGAACCGTTACTCGACGAACGGCTTGAAGAACAATGGCTGTTCTACTTTGTTCTCTTCTGAACAAAGGGGGGGGGATGAGAACCGTCTCTTGTCTACGGGCTCAAGAACAATGTCTGTTCTAATGTTGTTCTCCTTGAACAACAGGGGGGGTGAGAACCGTTTCTTGGCGAAGGGCTCAAAACGAACAATGGCTGTTCTAGGTTGTTCTCTTCTGAACAAAGGAGGGGGGATGAGAACCGTTTCTTGGCGAAGGGCTCAAAACGAACAATGGCTGTTCTAATGCTGTTCTCCTTGAACAACAGGGGGGGGGGAAGCCTTGGAACTTGGCGTCGGAAAGGCTCCAACCTTTGGCACTCAAGGAATATTGTCCTCCTTCTGGATAAGTGATGGTGAATCTCGAGGTCGAGGTCCCTTGGCGCTCAAAGGGAGAGAGGGTCGTGGTGATGTTTCGCGACGAAAATCTGGATCTCCAATCTGATCTTAGTGGTAAAGTTTATATATAAATAGCCAGGACATCTCCTTGGCGTGGGGGAAAATAGAGTGAAAGCTTGGAGGGAACGCACAGCCGGGCCGGAGAAAAATGCCTTATCTGTTCATAAGCCTAACTCGATCTAACGAGGTCGGCGTATGGGGGCGAACGGGGGGACGATAACCTCCTTGTTTAAACATTGGCATCCGGTAGCTGAGATAAGATTCCAAGCCTCGAATCGAAGATGCACGTGGGCAGCATCGTGGTTTTTAATAATATGGGATAGGAGTTGAAATTAACTCGTTCTATCACAATAAGGTTCTCTGAAAGAAAGAAGAAAATATAAAAAGCTAAAAGAAATTATGTAGTTTAAATATTATGTAGCAAATGTAGATGAGGAAAGTAGCTTTACTAGTTTAATTATTTGTGTTATATAAGTTGAGCGAAGGTAAATGAGAATATTATTCAGGGTGTGAATCTATTTCAGTTTTAGAATAAGACATCGTGTATATGTAAGATGGTGTTAGTGCTGTGAGAAGTCTGAAAATCAGAATGCACCTACAAAGAAAGATATAGAGTCTGAGATGCTACACTGTGGTGGCAATAGCTTATGGAAAGGACTGGGTTTTTTGTTTTACAGCAGGTAAAAATAGGAAAGCTCTTGATCAGCATAATAATGTTGTGATAGTTATGTTGTCGAAATCTAAAGGAAAGATGAGTGGTAAAATTAGTGGAGTTAAATCAAGTGACTATTGTAGGCAAAGTGTATGAATAAGTTTGTTTGAGATTATCATTAGAAAAACTGAAGAATTGAGCAGATGTGCGCATTTTGGGTTTAGATCCGGGCATCTGGAGAGAGATCAATAATTTTGATTGAGACCAATAGTTTACACAAAACGAATAAAGGATGTAATTTGCAGTTGTGTTAAAAATATAGATAGGCGTATGATATAATTGATTGGAAACCATAAATAATAATAATGATATTACGGATTTATGTTTGGCGCTTTTCAATAACATATTGGTAAATAGTGCTCTCTCTACCATCTAAAACTGAAACTAAATTTGTTTATCAAAAGGAAGCATGAATACACTACACAACTAAGCCACCAAACATCCAATATCTAGGAGTGAATATCAAGAAAATTCAATCAACCATGCATTACAGCGCACTAAACGAAGGGCACTTAAGTTCTTATTAAGTCTCAGTGGCAAGGACAGGTAGGAGGGTGCTGCGGTGTTTGAGATTTTGTGTAAAGAACAGAAGCTTGAAAATGAGTTTGGATCGAATGGTAACTCGTTCAAATGATGAAGTAGGAGATTAGGTAGAGATACGTCCCGGCGGAGACGAATATAGGGTGTAAAACTAATGAAAATTTCAAGGGAACGAAAAGTTAATTAAATTTATCCAGCGACTAAGGAATACAGTAATTAAGGCGGAATCTAATGACAGTGTATATGATATTTACAACACTAGTGTTGTAAATGTATGAAAATTATTTCAGCTCTCGAATGATTGGATTTATTAGTCTACCTGTTGATGTTATGGAAAGGATTTATATACGAAGTATATATATATTGTAGTCAAATTTAAAGGAAACGGCAAAACATCACTTCGGTCGATACCTGGTCGTACTGGGCCCTCTAAAAAATTTATTTGTGCTGCCCGAAGATCCATTGAGATTAACCCTCGGTTAAAAGCTTCTGGAGTGGCAGCAAAGTTCGAGTCATTCTAAGAGCAGCATTAATTTAATAGCACTCGTTTATATATTATTGTAACTATGTTGCACCATATTTTTTAAGAATTGAGGTTTGTAAAAATTCAAAGTCTCGATAGGTATGAGTTTTGAGATTTCTATCTCAAGACATTGAGATAATAAGATAAAACCAACGGTGAAACAGGGTTTCTTTTCTATCAAGGTTTCAGAGAAAGTTGTAATGATGTAGGATGAGATTTGCTTTAGGGCACTGGTTCTTAACCTGGCTAGCGCGCCCCCTAGGGGGCACGAACTACCTTAGTAAATTATAGAAAAACAAAGCTATATTTATAAGGTAATACTGAGTTGGCCGAGAGTAGATTAGGTAGACTATACTTATTCTACTTAATGGTCAAATTTACCTTTGATGATTCATATTTAATAATCATCCTTTTTTAACAAAAAATAATTTCTTTTCTTTATGATACATTGATTAACATTAATTAACATTCCTATTACAGGTGTTTTTTCTGTTTTCTGGAATATTCTAGAGTGATCTGTATTTCTAGTGCGAAACAAAAAATTGCGTTGCATCCACACACACACTTGCTTCCTCGTTCATTGACTTGCTTCATCACACTTGGACGAAACTTTACAAATATATTGTGTAATTCAAAACACTGTTTGGTTTACTATAAGCATGTTTTTTCTCCTTTGTTATATTTTACCAACAAAGAGTAAGCAGCCAAATATTTGTTGGTGGATTAAGAACACACATAAGTTGTTCTGTTTTTTTTTTAGCAAGTTTTATTTCCGTTTGTATTTAATAAGGAGTTCGTGGTGCTATAATTATGTGGAGGTTTGTTAATGATACTTTAGTGTTTATAATAATGTATGATTTTACTCGCTCGTATTGTTTGCGAACTTTATAAACACGGCGATGTTTATCTTAACTTGCACTTGCCATATGCATTATTCCCCGATTTGTGTTGTGGATTGCACACCAAACACTTCACAAGTGTTCAGATTAGCCCAAGTACCTTTTTGAAAATATTAGATATTGATTCATGTCCTTTAAAAAGGTTGATGGATAAGGCATTCTTTGGAATAAAATAATACTAAAGCAAAATAAAAGGCACGGTAGTGGGGTATTTCGCCAACAACTTCAAAATTTTGTTAAGGCTTCCTTTGAAATTGCTACGTTGATTGCAAATAGTAAAAAGAGCCAAAAACCAATTTTCTTCGTTCAGCGGAACTCGTTCTGTGGAACGAAAGTGTTATAAAGCTTTTTAAAATTGCATTACCAAACGACAGATTCAAGGGAATGATTGATGAATTGAATCAATATTAAAAGATAAAATTCTAAACCAAGTAAGATCTTCTCATATTTTTTTAAATCCAATGTAACGAAACGAGTGACATCGCCCACTGTTTTCAGTTACAGATGTATGCTCGTTTCTTTTCACGTAACAATTTAAAAGAGGAAATATTGTTTGTCAGACCATTAATGATTACAGCTTTATCAATGTTTTATTAGGTGCTGTGTAAGGATATGGAATATAAAAGTTAAACCTTGTTTTTAGCCAAGAACGTATGTTGGTGATCAAATGGGACCAGGTTTGTATGGCTTTATGAACTCCGAGAAGCAGCAGCATTATTTATTGTTTTACAACTGAAAACAAACTTCCATGACACTTTTCAGCCTAAAAGTATTCAGCTATCTCGAGCCTACCTGCTTGACATCTTCGAAGAGTTTAATGTTGTCAGCCTTAAACTACAAGGGAAAAAACATCACTATCACGTACCATGCCACCATTCAAACCTTTATGGCCAGACTTGACATCTGGATTTGTCGAAATTACCATAGAAATATAGACAGGTTTAGTAAGTCAGATTCTTCTTTCATCCAGGCTAAACTTAGATCCGATGTTAAAAAACAAATAATAACTCATTTAACTGAACTTAACACATAGTTCATTGATACTTCACAGATATAGATGAGAAGTGTGAATCCTTTAAATTCATCAGAAACCCATTTCAATGTGAAGTAGCTGATGTTTCAAATTTAGTTCAACGGAAGTCTCTAGAGGTTGAATTTATTTTATCACATATTGGATTCTATGTCCAGGTCCGCCTATCTTTGTGAAATGCAATTCCCACATTCGAAGTACAGTAACAGCCTGAAAGATAAAATGGATTTACACTGTGCACTCTTTAACTTTCAACTACGCATTCAAGATATTCATCTAAGGGGCAAAGCAAGTATTAATAATTCCTAGATAATTATGAAATAAAAAAAAACAAATTTTTTGAATTTTCTTTAAATTCTGGGAGAATATGTTTGTCGTATATACAGCCGAGTACGTACGTACGTTTGATCTGTACATGAGTTAATCCGTTCGACTTTACCTTAAGATTTTTTAAATTTAATTCTTCAACCAAGGAGGATTCTTATTATTATATATCAATTGCCATTCGCAGCGTTCGAGGATCTAATTAAACAACTCTGATAAAAATATACTTTTAATTGCATAAAAATTGAAATATTAAATCTTTAAAAATACTAATTCTATAATAAGAGGATATAATCAAATATTAACACTACCAATGAGTAATATGCGATGGTTGACGCAAAAACCAATTTCGCTTGGAATGGTAACTAACAAACATGAATAAGTTTTGGATTACTATTTACCTTTAACTAAGAGGAAGTGGGGAGTTAGGTAACCTTGACGATGAGATGATTAGAGGCTAGTTGGACTGGAGCCTTCCTCGCTGACGTGAGGATGGCTGAGAAAACAACTGATTCTGCTCACTGCATGAAAGAGACGCTTGGCGAGTCTATTCTGGAAAAACAACTGATGCCTATGCCGAAGAGGTGGAGTCGTGAGGTGAGACTTCTTGACTTGAAGAAGTAAGTGAGGGGATCTTGAATGAACGGAACTTATTTCGACTCCTGTGTTACAAATTCGGGCTTCTCGATGATGAGACTTGACCAAGAGGTGAATCTCTTCTAGAATAGGAATTCACATTGGTATTCCTCAATGGTTAGGGGTATCTCTGTTTTTATTCAGAATAACTAAGATAAGGGATTTTCTCTGGACGAGAATGGTTTGAGAGTTGGTCTCGATACCACTGGTCTGCTCTTCTAAGCGACCAAAGGAACGGCCTGGGGAGGGAAAATCCAACTCGGTTTCAAATATCTTCTTGTTTCCCTGTTTGATTCAGGGACTCGTCTTCTTCTCTCAATTGCTACACGGATTCCCTTTGCATTTCTCAAGATCTAACTATATATACTTCGATTATCCCCTGGGGGACGGGAGGGGAGATGAGGGCCCACAGTTAAACCTATCTCATGAGGTATAAATTTTCACCCCTGTGACGCTTCGCCCCTTCTGGTTTACGCCCGAAGAAGGTGATATTTCGTCTATTTGGCGAAAATAGACATACACAATCGGAGGAGACAGTGAGCTTGTTCATAGATCTTTATTCTAAAGGATCTCACGCCCTTCTCTTTTTATATTAACGAACTACGAAATCTTCGGACTAAAATCTGTCTTTGCGAGCGACGCTCAAATGGTCTTTGAGGCACCGGGATGAAATGGATGGGGGGTAAATTATCGACCCATTTGAAGCGTAACAGTTGACTCTATATAAACAAACTAGCGTGTGCTTTTCTTCATGTCATTAATTCCACCACAGTGTTATTTTTGTAAAAGCGCCGTTAAGGGAAGGAGCAAGTTCTCCATGTGTTATAGTAGTAAAAAGGTTAAGTACTTATGGTATCATGTGTTGGGAAACTTAACTCTAAATATAAGGAGAGGATCTAAGCAGCACCAAACGACTTCCTTGGCCGAGTGTCTTCCCTAGCATCAACCAAAAGGTACTTGTTTATGAAACATTAAGCACGACTTTACGGCAAAGTCCTACAAAACAGGAACCCTGACAGAATTGCTGAATATCTTCAGACAAACTCGATCAGAAATACCACAAGATATAATCTTGGAAAGTAGCAATACAATGCTTTTTGAGAGTTACATGTTTATATGCGACGACATTTAACTCTCACCAGTAATTCATAATTCTTTTCACTTTTTAAAATACATTTCATTCGTTGAATTTCTACCTAAAGTTTTTGCAGTAATTAACTGGGTGTCTACTTACTTCTTGCATATCTGTATATCTATATAAGCTGTTAACCTCGTTTTAGGGGCTGATAGTGAGAAGGATGTGCAAATGGTGATCGAAGGGATTCATAAGTTGCTTTTGAGGAAAAAACTTAACGTAAGTATAAAATAGATACTTGGCAAGGTGGTGGGACTTTATGTGGGTTATGTTCTAATATATACGAGTATTAGAGTCGAATGTATAACCATTTTATTATATACACTATAAAGTTCAGAATTATGTTGTTTTTATTGCAGTTTGCTACCATAAATTCTCGAAAGGCCACGGTAGAGGCAATCAGAGTGACGTGGATTGTAAGTATAGTCTACAAAGGATTAGGCGCTGCTGAAGAATAAATTTTTATGAAAATATTGTTTTATATCAATGAGATTGCGGCAGGGAAGGAGAATGGCACTTTGAGGCTGAGAGCAGACAAAATAAATGGTCGGTTAAGAAGTTTCTATGTTGTAAAGAAGGGTGTGAGCGCAATTGTGACTCTGATTGTTTGAAATGTTATATAAGAAAATTGAAATAGATTTTCTAATGTATTGAAATATACTTTTAAAACACCATGCATACAAAAGAACAATAAAAGAAATATGGTCACTAGTTCTTGGTCAATTCATTTAAATTTACAAAATATCGGCTGTAATACAACATGTGATTACTTTGAAATCTTTGACCAACATAAATATTCATTTGAATCAGCCAGAAGATTAGAGAAGATAAAATAGATCATCAGTAAAGTTAGTCAAGTAAGGAAAGAAAAACATTATTAGATAAGTGGCTATGCATTTATAAGTTGAAAGTGTATTGTTCGAACGGATCTAAGTTTAAATGAGAAATTAATTAGCATATATTGATAAAAATATACTCTTAAAATCCTTATTTTTATATTCATCAATGCGTTATGTTAAGTTAAGATATAAGCTTAGGATTGGAAAAGAATGTGTCTGGGGTTTAACAAGAAGGGAAAAATTATATTTCCACGTAATATTCTCTTTATAAACAAAGACACTATTAAGAAGGAGGAAGCGACTCGCTAGTAAATAATACCTAAAGCAACTCATAGGTAGAAAATGTCCTTGTTTATGCTGATAATCCGCCCGGATATAATTGTGGAACGTGAATAACTTACAGAGAATGAAATGTAACACCAATTTATAGAGAAGATATAAAGGTGAATCTAGCAAACTTTCTGCCCATTTCTCTGACTTCTGTGATTAGTGTAGTCATGGTGTTTAATGTTAGTAACTTGTAACTTCCTTTTTGGGGGGAAGTGGAAGGCTGCCTTGTCTTATATAAAACGCTCCTGAAGAGGGCTGAAGAACTCTAAGAGACTTCTCTAGAGGATTACGGAACATTATTATTACCCTTACCTAACCACATTGACTAGAACCTTATTGTTCATTATCACAATCTCTCTCTCTCTCTCTCTATATATATATATATATATATATATATATATATATATATATATATGTATATATGAACTTGAAATGAATTACTTTGGTAGAATTTCTAAATTTGCTGAAGGAAAGAAACTAAGTACAAGCGGAAAATATCCGGGGTGATTAGTCCTATATTAATTTGAAAATAATTCAACGAATTTATGATTTTTATTGAAACATCTGAGGAAAATTTTTTAGTAGAAATGGTCTAGAGTCGAATTTTGTTTTATAACGGTTTGATTCCTGATTAATTTTGTCACAGTTATAACTTACTTTAAATAATTTTACATATATCGCAAAGACATTATATATAATATGTGTAATATCAATATCTAAAATTCAAAGATTTGTGAAAATAGTTATTGTGGTGTATACTACAGTAGGCCAGGCCTATTTCATCCTGGAAACGTACTATTTAAAAATATATATCAAAAGACCGTCAATCACAATGGAAAATTTTATTTTTTCTTATTCTCGTCTCAATATTTTTCCTTGGCTTAAAAGTGTCATCCCTGGCTTACCATTGTTCTGCCTCTTATTAAATAATTAAAATCTCCTGTCATTTAAACCAAGCTACATACCACGCATTTCCTTACTTTTAAAAATGCCTCTCAATCACTCAGGCTCACGGATTTTGAGGAAATATTTCAGTCTATCTTGTCTTTTCGCGCCAATTACTGCTTTTTTGCTATATATATGTAGCTATATCTTAATAGAAATTTGCTTTTTAAAATTTATTACGCTCTGATAGACTCTTTTACGTAATGTTATCGTATTTTTATTCAGAAATCCTGCAAACCTCTTATCGCGCTTTAATTAAATACTTTTCCAAACAGTTTATTTCCTTCTATTTGGAAGAGAATATAATGACCTTAATTCTGTTATGTTCGTTCCACAATTAAATGGAAACTTAGATTGAAGGGAGAAAGGAACTAAAATAGATCTCTTTTCCAAGGAATTTCAAGTATTTTTCTGAGATATCAGGAAAATAATTTAATTAATTCAAGAAGGAAATTTGTGAAAATCACAATAGGGACATAAAATGAAGGGACGGTGGGAGAAACAGAGGAAAAAGTAATGTCAATACTAAGTAAGATAAGCACATACTAAAAATAGGATGATTGAAACACATTAAAATAAATCGTGTTGTTATTTTGTTATTTAAATCAGATAGTAAAGAAATAATTCTTTTCATTTTCTCAAGAAATCTGAAAAAACTTTCACCTGAAAATTTAAATTTATGTATATCGAATTTTCTTGCAACCAATACGCATAAAATCTAAATAATAGATAAAGTATTAGGAAATTCAATTAGTTTCTTCCTTAGTTAAAGTAGAAGGAGTCATCATATTCAAATATACCGTTTGTACTGTAGCAAAATCACTTGAGCCTCTTTCTATTTATTTTTTAGTCAACCGATAGATCCTAAGTTTACATTCTCTATTTCCTCTAATTCTTCTTCTCTTTATTGCCCTGCGCTTTCTTTGAGATGTTGGAAAATCAAAAAGAAATTGAGACCTACATCTAACCTCTAAATTTTCTTTGATCTTCCTTTGCGTTTATGCCCTTATTTATATTGAAAAATATATATTAAAATATATAAGTGTTTATATATATAGATTACCGAGCAAAAAGGGAACGTTATACCTATATTAAATTACTATCAGAGATACCCATCGTTGCGCGGGTAAAGTATGCGTTCGTAAATAAACTAAGGCGGATCTGATCTTTTTATTTTTTTTATTCCTGATCCAAAATATTCTTCTTCTATGAAATAAACTTTAATCTTGTTCAGCAACGCTACGGAACTGCTTAATACACAATATTCTTATTTTTTTCTTCTTAAGTAAATAGAAAAAGATTACCTTTGCTACTAACTCTATAGCACTCAACATAGAGTTGACCTTAAGAAAAACAGTGCTCTTCTAATTGTGACTTATAACACAGATTGGAAATGTGATTTACTAAATTTAAATGGAAATTCTGATTTTGATGGATTTAGTGATATTCTCTGAATAAAAACATCCTTTTCTTTATATAGCCATTAATAATAGTCACCCCTATGACATGGGACATCAAATTATTTACCACCGGAGGAGTGAACTTAAAGAGATTTGTTAGATCGAAATTGCGCAAAAACATTATTTAGATTTACTGACTTCAGTTCAAGTTGGTAAGGAATTATGTCAGGAAGCTCTAGAAAGTTTATGAACTGTGTGAAATAATTGGCTATTTGAGTATAACGCGAAACTGTATCAACTGACTTGTAAGTTTGTGGACTTCTCGAAAGGAAAAACAGTAGATGTTTATTGATTTAGCAGACAGTGTTTTTCTACGAACTTAATATAGCTCATCCACAGAGCCAGTTTTAGTTTCACTGAAGATTGATTAATGCATTTGCCTCGAGATTATTAATAGTATTAATAACTATGCTGATAGGATATATTCCTATTCCCCCATAAGCATCAGAAGGTACTTTGCCATTTCTCAGTGCTAGAATGTTTTTGGTAAATCGCACGAGACAGTGTTTTGATATTTCTAGACAAAGAAGATGATTTTAGGCAAGCCCGGACCTCATCTGTCCTAGTTAACTTATGGATCACTGGAAGCGTCTGCTTGAAATCAGCTTAGTTCAAACGAGTGACACCTCCCATAGGAGGCTCACAATCCCTGATACTTCGCAGTGTCCGGCCGAGTGTCTCTAAGTCTCACTTATGAGCCACTTAATCAGGTACCCGGCGTTGCATGGGTAAAAAATAAGATCATAATCATGATATAGATTGAAATTCTTATATTTATTAAATATTCTTTAACCAATGCTACATGATAACACTTTGTGGTAGACAATATTCTTCGTCTTTCTTTCTGATGCATGGACAAACAGGCTGCTTTTGCTTCCTTCATGTGAATAATAATGAAAGGTAAAACTAACCTGTCTCTTGGATTAAATAGAAGGGGCAAGTTTGGAAAAGTGCCGGTAGCTGTATCTTGGAGGCACTTAGAGACTCAGGGCCACTTCCTTTAATTTCCTCGGAAAACTTTACATAGGAATACCCTCTAATTTCAATGTATATTGACTCACCTTTCTTCCTATAAATGGACAGTCATACACATACACACACCCACAAAGAAACAGAAATCATTATTATTATATATATTTTCAGAAATAATATGAGTGGGTAAATTAAATTAAATTTAGTAAATAAAGGCAGACAGTTAACATATTTAATAAAGATTTCATATGATACAATCATATATTCCAGAAATTATATTAACTCGACTAAAAAATAATATACACGAGCATAATATGATAACTATTTTTTCTCAGTCGCTAAGAACTGTAAAACCGTTAATTTGGTCGTAACTCACTGTGCAGAGATACGACCACACGTTTAAAGGAATTCTGAGCTCCGTTGGACAATTGGTCGCTTGCAGAATTCAGGGACGAATCTTTCAGCAATTACGACAGAAGGAGAAAGCTCGAAGAGTGTGATTCCGTGTCTTCCTAAGTTATACAATGAAAACAAAACCTATATATCTACTGAAAAATTAATGTTGACGGCACATAACGACCGTCAGAGCAAGTAGAACTACTAGGCACTTCTCAACGAAGGATCCCTTTGAAACTGCTACAGAAATTTCTCGAAAAATAAAGACCAATCATGTCAAAGAATTGAGTAGTTTTACAGTGTGCCATCCCCTGAATGCATCTATTTTCAAAGCTCTTTCTCGAGTAAAAAAATCAATCATCAGTAAGAAGAACAAGAAGAAGAGGATAGAATGTACTAAATCTCATGTAGTTTAGAGAGATGAAGTTTGGCAGAGAATTAACTTCAGCAACAAAAGGAAATTTAATTTAGTTGGATCTGATGGCAGACGCTTTGATAGTTGCACTTCAGGTGACTGACTTAATCCTTATTTTGTTAAAAAGACTGCCAAGCTTTGAATAGGAGGTAATGGTATGGAGGAGGTTCTGAAGGATTTACTCCGATAGTGTTAATAATGGGAATGGTGAATGCGAATGTGCACAAAAACCTTGTAAAACAACATGTTATACCTACAATCCAAGCAACCCTACACCAAAAGAACTATTTCTGAAGGATAACGAGGCGTGCCATTCGGCAAAGCGAGTAAAAAGCTATCTAGAACAAGATGATAACGAGGGAACGACGTAGCATGCTCAGAACTTTGACCTAAACTAAATTGAGAACAACTGGAAGATCAGGGAAGACAAATTTCGAGACCAGCAGCATTCAACTCTCTCGGATTGATGAACGAAAACTGAGCAAAATGGAACAAAGTAACACCAAAATTTTGCCAGACACTGATTAGTTCCTGGAGTCGTCATGGGACCGAAGTAATAGAAAATAAAAGACCTCAACACCTCATATTATATTATAAAATTTCATCGTTGTCACTCTTGTTTTGTTTCTAGTGTATTTGCTTGTTAAGGAATTCTTTGTCTGATCATTCTCTTCTTCTGCATGTTTCAATATTTTATTATGGTAGTTTATTACGTATAATTTCTCAAAAATACAATTATATCATATGAAATCTTAATTAAATTTATTAAATGCATGCCTATATGTATCATGGACACTTCATTTAGCTAATCAACATTTTTCAAATATTTTAATATGGCAAATCGTTGTCTTATTTTGCTCGAATTCATATATTTATATATAACTTAGGTATGTACATATGGTTTGTATAACTTCTTTTGGTTCCTATTAAATTCTTTAAATACTTTGAACAACAGATCAAAGGCCATTTTGAAAGTTGGTTAGTATAGTAATGGCCAGCCAAATACAACCTACCATTCTTGCTCATATTAGTTACCGCTAACAATTTTGAGACATATTAGCACTGGAATATGGGTAAACATAAGTAACTTTTTAATAATACCCATAATTTTTCTGTCACTATTTATTTTATTATATTTATTGCAATATTACTTTTATTTTTAAACATAGAATAATTCGTAATACCACTTTAAAATCAATATATTCGAAGCAAAATTTCCCAGAATAATCTAAGTATTAAGCAACTAATATAAGAACATAAGAACATAAGAAAAGAAGGAGACTGCAAAAGACCCTTCATGGCCTACACTTGGCAGCTCCTGTTTCAGTCAACACACAAAAGATTTCTTACCACAGAAAAGTCATCAACATATTCACCCTTAAGGAGTTCGTTAGATCTAATCTACAATATACATAAAATGCATCCAGAGGATTATGTCCATTCATGCAACCCCAAAATATAATCTCCCCACTCCTTAGAAAAATTCATACATATGTACATAAAAAAAAAAAAAAAGTCAGTCCCATCTAGCAGCTTCAACCATATATTTGTCTAATCTATTCTTAAAACTAACCAGAGAGGAGGCTTCTATCACATGTCTAGTGAGCCTATTCCATTTATCTACCACACGATTTGTGAACCAATTCCTCCCAATCTCCTTCCTAAACCTATACTTACAAGCTTAAACCCATTGCTACGTGTCCTGTCATGTTCACTAAGTATAACAACCTTACCCAAATCCCCTTTATTATATCCTTTTACCCATTTGAAGACTTCAATCAATTCCCCTCTGACTCTTCTCCTTTCCAATGAATGTAGATTTAGTTTTCTGAGCCTTTCACCATAAGGTAAGTTCCTTAGCCCACCAATTATCTTTGTCATCCTTCTCTGCACAGACTCAAGCAAGTCAATATCCTTCCTATAATATGGTGACCAAAATTGTACTGCATAGTCTAGATGAGGCCTAACTAGCGCCAGATACAGTTTTAGAATGACTTCAGCACTCTTATTCTTACACTCCTCCTAATGAATCCCAATATCCTATTAGCTTTATTCTTAGCATTTAGGCATTGCTTTCTAGGACGAAGGTCTGAACTTACCAAAATACCCAAGTCCCTCTCACAATCGGTCCTCGCTAAAATTCTTCCATTTAATTTAATACTCTTCAATGGATTATTTCTACCTATACTAAGTACACTACATTTGTCTATGTTAAACTTCATTTGCCATTTCTCGGCTCAATTGGACAGAATGGTCAATTCCTTCTGCATTACAACAGCACCAGAATCAGCCCTAATGGCCCTACCTAGCTTAGTATCATCAGCAAATTTACTCAGGTCACTACTTATACCTATGTCAAGATCATTAATATAAATTAAGAATAGCAAGGGACCCAAAACAGATCCTTGCGGAACTCCACTGCTAACACACACCCACTCAGATTTAACTCCATCTATACTAACTCTTTGCTGTCTGTCACCAAGCCATGACTGAATCCACCTAAATATACTGCCATTGATTCTGTGTGCTTTAACTTTGCTCAGAAGCCGTAAGCGTGGCACTCGATCAAAAGCCTTACTAAAGTCCAAGTATAAAATATCATAGTTTTCATCATTATCTGCTGCTTCATACACCTTACTATAAAAAGAGAGCAAATTAGTCATACAGGATTTACCCTTACTAAAGCCATGCTGTGATTCTTTTATCAACTTATGCTTATCCAAGTGATCTCTAATATTCCTTGCTATAATAGATTCCATCATTTTCCCTACCACTGATGTCAAACTTACTGGTCTGTAATTAGACATATTTGTTTTATCCCCTTTCTTAAATATAGGTATCACATTGGCTTTCTTCCATGCCACTGGCACAATGCCACTCTCCAATGATTTTCTAAAGATGCATGCTAGGGGCTCACTTACCACATCCTTACATTCTTTCAAAATTCTAGGAAAGAGCTCATCAGGACCGGGTGCTTAACTACTCTTAATTTTATCAATTTTCTTTGTCACTATCTCCTTTGTAATCAAGATATCCTTTAATTTCTCTCTAACATTACCCCGAAAGATCATTGACACCTCGGGTATATTTAGAGTATCCTCCTGTGTAAATACTGAGAGAAAAAAGTCATTTAGCATTCCAGCCATTGAGTCCCTATCACTCACTAATTCTCCATTGGAATCTATAAGTGGGCCTATTTTATCTCTAACCTTAGTTTTGTATAATTGATAAAAACTTTTAGGATCTTCCTTTGCCCTATTTGCCACTTTAATTTTATAATTTCTCCTTGCTACTCTAACTAACTTTTTAAAATCTTTTGCTAGTTCATTATATCTCTGCCTTAAGTGATCCTCTCCATTTTTTATTTTCCTATAAATGCCCTTTTTAATGCCAATATAATGCTTAATTTTATCTGTCATCCATTTTGGTCATTATTTTTAGTCCTAATCTCCTTATATGGAATGTTAATCATCTGACCTGTAATTAATTGCTCAATTATTCTTTCATACTCCTCTTCAATTGTAATCTCTTCCTCCTGTTGATTATTGCCTCCACTAACTGGTATCATTGAATCTATTCCTGAATTGATTTCATTGCCTGGTTTCTGTACAACTGCCTCCAGGTAAGTCCTTAGCCCCTTATAATTTGCTCTTCTAAAGTCAGGAATTTTAACATTGTTCATGCTACTATCAATACCATTCCATTTCATCTTGAATCTAATTTCACAATGGTCACTATTACCCAAATTTCTTCCAATCTCAGTATCCTTAATAACTTCATCCCTATTTGTCAGAACTAAATCCAGTATATTATTACCTCTAATGGGTTCGTTAATAATCTGCCTCAGAAAATTATCTTGGACAACATTCAAAAATTCCTCAGCCTCCTGATCACCCACAAGAGCTTCCCAGTCTATATTTCTGTAATTAAAATCGCCCATTATACAAACATGCTTACTTCTACATGCCCGTTCAATCTCTTGCCACAGAAGATTTGAAGCTTCCTTACTAAGATTTGGTGGTCTGTATAATAATCCTATTACAAGCTTGTTTTTACCTTCCTTTACATTTAGCCATAATGACTGTGTTATCATCTAATTTAATTGTTGTACTGTTTACACAACACTGGAGATTATCTTTAATATAAATAATAACCCCTCCTCCTCTCTTCCTATTCCTATCTGTATGGAACATGTTAAAGCCCTCAATCTCAACCTCAGGTTTAAAGTGTTTACCTGCCAAATCAAGTTATGACTCTGTTATTACAATTATATCAAAATTCTCTTCACTCGCTAACGCTCGTAAGAGATCTATCTTATTCCTTATACTCCGACCATTTGTGTAGTATATTTTTAAGTTTTTTTTATTATTCCCATCTTCATTGCATTGTGCTTTTTTAAGCACAATAACACATTAAAATTAGACCAACTGAATGTATATATAATATATATCTATATATATAATAAAACAAAATTCATCCCAATTATTCATTATTTATTCATAAAATTTGGAATAAATTTGTCATTGGCGTATTGAACGTGTGGCCTTAATTAAATTGGAAAATGTTAAAATGTTCGTTCTGAGCCACTAGAGGAAATAGTTACCCTCGGCTGCAATATTATCGAGGTAATAGTACGATAGTCAATCCGCTGTCTATTTATTTCCAAGTTTAAATCCAAATACAGAGAGGATATTTCCGGATTAATTGTTCAGAATGGAGCTTTAAATAAAGGACGAGGCTAAAAATAAAAAGAATTTGGTATCTGTTTTACTTTCGATTTGTATTCATTTAATTAAGACGTCTTTTATATTTCAGGGAAGACCTATCGTTCAACTTGCTATCCAAATCACGGTTAGCAAAACCATGTGATGGATGCCATAAAGGTGACATGGCACACTACACCATCGGCATAGATGGGCGTTATCGCGATAAGGATATCAGGTTATCGGTTATCCGATATTTTTTCCCCGCGTTATCGATTCATCGGTATCGTCGATACTTTTGGTTCCAAACTAGCGATAATTGATAATTTTAGTTTGGGGGTTCCAGTTTAGCACAAGAGCAAGCCGCGCGTGCATTGCAGGCAAAAATAGGTAGGTCCGAGCTGGGAGGAGGATCCTCAAAACCTATGAGGAGATGAAGGAGAGCCTCCCCAGTTAAGAAACTAAGAAACAGTTTTCAAATATTCTTATTATTGTATTATAAAATAACGGTAAATATAGTCAATAATCAATATTGTATTATACTTTTAGATGTATCGATTTATCGGTTATCACTGTATCGGGTGATAAATTTATCGTCAGTTATCAATTATCGGCTATTGCCGATAATGTTACCTTTATCGAATTATCGGTTATCGTGATACATTTTTCCGTTATCCCGCCCACCTATGACCATCGGCCACTTCGTACATCCTATGGTGCTTAAATTCGCTTTAATAAAAGTGGTGTCTTCGCACAGTTTTGCCGTAGACCGAAACATATTAGGCAAGTGGGAAGTAGACAAAGTTTCAAAAAGGGTTGTTGACGTGTAAAAGGATACTAAACAACTTTTCCGTCTGACTTATAATTTTCTGCTTTAATGACAACTTGTTGGCATATTGAGATTAAGATCTTCACGCATTGGACATACAGTTCATATTAAACGCGCATAACGTGAAATTGCTTTGTTATTTAAAAAGGTCCTTGAATTGAAGAGGACTATAAAAAATGCAGGAGAGATATAAGATCTAAATATGTGATAACTAAAGAAAGAGTCATATGTTTTATAGGAATAAATAACTTAGTCATGAGTGGTATTTGTACCTTAATTTTAACGCTTACAACAACTTTTCCAAAATTATTTCTTTCTTTTCCAAAAAAGGTCTTGTCGAATCAAAATTAGAAAGTCAATTTTTATTAAAACACGTATTTTAAAATTATAGGAGTGAATTAGAAAAGTCTCCCTTAGCTAATCAGTATATTTATCTGGCGCGTTTCGATACCCTCGTATCATCTTCAGATAGAAAGTAAAAATCAAAATAAAAGAGTAGAACATTGGTATATATAAATATATATATATTTATATATATATATATATATATATATATATATATATATATATATATATATATATATATATATATATCTATTGTGAGAGTATGGAACGTACATACTCGCATGCCGCCAGACAATCATGGGAACGAAAGAAATTTGTCGTTTGAGTTGACCTTCGTCTCTTCTCTCTCGCCCCCCCACCCTTCCCCATCAGGCCTCAGGAAGTCTGACGAAAGAAGGCCTATCGCACAGAGAAGCCTACATTCTATTTGCCTTCTTTATGATACCATGAAGATTGTCCAGAAGGCACTGCGATTAGCGAATTGGCGTAAATGGAATATCTCTCTCTCGATTTCACACAGTCCGCGGTATAAATAACAACGTCGTTCATCCCTCTACAGCAGTGTCCCAAACCTACTCGCGTAACACTCACGTTGAACGAGAGTCGTTACGTAACGTATCGACTGCCAACGCGCCGCTGAGATAACTTGGTCACTGTCTCAAAGTGTTCCTGAGGCAAATCCCGCCCCGCAGAGTCGGTGACTAAAAGAATACGCTCTGTTGCTCAACGTAACTTGAGAAAGAAAAAGGAACATCCAAATAGTTACGGGAAGTTACTATTTGTTAGTATCACATCCAGTTAGGAGTAAACTAACCGGAACTGAAGTCAGCAGCCCCGAAACCGTCATCTTATCGCCCCTCTCCCCGAGAACTCATGTTAACGCCACCCGAACCACCCCGTCTGAACCTGAGTGGTCGTTTCTCCAATCCATCACAATTAATGGTAATCTGTAAACCCAGTGTCCCTCTATTCTTAAATTACCTATTTAATTAACAGTGATTGATACTCCCATTGAGTCATTATAAATCTAGACGCTTAACGTCAGTGTTTAATATTTAATCCTTATTTACCTAAATGCCCGTTTAACTTTTGCTACTAATTATTATTTCTGTGTAAAGTAAAGTTTATTTTTGTACGTGTGTTTATTTGTGGCTCCTCCTTTTTGACGTACCCTTTGCAAGACTTTAATTAAGAATCACTTCGGCTAAGTTATTCAACCTGTATTATGCACTCTTAGAATTTAACAATCACAAACCTTTCCCCAGTAACAAGTAGGACTTTTATATTGTGAATCTTGGCCGTGGCAAAACTTGCCTCTAACCAGCTTTGCACGTTCAGTACGAATTAAAGCCCTTATTACCATTCTCTTACTCCCCACGAACTCCCATAAACTTCTCTCCTAATGGAAAGGCCCCTACCCCCGTTCAGAAAACCCACGGATCGGTCGATTACGTTATACAGACACCCGCAAGTGATAAGTTATATCACATAAACATGCTAAAAAAGTATCATAGACGGGCCTGTATAAACAATATAGTCGCCTTCGATGAAGAAAGGGTAATTGACGCTGTCCACCCAAACAACCCCCTAAATATTGTTAATTTGATTTGCGTAGAGTCAAGCGAAGATTGTGCCCTCCCCGTCCTCCAGTCCAAGCTGCCTCCCATAAAAGAACCTTTCCCCGAGTTGGATGTAAACTCCGACCTCACCCCTGCCCAAAGGAACCAAATGATGGCGCATTTGGAAGAATTTAGTGACGTCATTTTCGAGTCTCTAGGATGCTCGACTCAGTTCAAACATGATAATGCCCTTGTTACGCTCGAACCTGTGCGATGTAAGCCCTATCCCGTACCGATGCACCTGAGAGACGCTTTCAATGAAGAAGTCGACATTCTTTTGCAATTAGGGATTATCAAGCCATCTACGTCCGACTACTGTTCTCCAATAGTCATGGTCCGCAAGCCAGACCAATCCTTTAGGATGTCCGTCGATTTTCGGAAGCTAAGCACCACCACCGTGTTCAACGCCGAGCCTCTCCCCCTCGTCGTAGAATTTCCCCCTTTTTGTTCTATTCTAAGAGTGCTAAAAGTGTCTAATTTATATTGATATCTGAATATCTTAACGAACAGAGCCGTTCCCAAACACGTAAGGATATCGAGAGAAACTCAAAATAATCCCAAAATAAACTTATATTTTAACTTTAACCATTGAATACACAACATCTAAACATTAATTACAGCAATACTCTGAATATTATCCTAAACAAGAATTAATTAAATTAGTTTACCCACAAAAATTGGTTAATTTCTCTACACACAACAATAATATAAGAATTAGGCTTACGGACTCATGTGGAGTTTAAAGGCCTCAGAAATGTTATTGACTCACGACGCGTGCCGTCTGTCCAGATGTAGATGGGCGAAATTACACGGTCGTTTTGGTGAGGGTAGCAGCTGGGGGATCCACACGTTCTTCCGGGGAGGGGGGGAGGTTCTTCAGGACGAGAACAATTTCGGTGCTTTATGCAACACCTAGGCAGTCATGGTCTCTCTGGCGAGGGTGAGTCGAACTTGGTTCTTAAATCAAGTTAACTTGGAGTGCGGTGTGACCACCGAGTAACGAGCTCGAGGGGGAGCTTTTCTCCTTCGTTACTTATTTCCTTATGGACGAGGACTGAACTCGGGGAGGGTCTTTTTCAAGGGCGAGGATCGATGAGACGGGGTTTCTCTGACGAGAATAAGTTACTTAAAGTTCGGTTTGGTAACCAAGGAGCTAGCTCGAGGATGAGCTTCTTCTTAGTTCCAGTCTTCTTCAAGGGCGAGTATACCGGAGGGGGATTTCTCTGACGATAATAAGTTGAACTTGGTTCCTTACCAAGTTAACTTAAGAGTTAGGTGTGGCCACCAAGTAACGGGCTCGAGGGGGAGCCTTTTCCTTCTTCTTTTTCTAATTCCTCAAGGACGAGGAATACCCCTGGCGTTTAAGGTGTCCCTAGGATATGAGGAGTCTCTCTGGCGAGAGTAAGTTGAACTTAACAAAGTTAACTTATCGTTTGGTTTGATAACCAGGGACTTATCTCGAGGATGAACTTCTTCTTAGCCCCTTAAGGTAGGTAGCCCTGCCTCTCTTGCAGGGTACTTTTTGGTCTTGCGAGCCAAGTACACTACCTCTCCCCTCTCGGTAGCTCGGTTTTGGATCCGAGGACTTCGTCACCTAGAGACTGACGTATACTACCACGATTTTCCTCAGAGTAAGGGGGGGAGGGGCTTGAGAACGGCCCCAGGAGAGTTCTTTTTCCAAACGGTTTTTCCCACGAAGTCAAACATCGGCTCCTCGTTAGATCGAGATTGGGAGAAACACGTCTCCAATTTCTTATTTGACGTGAAACTGGATCTCACTCAACCGGGGGAGATCTTACATTTTGACCTTTAGGGTCTTTCATGGCACCGAGTTGTGCCACGCTGCGGTTACTCTTTTGACTCTCCGATGCCTGGGCCGGATTTCTTTGCAGGAACCGCCTTGGAACTGCCCCGCGAGTGAACGGGGGGGGGGGGGGGACTATTCCCCTACACCCCTGATTGACCAAAATTTACATCACTTGAAGACACCGCTTACATCACTGAGATAGACCTATGTGCGGCCTATTATCAGACCCTCCTAAAGGCATCAGCGAGGAAACTAACAGCCTTTCCTACAGACAAAGGTTTAATGGAATTCACTCGTCTTCCTTTTGTCCTAGTCTCTGCCTGCAGTAGCTACAACCGCATGATGCGCCGTGTAATAGACGGTTTAATAAACGTTTCTTTGTATTTTGATAACATGTATATGGCTACACGTTCATGGAACGACCGTATCTTGTCCCTCCGCTTGCTTTTAGAACGCTTAAAGCATCATGGCTTAACGATTAAACCCTCAAAATGCCATTTTTTTTATAAATCCATAGAATACCTTGGATTTAAAATAGGCGAAAGTCATCTGGCCCCACAGAAAGAAAAGGTAAAGGCTATTGTAAATATGTCCCTACCGCACACCAAGAAGCAATTACGGTCTTTCCTCGGTGCCGCTTCGTTTTACCGCCGCTTCGTACCCCAATTCGCTTCTGTAGCAGCTCCTCTAAACCATCTGCTAAAAAAGAAACTCTCGGACCTCCTCTAGTGGAACCCCGACGCCGAAGCGCACTTTGAAGAGCTCAAAGAGAAGCTAGTCTTCGCCCCGATTTTAAAACTGCCGAACCCTCAGAAAAAATTTGGCTTAAGGATAGATGCCTCCCAACTGCGTATTGTTTGCGTATTACTCTAATACGACGAGGACCAAGAACACGCTCCTATAAGCTATGCGAGTTGCTGACTGAAGGCTCGCGAAATGGCGTACGCTACGGTAGAACTGAAAGCTCTAGCGATTATTTTTGGTATAAGGAAATTTAGAATGCATCTGGTAGGTCGTCCATTCCTCATAGAGACTGATCATAGAACGTTAGCCTACTTAAAAACTTATAAAAACCGAAATAACAGGCTAATGCGCTGGTCATTATTGCTAGCGGAGTACCGTTATGAAATCAGGTATCTAAAAGGGTCTGACAATGTACTCGCAGATAGCCTTTCGAGAAACCCAATTTCAGATAGCGATTAATAGTCAATTATTTATTTATTTGTATGTATCTGTTTGTATAAATAAATATTTCTTGCCTGTACTCTGTATGTGTTTTTTTTTGTTTTGTATATGTAAATTAGAGAAACTGACGCAACAGTGGTATTTTGTAGCCATTAGATCCTAAGGTAAATTCCTAACGGTTTTGATCAAATTACCGACTCAATTGTTCAAGTAGAGGAGGATAATTACAAATTCCCCCAGTGAAGTTAATTCTCACCCCCCCCCCACACCTCTTCCCCAAAAGGCGTCAGGAAGTCTAACAAAAGAAGGCCTATCTCACAGAGAAGCCTAAATTCTATTTGCCTTCGTTATGATACCATGAAGATTGTCCAGAAGGCGCTGCGATTAGCGAATTGGCGTAAATGGAATCTCTCTCTCTCGATTTCACACAGTCCGCGGTATAAATAACAACGTCGTTCATCCCTCTACAGCAGTGTCCCAAACCTACTCGCGTAACACTCACGTTGAACGAGAGTCGTTGCCGTAACGTATCGACTGACAACGCGCCGCTGAGTTAACTTGGTCGCTGTCTCAAAGTGTTCCTGGGGCAAAGGGGAGATGTTTTATTTAAATATATAAATATATAATTGATTTCATGATTTGTTTAAAATGTATTTTTTTCTCTTTCCAGGATCCATATTCTGTAAAGATTATAGATAGTTTTAATAAATAATATTAAAACAAAGAGCCTTTCTGTTAATTAATATAAATTATTATTACTTCTTTCTGTAAATATTGGCTGGGATCGAAAAGTTTGCAGTAACTTAAATGAATCTATTGTAAGTCGCATTAGGGACGGAGAGGGTTATAAATAGCCTTAATACCGCGACCAGATCGCTTTATATTATATCTTGCTCGGAGGCGCTAGCCTTTTTGGACGTACGACACAATTGTGCCCACAGAAGTGGCAGCCGGCAGGTCTTGGCCCTGGGGGACCTAAATATAAACTCATGGTAGCACGTAAGAATAAGGCCTGTTTTTTAACTTCTGTTGTGTTTGTTAGGCCTCTTTTGTATGATTGCTTGTTTGTAATTGTTTGCTCATTAATCTCTTTTTTTGTTTAGTAAATATTTTTTGTTTTTGTACTATATATATATATATATATATATATATATATACTGTATATACCCGAGATCTCAAATATATTTACTCCATATTTCTCTAAATAAAGGACTGTATATCTAATCAGTTTCATTTCTACCTCGATTTCTCACTTCAGACGTAGTGTTAGAAGCGGGTTGGAAAGATTGGGGTTAGAGCGGAGGTTTTGTGCCCGCCACATCAAGTTCGAGAAGTTGTAGGCTTAGGAACGAAGGTTTAAATCGCTCTAAAGAGATGATAGATCTTTCATAGTCGAACATTAATTATCCTTCGTCGTTCGCCTCCTAATTCTAGCGCTTGGCAATATTCCGTTCGAATTAAATTGAATGTTAAGATTGGGTTGTTTCTTTTTTGTATATGAATGGCTTCTAGAAAAAGTAGTTGTCAACGATCTGCTCAAGGTGAATAATTTTGGTGTTTTCTTCTAACACTTTCTGTTGAGAATATTTAAAGGGATTTGAGGTGTGTGTTTTTCTTCTAAATAGTTTAGATTCAGTCATTTCAATATATAAGTGGGGAAGGAGGAGACAGTCTCATAGGTTGCATTTATACTCATATATCAGATGTTTCTTTTGTTTAGGATTGGGTATGGTCTTCTGATTGTTTTTCATGATGAGGATGGCGGATATATATATATATATATATATATATATATATATATATATATATATATATATATATATGTGTGTGTGTGTGTGTGTACGTGTGATTGTTTTGTTGAAGACCAGGTCGTATTTTGATCTAACTAATTTAATTTTAAAACATTCTAACTGGAGAATGCAGCTTTTGGTATCTGCTTGGAAATTTTAAAATCAGCTAAAGGAGATCCATTTTATTTGGTCCCATTTAAAACTAATTCAATTATAGCCGTGAGCTTTCGCTTTTATTCAGACAGATCCATAAGGAAGTTTTCGTTGTCGTTGGTGCCGCATGGAATTAAAGTTCTTTATTCGTGTTGTTTCCTTTAGCGGCAAGGTAATTATTTGGGGCTCGTAAGTAACAAAAAATAAAGTTCGCTTTCGTTCTTTAATGATTTTAATGATCAAAAACATCCAAGGACTCAATTATTTAACACAATACGTTCAGAAAAGCAGGAATAGAGGCAACAGGGCAAGCGCGCTCATCTGAAGAATCCAAAGCAGAAAAGAAAAAAAAGAAGATGAAAAAGAAGACAGCGCTAGTTTAGACAGCGATTAAGTCCAATGCACGCCCACCAGGGCAACTAAGATTAAATCAAAAAGTCCTAGTCCCCTATCAAATGGCGAGAAACCTGGACGCTCAAGAAATGTCCAACAGGCGAAGAAAAAGAAGAAAACAAGGAGAAACACTTGCAGATAACACAGCATGATGCAAAGAAGGTCACTGGGGATATTGGAAATAAACCCAAATGACTGGACTATGGAAAGGAATATTTGGGGGAATATATTCGTGATTTTTGATCAAAGGATCGAACCGCGTAATAAAAAAGTGAAAATTTGCAAGTAAGACGTGTTGATCACGAACAACTCTCAAGATCGATACGTTTGTGCGGCTATTCCAATCAAAAGATGTGTTAAAAAACAAGCAAATAAGAAAAGTTAAAGAATCTTATATCTCGATGGAGATCGAATTATACAAGAAAATACAGCCTTGGCCAAATTATGCTGCAGCTATCTAAAGGTGAAGAATATGATTGAAATTCATTTATTTCATACTTGACATAATACAAGTAAACATTTTTGCGTATATTTTATCAATATAATAAATATTTGATGTTTCCGCCTTTTGTTTTTATAACCCCTTAAATGCGTTTTTGCATAGTTGAGACTACGTTGTCTCAGGTAGTAGGCTCAATTTTCTGCGACTCTTCATGAATTTTGGCTGTTAATTAACTTTTTGACGAACATTTGTGTACTCTCACTCTTGTGGCCAATTCTGACCACAAATTTTCCATGGAGTTGAGGTCTGGAGATTGGGGGTGCCATTCCATCAAAGTCACCCCTTTCCTTTCAAACTTACCCTGCGAGAATTTAGATGTGTTCATGGAGCATTGTTTTGTTGGAAGATTACACCATCTGGTATCTCATCGGTAAATATTTCACCTAAAGTTGGATGACAAACCTGGTCTAACATGCTGGTGTAGGTATTGGAATTCATTCTGCCCTCACAAGTGAACAACAATTCTTGACCTGAAGTCGACATGCAGTAACAAACCATTACATTGCCACCTCCAAATTTGTCTGTTGGGGCAACACATTTTGCATCTTAAGCTTGTCCAACTCTTCGCCGAACTCAAACAGCCCCAGGGGTTCCAAAGTTCTGAGGAGAAAAACAGATTTTACTGATTACTTTGCTATCGAATATAAAAGAAAAAACAGGATAATTATTTCTTCGGATAAAGTTATTTTCCTAATTCAAAAAACTCTACTGAGGGAAGATTTGAACCAAGCACATATAGGCAGCGAGCAACCACTTTGATCTCAATTAAACCGATCCTTAGGCCACTTGTTTACGCGGAAACCTAAAAAATCTTCCGCATAGATAAGTTGTAAGGCTTGTCTTGCGGCATGCTGCATTTATTTAATCATTCTTTCGCGTTCATGAAAAATATACATTGTATATTCGCTGCGTGGTTACTTCAATATCTCCTTTGTCCCTTGAATTCCCAAATAATTACTCTCTCTTTCACAGTCACGATCGACCTTGCGAAGCGTGCCTTAAAACTTGACTATTGGGAAGATTTTTTGGTCTTCCGCGTAGCCAAGTGGTCTAAGACTTGGTTTAATTGAGATCCAAATGGTGCTCGCTGCTTCAGGGTGCTTGGTTTGAATTCCACCATAGCAATATTTTTTCGAATTAGGAAATACCTTTGTCCGAAGAAAAATTATCCTGTTTTCTGTTTCTTGCGGTATGCAAGAAACAGGCTTCTTTCTATTAATTGTAAAACCGAAATCACAACGGACGATTTTAAAATCTTGAAAACCACCCCTGATCCCATATCACTAAGGATTCTTGAATCCATGTATATTAAACACATTTCTCCATCCTTAAATTCCGATTCCTTTTTTCACCCACTACTTCTACTCTAAACAAATATATTACCAACCCCCTAACGTTCTCTTTCTTCTTACGCTTCTCGCCCTTTCTCCCCAGTTATCCTCTAACGGCTGATTGTTTAAGGTTGGTTTATCCTGATGTGTTTCCTGTGTTTTCCCAATCGTTAATTTTTAACTCGTAACATTATAATCCAGAAATTCTTAATTGCCTGTAAATTTATCCCTATCCCCCTCCTCAATTAACATTAAATACATTACATAAATTCGTCATTCTGATTATCTGTTTGGCTCCTAACTTAAATTGTTTTCCACAAATTGTTTTTCCAGTACCCAAAGATGGGTGAAAAGTTCACCCGAAACGTTGTATCAAGAAAATGAAATGAATTTCCCTTTATACGTCCTTTCGTTCATCCTTCAAATTATATATATATATATATATATATATATATATATATATATATATATATATATATATATATATATATATATATATATATATATATATTATATATATATATATATATATATATATATATATATATATATATATATATATATATATATATCAGCGCTCTACCACTAGGCTAACCGGACCGAAAGCCACCAAATCAACACATTTTTCCAAGGTTCGATCACTTTACGAGGCGACGTGATTTTTCTCATGGCTTTTCTCAGGGTCATCTCCTGAAAGATCTCTATTCTACTATTTCTGTGTAACATTTGGCATTTATATGAAAAGTGCTTCCAAAGCGGACGTGAGTCAAAGATATCTAAATACACCCACAAAGGAAATGTAAAGAACGATTCAGAGCACTTTCGTCTATATTCTTACATACCTTTTGAAGGAAAGAACAGCAGGCTGGACATCCATTGCCTTCAATTGTGGAAGGGAGGAATAAACAATGTCAGGTCCCCCCCCTCTTACCTGGCATTGTTTATTTGATAGGCTGCAACAACTACCCAAAATGTTACTATGGACAAACCGGGAAAGTACTAGATGTCCGGGTTAAGCAACATAAGCCAATGTACGTAATCACAGTGAACAGTCAGCGCTCTTTCTACATACGTACAATCTTAACCATAGCATTAACTGGAACATTGCAAAACTAGTCATAAAATGCAGTAATTATAGTTGGAGAAATATATAAGAATGTATCTCCATTAACGCGTTCCCAAATTTCAGCCTTAGCCCTGGTTTGTTATGCTAAACTTCATTATCACTACATACATAAAATCTCGAATAAAGTTGTTTCAGGATTTTTTACCCTTTAATTAAGGTTTAGAAGTGTGTAGTCTAATGTCCCCTTCCACTATATAAGGTCTTTAAGAATAAAGAAGAAAGCGCTCGGAATCGTTTTCACTTTTCGTTTGTGGGTGTATCTGCATCACTTGGCATATATATATATATATATATATATATATATATATATATATATATATATATATATATATATATATATATATAATTCCCACAGGAAAATAAAAGGCGGATTCATTTCCTGAGTTTCACATATTTATATATATATATATATATAATTAGGGGTCAAAGGCAATGTTGTATGCATATTCTATTATTGAAATCCACAGCTGTGGCAGCGTCATTAATTTTAACTTGTATTTTCTTAATATTTCTTACAAGATTTTTAACGGGGTCTTCGAGGCGAGATAAAACATCCGCGAATGACATTCTTTATTCCTAGTCGTCTTTGACCATGTTAGGTCATCTTCAGGTAATGAACAGAAAGGAATTATTCAAAACTTGCTAAATTATATATAGTATTTCTACGCGAACGTAGGTATTATAAAAATTGGCCAATCATGGCGCGGGAAATTTTTAAAGGGAAACTAAGCGCTACAATGAAAAAATAAAATTGAAAGGCTCAGATACTCTGAAATATTCGTTTTACGGTAAAGTCAAAGTCACATTCTTTGAAATTTGGACTGATTTTCATTCAAATGAGGCTTATTGTGTACCGTTTAATTGTGCGTGACCGTTTATTCCACCAGCAGTGATACGTTCAGAAGTGGCTATTTTCTCCTTGACTTGCCTTGATGGAGGCGAGTTGAGGGAAAGGAAGAAGGCCTTCTCTGCGCTGCCTGAAGGTAAAGTTGCATTTTGTTCATTGGATATCCTTTTGCACCTTCTCCACACCACTTTTTCTTTTTAATAATGCATCGTTAAAACTACATACACACTCAGTTACACACACCTACCGACTCGGGTCCCCCAGCTTCCCTCTCAAATTACGCTCATGGGTGCAATGACAGAGAGATGAAGGAGACACGGCGCATTGCAAGGTCTTCGAGAGTATTTACGGGGAGCTTCATATTGCACTCATACGGATAATTGATTTACCAAATGGCTACGCGGCTATCTCTTCTAGGGAGGCTGACATCGAAGCCCTCTCCTTCCCGAAAGCCTCAGACTCCATTCGGAAAATCGATCTCGCACCTCAAAACCTCTACAAATACGAACACATAAAAGTGTTATCTGCCAGTGTCTCGACCACAGGGCTGGAGGCCACTATATCGACCAAATCACTGACGAGATTCTTCGGAATCATCAGTGGGCAAAAGTAGTCGAAGTAATAAAATTTAAAGAATACACCCACGTTTTCAAAGTTGTCTTTACGGAAACCCCAATGGCGATTAAAGCTAAAGAAAACAGCCTTATCCTCTTTAATGTCCACATCTGCCCTGATCAAATTGAGCGTGAGTAGTTCTTTGACCTGCAATTGTGCTTCAAGTGCTACATGTACAACGAACACACCACCGTTACTTGCCCCAACGCTACACTCACAGTTTGTTCTGTGTGCGCCGGCCAAGATCATTCCTGGCGCGAATGTAAAAGTTCGTTCCAGAAATGCTTCAATTGTGGCGGCCCACACAAAACAATGGCAATGACCTGTCCAGTAAAGAAGAAACAAATACAAAAAGCAAAGGACAAAGGCAGAAAAGAGGAAGAAATTACGGATAACACTACCAACGCGAAGGTTGCCAAGGCAACGGTCGTAGTGACTAGTGTGGCCTCTGCACCTACGTACCTGCAAATCGAAAATAAAAAATCAACAAAAATTATGTGTTGCATATACTGTATTATGCACACATTGCTAACTTGACCAAGCCTGCCACCTTCCCAAAGGAACTAAACACCATGCTCATGAATAAGGGCATGGAAAAAATGCGGTTTCCGGAAAACCCTCCGTAAACGAGGTTCTTCGAGTGAACCTCCAATCGCAGACCGAGAAGAGCGGCCAAAAAGCTCCAGAGAAAAGTAATGCCCTTTCACGGGATCCTCCAGTGCAAGCTATGGCTGCCCAGCAGAGGGCACAAAACTCACACACACAACCAACTAACCAAACAGATGCAGACGTCGGGTGGAAGGAAACTACTGCTGTGAGGTCTTAGAAGGTGGAGCATTCGCGCCGCCCTCAAAAGGCCTCGCAGTCACCTCAGCCGAGTAGATCCTCGTCTTCAAGGTATCAGGCTCCCAGGTACATATACTACTCGAGGATGATAAACCTCAGAGTATATTCTGCCGAAAGGAACCAGTTTCCTGACGACGCACGCCCAGAAGATATTGGCGATGGCCTTAGGGCCGGACAATACATATTGGACTACGAGGCTGACATACCGCAAGATCTGGTAAAGCAGGCTCTTTTCTGCGACCTTGTCCAAATTCTCAAACAACACCTACGTTGTTCTCACGGACGCAGAGTTCCGTAATTAGAGATCCGGCAAGGGAAAGACTCTTGCGTCCTCCCCCAAGCTGCTAAAGTCGACCGAGATTAGATCACTCCTCACCATAACACCTACACTACATTGCGAGCGTAATATCCAAGGCTAGCCAAAATTAAAAAAGCCTAAGCTGAACGGTAACATAAACCGAAACAAGTAAAACCTACTGATTATGACAACCCATTTTTACAACTTTTCACCGAAAATTGACTTACTGTAGTAGAGAGTTCTACTAGTTACTACAAAGGCTTGAATGTTAATTAAATTTTGACAACCAAAAACAACTCAACACGGGAACAACAGTGCTAGAGCTACCCTTTGACCATGGATCTATACAATCCCTGCTCCTGCGTGCATCATTTTACTATACTACCTAATTTTGCTGGAGATACCCGTTTACCATGGAAATATAATTACTTCAAACTTATTCTAAACTTACCTTTAATATCCTTATCAAAACCTTTTCACCACTGTACTCTCTTACATTTGCTCTACTACTCTATACTTCCTATCTTGTTATGTCCAATGTCCAATGTCCAATCTGACTATTTGTCGTTCCGTTCTACGAGAGGCGGTCAATAAGTTTTGCAATTTGGATATAAGAAAACCAGATATGAGGAAAAATGTTTTATTATTTTTCAATATAACTACCCTCGACTTCAATGCACTTGCGCCACTTGTTCTTAAGGCTAAGAATTCCCGACAACCAGAAATCTCCCGACTATTATTCAATCCACTCCTGGACGGCGAGCTGGACATTTTCCTCATCCCCAAACCGGCGTCCACGCAGTGCAGCCTTAAGCTGGCAGAATAAAAAGTAGCCGCTAGGGGCCAGATCTGGACTGTAGGGGGAATGGTTGAGCTCCTCGAATCCGCACTCATGCAGGGCAGCTTGTGCAACTCTGGCCTTGTGAACTTTGACGACGTTAAAGTCGATCATGGGGCGTGAGGTTTCTAGGGACCCAACGGGCAGAGACCTTTGTCATGGCCAAATTGTCGTGGATGATATTGATAGCACTTCACTCCGATATTCTAAGTTGTCGCTCGATTTCTTCAAGCTTCACCCGTCGATTTTCGAGGATGATCCTCTCCACACGGGCAACATTGTCCTCGTTGATCACGTCTGACTGGGTCCTGGATGGGGGTCATTATCAAGGGACTCACGACCATGGCGGAACTCCCTATTCAAGCGAGCAATGGTTGCATAGGAAAGGGCGGTGTCGGTGTACACTGCAACCATGCGTTGATATATCTCTTTTGCATTCTTGCCTTCCTTTGTCGAAAAATTGATCCCAGAGTGGTGCTCAACCTTCTCCATTGTTAAAATATTCGTGACTGACGATCTGAGATCAGCTCCTGCTTCTTAAATAGACGAGGCAGGAGCGTGCCGCTGCAGGTCCTGACTTGTCATAACTTGTCTTAACACCTCCACAAACAGCCAAACCCCTTCCTTTCTTTTGCCCTACCGATTCACAAAACTTATTGACCGCCCCTCGTAGTTATTTGGCAAAGGAGGCAAAGGAAAATCAAGTTTGAAAACGTGGTTCTTTTACATGGGCTCAGTTGACAACAAGATTTTTAAGAGTAATAGAGTGCCCAAGCCTTTCCTCTACGCGCGCTATATCGATGACATAATTTGGAATACGAATAACCTTGAACAAGTGAACGGCCTAGTTGAACATTCAAGAACAACTCTGGTCTGAATTTCACCAACGAAACAGATGATGAAGGATCCCTTCCCTTTCTTGATATCTTCATAAGTGCCCAGGCGTCCAAATTTGTGACCCAAGTATACAAGAAATGAGTCATCAATGCCTTAGTTAACAGGGCAATTTTTCATTCCTCCACGTGGACGGCCGTTGATCACCAACTTAAGAGTCTTTCCCGACTCCTCGTTAACAACGGCTTCCCATAAGAATCCATCGACGCCATCATGAAAGAGAAAATGAACTTGGCTGCTGGCCTTGGCGTCAGGTCTACTCCGAAGAAGAGTAATATCGACCTTTATTACAAGACCAATATGAACACCGGCTACCGTGAAGACAAAAAGGCTCTCAAAGCCATTCTCCATCATAACGTGACCCCAACCGACCCTAAGACGGAGATTAATCTAATTACGAGTCTATACTACAAGACTAATAAAACAAGTAGTTGCATCATGAAAAATAGCTGTCTCCCTCCAACGAGCGAACTCTAGTAGACTAAGGTTGTGTACGAATATTTGTGCAAAGTCGGTGACTGCGAACACCGCAATTTAAAGTACATCGGCGTAACTACCATAACCTTGTCAAAGCAACTGATAGCTCACCTTAAAGATGGCGCGATTAAAATACACGCCTAATCTCATGGTACTACCATAACCCGTGCAAAACTGAATCAGAACACCTCCATCTTCGTGAGACTACAAAATTGCAGATGGCCGAAGCCGTCATCATTCAAATGAAGGAAACAGCAATTAACGTGCAACTTCAGCCAGAAACCATACTCCTGACATCTCGGCGTCCCCATGTTGACCGCCGTTAAATGAAGCACGTTTTAAACAAGATTTTCCTTTGCCTCCTTTACCAGAGAACTAGATTGGAGCGACAAATAGTCAGACAATCTGAGCCTTCCAATTTTATCTTTCTTGTAGCGCTTAGTTTCCCCTTAAAAATTTCCCGAGCCAGGATTTGCCAATTTTTGTAATACAGAGTCCAGAACAAGGCGTCTCTCTGCATAAATACACACAGAAAGCGAGATTAAATACCTCAAAGAGAACTCCACCGAAGAGCCGCCTTGACGCCTATCAATCTGGTGACCCAAAGTTTGGCCAAAGGAACTTGGGAGAGGATCTTGAATGAAACGGCACCCGAACTAGCGGAGGGTCTAAACATCCCAGCGAACAAGGGAGATAAAGTGGCCAGAAAGAGGCAATTTTCCAGCTCGAAACAATGGCCAGAGGAGCAGTTGGCACCGTGATTCAGATAAAAGACCACACTGAACAAACAAATACACACACTATATATTAACAAATACACTCACAAACATGAATGAATGTGTTGAATGAAAGCTATATAAATGTATATTTCATTATGAAAAAAAATGTATATAGTAAAATTAGATTCTTGAGTAACTACATATAGTATTACTTTTAAAATTCTTTTTATCGCTCTTAAAATAAGTATAATATTAAGGAGACACTTTAAAAAAAAGTATATATATATAAGAATGTACAAAAAATATATTTTAAAACTTAAAAAAAGGTTGCAAAATAAGTATAAAAGAAAAGCTTGAATGTGTTAAAACACAAAATAAGGTTCACACAAAAATACAAGTTACAGGATTGAAGGTCATAACAAAAGAAAAAGAAATCTAAATAAATTAAAAGCGTAGCCCTCACTACCAGGGCAAACCCTACAAACTCTCTTCACCCACAATCTATCATCTCATCTTCCACACCAATTTACTTTTCTTAACTATTATTCATCATTCATTCATTCGCGAATGTTTTTTTTCGCCTCGAAGACCCCGTTAAAAAGCTTGTAAGAAATATTAAGAAAATACATGTTAAAATTAGTAACGCTGCCACCGCTGTGGACATCAATAGAACTTTCTTTTATATATATTCATATATATATATATATATATTTATATATATACGAATCATTTTCAGGGCGGAAGATTGCACCTAGTGTTAGAAGTAGAATAATACCGTCTAGACCAGGGGCCGGCAACCTTCAAAACTCAAGGAGCCATTTGCATCCATTACCCATTGAAAAGCACAGACCTAGACCCACAATATCCTGTGGTCATATAAGTAAATATATATAACGATTTTTATCTTCATGCTATTTATAAAAATCTATAGTCTGTTATATTTCTGAAATTTAAAAACTTCTATAGAGAAAGCAAAATTTTATTTCCGCTGATGAAAGATTCTGAACACGAAAAAAGGTCTGGGTTGAACACTCCTTACAAATAAAATGTATAGTCTATTTGAGACCACCTCCTATTCACGAAATAAAAGGCCGAAATTAAATTATCCTCCTGCAGCAAAGCAAAACTACCATCTGCTTCTGTGTGTCGTCATCTTTCAGTCATCTGTCAACGTGAACAATGAAAAATATTTATTTAAAAAATAATAGCCCGTTAAAATATTTACTTTAACTGTTTAATGTGACTTTTGCTCATGAAATGATCACAGTATCTGCACATCACGCCGTAAGACGTCTCCCCGATCTTCACGGAAGTTTGCAAGCTGTCGTTTGTGAGGCCTTAGTAATATTTGTCTTCTATATAGTTCATGGTGAAGAAGACCTGACAGGAATCCAATTGCCTATTTTCTCATTTTGGCCTAAGCGTCAGAGATGGCATTTCATATTTCCTAAACAAGTAATTCAGGTTTGGAAAGCTTTCCAATCTCATTCCATATCTGATGTGTGCAATCATCGGCTTTGAAGACCAACATTTTCAAAATCAGTTTTCAATCGCTGTAACTTCAACACTCACATATTCTGATCAGCTATGTCGCCCAGTTCAATTTCACGATCTGGATGACTCACACTTGCAAATGCAGTCCTATTCATTTGAAATAGATCGACAGTCAGGGGAGTGACAGGGAAGGATAATGTGTTCTTTTCTTAACGGAAGTCACAGAATCGCTTTTCAAACGATGTTGCAATCGCCGTGATTGCGCACTGCAAATACTCTGAACCAATAATTTTGTGAGCTTCATTGAACTCTCTCAAAGAGATGAGGTAAGACAGTGCACGTCGCTGTAAATCTCTGGAAAACGCTATCAAATGTCAAAACGTCATCCAGGATGTGCAGAGCTCTGCCTACTTACCCTTGAAGAGTTGTGTTTGGACTTTTTTTTGCATCAGGAGAAGAGAATGCGTACTGTCCACCGCATCCAGAAACAAACTAAACTGATGGTGATATAAATCTTTTGCCATTATTTTCTTAACAATCTGAGGGACAACATTCTTTACCTTAGGGCAGTCTGATGGAAATGTTTGAACACAAAATGCCTCTTGGTTGAGGATGCAGTTAAATATCAGCATCATTTTACCCTAAGACTTCTGCATTAAAGCCAAAAAGCACCTGTGCGCTTCTGTCATAATCGGTGACACATCATTAGCCACTCACAGCAAGTAGGTTGTATTTATTTCTTTGGCTCGTATACAATCCAGGACAGCCTCACGGATGACAGATGTCCTTCTCCCATGTTTGGATATTTAACGGTATCAACTGGATCATTTTTTCTTTTGGTCCAACAGGGATTACATATTGGTAGAACAGAGCTATTTGTTCAATATCACCTTTGTCTTTTGGTTCATCACAGGAAATTGAGTAGACCACAGCAGAACTGACTTTTGTTATTTACTGTGTGACGTTTTTCTGCTGTTTCGATGGTTCTGTCTTTTATGAAAGAGGCATATCTCAGACTTGCTGTAACATTTCACTCTTATTTTTAAGCTTCTTAAATAGATGTTCTAAAACTCATTAAATGATACTTTTATATATTCTCAATCAGTGAATTTACAGACTTCATCCATTTCTTGAATTTATTTTGGCTCGGTTTAGCCTTCCGCCATCAGTTCCGAAACGGCTTTTTTTTCTCATCTCTTTCGGATATTTATCACAAAAAGCTGTGTGCGTATTCTATAAATCTCTGGCAAAATCTGACCTTTTGTTTGCCAATTTCTCCCCACACATTAAGCGTACTGTTAAACCATTGTCGTCAGTAGTGAAAGGAAATGAACCTTCCCACGTAGCATTGAACGTTTTGTTTTCCCTGGAAACTTTTCTCTTCCTAGATTTTTCCATGATTCGCCAATCTGTGTTTGAAAAATTAAATTAAATGCTAGAAAGCAGAGCTGTTCTAGGGTTGACGTGCTGCGTAATCGTCGTTCCTCTAACACAGAAAGCCGCAAAAGATTCACATGCGGCTCCGGAGCCATAGATTGCTAACCCCTGGTCTAGACTCATATAAATACCCTACCGAAAATATGTTATGGTCTGTCCGGTTCTCTTAAATAAAATTCCTTAAGTACGATGAAAAGAGGCCTGGGATACACGATCAGCCGGATTCTAGAGAGATTTGACGTGGTGAATATTCAAACATTAATGTACCAAAATGTTATAGATTAAGCCACAAGTGGGTCACAATGACTGACATTATAATAGGTACGAAATGTCCTTCTTATCTGGATGCTGAAAATGATAGGCATGTTACCCGCAATTACTTAATATTCTGTCAATTAAATGCAATGAATAGTAACTGTATTTTACATTGAAACTAATCGCATGGAAGGCCAATCGAGAGATATGAATCCATAACCAGGTTCATTCGCCAGGAGTATTCATTACAAAGTAATAACCTTCTATGTAACCAGGGTCGTTTCAATTTCAAATAGGAGATTTATGGGAGGTTAAAAATGATACAAACTCTCCGGCCACTTAGGGCCGAAGATATTTTGTTAACAGAATGAGATCGGATATCCAACTCAATAGCTTAGACGTTTACTAACAGAAATTTCTAATAATTTCGGAACAAAAGGTCGCGACTAAGTAAAAGAGACAATCAATGAAATCAACAGGGGACAGATTGAGTTGTGATGGACAAGCTCACCAGGTCCTAGAAGATAAGGACCCAGATATCGTTCTCAAATTGCCATAGGGAACAAGTGAGCGGAAAATTGCCGTAAACCTTTGGGGTTCATTTTGAAAGTTGTATGTAAAATAAAGAGTATTTCTACATTTCTCTATTACTGCTATCACACGATTCAGCTAAAATTATTGGGTAAGATTTTGAGCCCGCTTTAGATTTTGTATAGCTATGGAAGATTTCAGATGACCTTTACGATCACTATATTCACTTAATTGGAATGACACTAATAGAGAGTAGTGCAAAGATGTATAGAGGAGCAAGGTTCCCTCGTAGGTGCACATCCAGACAAAACGATTTTATAAAAGATTTAATTTCCGATTTTCATTCGATGAAGTTGCCTCCTCCCCTTCCTGTTAATCGTCAAAGTTAGAATTTGTGGGAAAACACGATCATTTCTTAGACCTTTAACTGAAGTGCCGTTAAGCTAATAACTAACTCTACTGCCTCTTGGATTGAGTTTCTTAAGAACAATATTTAATATTATTATGTTTAATAAGAAATGAATGCTAAATGGAATTATCGCTTTCGTTTTCTCAAGGTGGATATCGCCAAGCAAGTGATAAGAAAAAACGATAAGACAACCCAGAATAGAAATATTTCTTTAGTCGCATTTTTTTCTGTGATTAGGTTTGAAGTAACAATGAATAGGAATATAATGTTTCTTTTGTAGCTCAAATTTCCATACTTGCCTTTTCCTATTCCCCCCCTTTCCCGACTAAAACTCTTTCCCTAGGAAACCTACCAAGGCAGTATCAGGGAACGTGTTTTAAGGAAAAATAAGAATTATCCCCCTCTCCCGCCATGGCTTCCCCCAAGAAGAACAAGGTGGGAGGAAGGGGCTGGTGATCTATATGATTTTATCGCACTATCACTTTCATTTTATTTCTCATCAACCCCGAAATTTAGTATCTTTTATTTTCTACCTAGTATTCTGCTGGTCTTTATTTTCCATTTTGAATATTAAATGATCGTACCCAACAAACTAAGTTAAAATAATAAAATAAATTCATTTATACCCTGTGAAATTTTGATATTCACATCTCCGGTTATTAGAAAAGGCGATAATTTTCGGGGGTTTATTATGCCATATTTCGGCACCCGCCGGAGTAGTAATGGTGATGAATTTAGGAAAGTTAATTTATGATTTATTTCATTAGTTTAGAATTTTATGGTAAAGAAGGACGCAATGTCAGCATAAAATAACACTGATATAGCAAAAACAAATTTTGCCTAAAAATTATATCTTGATTGTGGCCTAAAACATCTTTTATGGTAATCAATCCATGATTATTTGGAAATGCCAGGAGTTTTAAACAAAAATGGGTCATCATTTTACATTTTTTTTTTAAATGGAGAGACGGAGACACATACAGACAAACAAATGTATGTGCACTAGGATCATTATAATAAGCTGGTCACTTGCCTAAAGACCGCATAATAAATAAACCTTGGAGCAATCTATGTCGTCTGGCAACCGCCCATGAATTCGAGCACTAAAGTTAATATTTTCGAGTTGGGGGCTTCGCTCCATACCCCATTTAATGTTTAAGTGTTGCTCACAGACTTATCAAGCTATTTTTAATCAAGTCGTAGTATAAATAATTCAAAGACAGTTGCCAGACATAGTTTTTCCCAAATCTTGATTCTAGATATTAAATAAGCCCCACGGCGGAATGCTAATTAAATGTCCATAGCCTATTTAAATTTAGAAAAATAAAATATTATAAAATATATTGTGATGGCGATTGCCAATGTATTTCATATTTAACTAATTGGGAAATGAGAGAGATTTATAAGGAGTTGAGGGTGACTCAGTTTTATTATTGCAAAAATATATATTGGGATATATAAGATAAGTAGTAAAGAACATAATATATGTTCGACAGTCACGATATGATTTGAGAGAACTGTTTAGTCTTCTTTATTTTGTTTAGCCTTTATTAGTGGTGGTGAACCAAATTTTGGGCGAATAAAAATTGAAAACTTGTTTGGATAAATTATATATAATTTAGTTAATCTTTGCGTTATACTGTAGAGGACAACCTTAGTGTATGTTTAGCACTAATTTAAAGTAGATTTTTCTTACTGGATTATTTGTTAGATCGTAATATGAAGAGTTACCCACAATCTATTTTCTTATATAGCTGCACTCTACTAGAATTTGACTAGCGTATTAGATAAGGCGTTGGATTTAGCAACTAAGATCCGTGTTCTAAACTCTTATTCTTGACACCGCCGTCTCCAATAAGTTCGGCTCTTGATTCTGGGGAGTATACGAATCCTGCTGCCCTCACCTACACAACCACCCACTTAATCAATCATAACACGCCTGCTTATATCCCTCTTCCTTTCCAAGTCAACACATTATTCATTTCTGTCACCCACCACGAATCAGGTTTCATTTTCACTCTCACCTGGCGTGAAAGTGGTATCACTCTCTTGCGCAGCGTAGTTATCCTTGTTCGCTTAGTGATGAAAAAGGAGTACTACCTCTCTTTATGCACCTTCATTTCGAACAAGACCAGTCCTATGATTCTCCCCGCCTTTTAGTGCAGGTTTTTCGGACTTTAATGTAAATTTCATCCCCCTCCATACGAGCTCGTACACGTTTGGTAAGGGAAAGGTGTCGCACTATTCTTACTAACATTAATCTTCTCGGACTGAGAAAAATGGTACTATATTTTTTTCTTTAGACTAGAACTGATCCAACCTTAAGCCTGGGCAAGGAGATGTTAGGTGGAGCATGGAGCACTTTGTTTACATTTGAAAGATAGTGTTGCCTTCGGACCCAAAGCCAGCATAAGCATCTGCGTCTATACATTTTCCACAGATGTTAATTCTCTCTGTCTCATAGACCTCTCCTTACATATTTACTTCATTGATATTGCACTTTAAACCAGATGAAAAAGGTTGCCAAGCAAAACATTACAAGATCTCTTCAATGCCTTGGAACTCAATTGAATCGATCGGAATGCAGGAAATTCTCACCAGGTTTCGAAGTCCATTTTATTTCCTTTTGGTCTTTTTTAGGAGGGAGATTGGAGATGGCAATACCTGGTATATAATTCCCTTTACTATATTTTATCTTTTAGACTGGGATTGATCTAATCTCAAGTCTGGGTTAGGAGATGTTAGGTGGACCATGGGGAACTTGCTTACATTTGAGAGAGAGTATGCTCTTCCGCCTCAATGCCTGCATAAGCATCTGGGCCAATACATTTTCGACAGATGTTAACTCTGTATGTCTCACAAATCTATTGTTACAGATTTAACGTTCTTTTTAGTCCTTTTTCTATAGTTCTCTGAAATTTTCTTGAATAATTTGCTTCAATTTTGATCTTTTTATTCGTTTATAAATATTTCTATTCCATATTTTTTTAACATTGTAGTTATAACATGAATCTTTCAGATTTTAAACATTTGGCTTATCCATCTTAGAATAATCCCCCTCTCTGGTTTAATATTCTACTCATATTCTTCACAACATTTTTCTCTTTTATGACTGCAATGCACCGCTGTGGGCAATTATGAAAAATGTTGCGTGTAAATGAAGAAATTATCTTTTTGGCTCTTACTTAGCTTCTTAGTCGTAATTAGTTAGGTCAAACAGCTAGATTTCGCAATTGGATTTATAGTGATATTTTTCGCCCATAGTGCTTTCAAACGTGCCTTGAAACCACATTTGTCGTCTCAATCCTCTCCTTGTTTAGTAGAGAGCACTAATTAGCGATCTAGGCTTTCAAGAGCAGGATACTAATATTAAGAGTTGGTAACTTTGGTTCATTATATTTCTCTTTTAATCCCAATATTTCCTTTCTAAGAAAATCATTTCATTTCAGGAATTTCGCTTAAAAATTGATCTGAGGAAATATGGAATTAGGATTGGAAAACCGCAATAAACAAATGCCGTCAAATCATCTCCAAGGACTTGCTATCATTAGTTCCGGTGAGAAAAGGACCGTTGGACATGTTACTAGTGTATTGATATTATAGGGACCAAAACGAAAGGACTCTCTGCAATGTAACGAGCGTATTAATTTATTTAATAGTAACAATAAAAGAGTCGTCTGCCAATTCTCTAGTTTTTAATATTATTTGAAATTAACAACCAAATGCAAATAATTATTTGGAACTTGCACTTTTGTCATTATTATTATTTTATTAAGAAACGAAAATAACAAGGCCATTTCACTAATTTGAACAAAAGCTTTTATAGAAACTAATAAAAATTAGGGGTGAGAATGAAAAGGTTTATTGGGAATAGCGTTCCCTTTGTCTAAAAAAGAAGCACACTGGATGCTACTCTAAAATGAACTCAACTTCTACAATTAAGTTGGAAATCTCTCCCATCGTTGATGTTATATTAGGCCAGGCAAACCTTTAGATATAACATCGTCTTGGAGCTGACAAAGACACTTTCCTTCAAACCACGTCCCACAATCGGGTGTTATTTAAGGCCCGATTAATCATATATAAGATAGCGTGCATTCTTGGAAGGTTCTCGTTCTTTTTCTCTTTAAATTTAAGTGCTTATATCAATGACAATAAAAACAATGTGGAATATTCCTTCCTCTTCCGGAACTATGAAAATATTAACCCTTCATGCATCTGTTTTAAGCCAAGTAACAATATTTTCCCGTGGGTTAATTTCAATTTTCCCTTAGTATCTACATTTTTTTAATGAGTCAAACTGGTGACTGCCGACTCTGTAAAATGGATATAATCACGCTAAAGCCTGATACTAGCCTAGATTAACAAACAAATAAACAGGAAAAGACAAAAAAAATAACAAATACAGAAGCAAAGAAAAGCAAAAAAATAAGGAAAGAATTAAGAAGGAAACGCACGCCTGCTCCGAAGGAAGGAATGACTCCCCATGGCCAAGAAACATGTGACCTAGAACAAAGAGTCGAATAAAAAAGTCAGATAGTCCGAAAGTTTGGTTACACGAACCCGTCCCGAGTACAAGGGACAAGCGGTGGCAACTCAGCTCCTCCTGATACTGGGGCAGCTAAGGTGTGCGATGATCACCCAAACTGGAACATTCAACAATTATGTGCCGAATAATCCCGGGGAAAACACAGTTTTGCAATTAGGTGCGGGTAGGTGCTCTATAAAATTTAGGTGCGTCCCGCGAGTGTCTCTAATTCGATAACAACAGAATGCGACCTGAAGCCGACGCCCGATGGAGATTACATCCATGGGAATAGTCAAAACGCTATGGCACTCGACTTTAAGTTCCACTCGGCCCTCTCCCAAATTCTTTGTCAAGCACCCGAAGGACTGACCTGATTCTTTTATTCTAGTCTGTTGATGAAAGGTAAAGCGCTGATATTGACTCCCAGTAATCGCGGACTCTGTCACGTCCCTATCGGCGGTCTCATTCCACTACAGTTTACACAATTCTACGAACCCAGCATAAGCTGATTTCGACATGTACTCGGATCGCGGCGACCAGGTAGTGGGAAGATTTCAATGCCCTAAGAGGACTCAAGGCGCTGTGTGAGTTTCTATAGGTCACAACCCGGTCTCTGAACCGGATGAGACGCGTTATATCTCATACTGACAGGTCTATTGCAACAAGCTCGGCCATGAAGATAGATGCAGTGCCTGGTATAGCCCCGTTGTCTTTAAACAAATAAGATAGCGCGGAAACCGCCTCCCCTTTGCGCATTGGAGACATTCGTATATACTGGCACCGGTGCAGGTGACACTAAGTGTGCACCCAAAAGGACGAACGCAATAAGCACCGCGCTGGCGTGGCAAAAGATAGTCAAAGGTGTAACCATCCATGCACATTAGAGCGTTCTGGGCAGAACCAGAGGAGGCACTGGCCCGAAAGGCTACACGGAGCTTTGGAAGGAGTTTCCTAGCCAAAAAACCCTAAATGCTTAGGGATGACTGTCTCTCTCAACGTCAGAGGCACCATCGAAAACGGCTGCAGATAAAATAAAAGCCGGAGCAATAAAGTAATGCACGGTGCTTGCGCGTACATGCGCTAATACACTGTACACGGTGCAGAGTAAGTGGCATCTCCCCAGCATCGACAAGTAGACTTGCATGGTGAAAGGAAGGAAGGCACCGGTCGCCAAGCGGGGACCGGTGTGGGGGATAGAGACCATCTTATGTTATACACGCTATGCTGCGGAATCTTATAAATAGCATCCGTAATCAAGATTCCAACGGACATAGGATGGATGGAAAATTAAATAAGTAGCCCTATCAACAACCCAGGCTCTAAAAGTCGCTGCCTGAGTAATGTCCATGGCGCAGGTACAAGAAATCCTAAACCAGTGAATATGTGTCTCTCAGGTGAGGCGTCCATCGAAAACATGAATAGGAGAAAACGATGCGAATCAACCACTTCTAGGTGAACCCCATTTAGGATCAAGAAAGCAGAAACATATGTGCTTCGTCATAGCGAGATATACCGTTCAATGTCTGTTGAATTCGACGCACCAGAGTTGGCATCTAGGCCGCACCAAAGAAGATCGAAAAGTCATCCAAGTAGAACGTAACGAGAACATCTTGCGGCGGCAGGCAAGTAATACCGTTGATGGTGAGGCCAATGGGCACACTTGCCTTTGGAACACCCTCTATCTGCTCATTTTGATCAGAGAATGCTCCCCCCCCCCTCTTATGATGAATCGACGATCTCGCTCAAATTCTGAGATAAAGATTGGGAGGCTTTCCCTTGCCCCCATCATATTGATAGTCTCCATGACATCATATCGCCATGCAGCATCATAGTACTTTTCCAGATCAGAAATCTCCGTGGCGTAGTGGTTTCGACGAAGGAAGGAATCGCAGACAGCATTTTCAAGTCGGAGCAGAACATGCGACGAGGAGTGGAACTTGTGTAAGCCGCACTGGGAGGAAAACAGGTAACATTTACTGTCTAGGGAAAAGGCTATTATAACATTAAAAAATTTTTCCGTAAACTTTGAAACGGGGGAGGTTAGAGATAATTGGCAGAAACCGACCAGCGTAAAGTGATCTCTCCCTATTTTGCGAAAGGTGAGCACAATAGCCATTCGCAGAGTAAGGAAGGATACCCTCTCTCCAGATCATATTGAACAAATCTAACATAAATGCCATGCCTCACTCACCTAGGTGTCAAAGTATGGCATAGGAGACATTATTCGAACCAGGTCTGGTGTCTGTGCACAGAATGCTAAAGGAAAGCAGCACCATCGATTTAAACATGTTGCTAAAGGGTTCTCCTATCCAGGAGGGAAAGTCCAGTCGGCTAGGAAATGCGGAGAAAGTGGTCGCGAAAGCCACCGCTAGGGAAACAGAGCCTGAGTTTGCAGCCTTATTCCCTTGGACAACGGAAGGCGAGTCCTGCGAGAACATGCCTTGATTCTTTTGACTCGATATCCCACCTCTGCTAGAGGAGCGTTTGTGTTAGGTGAAGACACATAAGATCGTCAGAAATAGTAGCGTGCATGATTTACAATAAACCGGAACCTAGCTCTAGCTCGACGAAATTCACCCAAAGTGAATTTATTCTGGTGGTGGTTATAGCGTATGTAAGAAAAACATCTCTTTGAGGGTAGTTTGACACACGGCTGAGCACCAAGGAAGCGGTCGACATGAAAAACGGCCAAGCGCTGTAAAAATAGTAGCCATACCCACGGCGATTAGGTCAACGGAACAGAACCTAACGGCCTCATTCACGGACCTATTCTCTTTGAGTGGTAGAGGGAAATCAGTCATTTCCTGAAATACGGACGATCGCGCCCTCTCGATGCAAACCTGGAGTGGTCTTTCAGGTGGCAGCAGTCCATAAAATCATATTTAAATGGGAAAGTGATCACGACCGAGAAGTTCATAGACAACCTCCCACCTAAAATCTGGTTGTGTTTCCGGAGAGCACAGCGATCTATAAAACCAGGTAAATGAAGCGGTTCTTGAACAATGATGCGAAAACTCATCCACAGTTAGGACAACTATTCTCACCTTGGTAAGCAGGTCAATAAGGACATGGGATTGATCAAGTAGTTTCCCTAGAGTGGGTCTTTACTGTTGAAATCCTTCTGCAGTAGAAAGAGCCTCGGCCACCGAGACAGGGTACGGCGGAAGTCTACCGTGTCGAGACTGTCTGAGGGTAGAATGTACACAGAAATAGCAGTAACCATTATATCTAGTTGCAGCTGCACTGCTACTGCCTGAAATGTGGCATTTACAGCAAAGAAAAGAACGGAGATATTATGCTAGGTGTTAATGGCCAAAACTCCTGCTTGGCCCCATCCCTTGTGAAGGCGGATCTCTTGTTATTTGTACGCTTCCAGGAGGCAGAGCGACAGGCGCTTTATTTGAACAAGGCACTGAAGGCGCTGCCAAGTTAGAAAACCTATGTGGTAAGTTTTGGCTAATCATTCGAGTTTTATCATCCTTCCACTTTAAACCTAGGTGGGCGGGGCAGATTCGGAAGCAGGTGTCCTCTTTTGGAATATCCACCGTCTCTTAGCCATCCAGCTTAGCCCTGGGTGTGCGTTTAGTTGCCTAATTACGATTGGTGCTTTTCTCCTTTCGGAGGACAGACATAGGCATCCCGGAAAACAGCCTCACGTCCAAATTCAGGATGTTGACTAAGGTGAGTCTAACTACTCGCTGGAGGCGCTTGGTCGTTTTGCCTTCCGGTAAAAGGTCACGCTGGTAGATTTGGAAGTGGGGGGTGCATTTTCTTTAGCTAAGGCGGGGTTTGAGCCCTTTGTGTCAGCAGCTCTACCAGGGGAGCGCGCAGAATGAGTAGAACCCTCAGAAGAGTTCTGAATGAGTGCGCAAACAATCATCTCTTAAACCTGGAAGAGCCAGGAGCAGAGCGTGCCTTTGTAAAATTTAATCATACAAAGTTCCGGGCAGCGCTGGGCACTTCAGGCTTAATGCCTTAGCGTCGGCAAATGAGAGATGGTCCGTAGCCTGAACCACCAAGATTTCTTTCTCTAGGAGATAAGCATCGCATTGCTTTGAAGAAGTGGGGTATGGCTCTCTGCAATATACACACTTTGTTATACACGATAAGGACATGCCGTATGTGGCCTTGGAGCAACTTACACAGATTTCGGGTTAACATGACTTTGCCCGTCAAGAGGAGCAATTCGTATAGCCGAAGAGGTGGCAATAGTAGCACCTACGCGGCAGTTGTACGAATGTCTTCAGTTGATAGCGATAACGACCTGAACGCACTAACTCAGGGAGTCTATCATATCGAACGTCATAAAGAGTGTAGGGGTGGGTCTCAAGGCCCCTACCTGTTTCCTCATTTTACGTTCAACTTTGACCACTAAATGGTTAGCGAGCGCTAATGTGATATCATCTATGGATTAGTCCACGAGTTCCATCGCGTAAAACGCTCCTTTTCCAAAGTTAATGGTGGAGTTCAATGTCACACATACCGCACTGCCATTAAATGTTCGAAGGGCACGATCATGGCCGCTTCGAAAGAATATTATGCTTTGAGATGAAGGCTCTCGTGCGATAAATGGGACACCTTCGGCTCTTTACCCATCAAGATAGCGAGTGCTCTCCTATGATGGATAATTTTGCCCTCAACCAAAATGCTGCCGTCAGTGGCACCAATAACCAGTAAACGTTTGTAGTCAACGGGCTCAAAAACACAAGGTAGCTCTTAATGAGGGCCATGACCTTTTCGAGGCTACGGTCATCGCACTTGCGACTTTGTTTTTATTCCGCGGTGCACTAACCCGGGGACACCTCATTACTAGCCGTGCGAATATTGCCCTGATCGCTCTCCAAAACGGCAGCAGACCCGTCCGTCCCCTACACCTCTGCGGAGTGAGAGGAACTTTTAGTCCTCTTTCTACTTCTTTTCTTTTAAGGAGAGGAGGGTAGGAAATGAACCAGCTTCTTTCCATCGCCTGAAGGAGGTCCGAGGTTGGATGGATTAGCTTAAGCAAGATCCTTCTACGGGATCGAGAAAGGCTTAGTTGTAAGAGGGCCACCAAACAGCGTATGAGGTCCCTCATTTCATTATGAGTCCTCAGGGCCCCGAAACGTCAGGGCATAGGTTACCTCGGGAAGCCAGTGAATCTCAAGGGGGGGCCTCTGTTTCGTATTTTCCCCTAAATGTATCACAGATTTAATTCACGGTACTCTCCTTCACAGTCAATTCTCTGTTTAAAGGGGTGCCTCCATTTTTTTCATCGTCCCTGACACCTAGGGAGAAGGAGGCCGCGCTTGTTACCGGATCTTCGTGCGCTTTCATACTTTTGCTTACAGTTGTCACCATCACTGTGTTAAAAAATTTTACTTCTCTCTTGCCCTCGTGTTAAAAGTATTATTACCTAATTGTTTCCAGCTCTATTAAATAAACAAAGGCAATTTAAATCCCCAAACTGTACTTTTGTGGCTAAGACATTGAACCTTTAAATAAATTAGCCCATTTATGTTAAATAACATTATTTTGATCAAATAGTAAAAAATATATCAAAAGTTTCAAGGGTTATGTATTTTTTCAGTTATGGTATAAACATGATATATGTTGTGTATTTAAAAAGTTATAAAAATATTAATACAGAAGTAATAGCTATTATTTCCCATATATTTAGTTTTTGTGCGACTTGGACAGCAATGGCAGTTCTTATACATTTCACATCGATTCAGGAATTATTGGGTAAAAAATTAACTGTAGAGCTTCCTATAACTTCCGAGAATTTTTTATATGTTTGAAGATTTTCTAGAACATTTTCAATATTTTGAGCATTTCTAGAACATGTCTACTCAAAAGATTAGTTTAACTCTAGCCGTCACAGCGCAGACATCGTCACTCGTCATTGATAAAAGCATTCGTCACACATGTCCTCAAGAGATTGAGAGGAATCCAACAGACACATTTTAGTATGTCTGCGGCGAATTTATTAAGACAAGAGCGAAAATGTACTCTCTATAGAGATCTTCTAAAATTTGTGAGGCCTACAAAGCATATTTAGGCATGCTATTTGGAGATCAAGACAGCCTTGAGCACCTCATTTCACCTGTGAGCTTTGCAAAAGAATTCTGGAAGTAATATACATATATATAAATATAATGTGATTTGTTTATTTGGATTCTGGGATTTTTATCTATTTTTTTAACATTTCTAATAACACTAAGTGAAAAGTATTTGTATATTTATACTTATATTTTCATTTTGTTTTTTTTTTACATGAAGGAACAGAGGAGAAAAGAGAGCTATGAATTTCGCAATCCAACGAATTCGGAGGGAACCAACTAAATACTCAAGCAATATGTTCTTCTGCATGGTGAACCCTTTCAAATGTCAAGCAGGTAAAGATGCGCCTGTTATCATGTATCTAGACCTTTAGGCATTTATTGCGCCAGTTCCGCACAGTTCTAAGCTCCCCTTACGCATTGCTCCAAAAAGAGAGCAGCTGTTTTCAGATAGGAAAAGCAGTTCAGAAGAGGAAGAAGTAATTGATTCAGATAACAGAGGTGGAACTGAGGAGACAAACCCATAATACCCCAACCACAAAAATCTCAACGAATTTGTCACAGATGTAGATTTCACAAAGTCCAATGGCAAGCTTTTAACTTAGAGACTAGAGCAGTAGGATTTGATGAATGAGAGTGTGTAAATATCAGTTTAGAGAAAGCGTCAGCAGTGTTTTTTAATATTTTTAACACGTCAAGTGAGCTTTGATTTTGTCAGAATGTGACAGATCTGTTTGAGGCAATCGGTATCACCTGTAACCCCCCAAAATAGCGCATCTTTAATAACAGCTCGTCCAGCAGCCTGAAAGCATTGCTGCTTCATAACGGAAACATGTATCCATCTCTTTCCCTTGCTTACTCCGTCCAGCTATAAGAGGAATACAGCAGTGTCAAGATCTTGCTAGATGCATTGAAATATGAAAAGTACAGTTGGAAGGTTAGTGGAAACTTCAAAATGGTGGCCCTCTTGATGGGTCGCCAAGGCGGCTTTCCTAAGTTCCTTTGTTATCTCTGCTTTTGGGACAGTAGGAAAACACCGTGGCACACTTCCATCAGCAGGATTGGCCACAACGGACCAAGTTTAGTGTATGGAGAAACAACGTCAAATGGGAGCCTTTGTTGGACATCCTAAAGGAATGTTTACTCCTGTGCACTAGAATTAGGCTTTATGAAACAATTCGTCAGAGCTCTAGATAATGAGTCTGCAGCTTTCATGTATATCCAATATTTCTTTCCCAAGCTATCTGTGGCAATCGGGGTCTTCGTCAGTCCACAAATAAAAAAGATAATGGAATGCAAAGAGTTTCCCGAGAAGCTCACCAGGACGGAAAAAGCAGAATGGAACAGCTTTATTGCAGTGGTTCTGGGCTTCCTAGGTCATTCTAAAGCCGAAAACTATGTAGAACCTGTTGACAACTTGGCGAGAAACTACGCCAAGATGGGTTCCATGATGTGCCTGAAAGTCCATATTCTTGACGTTCACCTTAATAAATTTAAGGAGAGCATGGGAGCGTACTCGGAGGAGCATGGGACCGTACTCGGAGCAGCATGGGACCGTACTCGGAGCAGCATGGCAGGCGCTTTCACCAGGATCTACTGGACTTTGAACGCCGCTATCAAGGATAGTAAAGTGAAAATCTCATGGCAGACTATATTTAGGGGCTTATTCGTGAAATTAATTTACAGTATATGCGTAAATAACGGAAAACTACTCATTTCTAATATTTTAATTGTCTCACCTTTGTAATTCTAGAATAAATAAATGTTATATTTGTATCATGTCTTTTTGTTTCTACTTTATGCAAATGAAAGTTCAAATTCGCAACTTCGTTCCAGGGGAAATTGGTAAATTTTATATAAATATCATTACCCTGGACAGTAAAGCAAACCTTATAATAAATAACAGTGCTTTTTCATGTATTCTAGACACAAGCAAATAGTAAATAACAGTTGCTACCCAAAGACAAAAAATCGTGTTACACAATGATAATTAAATTGAGAAAATAACAAGAATGGAAAGTAGATACTCTGATATCCAGCTGAGGGGTGAAGTTTAGAGAAAAAGCCTCCGTAGGATCAGAAATTCCAGAATATGATCATTTACTCATATAATTTGTCCCAGTCCAACGTAAATGGGCTTTTTCCTACCCGACCCGCCATTTAGGCGAAATTGTCGTGGAACATTGACCATTTAGAATGGTGTCGGCGTAATCACCTCATAGGTGTATTAGAGAAAGGTGAGCAGAATTGGCGGCCCAGCACACCCCGCGCCTAATACTTGACTTAGCCGCGGGACTTTGGCTCTCACAGCAGGTACGGGCTTCACGTAAGAAACACTGCCACTCGACTAAGGTTCATAGGAGGACGAAAGTGCGCCAGGCAGCCAGAACCTCTGTGGATCGGAGAACATGTGTGGAATGGGGTAGGAGGGTATGTAATAAAGCAAAGGAGTGATAGGCGGATCGACTAACGAGTAGAGTGGGTGATCACCTATTATTATCCTAGCCTGATTCTATGGGATTCCAGGATGAGATGCAGTCCACCAAGCCATCATGGCTACCGGACCAAACTCTGTATAGGTGGAAACACTCCTCCTGGTTCAATGGTACAAAATGCGGCAAGAAAAGTTTGAGTAGAGAGCTGTAATGATAATAATAAATAAATAATACTTATAATACATATTATTAAACAATAGTAATAACTTATGCTACTAATGATAAATAATTATATTTCATCATAATAAATAATTATAATACGTAATAATATATCATAATTATTTTTTATATAAATTCTAATAACAAATAAAAAACATACTAAAGAATAATTCTAATGCTAATAACTAATGATAATACTAATAAAAAGGTACCAAAAGCTCACCAAAACAATCCGGTCGCCACCATAGAGTTCATTTCGCCCTAGTGACAGAACCTCCCTATTTCGGAGTTAGGCTGAGGAGACGTGCAGCAGCTCCTCCGTATACCAAATGTAACAGGCTACAGAGGATACTCATTTGCGAGCATTAATATTTACAAAGGAGTTGAAAGTTAGAATGGTGATGGTGGGACATAAAAACGTGAGAGGAAATAAGATATGTGTCATGGAATGCAAGTGATGACGAATGACAAAGGAATAGCCAGACATGGATACCTACCCTTCAATTAATCAGGCTGAGAGCACCATTTTGTTATATGGCTTTTCGTTTGTGGTGCCTTTTAAAGTGGAATGGAATTACCTGGCCTTAACCCCCAAGTGGCATTGATTCACTCGCTACACTCATCCAGCAGCGACTGTCTAACCTGCATGCATATGTGTTACCAAATAATGGTTATTATGGTTTCTATTTAACCTGATATTAAATTTGGTCAGGTACTGTTTAGTTAACTTTGCCTTGAGTAGTTTAAGCTAAGTTCCTAAATCCTTAATATTAGGTTATGTTAGAACGAAAACTCTAACCTAACTGAACTTTATGTGCTTCTTTATTTAATTTGCAAAAATTATATGTTTAATTGTTTTCTATGTGTCCATTTTAACCTAATAACATAAGCTAAACAAAACTATCATAACCGAACTTAACTTGCATTATAAACTTCGGCGCAAAAAAGTCCATAATTTGAATGCATTTTCTTTATTTTCAGTGGTGCCGTTTCCGCACCAAAAGGGGTATAAGTGAAAGGTTCGAGGAGTTTTTTAAACTGGGGTTTTGCATCATGAAGTTTTCATCCTCAGCTGAGCTCTTCGAGAGAAAACATGGAACAAGAAATGCTCTAGAAAAAGATCCATAAGATAAATTCATTTGCATACTTCTTAGCTGCCCAGTTTTTGCGTATCTAACCGAGGAAATAATGAATTAAAAAAAGAAGGGAGCGGGGCTCCTTTTCACTTTACGGGACTTTCATAAGTTTAATGATTTTGTGTATTTTTAATTAATAACGTTTTTACACTTCTAACCGACAGAGAGACATATGGAACAAATTTGGAATTTAAATATGGAAAATTTGTTTTATTGATGCAAATCTTCCAAAAACTTTAATATATACGGTTGCAAAGTATGAAACTCTATCTATAACTTATTGCTTGCGTAAAATTAAATTGTCTATTATGCAGAGATAAATCTTACCTTGATTTAAATAAAAAATAATATATGATTATTTTCCATAATTATTTTATATGATTTCTTAACGTTGTAGTATATATGTAAATGCTAATATAATATATAAATAGATTTCAAAAGATGTCTAAATATCTCTCGAGGCAATTTACAAGTTTTTTAATTATAGTCGTGTATTAAGACATTCATTAAACACTAAATTTCCGTGATATTTTTTTATATATGAGTGAGTAAATTCGTGATAATATTTAAGAATTCTTCGATTCCGAATTTGGCAGAGATTTTCGTACTCCAATTCGTTTCGAATCTTAAATCGACAGAAATGATGCATAGAGAGAAACAAAAAATACTTTCACTTTCACATAGAAGTTTCTACCGGGTATTGTAGAAGTCCTCTTACACTCATGATGACAGTCGCAAAGGAAGCAATGATAGTTTTAATGCACGTAAACACGTTTAACATTAGAACCCTCACAGAATTTTCTTTCCTTAAACGTTCAAGTGGATCAATATGACCCTTTGTCAGGTTTTTCATATGATGATTAATAATTTAATTAAGTATGTTTATTTGATTTAACAAAAGAAAATAAATATATTTTTATCCCCCAAAATATTTTTTGGGGAATATCATAATGAAAAAGCAAATTTGAGATTTAAAATCATTTTTTCGTAAAATAGCTAGGAAATATGTTGTCGTATCTAAACATGCAAACCATGTTTCATTATGATATTTATTGGCAAAGAGTACACACATATGTACTTTACTTTTGCATCAGATTTACCGCACACCATCGTTTTGCATTTTGTGCACCTTAATTTAGTCTTATTCTCCTTACATTGCTGACGAACTTGACTCTTGCGGCGTCAATTATCGACTGTTTCTACTTCCTCTGAAACAGAATCATCGCTATAATTTGACAGCTGCTTTGTAGATTGGTTATTTTTTAAATGATCCTCCCTTAGTTCTTCCGCCAGCTTTTGAAAACTTCTTCCGTAAAAGCCTTTGGCTAGTAACAGCTCGGTACATGATTACACCATTGATACATGCCATATCAAAAACATTGTAAAAAGTATGGATTGGCCATCACCATGACGATGCCTTGACTGAGTATTTTCGCGCCATTTGATCTAGAACTTCTACGCCACAATAGGTCTTATTGTAATAAGACACTATTTCAGGTGTTTTCTTCTCATTGCTCTCAATTCTTACACTCATATGGATACTACTCCTTAGCAGAACAATTTTTTTCTTCCCCTTATATACTGTAGGAGATATATCACCGTTTTTTAGAACTGATGTATCATATATCGGCTGGCGGGTGTTCTTCACTGAATCTGGAATTTCTCTTCTCGCCCTGTTCATTGTTCCAACAAGGCTAATACATTTTTCATAAGCATCCTTCCAAAATTCAAGGATCTAAAGAAATGATCGTTTGTTATATTTCTTCCACTAGGAGAGCATTCGCTAGCTTGATAGGCAGAGAGCCGAAGGTGTCCCATTTCTTGCACGGGAGCCTTCAGCCCAATGCATCATGAGTTTTAATACGACGTACCCCGAAACACGTATGTTTTCGGTATGAAATTCATCCTTGCCCTAATAAGGGAAACATTTAGCAAGCTAAAATCTTTGCCTATATTTTTCTGGCTTTGATGACATTAACTGTGTAAATGGGCATCTAGCTTGGCGTGGGAAAAGTTTCTCATCGACAGTTATATTGGATGACAGCTTGTAACACATGGAGCATTTTTTATGAATTTATTCCATGTTTCAGAAAAAGGGCAAATCTATCCGCCTGCAAGCGTTGCGATCAAATCTAAGACATCTAATAATTTCACCGAAGCGATTACGAGACATGGTGTTCGGCAAAAAGGGAGGCCTCAGGGTTCAGCCCGTAGAGAGTGAGATTGATATTTGGTGAGTTGCTAACTCAGCGGGCATATAAAATTGCAATAAAGCAATGTAGTTCAGAAAGTGAGAAGGACAATGTTTTGTCCTGAAGTAGTCGTTCAGCCTCCGCTTCGTTACATTTCTTTATGCGATGAAGCATAGAATCATCAATAAAGAGCTTGATAGCCAATGTAACAATATCACCATCGATGTTCCTTTTGGCAAGTGGTGTTGGGCCTGGCATTTCTTTCAGTACATTGTGGTAAAGAGGCCTACCTTTTGTAACATTATTCGAGCTGGCACAATCCCACAAGGTTCCGTCAGGAGCTATTTGTTGATTATTTTCTGATTCTTAGTCACCTGTATGAGTAAGTACTCTTTATATCATTGCATGACATTGAAGTTTCCCTTTCTGTTTTCTAACATTCGCACTGCTTTCTGAAAGCATACACGTCGGTATATATTAGTCAAGTGTATATGTAAAATATATAGATGAGAATGTATAAATATTATTTCATATAACAAACTTTTATTTGATTGGAGTGGGATTTTTGAATCCAAAAGTGGTAAAAGAATGGAGGCTTACTAATATATATTTACGGTATATATATATATATATATATATATATATATATATATATATATATATATACATGGTATATATGCATATCAACATGTATTTACCTTCAATGTTGCTTGGGTGACATGAATATATTGAAGATTCCTGTTCTTTATCGGATATGCTTGAAGATTCGAGAAAGAAATCTTCATCCCTTGAGTTATCAGGACGCAATTCTCCACCATCTGATTCATAATCATCAACTCCATTAAGTTAAGACAAAAGTTGACTGTCACAAAGTTTAGAACGTCGTAACATTATGATGAACGATTATATTTTTTTTTTACCAAATACACTGCAACTAAGCAGACAAAAAATCCATGACCTCTCTTATGTATCGATTCCGAAACAAAACTGAGCCGAACAAGCATAATGTCTATATCCACCCTTTCTGGTTCATGTCCTATTACGTTGAAACATGCCAGGAACAAGATAACAGAGAAGATGAATTTTAACATCTGATCCCATCATATATACGGAAACAAATAATGTTAATGACCCCGTGTGCGTCTCCTTTAAAAAGATGTATTATTCGTATGATACTATGTGAATTTTAAAAAAATCCATACGAATTAAATGGGCTTTTGAAATAAATAAAAGTCAAAGAGTGACGGAGTTTGGAAGAAAAAATTTAACATGTGAACTGGTTTTGAATTTGTAAAAGGGTCAAAATGACCCCGCTGGGAGTTCTATTTTTAAATTGTTTAAACATATAAATATGTGTTTAAATTGTAATATGAATCAATATGAACGCCCTCAGCGGTGAGCACGTGCTCCAGGCGAGACCCAAGAGCCGCGCACAAGATGAGGACAAAGTCCTTCATCATTCTGGCTCACACACATTTGCAGATGATCTCAGCACGTCCACGTTGCTGTGACGGAATTTGCAGGCCTTCTTAACAACATGCACCCACACGGTGTCGTCAAGGGGATTGGTTTCGGGCGACCGCATTGACCAAATTCCTTCGTCCAGAAGTTTTTTCCGACCCCAATCAAACTTGCTTGTTCTTGGTCGTGTGGGCCAGAGCACCGTCCCACTAAAAGACGGAACCCGCCTATTTCGTGAACTTTCTCGCCCAGGGCAGGAGTTTCGTAGCCAAGATGTCCCAGTACTCGGCAATAGTGAGCCTATAACCGGCCCGCAACCATACCGGGGGCATCTTCTTGTCATTCAAAGCCGCGACACCGAGCGACAAAATCATTACGGAAGTCGGGTGTTTGGTCGTGGGGACGTGCGGACCTCAGAGTTATCCTGGCCAAAGGTTTTCTGATTGTTGATGACCAGATGGACGGTGAGGTTTCCTTTACCAGAAAAAAAATTATAAATCTTCGGCCATGACAAATCATTAGTTCAGAAGGCGACGACAGCGCTCTCAAATTTGACTTCGCATACGGTCGATAAACAGAGCCCACTGAGATGCTCTTCTTCCTCGCAGGCATGCTTCTTTTGAGCTTCGGAGTACTTGGAACTATATATGTTAGGAATAACAAAACAAGACAGTCCCATTTCTCTCTAAACCCAAGACAATTTTTATATCATTTGAAAGCCAACTAAATATTTATTTATCATAAAAATAAATATTAAAATAACAAAAAGATATTAGGAAGCCTTTAAACACTAAAGTTTCCGGCGACAAATATTTATCTCTCAGGTAGTGTGATGAAAGGCGATTAAGGTTATAGGAAAGTTATTACTTTTCCTTTAGAGAAAGATTTTGTAAGATTTCATATTATATTATTGGAACGTATTTAATGTCGAGAGAAGAAATTGATTATAGAAAGATAGACAGAGGCACATCAATTTAATTTCAATTGTGGATTGCTAGCTACGTGGATAACTTAATCTTCTATTTAAAATGGTAAAAAGGTTTACCAAAATATACTATAAATAACTCAATATTTGAGTCAGTTAATCGAGTGTTTGTTAGGATTAACGATTTAAAGATATCAAAATAAAATCCTGACTTTCAATTGGTTGTTCTTTGAGAATGACTTTCAAGGTATACAATAACCATTTTTTAAAGAATAGAATCGTTTAATACGAATTTAAATTATGACTACACAAATAAGGGTTGTAATTATAATTTCTTATCCATATCTTCTTTATCTTTTACTCCTACATTAAATTTTACTTTAGCCATTGCTCCCATTTTGCTAAATAGCCTAGAGTAGATCTTAGATTCCTTGCTTATTCGCAATTCTGTATTGGTTAGTTAATCATAGCAGGAAATAGGTCTCTTTTTATTTTAATTCTGTGTGTGTGTGTGTAGGTGTGGTAAAATTATCATAGTTATTGCGTTTCCTGATCGAATAGGAAATATTTTCTTGATAACCAAACATTTATACAAGAGAGCAAGAATCGAATGGATGTCGCTAGACGGAAAGGTGCGAAAGGCGGAGAAGTTAGCATACCATCTTTATACCCGTTTCTCTCATTTGTTCTTTGTTAGTTGGAGATGCGTAAGAAAACTTTATGGAAGTGTAAGAATTTAAGTGACGCTGTTCCATGCGACATACATCTAAATATTTAAATTATATATTTTCGTCATTCATATTATTCATAAAACACTAGATGATATTATATTGTCAATTGTAAGTTAGAGAATGGTTCACTTTGTATTATTAAAGGGCAAATTTTAACATTTAAAGGGGATATTTACTCACTTTACAACTCCAGTTTTATTTATATTTCACATATTTTAATATAATGTAAATTTAAAGTAAAAAGTCTTACTTTATCTAAAATTACTGACTCAGAAAAATGATCATAGCAAGAAAAGCGAAGCTAAATCTTCTATGTTAAGAATAGTGAAACCAAAATTAACAAAGGACCAAAATTGTGTAACCAGTGGAATTGTTTTCGAAAGAAAAATAGTTAACCATATTTAGTTCATTTTATTGAATAGTAGAAACGGTGAGGTTGGATGGACCGATTTTACTTACATAACAGCCCATTTTTTTCTGGTTCAAATTTCAGTTCAAGCTTTCCAGTAATTCCACATTTCACGTACGTACTGGGATTTTTTTTTATATATAGAAACTTTGTTTGTTTGTATGCAAAAAGATTTAGGGAAACTACAACGAAGAAATTAAGCAAAGCCCTTTCGTTAAAACTGAAAAATCTTTAATTTCGTAGTTTCAGTTCCCACAGAAATTATTCTCTATCTAAATTCACATGTACTAAACGACTTAAACTTGGGAACAAACTACCAAAATCTACAATTTCATGAAAGGACTTTTTTCTATCATCTGCATAAAAAATCAGAGAAATTCGAAGGAATTTGCCTCTAAAAGCATTCAAGATTCACTTCGTAGAACAGCGGATATTATCCTTCCATTACTACAAAAATACATAATAATCTAATAGATAATAGTTTTAATGACCTTTCCTAAATAAATGTAAAGGACATTAAAAGCTAAAGGTTTACCGAGGCATTTCACACATATACAATTATTTACCCCTGGCTGTACAAAAGCGCGTCCTGGGAGATATTTTGGTTTCCACCTAGAGGAAAGAATGAACTCACTCTCTCCGTAAATCTCACGCAAGTTGTCTGCCAAGGAATCTCTCATTCCCAAAAACCTGGATATCTAATAAATACCTCTCTGTGAAAGAAACGCAGATACTTGCTATGTTTTTATACCATAAATCGGTTTTATACATCATCTTTCTTAGTACAAACATAACTATACATTAATGGCAAGCGAGGGAAAATTATGAACACAAAAGAAATTTAAACCTCCATATATCACTACACAAACATTTAGCGCCATAGAAGACCCACAGGACCGTGCTAAAGGATCTTTACGCCTGTATTTCCGCCATAGCATTGGTAGACAAAATGACATGTCCTCAAAATTGGTGAACGATAACTAACAGGTATAAGTTACGTATGCTAAGTTTTATGCAAATTTTCAGATGAGCAAATAACTAAAACAAGGTTTGATAACTAAATTCGCTTGGTCTCGCATAAATATTATGATTTATGAACTTACGACCTTCAAAACTTTTAATAACTCCAGGACTATCCTTGGAAGGACTTTGACAATTATATCATTCGAAGGCAAACGTAAAATAAAATAAGTGTTTCAATAATTCCCGAGTTAAATTTAAGAGGACCTTGGCATTTATACCACTCGAAAGAGAATATAAAACAACATAAAGGTTTCAAATTTAGTTAACATTGGCGGAATAGTTACAGTGCAAAAAAGCAAAATTGGGCCCAACTGACCAACCAACCGACATTTTGTGATAGAGATTAAGTGTCTAACTTCATCCAAGGGCATAGGTTGCTTGTAAGAAAACTGACATTGCTTGAATAAAAACTAATTCCAGGTAAATCTTAGGTATATTGTCTAATTCTCCTGCGGTCTGTCGTCCAGTTAACATGCTTGAGGGAAAATCTAGTCATTACCTATTTTGTGAAGAGGGTCCCTTTCATGAGGGCCGCAGCGGTTTTTCGAGTAAGTAATGATAGTATAGCCATATATTTGTCCAGGCTGACTGTGTCGCTCGGTTGATGGAAGAAGAATCTCTCTTGCACACCAGCGGTCAAGCCATTTATCACTCTGAAGAACAAGAAAGCTCGTTCTTGTTTTCGCTATTGAGTATGTTACATGGACTTCAGTGAAGAATATATGTTCATTTTTTTCTGATCCGATAGAAGGAGGATTATTTGTGGCAGATAATGTAAAATATATTCTGTCAATTGCAGAAAAATAGTGCGAAGCAAAGCAAGTGACATAGTTTTGTGGTTATTTGAGTAGAAAGTACTGGCTCTCTTGTGCGGTAGGTGGCACAGTGTATACACAAGCCTACCCAGAAGTGATGCAATATGTTGTGCTCCATCAGCGAGTTTGGGAATCGCAACAAGTGAATTTCAGGCAGAATAAAACCCCTTGCTTTTTAAACAAGTCCATTAATACCTTTCTGGACGACAGAAAGCTTAGTGATATGGAATGGCCTGTACTTAATCTGGACCTGAATCACAATGAAAATGTTTGGAAGATACTCAGAAAGGTCAAGAGCGTGTTATCTGAAAACAGTTAAAAAAATCTATGAATTTCAAGATGAATGGAAAAAGTTACTAAGCAAGTGGGCCAATAAATGGTTCGTTCTTATTCAGTTGATGATAAACCATCAAGAAAAATACATCTACCTAAAAGATAATTACTTCTAACTTTTACAAATGATTCCACTGATAATTTTATCGGTAATCTTCAGGAAAATTTATTCTGCTCTCTTTCAGATGATATATAATTATCGTAGAATACCTCTTTTGATCACTCCACACCTGACACACTTTCGTCGTGGTATACTTTGTAAAACGTGAAGTACTTCTTTGATGAAGTAGGCTTTGATCTAAGAGTGCTAATTTTGTTGTTTTTAAGGAAGAGCCGATAAGAGAGAAACACACAGGAATTCCCCAAATAAACATATATTTTAAATTTAACAATTTACTACCCAAACACAAAACATCAACCACAGAAATACTCTGAATTTTAAAATACACAAAACTACTTCAATTAACTTTACCCTCTAATATTGGCTAATTCGATGCTCACTTCAATTTAAAAAACACAAAATGCTAACGGCCTTGACTGGCCGCAACTACCTTCTTGGATACCCCTTGGAACGGGTTTGCGTCTGACCTTGAACTCAATGAGCACTTTATCTCGGGAATGTTATTGTCTCCAAGACGCGTGACGACTGGCCAGATGGAGGTTGCGGACGAATAACTTGAAAGCCACAATTGACTTTGGAGAGTGTGGCAGCTGGGGTCCACACGCTTTCGGCAGGAAGGGATATCACCACGGGATAGTGAGAGAAGGTTCCTTTCTCCTCTTTGGATTACTTTGAGGAGTAATCTGACTGTCTAGCGATGCACTAAGGCTTGAATACCTTGACTCTCAGGGGAGTGCTGGAGGGAGTGTACTCGGAGGGGATGGGGGTCTTCTTCAAGGGCGAGGTTAGCGGAAAGGGGTTTATCTGACGCGAATAAGTTGAACTTGAACAAGTTAACTTAAAGGTCGGTTTGGTAACCAGGATCTAGCTCGAGGATGAGCTTCTTCTTAGTTCCAGTCTTCCTCAAGGGCGAGGCCTATCTCAGTGTTTTGGGATGGACCAGGATAGAAGAAGGATGGGGTACTCTAACGAGAATAAGTTGAACTTGGTTCCTCAAACAAGTTAACTTATGAGTTTTGTGTGGCCACCGGGTAACGGGCTCGAGGGGGAGCCTTTTTCCTTTTCTTTTCGTAATTCTTCAAGAAGGAGGAATATGCCTGGGCTTTAGGATGCACCAGGATATGAGGAGTCTCTCTGACGAGAGTAAGTTAAACTTGAACAAGTTAACTTAACGTTCGGTTTGAGAACCAGGGACTAGCTCGAGGATGAGCTGCTTCTTAGCCCCCTTGGTAGCTTTGCCTCTCCTGCAGGGGACTTCGTATTCTGGCGACCCACGTATTCTACCTGTCCAGTCTTGGTAGCCCGGTCTCAATCCGGGGACCTCGTAGCCTGGAGACTGACGTATTCTACTGGTCCAGTCTTGGTAGCCCGGCCTCAATCCGGGGACTTCCTAGCCTGTAGACTCACGTATTATACCTGTCCATTCTTGGTAGCCAAGTCTCAATCCGGGGACTTCGTAGCCTGACGACTCACGTATTCTACCGTGTTTTTCCCAAGTGTTTTTTATTTATACTTCGTCACCCCACTGAGGTAGGGGTAGAAGGGGGGCTTGTGTACGGTACCAGGAGGGTTCTCACTCGAACGGTTTTTCTCACCAATTCCTACCTCGGCTCCCGTTGTCTTTTGAGCTGGAGAGAAACGTGTCTCCAATTTCTTACTTGAGGTGAAATTGAATATATACTCGTAGGGGAGATCTGGCCGTTTAAACCCGTACGGCTTTTCATAGAGGCGAGTGGCGAGGGGCTGTGATTACGAGCTTGACCCACGTTGCCTGGCCCGGATGTTCTTGCGGTTACACTCCCGTGTCTCTACTGAGAGAGAACGGGGGAGTGACGATTCCCCTACAATAATTATTTGGACTCTTTATGATTATAGGATATGCTTATCTACTGGTAACTTCCGTTTCTTTATCAAATTTGAATTACCTTTACCCAAACGTAAATTATACTTAGAAGTTATCATACACAAATTTTGGAAAGAAATTTTCGGGCAAAGGTTTTCGAAGATGTTGTGATAGAAATGCAGGCGTTCTTATTTATTTAAACGACCCTGTATTAGTTTCTCCTCGGAGAGTAACTACGGCCGTTACCATGAATTTTGAATTAATGTCTAATACCTTAATGTAAATAGAGAGGACACCGGATAATTCAACATCACAATTTTGCCTTGATGATTACTCTTCTAAATGTTTTTACTTGCGACGAAGAAGGCAGGTCTAATGTTCATGCAAATGTCGTGTTGTGTTCATCTTCTTTCCGCAAAGAATCTCTGGCTCATTGTAGCCACGAAGTTAGACCCCATAGTGGCTAGAGGTGCTAAATCGGTTATTTTTGCCGCAGATCCTAAAGATCATGTTCCTCTAGTATTTTTTTTTATTTTCCTTATTTTTCTTTCAATTTTAATTTTCAATACGCTAAAACCATTCTATTATATATAGTAACATTTACTTTATTAGTTGCATACGATATGAATAATTTTAATATTATGCTTGGTAAAATTATGTGAAATCATTCCCCCCCCAAAAGATTTTGAAAGATGCATGTAAAAAAATTGTTTGCCTAATTTATGCACTACCGTATAAACAGCAGGAGCGTAGGGTTTGTTTCAGTTTGTTACTTCCTTATTTCAGACTAAGAGCTTTATCAGTTTCATAAAGTTTTCTCGATATAAACGCAAGCTTAAATACATAAATTAACCCACATAATATATAAACAACACAAAACAGTTTAGATCCCTCGAATTATAGTTGCGCCATAGAAAGAGATTTCAAAGGGTAGAAACCAGACGCTCAAACCGGAGACGACAGCTAAAATATAATCCAATAAAACACACACACAAAAATAACCCGAAATCTGACAGAAAACATTTAGAATACAATAATTCAGCGACTATTCAACATAATAAGAAACATTAAAGTGAATGGATGGACACGGAACCCATTGGAAAGAATGAGTGTGCCTTACAGTACTAAATTCATTATTTAAATCATTGCCTCCATTATTATTATTATTATTCATTTGCTCTTTTTCCTGTATTTATCGAGTGAAATTATTATTATTACTCTTAATCTTAGCCTCATAACTGACATTCGGGTTACACACTCATGTCGCGTTACTAAGATGAGTAATCCGTTCAGTTCTTTCATCTTGTCTAAATCGCTTTCCATAACTCATCTTAAATTCGGTCAAGAGTTTTCATCGTTTTTTAGACTTTCACCATTTATATTGTTGTTTCAAGCAAAACTATGAAATTCATTGTTTCATTGTTTTAAATCGATGATCCTGAAAGTTAATTTTGTAAGAATAAAAGTACTCCAGATAAGGCTCATGTCTAACAGAGTTTCATCTAAAAGCGTTTCTGCCATATATATACAGTAGTGTGCAAATTAGTTCGGACAGTGGTAAAATAATAGAACTATTTGACAATTATTGTTTATATTTGAAAAGGATAGGTCAATTATAAGATAAATGTTACATTTAATATGAAACATGACCGCACTTTGCTTTTAGAACCTGCTTCATTCGCTCTGGCCTAGATTCAACCAAATTTGAACACATTTCAGCTAGATCTTTGTTATAATACCAGGCATTGATAACAGCACAAATCATCTTCTGCATCGTCGAACAGTCGGTTTTCTCGATTCTAAGTTGAAATATAGCACATAATTTATCGATGGGGTTTAGGTCAGGTGACTTCCCAAGCTAAACCATAAGAATAAGTCCACTATTTTACATGAATGTGCACATTATTTGGGAACTATGGCACGGAGTCAGATTCTGCTGGAAAATGCCGCCTCCATCATGAAAGTCTTTCTGAATCGCGGAAGGCAAATAAGTGTGCAGGATTGCCTTATCTTTAAAGCTGTTCATCAGTCCCTCAAAAGTAACTAGCCACCCTAGGCTTTTAGTGCAAAAATAACCCCAAAGCATCTTCTTAGGTGGGTAATTTTGCACCTGTTGAATGTGTTCTAGCTGAATTGATTCATATTTGACTCGTCTTACTACCACTGACTTATGCCCATGTATTTCAAAATGCGACGCGTCCAAAAACATAACTTTCTCGCAGGCAGCTGCCTTGCATCTAGCATACCTGCGTGCTCAGTGAAGATGTTTGTCTTAATAGCAGAAGTCAATAACACTTTACGTACCGGTTTTCTAGCAAATCTGCAAACTTCAATGAGCCTTCGCCGGGTGATTGAAGGAGAAACATTTACACCAGCTAAAGACAAGTCTCTCTTTAGGATTGGGTATTTACTTGGGATCCTGCAGACTATTTCTGATGAGAGCCTTGTCATCGTGAGGTGTTTTCTTTCATTTTATTCTACATTTTTCTTGTCGCAGTGTTGAATGTTCACCAATGTCTTCAGCTCCTTACACAATGTCGCCAACAGTTGACTTTGCTACTTTCATTTCCTCACTTGGGGCTAGGGTCTGTTCTCATCTTGGTATTAGCTCTCGCACTGGCTCTCCCTTTTTTAAAAAGGAAACTTCTCTCATTCGAGATCATTCAATTGAATGTAAGACAGAAATTTCCCCCCAAAACTTTCAAATTATAGGACATGCAAAGGACTCCACTACCCCCCGAATTCTTGAATCATTATTTATAAAACAACTAAATCCCAGTTTAAATTCGGATTCAACTGCTTTTTCCTTTCTCATTTCATAAATCAGTCAAAATATTTTCACAACCTACAAATCTTTAATCGGTTCCTTCTATAATCTTTCCTTAGTTTCTCCGCTTTTGCCGTCCACTAAATGTGACTAATATTTTTGTGTACCAATCAATTGCCCCAATTAGTATTTTATACTTATCCATATTTATAGCATCTATATTTAGTTTCAACAGTTTTCAAGTGATTTTTTCACATTTTCAATTAAGTAAATAATTTATTACTATTTCTGCTTCATTAAGTGACTAATATCTGTGTCAACCAATAATTGCATCAACTAGTGTTATATTTAACCATAGTTGAAGTACCCATAATTGATCCATATCTAAAGTTTCAATAGTTTTCAAACGATTGGCATAATTTCAATTAACTAAATAATTTATTTCTAATCCTTTTGTGCATTATAATTTTTGTAATTTTAAACGTGTTCTAAATCCATCTTATAGACCAGAAGATGGGTAAGGTACCCGAAACGTTGTATTTAATTAAATGAGAAATTTTACATGTCTCATTTTTGGATTTATCCTCAACCTATATAATATATATATATATATATATATATATATATATATATATATTTAAATTTCTCTAATTTTGGCTTTATATATATATATATATATATATATATATATATATATATATATATATATATATATATATATATATATATATATATATAGTACAAGAGGAATGAGAATTGGACGCGAATGAGCAAATGAGAGAAGAAACCGGAGTTTTTTAAAGGCAAGAGAGAGGGACATTAGAAGAATCCAGAATCAAAGGGAGCAGAGGGCGGCACAGTAAATGCGATCTTTTACCGAGAAGACAGAAATAACGCCTAAGGAAAAAAAAATTTGAATTCCTGTCCGGGACTCGAACCCGAGTCTGCTGATTGCCGGTCAGATGCTTTACCGCTAAGCTCCCAGGCACAGTAACTATATTTCACCCAAAGCGTTACCCCAGATCCTGTTGTTGCTCCTTTGTATATATATATTTTTTTCAAGGCCGAAGGAAATGAAAATTGGTGACACAACCCGGAAAAACACTTAGGACAATATCACGTGAACCAATCAAAGCTTAAGAAGAAAAATGGGAGACATAGAGAATGGAAAGATAGTAAAAACTATTTTAACCGTTATATGAAAATAAATAAAAAAGTTGGATTTGAACCTGTATCATTAAGTGCTCATCGCTTATATGACCAAGACGCTGATCGCCAGAGCTACCATTCTCAACCACCAAAGAGGTCGATTCAAGAAGCCTTTTGAACAACGAAGTGTAGGCTTTTATCCAGTGAGAGACAAGACAAGTGTTTTAGTAAGAGGGGGCATGGGTTTATTTTATACATTGAAAATCACATGACGCGTGATTTTTTATAGATGTATCTTTAAAGGCCCAAGGAAATGAAAATTGGTTATACAACCTGGAAAAACACTTAGGAGAATATCACTTAGGAGAATTTTCCTGGTTGTGTCGCCAATTTTCATTTCTTTGTGCCTTTCAAAATACATCTATAAAAAAATCTAGATTCAGAGCCAAGATTATTAATCCCCATCCTCGGAACTTACTACTTTAGATTTCGTTGTTTGGGCCTACCTCACTGAAGTGTAATAGAGATTAGGTTAATTAAGATTTCGTGAAGTTAAGCTGACCCAAAATCCTTCGGAAGAATTTTTCTGCTCATTATAGAATGTATAGAGGAAAATAGGGAACGCCTATTACACTCTATATCATAGACCATACTTTTTAGCCTCCAGTATCTATGAAACAACAGTAAGTTTAGAATATGTGATGCTCCTGAATATCCGACTAATTTAGCACTTTCTTAAAAACTTGTCAATATAATTTCGTTCGTAATTATCAAGATTGTTTGTTTGGTGTTTCTCATTTTTCAAAAAATCTTAACTACCGCATTAAAGTTTAATACACTAATCTTTCTTTCTCTTTTTCTTCTCGAAATTTTACTTCTTGTGTCTCTTTTTGCTCTAATTTTTGACAAGACCATTAAATATCAAGATTCTTATCATTTTTTGCTTGCACTCAGTTGATTTAGTCTCAAATCATTTAATATATCAATATTGTATGTCCTAAAACTTTTCCATTGATAGGAAAAGATGTATTTACAGTTAAATATTTCAGATAGAAACTTGAAACTTCCCCAAGATTGTAAAAACTTTTAATCATACACATAACATAACTTTGACCATAAACTTACTCGTGGCTTCCTGCTTTTATGCTAGATCACGTTTAAAAAGAGGTAATAAGGTACATAATTTTTATGTGCAACGTTACAATTTGTAATTTTATTTTTAACTAAACTTTATAAATTTTAATCGTGAGTATATTGACTGAAGTTCCTTCAGCACTTTGGGATCGTAAATTATTTTATTCGATGCTCAAAGAATAGTATACAAGCAAAGTTTCGAGGTTATCGCAGGGTTAACTACTTTGTTATCATGAATATAAAGATTGTTTCTACTGGGCCCCTGGTTGTTTAATCAAATAGTATTACTTTAGCAAATATCTTATATTACTAAAAGGTTTAGAATTTGAAGAGTTTTATATGTTGCTTGCTCTAACAAAGAATTGCCTGTGAAAGCAAATCAAGACTCGATTCGATTCCTTAATGGTGATAAGATAAGTTTATGGTTAACAGAAGTATAGTAGGTAGAGTAGTGAAAGCTATTGGCGAAATGAGAAAATAGTATCAAGGGTGCAATGATTTGCTAATCTCTGTATTTATTTCTTGCCTGTTTGTGTTTTTGTGTTTGTATATACTTTAGTGTTTAAGTTTTGTAATATTAGTTACTACTTGTGCCTTTGTTTAGTTCAACTATAGCTTTCGTTTTGTTTATTGTTTTTTATGTTCCTTCTATTTAGTTAATTCTATTTTGATATTCAGGTCATCTTTGTCAGATTTGGTTCAAGTTTCAGAGTCGGTTGTGTATTTTAAATCCGTTTGATGTCAATCGGGTTTTGGGGTCAGATTCGTGTCATTTCCCCTTTCTTGAGATAGTTTTGTGTTCCATCTTCTACTTCTTCTGGTGTCTCTGTTTGTTGATATTTTGAGGTATTTTATTTCGCGTTCTTTGCCCTCAATTTTTTAGGTTAATAAGGACGCTCTTCCTCTATATCTGTGATAGTCTAGTGGGCACCGTATATTTGGTCTTCGCCTTCTTCTGTTTCATTTAGCTGCTGTTAGAATGTTTTCTCTCCACCTAGGTCGTTCATGGGTGTTATTTCTTCCTCCACAATTGTCATCTTGGATATCTCTGAAGAGTTACACTAAGATTTAAGGAGAGTTTGTGAGTAGGAAAACTGTTCGAAGTTATTTGTGGGTTTAATTCGTGCTCCTAGCTTTCTTGTGACGACATAGTGACCATCTGTGTATGTTTGGCGCATGTTCTTATCCTTTAGTTCACTTCTGGTGAGATTTTGAGAGTAGGTTCTTTTTCTTGATTTTTTTCTTTCTGTTCGGGTTGGTCTGCCTTCCTCTTATATTCTTCTAATCCTTTCCTTTCTTTTAAAGAAGCTTAATACTGTGTTTCTTTGATCACAATGGCATGTAAGGGACTTCTCAGTCTTTCCAGTGCAAATACAGAAACAGTGATCTTTGCCGCCATGTCTTCTTTGCTGCGGCAAGCGCAGCAGTAGTGAGTCCTTTAATCTTATAGTGGGTGAAACACATTTAAATACACTAAAATATTTTTGTTCGATGTTTACACAGGAAAATTTCAGCTGCGCTTTTTTTAGGCAGTTCCGTTGCCTGAAATGTAACTTTAAAACATCTGTACATGCCTTTCGTTGTTGAATTTCAGGAATTCTTTTATCTGCGCTCAATTCTGTTGATTCTCAAATTTCGTATGATTTCTCCTGGAATTTGGTCATCCACCAAGCTCTCGACCTCTTTGCACATCATGCTTCTATTAAACACTAATTGTGGTGGATTTTTGCTTGCAGTCTGATTTGTTCAATTGTTTATTCTCTGTCTTTTCACAGCAGTCGGTCGACGTCTCTTGTTTCCACCCATAATGAGATGTATCCTGAGGTAAATTGACAGAGCATTAACAAAGTTATTTCTATAGCCCCAAATATTGTTTTGCTATCACAGCATTTGTAAGGTCATTTTCCTTTTCTGCTTTGCAGCGCAGTCCTCTCCGTGAAAGATTCTACTTTCCTTCCTAAAGGACGCGGTTCTTTTTGACCTCGATTGTTTTCTAGCCATGTACTTCTTCTTATGTTAACCCGTATATGATATGGGTGTTTAAGATAGGATTCATTTTTATTTGGTTTAGCTGTGATCCCCTTCCCCTATCTTTCATTTTCTTCCTCTATGAACTGCAGAGATGAATGATGATGACTGGCTGGATGAAACCAGAGAGAATCGTCTCAAGGAATGCCTCATGACTGACTTGATCATAAGTAGTGATCACATCCACTACTATGCCCTGGGGTGCTGCTCTTTTGGAAGATCAGTAGGGAAACTTTTTCCAGTGTTTACAGAGATGGTTTTATGTCCCCACCTAGTCCTATGTGTACCAAATTATGTGAAGTTAATGTCCTTATAAGGAAAGTTGCAATACTTCCCTTATTTTTAAGATCTCTGACTTTGAGAGCCTCTGTTTGCAATTTGTCAAACCAGTCTCATCTAATGAGTCTAATAATGCTTAATCAAAATTGAACATCATAGTTAGATTGAGATTTAGGCGTGGTCGTTTAATCACGTGAGTTGCCTTTTTTAAGCGCATGAGGGGACGGATAGATTGGACTCATTTTCCATACTGCTCTAGTTAAAAAATTTTATGTAATCTCTTTATTACTGCTTAAATTTCCTATACTACTTTCTTCATGATCGATAAGTCAGTAGACAGTGTCCTCTGATAACACTGAGAAAGAACTCTTTTGTAGGAATTTGGTTAAAGAGAAGGTTAGCAGCGAAATTTGTCCCCAAATATCTTCCGTCGGTGAATTTTGTATAAAATTTCCTGATATTAATTTTGTTACGCTATTTCGAAGGTGTTTTAAGCTTAAGATGCCCTTTCGCAGTCGAAGAAACAAAAATTAAATTAATTGTTCTAAATGAAGTCTCAATAGTGTTTTATTAAATGGGTGAGTAATGTTTTGATAAATAAATATAAACTCCCTACTCTGTAACGAGATGACTGATTTCGATTCTGAAGCTACAATGCGTTCCTTTACAATATTTCAATCACTCGAAATTAATACACCAGAATCGTTTTCCATCGTAACTGTGTGTAGCGTAAGAACGATTACGTTGGAAAATTCTTGGGAGTTTTGTGTCATAATTGCTTAAGCTCAACACATTGTTGGGTTGAATGACAAATTTTGACATTGGGTTTGGAAATTGAACAAACTTATGTGAGAGAATACGATTGCTATTATACTTGTTAAAACTTAATAACATCCCCACCTCTCGTAGGGGGACTCCACAGACCTTACAGCAGTTTAATAAATAATAGATATAACTATAAGTGGTACAATGGGGTCAAGTAATCCATTTCTGCGTTTCTCAGCCGAAGTCGAACGGCTATGTGCGTGCGAAGTTTATAATACAAGCAGAGTGCAAATTAACTAAAAGAAGGTTGGCCAAACAGTCGACTATCTTGGCGGTTCCGGGACAATGGAAAATTGGGTGCAAAATTAACTTTACTAATATGCGAATTAATATTCTTTTAAAGGCTATAAGTAGTTTTAAAACAAGATATATACACATTAGACGTACATGTGTTTTAGCGGTGAGAGAATTAGCGGGAACGGTCGCCGTACAAAAAAACGATCAATATTCACCGAGGCTCGTTGGAATGAACTAGAGCGTATACGAAGCTGACGATGGAGCCTTACACTAGGGAGTCGCGTTGCTGTTACCTCAGCGCAAAGGTCAAATAATAATAATCTCTTGAAAATGACTATTTACGCGATGAACTTAGATCTTGCTTTCGAGTGATAACACGAATCGAGACTAAGTGCGTTGCATTCGAGGAGATGGTAGAAAGAGTACGGTGTAGACTCACGTGAATTAATCGAGAATACCTAGAGCTTGAGGGGTTTTGCGAGAATCGTGCAGAGTGAAACGGGATGCAAATAGCCGGAACTAACTGACGGGCTCGGGCGGGCGGGGGATACTGCCTTCCAACTCTGGGGCGGGAGGATTTATAGTGAAGTCGAATGGGGTTTTTCTCCCCTCCAGCCGAAGGGGAGGGTTCCAGAGTCCGATAAATCGGCAGGCGAGGGTTGTCTTACTCTTTTAGCACGATCGCAAGAAGGTTCCTAAGTCGGCGAGGCGAAAATTTGTCTGACCCCCATGGGTACCATTTTGGGCTATCAGGATTGTCGCGGTTTTCTGCGATGACTGGCTTCAGGCCACCACGGCGTCTCATAATTTCGAACTTCCATTAGCGGATACAAAAAAGGTCACCCAGGTGTCTGTTGTCGCTCTCTCCATTGAGAGGTGCGGCATCGCGTATCTTTCTCTCCCTCTCTTTGATCTCTGACACCACAAATAAGTTCAAGTATTAAAATGTATTTTCTTACACTTTTATCTGTCAGGAACGCGAATATGTTGATTAATACCGCAGAGATTTCTTACTTTCTGGAAAAAAGTTTTGCTTTTTTTATAATTAATTTAGTAATTCAATCCGATTCCCTTTTGCTTCTGGCAACCGCATTGATTTATGTCTTACTGCAAGACTTTCGAATTCTGTATATTAGGATTTTATTAGAATTTTGGGGAGAAACACACATTAAAGTCGGGATATGATCGTCGAGGCCCTCCTATTTTGAAAAAGAATCGTCTTAGGGTTCGAATTCCGAGGCTTTGTTAGGCGCTCCTGTGTTTATTCAGTTTTTGCACTGCTAAAAGGAGATACGCATTCTGGGGTATCGGATTGTTAGATTGAATTAAATTAGTTAAAAATAAAGCAAAAATTTATATCCAGAAAGACAGTGAATTCTGGTGGAATTAATCCTCATTTTCGTATTACTGAGAACCAAACACTTAAGTAAATACATTTGAATGACTTAAATAATTATTGGGGATGATCTTAGAATTTATGACGCACATAATATTATGCAATTTAGAGATTTAAAACCTTTGCAGAATACAGTAAACTTGTAAATGGAAATTAACTGATTTTAATGAAAATTACAAATAAAAATATAATTTTTTACTTAAAGCCGTTTTAATGAAATAATGATTGTGTTTATTATTAGACAAAATTATGATAATAAGTAACAAGTGTGGAGATAACTTATTAATGCAATATAACTTAGTTTGTGCTACTTCATATATGTTGCATGAGTTCAATAGTCAAATTTAAAATACATGTTTTGTAATTAAAATTAGAAAAATAAAGAAATAATTTTGGAAGTTTAAAGCCTGAATTTCTAAGACCAGTGGATACTTTAATAAGCAATTTTGATTATTACTCGTACCTTATTTGGGTTTTAATTTTGTTTTATACTTTTAAAAACTCCATAGGTTTGGAGTATGAGTAACTTTCTTATAAGTTTCAGATCCTTGTGCTAATGTCGGATCTAATAAATCTTCATGTTTTCCGTTGAAATTAGACAATGAATGAAAGCAGAAATAATTTTATTTGTAAGGAATCTATCCTCGGAAAATGTTTATCATTGATGTTTATGTATATATATATATATATATATATATATATATATATATATATATATATATATATATATATATATATTCTACCTGATCACCCTCCGAATATTAGCCAATACTACTTTAAGGAACCATTTTTAGTCTAGTAAAATGAGGCAAAAGCAGATATAATAGAATCCTTGAATAAGTCAGGTCACCAACCATAAACAGCATCTAGGATTGAACAAATTAAACATACCTAAAATAAAGCACCTTAACACAAATAGATAAATGATGGTAAAAAATACTATAATGTATAAAAGTTAAATCATAAAAATCAACAAAAAGAAACAGAAACAACGCAGTAATCCTTTGGGCACTTATAGTGTAAAACAAAATTCTCTAACAAAAACAAAGTAAAGCATTGATTGCTTACTATTCAAGATGTGAAAGAAATCAGCTCTTTGGAGAAATAGAAGAGTAATGAAGAAATGTAGTAAAATTCTTTAGACGCTACATTTAATAGGCCCTTCTTTTCACTATACATAAATCATTCATCAAAACCGATAATTTCACCTATTGAATGCACTAAACAAATATAAATTTTCCCTTGGAACACCATATTCATACAACAATTGATAACTAATCAACAATCAGCAGTCATTTCTACCTACAACAAACCCTATCGAAGTGAAAAAACACATAGGTCCCAATGAGCATCATAGCACCCATATCCTTCCTCTCAGCAGTTAAAAAACCTTTTGCGATATACATATATAAACGATCTTAAGAATTCATCCAACTAAAAATTTATTCAAAGTCACTCAACCATAAATTGCTTTAAAATATTTGTTCATAAAACTGAAAAAAATAACAACAGCAGAATGTGTTTGTAAACACAATAATCCGAAGTAACATTATTCACTCACACAGGCACGAATATCTCCTAAACTCAAAAGTCTCCTTACATAACCTAACTGATGCATCTTTGAAGGAATAAACAAACACTTTGACTCTTTGCAAAAAATTACCTCGTTGCATTGCACATTTATGCCGATCAAAGAGACCATATAACAAACTACAAACTTGAAATTGTGTAAAACGAGTCTGCTAATACTCACTGAGTTAATATAAACATCAGGCATAACAAATTTATATTCAGAATAAAAATATTTATTCAATAAGCTCATCTCAAACGTGAGAGACAATTGATTCTATACCAAAATATACACACCTTGTAAGAATTTCGCTACAACATCAAAACTTCAGGAAAAATAAAACAAGCAACATAATCCTCACACCAACATAATTTACTCCTCCCTTATTACACTCATGTTTGCCCCATACAAAAGAAAATAATCATATCCACACTAACTTCTTCGTTTATTATCCTTATATTCTCTTAGTTAAACTTACTTCGACCATAACACCATAATAACAAATAAAAGTAAGGCTAGCGAAGTAAGAGTGAAGAAGTCAGTCTACTAACTTAAAGATACATAGGCACCTAAGAAACTAAATGAAAATCAAAAACTTACCACGATGCAACCTCGACCCAGAAAAAAAATAATGACAGCTAAAAAGAAATATCCGAAACTTTAGCTACTCAGAAAAAAGGATAGAATACTAAATCAATCCTATAATTGTGGGTCTTGCCCAATCTAATTGCCCGCCTTATGAAGAGCTTTTTCTCCACTCAGAGGGCCGCCATCTAATCATCTAAGTAACAACACTATCTCAATCCCACTGCGTTGTATCAACAGTGTGCAATGGCCTGACTTGACTTACCATAGTATCAGGAGAACACTCTTAAAAGCTCAAAAGAGTAGCCAGACCTAGGTAAAAATACTAAAAACACAAACATTCTTACAGAGAACAAGAAATACCTCACAAATAATCTCTCAAACAGATAATCTAGGTTCGATTTCAGACAAACAATCTCAAAATATGTACATGCTGCATTACAATGATATTCCAAAAGTACCCATTCTCTTCCTTTTACACAGAGAAAACAATTCTCTTAAGCGTCGTACAATTATGGCAGAACACCGTTCAATCATATGCCATCGCAGCACCATACATATAGCGAAGAGAAACATCGTCAGCAACTTTTAATTAAATCAACACCTCACTCCCCAAAACTCTTTGAAATAAAGACAAACTAGATTAATCTCGCATGAAATAGTCACGGCTGCTCTAACAACATCCCTCACCCAACCCGCCAGATAGAGCAATTAAGAATCTTAGCTGCCAGATAAAATAGGGGCTCTCTTTTGACTATGGTGTGGATACAATCCAAAGGGACAATGCTAAAAACACTTCATATAACAAAAAGTTACCCGAAGCTTCCTATGCTGTGACCACCACTCGTAAAACACTGAACAAAAAATGACAACATATGCGATTCATGAACTACATACACAAAGACAGTGTCTTTTCAGTCAGAGAATTATGGGTTCAGTATCCATGGTGGCCTCATTCCTTGAGAAAGTTGGCTTATCATAACAGCCAGACAGGGCGTATAAGAGTAACAACAACAAGGAGTAACAACCAAGAATAAAGGGACCCTAGGAGACCTTACGGTCCATTCCAGGATGGTACCTTTGGACTAGCAATCGAGCGGTCAGATGGCTGCTCAATTGTTTTGCGTCCCTAAACGGCCACATTTCAAGACCTTGTCTAGTCTAGACTTGAACTGGTCAACAGATTCACTGTTGACAACTTCCACTGGAAGTGCGTTCCACATACCGCAGATACTGTAAGGGAAAAAAATTCCACACAGATTTTGCGGTTGTAACGCTTCAGTTCAAGTTTGAAGCCGTGATTGCGCGTTCTGTTCTCACTTAGTGTGAACATATCCCGGTAGTCAACATTGTCGAACCCTCGAAGTATTTTGAAAACTTCGATGAGCTGACCACGCAGTCTACGGGTTTCCAGCGAGAACAGATCTAATTCCCTTAGTCTATCCTCATAACTTTTATGTCGGAAAGAGGGAATCAGCTTGGTTGCCCTGGCTTGTACGCGTTCCAATCTCGCGATGTCCTTTCGCAATGAAGGACTCCAAAATTGCACGGCATACTCCAGGTGCGGTCGGACAAGTGAGTTGTACAGGCACAGTACAATCTCCTGGTTCCGATAACCAAACTGGCGCTTAATATAGCCTAGCATCCTTTGGGCCTTTTTCTCCGCCTCAATGCACTGTTTCGAGAACTTGAGGTCACTAGTGATTGTTACACCCAAGTCCTTCTCAGTGTCGGTGGATTCAATAGCAGTGCCCTTAAGGATATACTGAGATTGGGGGCTTCTGTGGCCGATAGGCATCACTTTGCATTTCCCCACGTTAAAAGGGATTTGACACGTGTCCGACCACTCCCCAATCTTCCCAAGATCTTCCTGCAGGCTGGCAGTATTTCCATCCTTTTCAACGTTTATACCAAGCTTGGTATCGTTGGCAAATTTGGAAATCTTGGCAACCATGTCACCGTCCATGTCGTTGACGTAGATGATGAATAGTAGTGGTCCCAGGACAGAACCTTGAGGCACCCCGCAAGTAACGGGCACCCACTTAGAAGACTGTCCATTCACCACCACCTGTTGCCGTCTGCCACTTAGCCAGTTCTCGATCCAGCCGGCTACTTTTCCGTCCATGCCAAGCGCTCGCACTTTCCGTAGAAGGCGTCGGTGTAGTACCTTTTCAAAGGCTTTTTGAAAGTCTAGGTAGACCACATCCACCGCCTTATCCCGATCGTGCTCACTGAAAACGAAGTAGAAGAATTCTACAAGGTTCGTCAGGCATGACCGTTGCCTTCGAAAGCCGTGCTGGGAACTTCTTAGTAGCAGGTTTGACTCTAAATACGACGTTATTTTCTCCACCATGATGCCCTCAATGAGTTTACCGAATATCGAAGTCAGACTGATAGGTCGGTAGTTCTACGGTTGGTTATGATCCTATTTCTTGAAGATTGGAGTCACCTCCGCCTCACGCCAGTCTCTAGGAACGCATTTGGTCCGGATTGACATGTTGAAGATTGCGCTTAGGTGTCGTGACTTTTGATCGCGTACTTTTTTCAACACTTTAGGTAGAAACCCGTCCGGGCCAGGTGACTTATTCATCATTAGGTCACTGATCTTCTTTTTGATTTCAACTTCGGTGAAGTCCATTGCCTCCAGCTTTTCCCCCGAGTAGGAATCCGTCGGCTGGGGGATGGGACCACATTCTTCAGTAAACACTGAAGAGAAGTAGTCGTTGAGGAGGTTAGCATTTTCTGCATCTGAATGCTTTAATGTCCCCTCCTCGTTCCTCAAAGGGCCAATCGTTCGACAGATTGGTTTATGGCTGTTTACATATCCAAAGAACTCCTTGGGATTCTCTTTACAGAGTCTCGCCACTCGGAGTTTATCAGACCGCTTAGCCGCCCTTATGCTGGACTTCACTCTTCTGGCTAGCCTCCGGTATTCGTCAAAGTCACCCGAGATCTTTGATTGCCGGTACACAGTTCTCTTCTTCCTAAGCAGTTGGCCGATTTCTCGATTAAGCCACTTAGGTTAAACAGAAGACAGGCGGCGGGAGCATTTCAGAGGGATGAAACGCGACTGAAGACTCATGAATGTGGTTTTGAAACTATTCCACGAGTCTTCAACAGCATCGCACACTTTTAGCCTCACGTAAGTCAGTCCAGCACGAAGGCTTGCAAAGTCTGCTATTCTTAAGTCAAGTTTCTTTGATTGACTGGCAACAGACCTTACCTTCTAAATCTTGACGCTAAATCTAACTAGCTGGTGATCACTGCCACCGAGCTCCTCGCCCACAGAGAAGTCCTTAACGATATCATCCTCAGAGGTGAAGACCAAGTCAAGGATATTGTCTCCTCTCGTCGGTTCTCTGACCCATTGAGTGAGGAACTCGTTGTTGGCGAACTCCAAGAGTAGCGCGCTCTCGCCACAGGCTGCTCTGGTTTCCCAGTCAACTTGGCTATTGAACTCGCAAATAACGATGCACACTCTGCCTTGAACCAGCTCACCCAGCAGCTGGTACAGTTCCCTGTCCTTCTCAACAAGTTGGGAAGGGGGTCTGTAAAGCAGCAGGGTCCTGTATATGACAGGACCGATCTCTAGGTCAACGCCTAGGAGCTCGTGGTCGGATATAACGTTGGAGTTCAAAGAATGTAATAGAAAAACTTAAATTGGAAATAAATAAGAAATCAGAATATAACTAAAAGACTCCAAAAGAGTAATCAATTCAATGTTGGGAACATCTTGCTATATTTAACACGTGAAGTTGTTGGCACAAATAAACAAGAAGAATGAATATTACGAAGTAGAAATCCTAATTAGGAAGAATATATTGCTGCAATTTTAAACCTATATTTTAAATTATTCAAAATGAATTCTACAATTTTAAAATAACATAATGAATTTCTTACTGCGGTTTTCATTCGAGAAAATGATATTACTGCATGTACTTGTAATCAAATCATTACACCATAAAGTTCTCTTTAATCCAATCAAACTAATAGTAAACGATTTTCTAATCAAATCTTTTGATGAGCAAACCTTTCTTCATTTGCTGATCGGTCGTCTTAAATATTTTTCATTAGCACATCCTCATTTCTTCTGCTTCCCACATTTACGTGATGTACTTAAGTTAGAATAATTGCGATAATAATGATTTTATTGTTAATGAGCAACTTTATTTCTAAATCTGGGTACTAAAAGCAATAGGGAGCAGATCAGAAATTTTTGGACTCTTAAGATCCATTTTACTCGCAAGATTTGCCAATGAGATTTTTATAGCAAAGTACTCGTAGCTTTTTCGCAGGATATGGTATAGAAATCCAAACAATTTAGGTTTCCTTTATTTTAATGAACCCTTGATTCAGTTTACAACTATAACTATATATAAAAAATATGAAAATATGTGAATATATTTAAAAGATTACTCAAAAAGTGCTACCCTTAGGTGTTAGGTGAAAACAACCCAAATTGCTACAAGCACAACACCATTTAATGTATTCTTAAATCTACCAATAAACAGAGATAAGCGGTATGACAACATTTTTGATTAACTTAATTCGATCTGGAAGCTTTGTAGAAGTCAGCCGTCCCACTCAGGAATGAAGTGAACAATTATCGCTCCTAACCTCGATACGTTCTTGTAAACTCTATAGTTTTTCACCGCTTCCAGTGATGTTGGGCAACTACCTAAAAGATTGAAGTTGATCTATAATAATTCCGAGTAGAACCAGAATTCAAACTAGAGAATCGATTTTCCTGTTTTGTAAATGTAATTTGTAGATTTTTCTGGAATTGTATAAAGAACATGGAATGAAATTTCAATAATTCTACATATTAATAACTGCAACGGCGACGTTTTTTAAAAAAATTACTTTCAAACTATTCTATGCGCCTAATTGAATTGTCTGTTGCTATGTATTTCGCGCGCAAAACAATATTTTATGGGTTATTTATGTTAGGAATACATTCTTACCTAAAATCAAACTACAACTGTACTATAAAATAATAATAATAAGGATATTTAAAGGATTATCAGATAAACATGAAATCAGAGCTCAGAAATTCACACAAATGTACATTACTTTCCGATGCAGACATTCAATTTTGTAAACCCCTTTCTTGCTGACAAAGTCTCCCTGCTTCAGTTAACTCCTATGGCATGTGGTTTAAATGTAAATTTGCAAAGGACAGTTTGTTAGGTAAACCATGTCTGGCTCCACCTCTAATCCTCTTGAATTATATACTATTGGTTAATACTGAGGTAAAAGTATTCTCTATTAACCTTGTGATAAATATAACTGTTGTAAAAAAATACCTCACTGTGTTCAATATAACCATTGGCTCAGTGGAAGAAGTCTAAAATCTTAGTAACTAAATCAAATATAACTGGGCCATTATTATAAACCCCTCCTACGATGTTTACAAATTTATGTAACTACACTCAATTGGAATTAGTATAAAACTAAAACTTCTTGTAAGAGAGAAGAGAAAATCATATAAATTTACATAAATCCACCACCTTGAAGTTGTCCCATTAAATCCTACTGTCCCATGTATTTCGACATAACCGATTCAGACCTTCAAGGAACTGGGCCTCTCTTCTAGCATCGTGCCTTCTTCAGTTGTAACAAACGACGGTACAAGCTATAAACAGGCATAACCTTTTATACCAGTTGTAACAGTAGCACTTGAAATTAATTTTTTTCAAGACATAAAGCTATTATTTGCCAACGATGAAGCTACTTTAATTATTATATAGAAGGTTAGGGGTAGTTGATTATTTAAACAAGTTCAGTTTAATCTGTATAATTAACAAAATTAGAAAAGGTTATATTTTGCTACCCGGTGGGAATTGTCGCGAAAAACCTTGACTTGAATTGTATGTATTTCGATGCCCGGCAGAAAGAAAATGGTGAAGCTGCTTGTTCGGTTCTAGTAATGCAGCATGAACATGGTTCATGCTAAATATCATCATAAGCCTTGGGGAAAGAGAGCGATGGGAGCCTGGTTCAATAATTTCTCATTATTTTCCAGTATACTGATTAGCAACACATTTAATTAAGACGCAAATTCAACTATGATGTAGAAGGTTAGGGATACCAAGTTATTTATAAGGGTTTATTTCTGGTGATTCTACAGATTAACGACTAATATTCAAGTGTGAAAGCAAAAAAAACATTGTATCAGCCGAAGCCTATGCTACGCCACGTTTCGCTAAAATAGTCTTCCTGTTTGGGTCTATTCCCTCGGGAACAAATGGATAAAACCAAATAGATCTTACTAAACCTAACTAGATAAAACCCTAAAAATTTGAAAAAGCTTAAAAACCAGGTATAAAAACTAACCAACCTAGCTTCCACCTAACCCAAATCCTATTTTGAGGGTAGTTAAAACAAGCTATCAATGACAAGATGGCTGCCAATCTATTTTTAGTTATGCCAGCAAAATTAGAAATTTTCGCGCCTTAATTAGTAAAAGTGCTATATAGAATATATATAGGCCTATATAACGTAATTTAAAATTAAAGGATCATAAAAAACGCCTTTAATGGCATTGAATCTGTTCATTTGTACTTTCAACTGTAAACTAAATACATTAGGATTGAATTATCCATATTTTATTAAAGCTAATGACGTTATTTCCAATTTCTCCGCTTATCAAGGGAGCAAAAGAGAAGTTTTTACCGGCTTAAGTTTAAATGGCCCACGATTAGCGTATAGTTTATCTTCCTTTTTTATTTATTTTGAAAGATACATTGATTACACAGGGGAAAAATTTTAATCACATTTTCTGGTGACTTAGATTTATCTGCCAATTTTATCTCCTTTTTTCATGCTGATTTTAAATATATAATTATTTTTACCTATATGGTATAGTTATTCTGTATATTCTATTTTCTCGTTTCACCGAAAATTATTCTCCGAACGGACAGAGAGGGTGCTTGTAGAAAGCAAATACTCCACAGTAGTAAGATAGTAATGGTCTATTCAATGAGGGTACCATTGGACTAGCAGTCGATCGGGCACATCTCTGCTCAAATGCTTTACGTCCTTAAACGGCTATTTTTCAAGACCCTGTCTAGTCTTAACTTGAACTGGTCAACTAGCCACCGAAACCCCCAATCTCATTATATCCCTAAGAGCACTGCTATTGAATCCACCGACACTGAAAAGGACTTGGGTGAAACAATCACTAGTGACCTCAAGTTCTCGAAACAGGCCCAAAGGATGCTAGGCTACATAAAGCGCCAGTTTGGATATCAGAATAAGGAGAGTGTACTGTGTTTGTACAACTCACTTGTCCGACCGCACCTGGAGTACACCTGGTTAACACGTGGCAATGGAGTGTCACCAGAGGTGTGAGGTATTTAAATACTTTGTATTTGAATTAATTTATGCATTTAAATACAAAGTATTTAAATAATGTACACCTCTGGTGAAACTACATTGCCACGTGTTCGACCACTTCCCAATCTTCGCAAGATCTTCCTGCAGGCGGGCAGTATTTCCATCCTTTGCAACGTTCATACCAAGCTAGGTATCTTCGGCAAATTTGGAGAGCGCTGAGCATTATTTCAACTGCTGTAGGGCAACTTCAGCTTCTTCGAAAGAGTGCGAAATGGAGATATTAGACAATAATAAAGACGAGGAATATAAAGAATCATGTAATTATAGTCATCCTTTACTATGTGGTAAATATTTCAAAGTGAAATCTTCCGACGGAAAAATAGTGAACTATGTATGTATATCATGCAATGGCGAAATCTTTGCGGCGAGCAATGCTACTTCCAATATACGCATTTATTTGAAGGTAAAAATTTATTAAAGCTAATTATATGATACCTAATTGAATTAACATGTTTCACTATTTCTTATTTTTTAAAATGGCAAAATTGCTAGTAGTTAACGAGAATGTTAAGTAGCCTAGGTTTACCATGCACGAACCTACCTGCTTTCTTTTGCAACACCCTTATATATAGTAGATGCTGATTGAATTTAACGTGAATTATGGCAACGTGAAACAAATGTCCTTCACTTATCTGATCAGGTACATTTATCAACAGAGAAAGCACCCTGCTTTGGTGCAAAAAGCGGATAACTACGTTACAGCTCAAAGAAAAGTTTCAAAAAGAAAATGTTCACCATTAAACGATGGAGTCTTAAAGTAAATATATAACCGGAGTATTGTGCGGTGAATACTAAGTAAGTCAAACAACCTGTTGTTGCTAAGCTGATTGCAACTTTTATCGTACAAGGTGTCCATCTCGTATCAACCATGGAGCAACCAGCTTTGGTGAGATTAATTAAAGTTGAGTTCTGAGTTACAAATGTTGTTTACAATTATAGTATTAGTAGTACAGGTTAAGCTCTTATAAGGACCGAATTCTAAAGCGTTCAGATCATTGGTCACTACGTAGGTTATATAACAAAGTTAAATAAAGGAAGACATATACAAACAATAATTTCAGGAGAATCCACATACATAGATTCTTAAAGCGCGCTATCATTTACTTGAAGATATTATTGAGTAAAATATTTTCAGGAATAATTAGTAAAATTATTGATCGATTATATGTAGTTATTAGATGAATTACTATAACGACGTATTTCGTTATAGTAGCAATACATGTATATCATTATGTCAAAACTAGCATCCTTACCCGTCAAAATGTAGGAAATAAAGCTTGATAATTTATATATTCCTAACTATACTGAAATTCAATATTTTATAATGTAATTCTGAATATGAAGGACTAATAATATATTTATAAATTAATGTACCAGTTCTATATAGCTATAGGATATTTATCTAGCTACATTTTCTGAATAAAATTTTATATGCACACCATATATTATCATTTCACTGTGAAAATAAATTTCACTCACAATAATCACACATTCCACTACCGCTGGTCTAAATTCTTCAGTTGACGTCATTTCAAGGCATACGCTATGCCGAAATCTTATAGAATAAGAGAAAGTGACAAGAGCTCTACTGAAGAATTAACTAAAGACCACCTCTTACTTATGTCATACTGCAGATATTTGGTCAACTCCTCACCGTAGTTTTTGGGCGTTACAGTTCATTGGGTATGTTAAGATTTTGCTCTTTATGAAATATGAGATTTAAAATATCTTTACAGTTAGGGAGTTATCAGCTCTTGGCTAAAAGCAGACATATTTGTTGTTGAAATTCATCTCGATTATATTAATATGTGAACTTTATGGAAACATATATGAAACCAACATTGGACAGTTATTTATTTTTTTTCACGCTTGAGGAAGCTGTTCTTGTCCATCACAATGGAGTATTAGTATGCTGTTGCTTTAAAGGTGAACATAACTACATCAAGATTGATGAACATATGGAGAATAGCATCAATGAATACGATATCCCCCAGCATAAAATCACGAACACCGTCACTGATAACGGCTCTAATTTTGTTGAAGCGTTTATGGAATTTGCAGTCACTGCTGCAAACGTCTCTACAGATTCAAAAGATTGAATCAAGGTAGGTGAAGAAGATCAGGGTGACCACGAGCTGGAAGATAGTTTCTTAATAAGAAATGCCTTAGATCAGGAAGAAGACTTTTCCTCTGACCCATGCAGCTTCGGCCTACCTAAGCATGTGTGCTGTGCTTCACGCACACTCACTCTCGTCGCTACAACTGATGAAAACAGGCACTGAAAATATCTTATTTTGCAAATATAAATCTTGCTGCGATGTGGAAAAGCTCAGCATTATGGAAAAAAAGCGGTCGTCCAAAATCAGCAGAGATTATCAAAACTGTTATCAACTGCTCATTAAATGTCCCTTGCATTACAAGGTGGAACACTCTGTTTGATGCATTGTCATTACTTTTAAAATACAAAGACAAATTACATCAACTCATGACGTCCCTTGAACTTCCAGTGTTCAGAAGTCACGAAATCGAATTTCTTGGGGAGTATGTCTCGGTTTTGGCTCCTATTGCATTGGTAATTGATCGCTTACAGGGAAAACAAAACTCTTTTATGGGGAATTGCTCCCTACCTTGCTTACTGTGGAAAAAAAGCTGAAGAGCCTTCAGTCACGTTCTCTGAAATTATGCCAACCTCTTCTAAGTGCGGTCACTAAGGGATTTTGAAAGCGCTACCAATCTTATTTAAACTAGGGAAATAAAGACAGCGTTACAGATGCCATTATTGCATCAACAAGCCATCCATTCTTCAAATTCCGCTGGTTAGATATTAGTATTTCATCGGACAGTTCAAGTCACCAAGACTCTGTTAAAAATATTATGATTCAAATAATTAAGCATTTAGCAGAGGGACCCGAAGCTGAATCATCCAGTGGTGTATCGGACAGTGACGATTATTTTGGATTTCCAAAACCCACTCGAACACGATCAACCACAAATTTAGAATTGTTCAGTTACCTCCAGGATTCAAATAAAACACTTCAAAGTTTAGATAGATATCCAAACATAAAAAAGTTATTTATTAAATAGAACACCACCCTTCCGTCGTAATCTCCTGTGGAACGGCTCTTCTCTTTAGGAGGATTGACCTTATCTCCAAAACGGAGTTCTTTTTCTGACGTAACCACTACAAAACGGATATTACTTAAACTTAATGCTGATATAAATAGCTAACTGAAAATTTATTCTATGGAACTTTCCCTTTTATTGTAGTACCTAAGTCGTATTGTCATCAAATCCTACATTAGAAAATTACTTAGTAATTAATTAGTAAAATACAATTTCATTTTAAAGGATACTTTTTTGGTCCTTATCGATTGTTATTATATATCATTTATTTGAAATGTAATTAAAAATGTATCTAACTACATTTAATGTATTAGGTATTTAAATGCTAACTAAATACATTTTCAAAATGTATTTAATGCTTAGTATCTGAATAAATTTTTCTCCTATAATCAATATTTAGTATTTAAATACTTCAAATGTATTTAGTGCCCACCTCTGAGTGTCCCTTCCTGCCATGACAATCGTGTTGCTTTGATGATAATTACTTGTGACCTTGTTTTTCCTATTGGAAATTGAATTCGTTGGATTTCAAGTAAAAAGAATGCAAATTGACAAACCAAATGTAAATGAGCAATACAACAAGTACATAGGGGAAAGGGGGTGTTGTTGCGATGAACGAAAATATCGAAAACATTAGAATATGGATCAGATAAGAGCAATGGTGTGGCTTTTGTTTTCTTTTGCTTAGAAGGCGCCATAAAAAAATGCTTGGCAATTACATAGAAGAAATCAAACCAACAGGGAGTTAGACTTTCTTAACTTTTGAAGTTATGTGGTGCAAATATACTTGAAAAATATGGCAGTTCTTCCTCTTTGGGACAAGGCCTAAAAGTTCTAAGGCTCTTCTCTTTCGTGCCTTTGATAAAATTAGTTATGATATAATTGATCACTGGTTTGTACCAGCCCAAATGGAAAATCGATGTACCATGTGCAAAAAAAACACAAAAAAAATGTGTGGAAAAGTAAAGTGAATTTGCATGATGTATGTTTTAGGCCTTATCACATAGGAAATTAGATAATCTTGTTTATATACATCCAATTTTACGTAGCAAATTCTTGAATAACATTGTTTATACTTTTATTTACCTTAAAAAGAATTTGAATTGCATTTGTTGCTTTAGCATTGTCGATAATAGAGAAAACAAGGTCTGCTGCCTAAAAGGTCACGTGTCTTCACTTATTCTGATTTATGTCCTTTCAACTTTAAAAACTTGCAATAACTTCAGAAGTAACCTTGGGAGAACTTTGACAATTATATTATTTGAAGGGGAATGTAAAACAAAATAAGGGTTTCAAATTTTGTTAGAATCAGCCGAATAGTTGTGATGTTATTGCCCCAAAATTTAATTCCTGGGTTAATCTTTGGAGTATCTTAGCAGTTATATCATTCGAAAGAGAATGTAAAACAACATAATGAGTTCAAATTACGTTTGAATCGGCTGAATAGTTATGATGTTATTGCCAGAACGATATAATCCTTGGGCTAACATGGAAGACACACTCTTCGCACCTTCGCGATCATTTATGGTAGCTCGTGCGAAGCCTGCTTCTTGGCAGTGATTTAATTTTCCTTGTACCTATAATTTGGCTGGGAGTAACTGCTTGGATGAAAACGATAATTGAATGAGGTGATGAACCCGGGTAGGGCCTCTTAAAGGATGACTCATGGCGGACTTAATGATGAGTGGTGATTGAACCAACTATAACCACCCGGGGGAGGCCCCTTTTGGGGTTTAGATATCGATGCTGCTTCCTCCTTACGCAGAGAAAATTTTATACACCTCTCTGGTCCTGGCTGGGTTCGTAGAGATAGAGAGAACTCTTTTTTAAAGGTTTCAGCTTCGCCGCTTCTTCGTGGTACATATGACGGAGAGTTCGACAGTGGAATATTCTTCAAACTTACCTTCCACACCGTCTCGAATTATGCCTAATCACATAACGAGCATAATTCGAACTATGTTCTGATAGACATTAAGTTCAGCGGCGCGTGAGGAGGTAGGAGAAAAGGGGGTTATAGGTTTAGCCTGCCTTATCTTATTTATTGCAACTTGGGTAAAGTTCCCTATATTAAGTGCTTGCTCTTTTACCTCAATGATCTTTCGGTTCTTCTCCATTCTCCAAATAATTAGTGTCCAATGCAAAAGAAGTGCAAGCGAATTCTTCCAAGTAGAGAAGATCAAATTCGGTCCGGAAAAGTCTAGCCAAAACCGAGTTTTTTCCTGGGAATAGAAGTTCTCTCCAATAAGCCCCAAAGCGCAATTTTCTTCTTTTTAATATTATTTATTTTAACAGGTAAACAAGTTTCTGTTGGCATAAATCAACATAAATATAATGTCCGAACAGGGGAAGATAACAGTGCTTTCTTTGTCTATATGTCAGATAAAGACCATCTAATTAACTGGAACTCGGCAAAATTTATTTACGTTTCATTGACCCTATAAAAAGGAATATCATTGAATGTGCTTTTATAAGCCAATGTGATAATTTGAACCTTACTCCTGGCTTTTATAAAATAGATGCTATAATTAAGAGATTAATACTTAAAGAAATTAGTTCTGACTTTTGTTCTTAGTTTTTTATATACAATCTTTAGTTATGTGGCCCCCAATTTTGTTTATTTACCTTTTTTAATTGTCACTGCTCTGTTATGTACATTGTATTTTCCCCACTTTTCGCTCCTCGTGTCTTATAATCTCCCTCGTTAGGCTATTTCCATTTCTTTTAATCTGTTACCCTTTCCGTCTTCTCAGTTTGACCTTACTACCTGCTTGTGGAATTTCTTAATGTGAATCTTTACCTTCTCCCTTCCGTCTTCCTCATTGCGGATTTCTTGTTTTTGAGGGGTCTTTTATACTTTTCTTTCGTATATATACCTCTAAAATAATATTAATTCTTGTAGTTATCCTTGATAAGGATTTAATAAAGTTCGAAAGTACTTGGAAACACCATTTCGTTTTTTCCTGCGGGACATTGCATTCATTTGCTACCTTCACGTGTACTTTTTGAGTTTTTCATTTAATATATATATATATATATATATATATATATATATATATATATATATATATATATATATATATATATATTCGTATAATTAGGCAGAAGATTCTCTTCGTGACATATTTTTTGGAAGGCGACTGTGAATTCAGCGTTAATAATTTTCTTTTCGAGTGTCTCGATTTCTCAAATATTCCGCTTTTGGTCGTTGGTTAACCCGTGTATAAGTTCAGCAAAATTCATTACAAAAGTACTTGATGAAATATTTATTGGCCTGGCGCGTTTCGATACACACCTGTATCATTATCAAAGGTTGATATTTATAACCTTAAGCGATTGAAGAGCGGGACTTTATATACATCGTTATTTAGTTAAAAAATATACAAACATACTTATAATGGGGAATTTAAATTCATAAATACAAAAGGTATGTTGAAATGAAGTTTTATGTGACTGTTTAAACACAGAAAGTTACATTAAAATGAATTTTCTGATACTGTTTCAAATGTTTAATTTATAAGATTAATACTTGGTGCACGAGGACGCGAGGAAGGCAGGGTGAACTGTTTGTTTGTCTGTGTGTTTAGTTTGGAATGTTTTTCTTTTATATAGAGAGCTTCTAATATGAATAATTGTTGGCGATTTGGAGCATGCGCAAGAATTTCGGTGTTATCTTCGAGTGACCTCCAGTCCAATTGCCTTCCATGTTTTTCGAATGTATGTGTTTTGGGGGCACCGTTGTTTAAATGGTAGCTCATTCTTTATGTTAATTTTCTTTCTGTCATTCCTATATAGGAATGAGGTAGGAGCTCACAGTCTCCCATTTTGCAATTTCGTTATTCCACCTGAGGTTCCGAAGAAGCGAAAAATCTTGTATATTAAAAAGAAGAGACGAAAATTTCATGTGCTTAAATTTATAAAAAAATATTCATGGGCGACTTGTGAAATATTTTTTTTAAAGTCAAAAAATGAACCTAAAATGGGCAGATGTTGGATATCGTGAATAAACCTTTGAAAGTAAGAATAATAGTCCACATAGTCTAGCCTGAAGTTTGGTAACTTGAATTGAAGCCCAAAAGAGGGAGAAACTTTTCCCTTCTCGAGACTATAGCGTCAGAAAGATGAACTACAGAATTTAAATCATGGAATTTAGGCCATGATATGTTAAATTTTCTAAGTTTGCGATCATGGACTAATGGAATTCTTTCGGGCAAAGGAAGAAATGTTCCGAGAAACAATAGAGGAAAAACATAGGCTATCTAAACAAGAAAATGCAGAACGCAGATGTTTAGAATAGGAATCAACGAGGGCCAAATGCTTATTCCGAGCACGAAATTTAAAGTTAATCTCATTATTGAGAAAGTATTCCAAAGAGGAAAGATAAAAATCACTCTAATAGAGAGATTTCCTCTATAGCTTGAAATGTGGAAAATTTGAGGAAACATGACCATAACGGCAAATTTCAATAACTTCCAAATCAAGACAGACCTTCTTTAACTTCCTTTGGGAATTCTCGTAGCGACGGGAAATTTAGAGACCTTCTTGTCCAGTGAATCTATTGATTGTAAAACAGACGTGTCCTTAAATGATTTTTCTTTCTTAAAATTTGCTAAATCTATTTCATCTATCCGCATTGAAGAATCACTCTGTATTAAATACAACCACCCAAATTTAAATGAGAACTCGTCATCCTTTTCTCTGTTTATACCTTAACAACCGACCAAGATGTATTAATTCTTTGAATTCCTTCCTGTTTTCACTCGTCATTGTGATCCGACCATGTAAGGTAATGTTTCAGGGTCTATATTTTAGTTTTACCATTTGTTTGTATCAAATTCTCTATTTTTCCATTTCAATTGTTTAATTTGGTAATATTACGTTTACTTTGTTTTTCCTTAATTGATAGTATCTCTTTACAAATATTTTTCTGCTGTTCTTTACCTCACTATTTTGTTTGTTCATTAACGTAACGTTCATTTTATATTTTTAAAGTCGTTTTTGTGATTTTCTCTGATCTGTGGTTTTTAACTTTGAACTTATGCTGTTATGTATGTTTTTAGGCTTAGATATTTAGCTCAAGAAGATGGATTTTGTAATAACCCGAAACGTTGGAATTAAAGATGGGACCCGCCTTTTTCGTTTGTACTTCTTATTGAATATAAGAATCAAGCTTTGTAGAAGAAATCTAGGTGAATACATATATATATATATATATATATATATATATATATATATATATATATATATATATATATATATATATATATATATATATATATATATATATATATATATATATATATATATATATATATATATATATATATATATATATATATATATATATATATATATATATATATATATATATATATATATATATATATATATATATATATATATATATATATATATATATATATATATATATATATATATATATATATATATGTCGTAGAATAGGCTCTCGACGATATACCATATATAACTATTCGTTGAGGGAATTATTCTAATATTTCGAGTGCGTGGTAATCTGATTGACCGAGGTTATTTATCTTCAATATGCTTAAGAAGGGGAACTGAGCTCAAGGATAATAATATGGCTATCATTAATAAAATAGAGTTTTATTAATTAAACTATCAACAACACACAAAAAGAAAATGTTTACATAAACGGAGAATGGAAAGGGTCGTGGGAATATCTGACTAATCCAAGGATTAAGATTTGGAGAGATTTAAAAAGGTAAACAAATAAAAATTAAAGGGCAGGATGGTTCGCTAAGCCATTTAAAGCACATGGTAGCGTTGATAAAAAGGTTAGATAATTAAAGGTAATGCTCAGCTTACGTAATTACAAAGTTGTTGTGCAGAGGAAGACGATGCAATTTTATCTTCGGTCCACTGGCAATTTCCAGCAGAAGGGTTCTTCGGGGGGTTGTCCTTAGCGAAGGGGAAGGAAGGACTGTCTTCGAAGGTTCGTTCCGTCATCCTCATATTGAAGGAGTATACCTCCAATGCCCTCAGAGGTACGAGCGATCTTTGTGACAGCAAATCGGGGATGTTCTAGATGAACAATGGAGGTTATCGTTGAAACCAATCGTTCTCTTGAAGAACGTTAAAAAGTAAAGTGCAGCTCAGAGGTACGAGCGATCTTTGTGAAAGCAAATTGGGGATGTTCTAGATTAAAAATGGAGGTTATCGTTGAAACTAATCGTTCTCTTGAAGAACGTTAAAAAGGGGGGAATTAAATTATCCTGACGTGATGTCTTGGGAATAAGAACCGTTTCTTGACGAACGAGCTTGAAGAACAATGGCTGTTCTAACGTTGTTCTCTTTCTGAACAACAGGGGGGGTGAGAACCGTATCTTGTCAATGGGCTCAAAAAATAATGGCTGTTCTAACGTTGTTCTCTTTCTGAACAAAAGGGAGGGAGGGTGAGAACCGTTTCTTGTTAACGGGCTCAAAGAACAATGTCTGTTCTGACGTTGTTCTCTTTCTGAACAATGGGGGGGGCCTTGTGCACTTGGCGTCTCGAAGGCACGAATCTTGGCACTCAAGGGATATTGTCCTCTTCTGGACAAATAAGGTGGTTTTCGAGGTAGAGAGTTCCTATTGTGCTCAAGAGAGACCGGCTCTGCGTGATGCCTCGAGAAGATAATCTGGATCTGATCTGATCCGCTTCAATCGGGAAAGCTTTGATATAAATAGTCGAAGCCATCCCCTTGGCGTAGGGGACAATTGAGTGGGAGGCTTCGGGGGAATGCCCCAGTCGCGCCAGGGAAAATACCTTATCTGCCTATAAGCCTAACTCAATCTTGCGAGATCGACGTATGGAGGCAAAACGGGGGGAATGAACCTCCTTGATTAAATATTGGCTAAGGTGGCGATAACATGCTCTGCTTCCTCTCGCAGATGCACGGTGGTAGCAATGTGTTTCTAAACATATGATAGCGGCTGAATTTAAGCGGCCTCAGTCCGTTCTATCACACCCTTCTTTTCCAAGGGAAGTTGTCACTTCGAAAAAAAAGAGAGAAGGGACAACCTTAGAGCTCCGTTGTAAAGAACTCGCTTTCTTGCACCGACGGTACCTTCATGCACTTAGCTAGTATTACCTCAATACATATGATTATGTTGATCTTTTGATTATAAGGGAAACTAACTTTTAATACAAACTTAACCATAAAAGAGACATGGAACAATGAAATAATATAAAATTAGTACATATGGGACAAAATAATTTATACGTAATTTAATGGATACGAATATATATACATAGGAAAAAAAATAGACATTGAGCTACAAAATTCAGACATATACATTAAAAAAATATATTACAATAGAATCTAATTTAAGTCGTACAAGACGGTATATACATACATGGAGTTCCTAATCCTACGAATTTCAAATTAATCTACACTATTTGGTAACGCCTTCCTACTAAGTGCGTCAGCGACCTGATTATCGGAACCTTTCATATAATTTATCTTGAATTGGTGCTCTTGCAAGAGTAGACTCCAGCGCATAATTCGGCCGTGGGAGTGTCGTACATTCCGAATATAGGCCAACGGGCAGTGGTCAGGTCCTATCTGAAATTCTTTTTCTATCAAATACATTTTGAACTTGTCAATAACCCATATAATCGCTAGAGTTTCCTTCTCTATAGTGTCATATCTCTTTTTGAGTGGTAATAACTGGCGCTAGCATATGCAACCGGATGACTCGTACCGTCATCCTCATATTGAAGGAGTACACCTCCAATGCCCTCGTTGCTCGCGTCGGTCTTAATTCCAAAGGATTTTTCCAAGTTGGGCAACTTCAAAATGGGGGCAGAAATGAGCTTACTCTTGAGCTGATTAAAATGAGAAACAGCGACATCATTCCAACGTATTCCATCGGGAGGATTCTTTTTCAAAAGGGTGCTGAGGTGCGCCGAAATTGCAGCGAGATTCGGGTCAAATCGCCGATAGTAAGAAGCTGATCCTAGGAATGATCTTAATTGCTTCTTAGTATTCGGGAGGGGCATGTCGGCGATTGCCTTAATCTTGTCCTCTTGGGGACCTAACTGGCTTTGTCCTATTTTGAAACCCAAGTATTGTATGGTTTCGTGGGCAAAATGGCATTTGCTAGGGCCAATGGTGAGGCCATTTTCGCGCAGTCGCTCGAAGAGAGCTAATAGGGTGGTTAAATGATGACTCCATTTACGAGTAGCGACGTAGACGTTATCGAAGTAAAAAGAGACTTTCGGAAGTCCATCTAACAACCTTCTCAAGAGACGGTTATAGTTACTACAAGCAGTCACGAGGCCGAAAAGGAAGGCGCTTAAATTGCATTAAGTGTATCTCAGTTGCAAAGGCGGTATATGCTTTCACATCAGGCCGGAGGGGAATTTGATAATACGCCTTGCACAAATCAAGTTCTGAGATGAACTTGGCGTTTTCAAAAAGGTGGAGGTTTTGGTCTACCAACGGGATGGGCTCGGCGTCGAACACAGTTCATGAATTTAACTTCCGGAAGTCGATGCACATCCGATAAGAGCCATCAGGTTTCTTGACCATGATGATTGGGGAACAATAACTAGAGGTGGAAGGTTCTATTATGTCTAAACTAATCAAATTATCGACTTCGGCGTTAAAAGCTTAGCGTAAATAAATGGCATGGGATTGGGTTTTGAACGAACAGGTTCTAAGGACGTTAATTTAATATCATGCTCGAAACTAGTAGCACATCCAAGCTTCTCTGAAATAACGTCGTCGAACTGTCATAATAGTTCTTGTAGCTGACTCTTTTGATGTGGTGTCAGCTGCGCGTCGATATCCAGGTCAGAGGGTTCAAAAGTCTCGCCTTGGAGGGGAGGAAGAGGGTAATTGGCATCAGGTTGAATGCATACTGTCTGTATGACATTAAGGGACTCCGCGGGGTAATCCTCTTCAAGCGTGGATGTTTCGTCCAGTGCTACGAACGTATATCCATGGGCGCGTCGGTGGTACATTTTCAATAAGTTGACGTGGTAGATCTTATCGCCTGCTGTGGTACCAATGAGGCAATCTACTGGTCCTCGTACCTCGCGGACCGAGTACGGACCCTTCCATTGGCTCAGTAATTTATTACTCGCTGTGGAAAGGATCAGGAGTCCTTCATCACCGGGCTTAAATTTCCGATCTTCGGACCTGACATCAAAATAGGTCTTATATTTTTCCAAATTGACATCGGCATTTTCATTGGCGATGTTTGCGCATTTCTCGAGCCTCTGGCGTAAATCCAAGACATAGGCGTAGAATGACTGGAGTTCTTGATCCAATTGGGGCTTCATTAGCAATTCCTTTAAAATGATGAGTGGTCCGCGTACATTACGTCCATAAAGGAGCTCGAACGGAGCGAAGCCTAATGTGAGGTGAGCAATTCTGCGATAGGCGAATAGGGCGACCGGAAGATATCGGTGCCATTCGCGGGGCTGCTCGGCACAAATCTTCTTGATAATAGATTTTAAATTTCCATTTAATTTTTCGAACATCCCGTTTGTCTGTGGCCGGAAGGGGGTGGTAAAAAGGGGCTTTACAATGAGCAGCTTCCCTACGTACTCCATCAACTCGGAGGTGAATTGTGGTCCTCTGTCTGAGAATATTTCCTCGGGGACGCCTACCCTTGAAAAGATGGAAATGAGGGCCTCGGCTCAAGAAATACTATCGATTCGGCGAAGGGGGACAGCCTCGGGAAAATGGATAGCAAAGTCAACTAAGGTAAAAATATAGCTGTGCCCTTCGCTAGAAGGGGGCTGGATAGGGCCAACCAGGTCGATGGCTACTCTGGAGAAGGGTTCAGTTATGACTGGTCCCCTTTGTAATGGAGTAGGTTTGACCCACCCCTTAGCGGACGTCTTCTGACACATATCGCACGATCGACAATGTTTAAGATGTCAGCTGCAGCATCCGGCCAATAAAAATATTTAAAAATACGCTGACCCGTTTTAGTATGACTAAAATGACCGAAAAAGATCCTGTCATGAGCTATTTTGAGCACTATAGGGACATGGGATCGTGGAAGGCATAAGACAGTTGTAACAGCGTTATTACTCTCCTCGGCGGATCAGTAAAGTAAGCTATCTTGCTCCAGGTACCTTATTACTTTAGGTCCACGGACAGTCTCCGTGTCCTTGTTTTGGGCCTTATCCCATAAGGGTGTTAGTGCGTCACACTCCTTTTGTGCCGTCTAAAAGTCCTGGTCAAGGATCTCCGAGAATTCCGATGGTATCGGAGTTCTGAGGTGGACAGACTCCTAGGCTTCCTTCTTAGCCTTGCCTCGAGTAAGGGCGGCCTGGGACACAGGGTCTGAGCTTACTTGAGGGCTCTGTCCTATAAGTATGAAACAAAATTTTATGGGTGCTGAAATGACTTCAGCCCAGCCATCATAATACTGACACTGCAGGTAACATCTAACGACGGGGAATCGGTTTGCCCGCCCAAGGTAGTTATGTACCACCGCAAATTTTTCGTGGTTAGGGTCCACTGTGGGGAGGAGCTCTTCGGACACGGCAGCCATTCACGCTGCCCTCCTCAAATTTCAAAGTTCCCGGGGAACTTTTATCAAAAATAAAATTTATCTGGTGGTCTGACGGAAAGAGAGAAGTTGATGCTTGGGTCTGCACCACGGGGGAAGCCGGGGTGGCATTAATCTGGTGAACTTGGTAGGCTGTCCGTTTTTAAGGCTAGAATTTTGAGGGCAATTCAAGCTCATGTGGTTTTCTACACCGCAGGTGAAGCATATGATTGGTCGCTACGGAGAGAGTAATGGAGGAGAAATCTTAACGGCAGGTTTGGTGTCCGGTTGTTGGTTTGGGGGGAAGAAGTTTTGGGGTTTTACGGAGCCCGGAAACTTCGTCGGCTTTCCTGGGAAAGGGCAGGAATCCTTCTTCCTTTCCTGGTAGGGGGATTGGTGAGAAGTTCGATTCTCCTTGGGGTATAAAATATGGCTTGCAGCATAGACATCCGCTTCTTCGGTACACTCTTTAAAGGTCTGGCACCGACGATCCTTGACGTAAGCGCGGATCTCCGTCAGGAGAGACGCCAAAAATTGATCCCGTAACACGAAGTCTGTTAAGGACTCGTAGTTAGGATCAACCTTTGAGGATTCTAACCAGAATTTAAAATTCCTCTGAAGAATGTATCCGAATTTACGGAACGTCTGTCCGGGTTTAATACGACCTCCTCGAAATTCTTCTCAGTAGAAATCGGGCCAATAACTCAGATTCTAAGGTGCTGTAGTCAATTGTACATTCAGATGGTAAAGATACGAAAATTTAGCGCAATTTACAATTTAAAAGGGGAAGTAATCTTATTACACCTTCAGCCTCCAGATCCAGGTTATTGATCTCGAAAATCTTTTCGAAGTGGTTTAAAAATGCTCCGAAATCCTCTCCATCCCTGAAATTGGGGAGCTTAAGTGGGAGATTGGGCGACTCTTCTGAACGTGAACTGACTGATTTTATTTCGACCTGTACTTTAGCCATTTAAAGCTGATGGTGAAGCTCAGCTTGTCTTTTCCGTTCCTCTCTTTCTCTTTCTCTTTCTTCTCGTTAGATTTCTCTTTCTCTTTCTTCTCATTAGGTTTCTCCTTCTATTTGCCTTTCTTTTCTTAACTTTTCTCTTTCCGTTCATTGCTCCTCTTAAACGTACTCAATTAATTGTCTTCCGGAAAGTCCCAAGAAATCTCCTTGCGCTTTGAAGATTTCAAACTGAGTCATATTTTCACTTGGGGGCGCAATAGTCAACCAACTAAATTCCTTTCAATAAGAATTATGCCTTCTAGAGAATTTGCCTACCTAAAATATGGGCACTGACCTATTCGTAATTGGTTTCTTGACCTAGATAACCAATGACTAAAATAACACAAAAAAAACACATACAAATTATTATACCAGTTCCTTGAGCTACTCCAGCTTCTTAAGTTTCAAAAAAGGAGATAGCAATCGTCAAAACAAAAGGGAACTACGATACTCTATTCTTATAACGAATAAGACTATGCTTCACTCGACTGAGACCAGTGTTTGCAAAGATAGAGCGTTAAACCTTACACACTTGATACCAAATTCAAATAGTATATATATATATATATATATATATATATATATATATATATATCGTAGAATAGACTCTCGACGATATACCATATATAACTATTCATTCAGGGAATTATTCTAATATTTCAAGTGCGGGGTTATCTGATTGACCGAGGTTATTTATCTTCAATATGCTTAAGAAGTGGAACTGAGCTCAAGGATAATAATATGGCTATCATTAATAAAATAGAGTTTTATTAATTAAACTATCAAAAACACAAAAAGAAAATGTTTACATAAACGGAGAATGGAAAGGGTCGCGGAAATATCTGACTAATCCGAAGAGTAAGATTTGGAGAGATTTAAAAAGGTAAACAAATAAAAATTAAAGGGGGGGATGGTTCGCTAAATCATTTAAAGCACAGGGTAGCGTTGATAAAAAGGTTAGATAATTAAAGGTAATGCTTAGCTTACGTAATGACAAAGTTATGTGCAGAGAAAGACCATGCGAAGTAATCTTCGGTCCACTGGCGATTTCCAGCAGAAGGGGTTCTTCGGGGGGTTGTTCTTAGCGAAGGGGAAGGACTGTTTTCGAAGAGTAAGAGCGAAGTGGGGCTCAAGGGTACGAGCGATCTTTGTGACAGCAAATCAGGGATGTTCTAGATGAACAATGGAGGTTATCGCTGAAACCAATCGTTCTCTTGAAGAACGTTAAAAAGGGGCAAATTAAATTATCCTGACGTGATGTCTTGGGGGGGAGAACCGTTTCTTGACAAACGGGCTTAAAGAACAATGGCTGTTCTAACGTTGTTCTCTTTCTGAACAACAGGGGGGGGGGAGAACCGTCTCTTGTCAATTGGCTCAAAGAATAATGGCTGTTCTAACGTTGTTCTCTTTCTGAACAACAGGGGGGGGGGAGGGTGAGAACCGTTTCTTATCAACAGGCTCAACGACCAATGGCTGTTCTGACGTTGTTCTCTTTCTGAACAACAGGGAGGCCTTGTGCACTTGGCGTCTCGAAGGCACGAATCTTGGCACTCAAGGGATATTGTCCTCTTCTGGACAAATAAGGTGGTTTTCGAGGTAGAGAGTTCCTATTGTGCTCAAGAGAGACCGGATCGGCGTGATGCCTCGCGAAGATAATTTGGATCTGATCTGATCTGCTTCAATCGGGAAAGCTTTGATATAAATAGTCGAAGCCATTCCCTTGGCGTAGGGAACAATTGAGTGGGAGGCTTCGGGGGAATGCCCCGGTCGCGCCTGGGAAAATACCTTATCTGCCTATAAGCCTAACTCAATCTTGCGAGATCGACGTATGGAGGCAAAACGGGGGGAATGAACCTCCTTGATTAAATATTTACTAAGGTGGCGATAACGCACTCTGCTTCCTCTCGCAGATGCACGGTGGTAGCAATGTGCTTCTAAACATATGATAGCGGCTGAATTTAAGCGGCCTCAGACCGTTCTATCACATCCCTCCTTTCCAAGGCAAGTTGTCAATTCGAAAAAAAAAGAGAGAAGGGACAACCATAGAGCTCCGTTGTGAATAACTCGCTTTCTTGCGGCTGAATTTAAGCGGTCTCAGACCGTTCTATCACAATATAAATTTATATATATATATATATATATATAAAGACAGAGAGAGACAGAATACTCTTAAATTCCGACGCCACTATCATTTGGTAGAAAAATGCATTTACTACTAATATATTTCTCCTCTTTTACATTGGGTCAGAACGCTTTTTTTGGACCTTCGCTTTGTTTCTTTGTATAAGATTATTGACAAAATGACGGCATAGCATTTGGCTTTTTATGGTGTATTAGGTAGTATTTGCACTAGATTATGAAATTAGTTGTGTATTTTAGCACCTTGTTCAAGAATTGTAGTTTGTTTTCGTAAAGCAGCGTATAGTTCATATAATTGAAAATAATAATCAAGTAATAAGTGTAGAACCCCTTCATTAATTGTAGCAAGGATTTGTGAGAGGTAAATTCTGGTGTATCTAAGATTTATTTCCTTAGATTATTCCTAAGTAATAATCTAAGGTTGCCTCTTTCTTTAATCTCGCTCTAAAGAGATAAATGTTAATGAATTTCTACATTCATTCATAATGAATATTATCTTTGCGAGTTAATCCTTAGCGATGTCTTATAACTTCCAAGGATTTTCTAAGTTAGAGTTCTTCTTTTTCTGAAACGACATTTTGAGTATTACCAACATTAACTACATGAAATTAAAATATTGGGACTTTTTATCCTATGATCCCATATATGAAAACGCTGAAAAGGTGTGTGGCTCTCTCTTATGCTGTCCAACTCACCAATTACCATCAAAACATAATGGATGTTCTTACTAATTGTTCAAGGACACCGAAACATCGCTATTTGATTATATAATGTTGCATTCATAGATGGATGATCTTTGAGATGCAGAGGGTAATATTTTTGGTCAATGACTTTAATGATTCACTTCAATAATAATAGCTCACCTTGCGAATGCTGAAGCATTAATAATCCCTGGTATTCGAACCAGCTAACTCATGCTTGCAAAGTGCAGACTTTACCATATTTAGCAGAGATAGAAGCTGGACAAAAGGATACTTAACCTGAACTCATTTTAGACATCCAGCTAAACGCATACAAATACAGGTTCCTTTTCCTTGTCCATTTTTGCTTTGTGGTAACTAACGTACTTCGCTAAGGTGAGGTCGCCGCTTTCGACTCCTAGTCGAAGTGATTATACGCCATATAAATGATTTTCCAAGTATAAATAAAAATAAGAACCTCAAGGAATCTTTTATAGATAGTAATTTAAATGTTCTCTTATAACTGTGGTCATAGGAGTGTGATAACTACTTGGGGTCGTGCAAGATGTTCAAATATCTATAGAATATAAGTAATAATGATCTTAGGGGACAAATTCTGTTATTTTTTTGTTAAAATAGCGAATTTGGAGAGAAATATGACTGCCCAACCATTTGGTACTGACTCTATTAGAATTACCTTAACATATTAGACTAAAAGTGGTATACAATGAATTGTACAATTGACTCTAACTAGAATTGCATTAATGCGATCATAATCAATCGTTGTGCACTTTCTTCCTGCACTAGAGCCATTAAGTCAACGATCGACAGGTTTACATATACCATGATATGGAAACAATAGTAAAGAGGAATAGTCAATAAAGATGTACGTTAGAAAATATAAACGCAACGTCAAGGTAGAATTATTTAAAGGCATGTCAGTTAAAATTAAAATTTCTTGTAAGGTTATCCTCTGAAACACGAAATTGAGAAGTTTGGAAGAGGTAATTCAAACGTCAAAGAACAAAGTTCTAAATAATTTGAATGTTCAAATTCTTCGCAATCAAATAATGTAATTTTCCTGCTTTACTACTTATGAGACCAAAAGGAGTCGAAAAGAATCGGTAAAGGAGAAATATGCTGTTTATTTTCTACCCTACTCTCAGGAGGATAGGATGTCTTCCTCATTATGTCAAATGTGTATTATTAATTACAATTAAATGTTATCCTATTAATACGGTAAATAGTTAGAGACAGTTAGAACTCCGCTTAATTATAAAATATCTCGATGGATGCGTTAAGAAGGAGGGGGTGTAAAGAGAAGAACATATTTTTGGCAGAGTGAAGAACATATTTTATAGCGAGAGGAAAGGGATTTCCTCAAAACATGGCCTTCCTTCATTATGGCTATGGCGAATTTCATTAATATTAAGGTTAAGCTTGCTTGTAAAACCATCATAGGCAAACACTGATAAATCAGAAATGAGGGATAGGCCAGATAAGTAAAGAAAAAAACTAAAGGAAAATAAGAAGAATATGGCAAAACCTTTAGCTCAAAATAAAAAGCTAGTAGGTATCATTAAATACAAAATGTAGAATTCAAGGTAAACATCAACATCATCATCAGCTGAAATTATTACACACACAACCAAGTAGCGAAGACGCTTATCAGCGCCGTAGTATGTACTAACCGATTCAAACCTTTTAAACCTTATTTTATTTAAAACATTATATTTATAGTTATTGGCCCGCCCTTGAGACCTGGTGGCATTGTTGGGAGCCACTAACCTCAGGAAAAGAGGTAGAGTAGCCACAATGTAAGTAAAGTACAAGTATATATGCAAGTTAAGCTAACCGCTGCCATACTCTGTAGCGATTCGCACTTCCAATCTCACCTCAATCTTTTGATACCCATTAGGAAGTAAAATCCTTCTAGGTGAATAATGATGTGATATACGTCTAACTAACCATATATTTATTATATTTATGTATATATTAGGTGTGTGCATCATAATGGAAATGACTGCTTATTTAACTTAGTTTTTTTTAATTGAAAATAATACTTTTAAAAATTTTGAATGAGTGACTAAATTCTGAAACGGTTAGAGAATTTTTGTAAGTCCTTTAATTTTTCAACTGATTGAGGAAAATCTTGCGCTGGTGAATCTAGAATAGATATCCCTTTGCTCCGATCAGGTCATATTTTTGTGCTAAGTCGATTTTTTAAAAACTCCGATTTTGTAACTAAATCGATTACATTCATGTGATATTTTCATCTTATTATTTTTAGTATTTCTCATGTATAATGGGTTTTAAGATAAAATAAACATCATTTTATAACACAATTTATGAACTGAATGTTACAAAAATGGCTTAGTGTATGTCACACACGTAATATCTGATAATTTCACTTTATTTTCTTACGAGAGCTGTGATGTGATATCGTGAGACCTACGTTCACATAATTGAGGCTGACACGTCATCCAAAGGAATTCTAGAATTATTTTATTGAATATTAAATTGGATTTAGACTATTGCGTTTTTGTCATGAAAGAAAGCATTTGATGTCTGGAGTTAAGAATTCTCATTGTATGTTGATGTAGCATTGGGATTTTGAATGATCCTTATTTGTTAGTGTTCCAAGGAATTCAATGTCGAAGCCTTCATTCTTCACAGAAGACAGACAATTTTTTTGTGCTTGGAGAAGAAAGTTGTGTTCGGGAGCAGAGTGGATTTCGTGTACTTATTTTCCGGTTTCGTGCGTCTCGGAAGGCTATTGCTATTTAAGGCTATTGCTATTTAAGGGTATTGTAATTTAAGGCAATCCTGATTTAAGGCTATCGTGAGTTAGGGTTACCGTGAGTTAAGCTTACCGTGAGCTAAGGTTACCGTGAGTTAAGGTTACCGTGAGTTAAGGTTACCGTGAGTTAAGTTTATTGTGATTGATTGACTTAGTGTAAGACAACAGGCAGATTTGTACCCCTTTTGCATTTTTGTGCGGATTTACCGCGAGTGTTGTGCCTCTCGTGCATCTTTGGTAGGACAACCGTGTGTGGTGTCCTTGTTTTTGTGCGGCTCATACTAGGCCTGATATTGGTGGTCGTGAGTGCCCCTTTATCTTTGTACGCGTAGGTACATTGTAGTTACGTTACCGGTGAGTGCTTTCCTCTGTGACTCAACCTTCTTTCTCCGTGGTCTCATAGATATAAATATCATACGTGCGTTATTTTTGTGTATATATTTGTTCGTGTCTTCCAAACTCTAAATATTTTTATATGTTCCAAAAGGCCATTCCTTAGCTCGACCTATCAAAGTTGTAATTTAGTCTTGGAATATATCAGCATTTTCAAGTCGATTCATTTATCAAACATTTGTAAATAAAGTTTTTTCATTTTAAGTCGACGCATCTTCTATCCTTGGCTATTACCTTTTGGGTTAAAGAATCTGGGCATGTCACGTAACCCCAGTTTGTGACAGTGTATATTAAATAGTAGAAAATGATAAATGTATATAGATAAAAAAATGGATATTAGGTCATCATTGTTCAGAATTCAGGGCATAAATTTCTGTTCTTCTAACTCCTAGAATGCTCGGCCTTCCCTACAGTATTCAGCCATCATAACTGCTTTCCATCATCCCTAATACCTGGTCTCCATTTTTTCCCTATCCTAATTGAATCTTTTCTTCTTGTCGCTCATTAATTTCAGATTATCTGGAAACTGATGCATAAGTGAGAATAAGTAATGCATTTCGATGCTCATGATGTGTCACAGATTTTGGAAAGCGACCAGCATATTGGTGACAAGTTTTGTCTATCATGGCCTTCATGTTGTCAAGAAAGTTCTTCGAGAGCAGAACAAAAGCCTTCCATACTTCCTTTACCACTTCCCTCATTGAGATTTCAAAATCTCGATCTCTGTTAAGCTGATGGAGTTGAGGACTGTCAAATACGACAACATTCAACTTCATCATGGTTACCCCTGGAAAAGCGTGGAACAATTAAATGAAGAAGCTACCATCCTTGTACAGACTTTTGGTTAACTGTTTGATCAAGCTGAGCTTGACGTGCAGCAGTGAAAAGAGTATTCTGCCTTTGTCTACTAGTGGCTTGTTTTTGACGTTTCTTGCTCTGCAAGGCACTAATTCTGCCCGCGCAGGCCCGTCCTTCTCCGTGTTTTAATGAGTTAAATCCCAACAAATAATTCAACATCTTTAGGTCAACATTAATGCTTATCATAACAAATATTCTCCAGCCCGTACTTCACAGCTGCTGTCAATGAGTCTACAATCTTTAGGTGGTACTGTCTTACTTAAAATTTGTGAAAAAGATGCGCAATATCTGTTCAGTTTACCAAGTATTTTTCTTTAGAGAAAAAAGTAGTTACTCTTTATTTCTGTTGCGAGCACTGTCTGAGAGGACGCTGTTGTCCATTCAATCTGAATGCCAATAGTTTAGCAGAGTTTTTTGAAAGGCTGTGATAGCGAACTAGAGCTTTAGCTACTTTTTTACAAAGGTTGTGGATCATCATTGTAAAAAACTACTCCTTCTTCATTTTCTTCAAAACTGGAATAATCCTCGTTACTAATGTCAAGAAGTTCTCCAAACACAGCTACTGACTGATGATCAAGATATTGGCAGATGCAAAATTTTGTTACGTATTGACTGTTTCCTCCCAGTTTTCTCATATTTTTATTTTTTATCAAGAGAGCCTAAAAGATCTAAAATCGCTCACCAGATGTTGAATACCTATACATTGAAAGTGTATATATTAACATGTAGGTCATATTTTAACGAATCAAATTAATGGTACACAGATGATGGACTGCTAGCAATGAAGTATTTTGAAATATGGAGCATGAGTAAGAAATTCCAAACATAACGCAATAATCTTTCTTGTCTCAAAGTCTCACGAGTGGTGTACATTGTCTTGATAGAGGAGAATACCTTTTCTGCTGATCAGTCAGGACGTAATATTCAAAGTTTCATTTACATCAAATGCTAAATACATTTGTATGTAGTAATTGTTTGTTTATTATTGGGGGTCATAATGAATAACTGTTTTTACATCGCAATAAAGGAATATGTTTTGTCGATTGAACCATTTTAATGAGTTATTAATGCAATAAAGAATCCGTTCGGTTGACCATGTACAATCCAGGTATCTCATATCATTGAATAAGGAAAGAGGACAATTAACTCATGTATAAGGCAGGGTATAAGGTAGATGATTTTACTATTTTCATTTACTCTGCTACTGCAATCGAAGAGATAAATCGAACTCTACTTTATCTTGCTTTGTTCGCAATTACTCCACTATTCATTTAAATATGTATTTTTTATAACAAATATTTAATGAAATAATCGTTGAAAGGACATTCGATCATCACTAATATGCTTATATACTTTTGTATTTTCCCCATTCTTAGCACAGTTACAGTTACATTGCTCTATTGGTAATGGTTTTAGTAATGGTTTTTAATGATTCTGAATAGACCGGATTAGTTTAATTCTTTATAGCATTCTAAAAATTCGTCTTATTGTAGAGATTACTAAGGGAATTAAAGAAAATAAAATTAGTATACAAACTATAAATGCCTTTGATAAAGTAAACACAGGCTCAGATCTAAGAGAAGAATGATACAACAAATTAGCAAATATTTATCACTGTGCATTGCTTCGTATCCTTCCTCATTAGCAATTAGACCTTAGTCATTCACTAGAAAACAAGGGAAAAAAGAAAAGATAGTGCCAATCTAGCACCCATCTGCATACGGCAATAGTCTAGGAGATTTTCATGTCAATGGATCGTAGAAAATGTGTAACAAAATAAATAGAAATATTTAGGCCAACTACGATTAACCTATTACATAGTATTCTTTTCTTCAATTTGAGACTAAACTGAGTCATTGATAACAGAATTATCTCAAGCTAGTATGTATTACATTCAGACTGATGTGGAAATAAAGTTGTTTGGATGACAAGTAAAGCAAGTTGGATTAAGTAAACGATAAAGGAAAACTAATGAACCATTTTTATATGAAAATAGAAACAAGGAGCAGAGTCTGATTATCAAAATTTTGATCCCTTTGCCAAACATAGCAATTTTTAAAGAATTTGGGGGGGGGGAAATCCCCATTCTACGTTGGTGAAAACCAGGGAAAATATCTCAATGTCAAGTTAAAAAAAAAAATATTAAGAATGTTGGTCGATTATAATCTTGATTAACGTGAAGTCCGAAAGCTCATTGCATATATAAACATCTAAAATAACTTTAAATATTAAAGAATATGAGAAAAACAATGTAGGAACCACTCGCCTTGTTTCTAAGCGCAGACTGAGGTGATGTTGGGACTTCCCCCTTTTGAGAGACACTATTCCTGCCAAAGAGGTAACCAATTTATAAGGATTCCTTGATCACGCTTGGAAGATGTGTCATTCAATTCTATTCTTTACACTGGTCAGCGTTGCTTTCAAAGTCAAATATATAATACCTGATTTTAGTTTAGTTTTTTGCACTTAATATGAAAATCATGCTCATTTTACCCAATCAGATCAGGTTTTGGAAATATAAGCACATACCAAAAACTCCTATATTTCCAAATATTTGTTGTGAATGAAACACATAATAGCAAATATTGGACTGATTTACTTACAGAAGGTTTACAGAATATTTTTAATATATAGCATGAATAGTACACTACACAAAATAAGCTACTCATGGATGAATGGTCTCTTCAGTGACCTCCGATTGTGCCGAGCAGACACCACATCCCTCTTAATGCACCAACAGTAGTTAGCCAGAAAGTTCACATCATATTGGCCTTGATAGCGTTTCTCCATGACACGGATGTCTTGGTGAAAGTGCTCACCCTGTTCTTCACTGAAGTCTCCGCAATTTTATGGAAAATAGTCCAGATAGGACCAAAGAAAGTGCATTTTCACTGGCATACGCGCACCAAGTTTGTGGAAGTTCTCCATTAAGTCAACAACCATCTTCTGGTCCTGAGGACTTCTGTGGTTACAAAGGAAGTTTGCAAAGACTAACTTAAGGGACAGCCAGGCATAGAGTTCAGTAGGATTTAATGAATCATCAAAGTTCTTCATTAGGCTGAGTTTGATGTGTAGGGGTGGAAGTAACACCTTGCTGGGTTCAACTAGAGAGTGAGACAGAAAATTGCGTGACCCGGGTTCTTATCCTTATCTTGATGGCCACTCTTGTCTGACATAATGCTGATCAGTAGCCCAACTATCCCACAACCACAAAAAGCATGGATAATTGTGTACCCACCTTGAAGTCCTAGGATGAGTTCAACAACTTTAAGATCTCCATAAATCAACCCTTTATGTTCCTGGTAATTGAGAGCAGACAACAGACATTTCATGCTGTCGTGGGATTCTTTCATTACAGCCGAGTGTCCAACAGGGATTGATGAAACTATATTTCCAGGATTCAGAAAAACTGCCTTGAGACTTCTGTTAGACGACTCAATAAAACGTCTCCATTCCATGGCAACATACTTCATACGCATTAATTTCCTCAGTTCAGCAATATTGTTACATGAGATCAGTGAAGACGGTTCATCAAGTTCATTGAGTTTGGCTTGGGTCAATGGCGCCGATCAGTCGTCCTCTTCTGGCTCGTATGCATCATACTCACCTGTATCAGTCATGTCAGTAGATTCTGAATCAGAACTAGATTTCATGATAACATCCGGCTCATGAATAGGAACATCCAGTCCATGGAAGATTAGATTTATGGCAGAAGGAACATCAGGGCATTGAACATCGTGCTTGTTCTTGCGATTGATGCCTTTTAAATTTGTCATGCAGAAGTAGCACTCGGTAACGTGATCTTTCCCTTCCCTCCACACCATTAAAAACCAAATGGCATACTCTTCTTTTTCCTATTCCTCCAATCCCATAAGTCATCCACACATGTTTTGCAGTAGATATGGGGAGCAAATGCCTTATCCTGATCCCCTAGTTTGACTCCAAAATAAGCGTAATAAGCCTTTTTCACAAAATCCGTGATTTTTTGCTTGAGGGTATGGAAGAACCACGTGTTCGCAGATGAAACAAAATTTTTTAGGATGGTTCTTACACTTCTGATCCATCAAACTGCACAACCAGATCTGAAAAGAGAAAGAATAACTTGTTATTTGAGGTAACCCAGGCCCAGCTGTGTCAAAAACAAAGCCCATATACGCTTGGATGATAGTGCCATTTGGGAAAAATATGCTGTAATCAAAATCGAGTGTATCTTAGAAACCAGACCTGACCAAAGAAAATGAATAATATTTTTGAATTCAGCAAAAAGGATCCTAAATCAGTTGGAAAACCCTTGATCTTTGGATAAATTTTATATATCTGTGTTTTAGCTAGGTTATTTATAATATAAGTTTTTCGCATTTATATAATTTATTTTACTTAGTTTTTCGTTTTTTTACTCGTAGTTTTATGTTTTACTCACATTTTAATCTCGTATTTATCGTTGCCATCTCATATATAAAGAGCGTGTCAAGTTTGTTCACTGTTCATATTGGATGATTATTCCGCTCGTTCCATCATATATGTTAGATAATATTCCATCATTCATCTTAGATAATTTTTGTTAACATTCTACGTTATAATTCTTATTAATTCGGTGAAATAAAACCTTTATCTTTCTATAGCTCCCTCTGTTGCTTGGCGAAAACAACTTTGAAGTTAGTCAACCAAATTCCCTGCATATTTTCCCTCGTAATTCTTTTATTTTCTAAGTGTTACTCATCTTGAGTGATCTTTTACGATGTGAAAAATTTACCATTTTCATTTGTTCTCTTTATTATTCCATCCTCTTCCGATTTTTGAAACGAATTTTCTCCATATTTTCCCCCCCTTGCCTTTTCTTAAAAGTTTATCTTTGTTATTTCTTCCTTTTCTCAATTTTTTGTTACTTTGAATAATATTTGCATATAAATCTGTTTCATCTTTGTAAATTGATATTCATGATTTCTTTGAAGTTGAACAAATTTATTCAATTAAAGAACACGACTCTTGTTTGTAAACTTCTCTCTGATTAGCGATGCGTTTCTTTATCTTGAATCTCAGAATCATATGCCACCCAAGGTTCAAGGATCCTCTCTCGAACAGAAACTTCTTTCAGAGAGGACCCACAGCCACCCGTAATAATAAAAGTCCACAAAGCAGACGAAGTGACAAGATGGCTGCTAGTAAAAATATACTATAATAATGCATAACATGCAGGTTTGGCATTCCAACAAGAATTAACTGTATAACATATACATAAAAATAGGTATAGATATCTTCCTTCTGTCTGAGACTGGAATCAGAGAGAACGAAAGGCAGAGAATATACGGGTATAGCATTATCCGAAAGAACGATACGTGATAGTAAGGTGCTCCCTTGGTGACAAAGAGATGGGCACTGACTAGCAATAACGTCGCTGGCATTATATATCTGGGGCGAGCGGTGACTTCTTTTCATTGTGAAAACAATGACAAATAAGAAAGAAAAGAAAGGATGGTACAGTCTCCGACGAGTCAATACTTCTAGGCAATACTTCATCTTAACCATTATGGGCGATGGTTCTTCTGCTATGAGTCATTCCCAGAAAGTCGTGTCTACAGGCACTATCCGTTTGTAAACAAGTAATGACAAATAAAATTAAGAAATAAATATATAACCAAACTTATAAAAAGCGGAAGTTGGGCACATTTAAAAAAATATAATCTCACCTATTATATTTGAATTTTAATTCGATCATCCTTTCTTTTTCAATAGGAAGGTTGATGCCATTTTCATATAACATGTCATTATTAAAGCTCTTCAAAAGACCCTTTTCGATTGCAACTTGAGCCAAAATGTTTAAGCTTTTTTGGCTTTGAGCATTCCTTGTGTAATTGTGAATTCTTCTTGGGGTACAAAGTAAGCACTCAACTAAATCAATTGGTGCTCATAAGGACAACAATTTTGTTAGTTGCGGTAAAGCTGCATATATCCGATTCTTACACAAAATGCTAAGCAATTCATGCACTGGTTTACCTTTCATTTTGCTCTCATTATAAAGGATCTTTCAACAAGGACGCTTGAGCTTTATAAGGCCATGTTGTTAAAGCTACATCTGGCAACCTCACTGTGAACTGTTCAGTAGTACTTGGTAAGTTAGGATAAAAGGATATAGCGTTGAACAGCGTGTGCAAATCATCAAATGTTATTATCAAAACCAGTGCTCCGTCCGACAAACGTTCCGCGCATTACCTGATTTATATCCTCGCCACAATCGTCCTGCCGAGTCCACTGTTTGACGCTTAGTGGCCAAATTCGAAGCAAAAGAGGCGCTCAACAATTAGCCAACACCCGTACGTCGCCAAAACGCAAGGTCTAGTGAAAACATGGCTACAGTAAATAAGAGTGTACGGGAAAATCCGAGACAGTTAATTTCTCGTCGTTCACAAGAACATGGCATTTCTGCGACTTCAGTTTGGCGAATTATGCGAAGGGACTTGGGTCTGCACCTGTACAAAATCCAACTTACCCAGGAAATTAAGGTGAACGACAATAGACAACGTCGTGTGTTTGTTGATTGGGGTCTAGAGCAGTTAGAGGTTGCTCCAAATTTCCCCAAACAAATCATCTTCAGTGACGAGGCCCATTTTTGGATGAATGGATTTGTGAACAAGCAAAATTGTCGGATTTGGGACGAAAACAATCTACATGAGATACACCAGCACCAATTGCATCACAACAAAGTCGCTGTTTGGTGTGGATTTTCGTCTAACGGAATCATCGGTCCGTAATTTTTTGAGAAGTAAGATGGGATTGCCATAACCAGCAACGGCAAGACCTACAGGTCGATGATAAGCAACTTCGTGTAGCCTCAACTGGATTATATGCCTGATATGGATACTGACGACATGTGGTTCCAACAGGACGGCGCTACGTGCCACACTGCGCCTACCACGATAGATATTTTGCACCAGCGATTTCAGGGCAGGGTCATCTCGTGCGGCGACGACGTCAACTGGCCCCTGAGATCATGCGATCTAACGCCATTAAACCTCTTTTGGGGGGGCTACCTTAAATCGCAGGTCTATGCGAATAATCCGCAAACAGTTGATGTCCTCAAAATCAACATAACGAACACCATCCAGCAAATTCAGCCTTATTTATGCGACAAAATCATCGAAAATTGGGCCTCCCGAATACGTTCCACTAAGCGAAGCCACGGTGGACATTTAAACGACGTCATATTCCACACTTAATGACATAAAATGTTTTTTAAAATTTACAATAAATTGAGTGCATATATCATACACAACTTGTTTTATTTACATTTAAAAATCGAGCGACCTTAATGAAAGACCCTATATAAGACTCATTTTTTGCTCATCAACCTTTGGAAGTCCAAGAAAATTCCATAAGAATTTTTGAGTGATGATAGAGCAGATTAAGCACGGTGGCCAGGATAGCCGCCGTGCTGAAGGGACTCAGCAACCCGTCCGACCCCAGCTTAGCCTCTTCTTCTTTCTTCAAAACACTTATTTCCTCGCTTTTCATACAACCTCTCCTACAACTTTCTCTGGTCAGCCTCTAATTTCACAGGGTAGGTGCTGACCTTCCTCCCAGCCAAACGTCCCGCATCAGGGGCGGAGAGGGGAGGGGACAATGTTTACTAACCCCTGAGGTCCGAGAGGGGTCGCTGGTTTTTAACAACCTGCTTCATCCCCACCCATACCTTCCTCACATCCCTTTTCCTCTTCTCTTCACATTCTATCAATTTTACGCCGTGTTCAAGGTGGAGCCACCATGCAGATACACTCCTAGGCCACTAGGCGAAAGTAGTGGTCTGAAATGGCAGCGCCTGGCTCTGCCAGGCCTGTAAGCACTTCTTGCATTGCGGGCAACTGCAAGAGGTGATGAGCTATTGCATCCCGTAGCACAAATAGGGTCACCATGCCCAATAATGAAAATAAAAAAAACCCAACCCCCAACTTCCCCAAGAACATCAACGGAGCCGCCCTCGGGCAGCTCCACCAAGAAAATAGAGGTCCTTCCCCTTGTACTTGCGCAGGGGACCCTCCATACTTCATAACTGGAGAAGAGGCTTACTCCTCTCCTACGCCTATGGGTGTACTGGACTCCCCCTCACCCCGTTCTCTGGAGGTGCTTTCGGGCACCTCCAAATTTCCAGCGGCAGTCCCTCCTTTGCTTTCTAAGAGGACTGCCAAGAAAGCCAGCAGGCAGCCCATTGCTGACCACCCCTCGTGTAAGCGGCTCGGTAGGGCAAACCCCCTTAGGATGGAGAGGGAAGCCAGGCCCCTTCGGTCGCTTCCCTCAAAAAGACCTGCAGGCAAGAATATTAAACCTTGCCGGGGTCAAGGCCTGTGCCTCCATACTAAAGACTCATGACGCTGCCGAGGGGACCTGCGATGTCCTGGAAGGGGATGGCCAACTGGAAGCACCTCCTGTGATAGACATGGTCCTTGAGAAAAACCAGCCACAGACGGTAGGGCCTTCCATGGGAAAGAATCCGAACCCGAATCCGCCCCTATGCAAGGTTCTCCTCAAACGGCTGGGGATTCTCAGGCAGTACAAGGAGGGCAGAGATCTTCTCCGGATGATGCCCCTGCGACCACCAGGACCTTCTCCATTTCGGAGAAGCACCTGCCTGAGGCTGGTACATCTGGCCTAGGGGCTTCTGGCGGAGGTGAGAAGCCAGTTCATTCCCCGCCCTCCTCTCCAAAAAAGAAAAAGACCAAGACCAAAAGAAAAAGAAGATGCGGGGCTCCTCTCCATCCACAGGGGCTGCGGGGACGGATGGGTCTACTGCCACTCTGGGGAAAGCGACCAAGCCAAGATCGGCACATCTGGCCCCTCTGCCACCCTGGTTGCGGAGCCCCTGACTAAGACCAAAAATACACAGGGCGGAGCCTCGATGAAATCGGGGCACCTCAATTAGAGGTTATCTGGCGTTTTCGAGCCCGCTGGCTTCAAACGCTTCCTCGTTATTCGCTCCACTGATGGCACCATGTTGTCTAAGGGCAACAAGATCCATCAGAGGAGAGGAATAGCTAGTGCAATTGGTAGAGAGCCGAAGGTGACTAGTTTCTCGGACGGGAGCCTTCTGCAAATGCGGCGAATCCCGCCGAGGCGGCCAAGATAAGTGCTCTTCGAACACTTCATGGCACCTCGGTGAGTGTGACGCCGCACTCTACCATGAACATTGTGAAAGGAGTAGTTTATGCGAGGGAACTCGTTGACTACTCCATTGAGGACATCACCCTAGAGCTGGCCGACCATGGGGCGGTCAACTTCAAACGTGCGATAAGAAAACAGGGAGGGGCCTCGAGACCCACCCCTAAACTCTTCGTCACGTTCGAGTGTGACAAGCTCCCTGAGTTGGTGCGTGCCGGTTGGTACCGCTACCGCGTAAAAGCATTGGTGCCACTGCTGCGGCGGTGATATTACTGTCACCGCTTTGGATATACGAATCGCTCATGTAGACGTGCAAAATCGGGGTCACCCGAAGTCTGTGTAAATTGCTCCAAGGTCGCACACGATAAGTCCAAATCCTGTGTGGCCAAGTGTGTCAATTGCGGAGAGCCGCACCCCACTTCTTCGAAGCAATGTGGTGCATATCTCCTTGAGAAAGAAATCCTGGCCATTCAGGGCCAGGATCGACTCTCATTCCGCGAGGCTAAGGACTTGGTCCTGGCGCGCCCGGCTCTGCCTGGGACGTCATATGCCTCAATAGTTAGAAAGGCACCCTCTGCTCCTAGGCCCATCCATGCAAACGAGCTCGGTGGTTCCGTGCCCATTCGGAGCCCTTCTGCGGGCTCTAGTCAACCCGGACGCTTCCCTGGTAAAGCCTGCGGCAAAAAGGGTTCATACACAGCCCCGGCTAAAACCAGGGCCCCCCCCCTTTTTCCCCAGCATGACCGTTTTCCGTAAGGCGAAACGGCCACGCGCCTCCACCGAGTCGTTAGACTCACAGAAGGCAACACCCTTGAAGATAGGGACTAAGCCATCTCCCGGGGTTCCTAAAGCTGTCCTTCGAAAGGAGGACAGCAACAAAGAAGCTTCGGCTCCTTCGCCCACGCCCCGAGGTGGAGCGAGAGGATCGGAGACGGTGGTTCCTCAAAAAGAGGGCCCCCTGCCTCCGAAGCCGCAACGCCCGCCTAAGGTTTCGAGGCAGAGGGAGAAAAAGGATTGCATGACGAGCCCAACCTCCCCCAATAAGTCCTCGAAGGCGACAGCGCCTCCAGCGCTTTGTCCGGCCAACAGCGCCCGGGGTTCTGGCCCCGGGAAGCGTACGGCCATTTCCGTGAGGGTCTTCAGTTCGAGGAGGACCCCCACGTCTCCTCCGAGCTAGGCCTGGAGGGCATATTCCTTCAATGTAATTGCCGTGGACTTTGGGCCAATTGGAAGGAGCTGCGAAGGCTTGTCTCCTCCCGTTCCCCGTTAGCTATCTTTTTGCAGGAGACCATGCTAGGCGCGTACCCCCTGCTCGCCCTCCCGGGGTATAAGGGTCTTGCGACCACACCACCGCGGGATGGCCATGCTGGGGGATGCGCGGTTTAAACCCGGCATGACGTCTCCGTTCTTCCTTCCTCTTTAAATACAACCTTTCTGGCAGTGGCTGTGCAGCTGCACCTGGATAGGAGATATACTTTCATTTCTGAGTACATTCCACCGTCAGCTAACTTTGACGCCATGGACTTCCACTGCGTCGTGGCACGGTTGGCCAGGCCTTATCTCTTGCTTGGAGAACGGCAGGCATCCTTCCTGGGGAGATAACTCCATAAATTCCAGGGGACAAGTCTTTGCCGATCTGATCGAAGAGCTTGAGATGGGTGTCCTAAACGTGGATGAGATAACGCATCAGTGTCCGAGAACCGCTTTATTTTCTTGCCTTGACCTATCTTTGTGCTCTTCGGATGCACAGCCTGATTTTGATTGGGGGGTGGTCGATAACCTCCATGGTAGTGATCACTTCCCCATTCAAATATCATCTTCAGGGCAACTGCTGCCTGAGAGACCACCTTGGTGGTGCTTGGCGCGGGCGCCGTGGCCTGCATTTCAGGAAATGACTGAATTCTCTATCTCAGTCTAGGAGTTTAGGTCGGTAGATGAGGCCGTTGAGGTCCTTCTCCGGCAACCTCATCGCCGTGGGTATGACTAATATTTCTAGGACGTCTGGCCGTGTTGCACGCCGACCACTCCCATGGTGGTCAGCCGAGTGTGAGACGGCCCTCAAACAGAATCGTTATCCCTACATGCGCTATAAGCGCCTTCGAACGATTTCACTGTCACTGAACTTCATGGGGCTAGGGATAGGTTCTGGTATATTTCGAAGCACGCCCGCCGCTCTTCTTGGCGGGCATACGTGTCTCCACTTAACGGGTAGACCCCTTTAGCTGAGGTGTGGAAGCGAGTCAAAAGGATTCGGGGCAAGTTCTCGCAGGAGCCCCCTCCTGTTCTCCAGGAGAATGGAACCGCAATCTCGGACCCAACGTCCGTGGCGGAATCCTTAGCGACCAATTTTTTTGCATTCTCTAGCCGGCATGCTGTTTCGCCTGCATTCTATGCACGTCGTGATGTCGCGGAAGGCCACCGGCTGGACTTTACCTCCAGAGGCAGGGAACCCTTCAACGACAAGTTTACTGTGAGTGAGTTGTGTTCCGCTCTCACTTCGTGCGCGGACACCGCTCATGGTCCAGACGATGTTCTGTACGCCATGCTTCGACACCTAGGGAGCGAGGCATAGCCTTTCTGTTAGATTTTCAACAGGATCTGGGTGGAAGGTCTTCTCTCAGACTCCTGGCGAATCGCTAGTGTGCTCGCCTTTCGCTAACCGGAAAGAGATCACTCTACTCCGAACTGTTTCCGCCCAATCTCTCTAACCTTTTGCGTGTACAAGTTGAGTGAGAAATTGGTAGATGATAGATTAGACTTTTTCCTGGACAGCCGAGGTGATCTGTCTTCTGCACAGTGCGGCTTTCACAAGTTCCACACCAATTCGGATGCTCTGCTCCAACTGGAAATCGCCGTCTGCGAGGCTTTCCTTCGTAGACAACACTACGCTACGGTGTTTTTCGATTTGGAGAAGGCCTATGATACCGCATGGCGATACGGTTTCATGGAGACTCTCCACACGAGGGGGCGAGGGTACGCCTCCCAATGTTTATATCTGAATTTTTGCGAGATCATTGATTCCACGTACGGGTGGGGGCAGCCCTCTCCGGCCCAAAGGAGCAGGAAGAGGGTGTCCCGCAGGGAAGTGTCCTCAGTGTCACACTCTTTGCCCTGAGCATCAATGGCATCACCTCGGTGCTGCCGGAAGATGTTCTCGCTACGCTCTTCGTGGACGACCTTTCAATCTCCTTTGGCGCGGCCTAGATGCCAACTCTGGAGCGTCGACTGCAACAGGCATTGAACTGCATCTCTCGCTATGCCGAAGCGCACAGGTTTCGGTTTTCTTTGGCCAAGACTAAGGTGGTGCAGTTCTCCTGCAATCCACGGCTTCACCCCGACCCAGATTTGTTTCTTAATGGTGTGCGCCTGGATGTGGTTGAGTTGCACCGTTTCCTTGGTCTTGTATTCGACCAACGCCTCACCTGGGAGTCTCATATTCGCAGCCTTAGGGTCTCTTATACCTACGCCATGGACATTCTCCGTTCCGTAACGTTCAGCGCTTTGTTCGCTCGAAGCTCAAATACGGATGCGAGTTTTATGCATCCGCAGCGGAGCGTTTATTGCGGAAGTTGGATTCGATCTACACTGACCTTCGCCTTGCGACCGTTGCCTTCCGCACTTCCCCCATTGAGAGCACGTCGGTGGTTGCTGGGGATATGCCACTCGCTCTGCACCGCGTGCAGTGCATTACTTGTCTGTACACGCGAGCCCGTACCCTCCCTCAGTCGCCAACAGCTCTCACTGCATCTTCAGCTAATCTCGATGGTGCCTATGCCGCCAAGAGACGCCAGTCATGCCCTAACCCATTTGGGTTTAGGGCTAGGAAACTCTTTCAAGAGGTAGATATAGCTCTCGGGCCAGTGGTGCCTCTGGTTTTCCCCATGACGCTACCCTGGAGGGTACCACATTTGGCTATTTGTCGCCACCCCTCTGCTCCCAAAGCTTGTACTGCACCGAAGGTATTGCATTCCACCTTTTTGGAGCACGCATTGTGTCACGCTGGAACCGTGCCAGTGTATACGGATGGCTCCAAGTCCCAAGAGAGGGTCGGCTTCCACGCCGTATCCCCTCTGTTTGAAGTCAGCGGGGCTCTACCAGGCGCTGCCTCTGTCTTCACGGCTGAGCTGATGGCAATACACCACTTGGTACGGGATATTACGCGACGTGCCCGGTAAGAGACCGGATTCTGATCTATAGCGACTCACAAATCTCTCTGAGTGCTCTCGGGGCATTGGAATCTCTGCATCCCCTGGTTTGCGATATCCGTTACGATACGGTTTTAGCGAGCCGGGTAGTTGTCGAGTTTATCTTCTGCTGGGTTCCTGGACATGTAGAAGTTGCGGGGAATGAGCAAGCCAAAGAGTCCGCGAGGACTCTAGACCGGACCAGCGTTTCGCTCTTCCTCACACTGACTACATGGCATGAATATGGGCAACTCTTCGGACTGCTTGGCAAAGAAGATGGGAGACGGTTGAAGGGAACTTAAAGTTGCGTGCCATTGCGCCGCGACTGTTCCCATTGACCTAACCCTCAATGCTGCGGCGGCTTCAGGTTGCTTTCTGTCCTTTCCGAATTTGGCACACTTGTGTGACGCATCGCTATTTGATGGATCGCTCACCTGCGCCCTATTGCAAAGACTGCGTCGTCCCCCAGACTTTTCGGCACATTCTTGTCGAATGTCCCAGTCTGGGTGATCTTCGCGCACGACACCTGTCTTGGTACCGGGATGGGCAGGGTTGCTACCGCCTGTCCCTTGTACTCGGGATGAGTGCGTGCACATCGACTGGTGAACTTGTTGACTTTTTTGAGGAGGCCGGCCTTCTCCCTATTACTTAAGCAGGGTTTTTTTTGTTGTTCTTTTTGCATTTGTTTTTTTTTTTTTTCTTTCCTTTAGGATGCACGCTCCTGCGCCGGGGGCCTTCCTCCCGACGCAGTAGCTTGCTTCCTTTCCCCCATTTGGTTTTTTTTTTGCGTTTCTTTAATTTTATTTTAAATTAGCTTAGAACTAGGCCAGTTTTAATACGGTGACTAATGCCCATGTAGGCAGTCGCCAGATAAAATTTAAAAATAAAAAAAAATGTTTTCTTGTTGCTTTCTTTGATCAAAAAGCTCCGAAAATTTTGACCTATTCTGATTTTGAAATATCACTTCAATTTTCACGCATATGAAATCTATACTTTGGTAAAATATCATTCTGTAGTTTTTCTGGGGGTCTTCCAAATGATCATTAATTTTCGTTTAATTAAGAGACAAATGCCATTAAAGGGAATAGAATTTTGGAAACTTCATTTGTTATATCTTGTCAGAATTTTACCATTTCATTTACTTTACGAATATAGTAAGATTTGTTCAATATTTTATTTTGTAAAACATCAAATACTGCATTTGTGTAATTGAAAATATCGCTAAATACATTACACATATATTGAATTCAAAATCTTTTAGGCTGGAATAAAATGATTGAGTGTAGGCGTAGCTTTCAGTCTCACATTTTTAGTAGTTGTCTTTGATAACTTGGAATAAAGGAGATATTTGCTCATAGTACTTGAAAACAGTTTTGATCAAAATGTTCCAACGCTTTGATGCAACTTTTAGAAATTGCTTTTTAATTTAAGTATTTAAAAGATGCGCACGTTTAATTTACTTTGCAAAAAAACATGAAAAAGATTTGAGCTTTGAAAAGAAGATATCACATTGATTGATTTTAGGAACCAATTATCATAGGACTAATTTTAATCTATGATCCATACAGTGAATGCAAAATGCATTAGGTAATTTTCCTTGACCCGTTTTTGAAGTTCATTAAGTTTGCTTGGCATAACTCTTGCACCATCATAAGTTTAAGCAACATTATTTTTTTCAGGAATTTAGTTCTTCTACTTTATTAAATAATACTTTGGATAATCCTTCGGTCGTATGCTTATATTCACTCAAGACGTATCCCGCAACACAATAAATTTGCGAAAGACTTTAATATGAGTAGTCTCGTCTAAAATAATAGCCTAAAATGAAGACCTTTATATTTCACTTTTAATCTTCCTTGAAAGAATTTCCGCCATGCAAATAATTAAATCATATTGGAATATATTTGAAAGCCCAGAAAAAAACTGGACTCTTCCAAATGCAATGTTAGTAAGGGGTCGTGTTTCTCACATAAATTAAGCCACTCAACATAATTACCCTTGATTTCAAATCATATTTGCTGCCTGCCGAAAAATCCCACATCTATTAATCTTTTAAAAATCTCTTAATTCTTTTTCACATTTATGGATTTACTCATGTGTAGATTGTTTAATAAGAAATCAATTCACGTTTTTTCGCACCTAGTTAAGTCTATCGCAGATGTTATGTGAGTAGAAGAAATTCGTGTCTTGTGATTGCCGTATGCAGATTATTGAAATCGGTAAAGCCAAATGAATTACATATACATCTTTCGGTGTTAAATAACAAACGGAAGGCAAAATAACTTTTATAAACAAGGATAAGCAGTTAACCAATTTGTCTATTCGTATTGCGCTTTAAATTTACTAACATACCTCTTTGTTTTTCCTGTTGAAGCTATGTCTAGAATAAGTCTGCCATTTTAATTTATTATGTTCTTATCTGTGTCACCTTTCGAAGAAGTTTTATTACTAATAATCTGTCAAATATACATGGGCAATGTTTTTGTTTCGCAATGTTTTCCTTGTTCACTTCCATTATTGACTAGAAGGGTTGCACTTCGAAAAGAACAATCAATCTAAAAAAGTTATTTATACAATAATTAATTAATCACTGCAAAGTTAAAGTAATCTATATAAACTTAACCCGACTTTAACAAAGTTGCCAGCGAGCTGCAGTTAGTTGTTTCCAATGTAGCCTGAATTAGACAACTACGTATATTAAAATTTATTTATTTTATGTTGTGCATTCTAATTCTTTCTTATAAAAATCTCTCATGAAACTATAATTCCACAATAAAGAGATATTACGTGAATATCAATGAAACATAAGTCTTTTATTTTATTTTAGTATTAGGTTGAGGAATAAGTTCTTGCGTTTTTTTTAATGTTGTCTTGATTTAAGTTTTGTTGACGTGATTTGTGCACATATTAAGAAATATTAATAAATAATGAGAGCAAAATTTGCAAAGGTTAGGCTACGTCTTGACGTTGAGTAATAAGTCATTGCGGTTTATTTAAAAATTTATTTAATTTAATTTTTGTTCTGTACCCTCAAAATAGAATGTCAAGTTGAAAGAAAGGCGCATTTTCGACACTTGTTATTCATTTTCAATCGAAACGGGAACAATGCAAACGCAGCCAAAGCTCGTCGCGATATTTGTACTCTGTACAGAGAAAATGCTTCATCAGAAAGGAAAGCTCAATAGTGGGTTCCACGTTTCAAAAACGGTCATTTCAATCTTAATGACGAAGAACGTTCCGGTCGCCCCATTAAGTTGGATTAAGATCGATTGAACGACCTTCTTCATGAACATCCTCTTCAATCGACTAGAGAATTGGATGTGCATTTGGCGTGTGATCAGAAAACTGTAGTGAATTACCTCCATTCAAAGGGGAAAGTTAAAAAACTCAGTGCATGGGTTCCGCACGCTTTCAGCGAAAGCAACAAACTTCAACGCTCCACAATTGCCGCAGGTTTGCTTGCTCGTCACAAGGCTTCTCGTAGATATAAGGATAGATTTCTTCACCGAATCATCACAAGCCACTTCCGCGATTAAAGCAAGGACTTCATCCTTGAAAGACGATGCTGTGAGTGATGGTTGGATTGTGAAGGCATCATTCTTTATGAGCTCCTTGCGAACAACGCGATTGTCAATGCAGAACTCTACGTTCAACAAATGTATCGACTCGCCAAAGCTATTCGTTAAAAGCGACCTCATCGACGTTATGGAGTCCTTCGGCAACACGACAATGCTCGTCCACACATTGCCCATATGACAAAATACGCCATCCAAACGCTTAATTGGGAAATCCTGCCGCATCCTCCATATTTAACAGACTTGGCTCCATCGGATTTCCATCTGTTCCGATCGCTCTCCAACAATTTCGTTCAATACTCACGTGGAATTAAGAACCTGGTTAGACGAATTCTTCTAGTCCAAATCCAGAGATTTTTATTGCAGAGGCATCGAAAAACTAGTTGAACGTTGCGAAGAAGTCGTACATAGCAACGGAGAATACATTATTGATTAAATTGCATATTGTTATCAATTAAAAATGAAGTTTTTAAAAATTGTTAATACAAATGAATAACTTAGATAAAACCGCAAGAACTTATTCCTCAACCCAATAAAATAAAAATGTAATAATAATAATAACAAGGAGACCCCCCCCCTTCCAATAAATAACTAGTCTAAAGCAGCGATCCGGAAGGTTTATTAAGAATCTGTTAACGTTCAAATTGGCTTACTCTATAGGTGATGGTAATAGACAAATTGCTTCCGTTTTGCGATATATTTTCTTAACTTTACATCTGACAATGCAAATATATGCCTGTAACTATGAAAGAGCTTAAATCTAAGCACATCATAAGTAAATCCACTTTATAAACAGTTTTCGAAATCGAATAAGCACAAACACTCTGTTTTAAGTTATTATTAGAAATTTGCTTTTAGTAGAGCTACCTATAAAAAGTTAATTTTTAGAGTCGCGGGCGACTTTAAATATCACTATGTCGATCAGTCGGTCATCGTTTTGCCTTTTTTGTTTTGCTAATAACATTGGAACTCTTCGGCCGAATCTCACGTAATTTTTAAAAAAAATGTTGTTTTACATTTTCTTGGAAATTATATAATTGCCAAGGTCCTCCCAAGAATAGCCATGGAATTATTTTGTTTTAGCAATATCATAACTATTCGGCCAATTCTAACAATATTTGAAACCCTTATGTTGTTTTACATTCTCTTTCGAATGATATGACTGGTAAAGTCCTCCCAAGGATAATCCAGGAATAATTGAAAGTTTTAAAGGTCGTAAGGTTATTAATCAGAATAAGTGAGAGCACTTGAATTTTCGTCAGCAGTCCTTGATTTCTAATTACCAAATTAAAATCGTATTTTAAGAATTATATATTTTTTATTTCTCGTAATTAATAGAGGAATAATTGACCGCATGTTATTTACACATCCATGACAGGTTAACCCTATTCATGAATTTTCACCCAGTAATCTTTGCCCAGGAACTGAACGCAAGGAACATGACAGCTGGTTATGCAAGGATAGAAAAAAGAGGAAGGTTTTGGGCTTCTTGGTGAGAAGGGATAATGTTGAACTAAATGGACCCGAATACCCTCCCTTTGCTTATCCAGGAACAGCCAGCAATTCCTATTTTATGGTCAACCTGGGTCAATAACACCAAGTCACCATATACCCATGATTGTAACCGTAAGACATGCGCCATTTCTAATCCAGGTGCATTCAGGAAGGACTTCCCAAATGCTAACTTAGGAGTATACAAACAGGCATTCCTGATCGATCTTTATGATCTGGAGACCGTACCTCCAAAAGATCTAGACTCAGTACTAACTGCTATCAATAACTGCATCTCGCACGCAGACGCTATATCCATCCAGAAAACTTACCACATAATTATGTTTCAAACCGACCCTACATAGGAGAAAGTAGTGCAACAACAAAGGTTCATCGACTGAGCCACCATCCTCAACCCTCATAATAGCGATGTACGCTTGAGGACACAAGTTAAAATCCTACTCCTTTATTTATTTTTCATATAACGGTTAAAATTTGTTTTAATAATTTTCTCCGTCTCTATATCTCCCATTTTCTTTCTTAAGCTTCCAATGGTCACCTTCCTTAGTGTCGTGATGCCAATTTTTTATTTCTGTGGCCTTTAAATGCATATATATATATATGAGAAACTCACAAAGTAGAGCGTGAGAAGAGCGATAAATGCAAAAAATTCCACAGGAAAATGAAGGCGGATTCCAAGTACTTTCGAAATTGTTCAGTTGATTATCAAGGAATAACGAATTTTTTTTACAAAGCTGGTATATATATATATATATATATATATATATATATATATATATATATATATATATATATATATGATACACAGTAGAGTACAGCCCCGCCCTTGTACAACGAAGGGGCATTACTCTGCTGTCTCTCATATATATATATACTAGCTTTGTAAAAATAAATTTCGTTATTACTATTTTAATGAACTGAACAAGTTCGAAAGTTCTTTGACTCCTTTTTCATTTTCCTGTGGATTTTTTTGCATAGAAATATATATATATATATATATATATATATATATATATATATTTATATATATATATTTATATATATAATACAAGTAAGATCATTGTATATTCACCCTTAATTAACTTTCGTCGGCAACTTTCTACTTTCCTTAATTTTTTATTTTCCCCATCTTTTAGATTGTAAATTATTTGTTCATCTTTCTTTTGTCATGTGACTGTTTATTAAAATTCAATCTTTAAAAACAGCTTTTGATCTTGCACCATCATCTTTAGAGTAGATTGAGCAAAATCTGCTCAGAGGATGATCGCGCAAAATCCACAACTGAGTATTTAAAGTTTGTTTTTTACGAAACACAAAAAACGTTGCCAAAAGAGAGATGAACATCAAAGAGATACTTTACAATCTACATAATGGAGAAAAGTGTCATTTTCCAGTGTTTTCTGACTAAAATAAATTAAAAAAGGTCTTTTTTTATTCTAAAACTTTGCATTTTTTAAGTAAGGCACCGAATTTCTAAGTTTTTTCCTTTGTAAATACTAGGGAAATATTAATTTCGGAAAAAGATTGACAATATATAAAAGGCTGTAGGCTTAACTCTATTTGAGTGCAGGGTAAAAAAATGTAAATCTTATTTCTAAAAAATCATTTGAATATTCTAGAATAATATTTGTTTTAATGAAGCCATCTCAAACATTCTAGATTAACTAAGAAATTTCTAGAATTAAGGTGAAGTATATGAAGTTTCAAAAATACTTCAGGGCCAGAAACCATCCCTGAAAACTTTTAGAACATTCTGGAATATTTTTTCAGCAATATTTATTCAGATTTTACTGATCTGCTGTCATTTCAGCTTAAGCTACCTTAATGAACACATCAGAAGAGAAATTGCAAAAAATGGCTACAATCATTCTCGAGATGCATTATCTTATGTCTGTGGACAGTTCCTCAAAAGAAGAGTGAAACGTTCGGTTCGATAGCATATATGTGAATTCGTGAACCTTACGAAGCAAAATTGGCATGTCAGTTGGGGATCAAGACAAATACTGGGCGCCTTATTTTACTTTTGAACACTGAAAGAAAAAGTTGGAAGGCAGGAATTGTTTGTTGTAAAGAGAGTAAAATAGAAAATGTCACAAGTATTTAAAATATTATGTTTGTTTGTAAGCCAAAAGAATGATTAAGTATATTTTTTTTATTTTTTCATGATGGTATCGAGGGATTAGGATTATGCGTAAACCTACTGACCACTCAAGCAAATGATACTTCTGCTTGGTGGACCCTTCCAAACGTATATTTGGCAAAAATGTACCTATTATTTCCTATCCTGATCTTTCATCTTCTATTTCACCAGTACCAAAAGGTGCTGATCTTCCTGCACCTACACCTTCAGAAGGGAATAATACACCCTGAGAACAAAGCAAAAATTCAGAAGCTGAAAAGATCAGTGGAGTTTTAGACTACAGCGTGATAGAAATTGCTATTGAGTCAAATCAATATTATGAAAACCAAAGAGATTGACCTTGCCAGAGATCTTGGATTATCAACGGTAAATGCTGAGTTTTTTTTACCCAGCTCAAATTGCTAAATGAAAATGTCCAATTGATAGCCAATGGAAAAGTCATAAACATTCTAAAAAATTATTTACTTATCAAACGGGGTTATGATACTGCAATGATGTCTCTGTTCTTTTTAATTTAATTAGAATTACATGTAATCCAAATGAGGGAGGCTCTTCATTGAAAGCTCCGCAGGAAGCATTAAAGCTGTACTTCCTCAAATGGAATAAGCATTTATCCCTTCTCTTGGTTCATTTACTATATATAAAAGCGGACTACAACAGAGTTAAGATCTTTCTCCATCTTTGAATTAAAAGAAGGATTGCTGCTAAGTTATTGGAGACTTCAAAATGGTAGCATTTGTTACGAGTTTTTAACTAGGTTTTGCCAATTTATCAGTTGATCTCTGTCTTTGAGATACTGAGGATACCACAACACACTACCACATGAAGCACTGGCCACAAAAGATTGAGTTCTCTGTTGGAGGGCTGAATGTCAACTATGAGAAAATGTAGACCCGCATAAGGTGATGTTTCCTCTATTGCTTCTCAACGAGGTATCATGAAGCAGTTTGTTAGAGCTCTTAACAGAGTTTACAGACTTCAAGTCTTTCAAAATATATTTTCTTAAAACTCTCTGAGTCAAAGGTGAGCGCTGGTGTCTATATATTAGATCACAAATCAGAACAACCATAGTGTTCAGAATTACCAGGAAGCTTATTAAATAATAAGAGAAGCATGGAAGAGTTTTGTTTCTGAGTGTCATAGCGAAAAGATGAGACTAGTGAGTTCCATGATGTACCTGAAAGTGCAGATCCTTAATGCCCATATTTACAAGTACAAATATAATATAGGAGCATATACTAAACTTTGAACATCGATAACAAGGAGTATAAAATAAAAACATGATAGGAGACAACATTTTGGGACTTGTAAAAAGGAAAAGTAGTTAACATTATAAAAGAAAATCGAGGAAAACTTCACCTAATTCCTTTACTTGTTTGTATATATTTCTTGGGAAAGTTTAATAAAATGCTTTATAGTTAACTGTTTTTGTTTTTAGTACTACAATGGCTGAAATAATGCTTAATTATACTGAATATTTTATGATACAAGCCACAAAGGTAAAGTTTCAGACAAATAGCGGTTATTTTCTAGCGTTTCGAAATAAAACGAGTTGAAAAGTATCAGCACTGGTTAGAAACAACAATTGTGTTAAATAGTTTTACTATTCTACTTATCATCAAATTATTAAAAAATGTTTTTTGCTCCTTTATCTTCCCTAGTGCCCTATAGATTTATTAAGGTTAACGCTTAATAAAGCATCTTTAGCCCTTCCTGGACTCCGCAAATAATTTCCCTTTAATTATGCATTTATTTAAATATGATACCATTTATTAATGGTGCCTTTTAAATTACTTCACAATGAAACCATGTAATATTTCTCAAATCTTATTGAGATTGTTGTGGGAGGTATTTGAAGAACTCAAATGAGTGATGAAACAGTATTAATCTAATGTACGATGTTACATTGTGCAAACTGTTTTATTTATCCTTATGTCTATGTCTAATCATTTTATTAATTCTAAAAGTACCTATCTATTTTCTTTCTTTTATAGTGTATATTTTCTTTATTGTTTCCCCTTGTGTTTGATGTTTTCTATAATGTAGCTAAAAAGTAGGCTATACTTATTACGCTGACTTATGGCGTCGTTGAAAACAATTAGGAAAGTTCGAAAGTACTATTGAGTTCCAGGTTCTCTAGATGCATTCTAGAATATGGCATGGTCACATACCCCCAGATTGTTAATATGAATCTCAGTTTTCGATTTTAAAAATTTTTATTATTTAACTTCATCAATTCTAATAATAGGAAAAATCCTATTAAAATCATATCTCTTTCTGCCTATCTTATTCCCTCTGCTATATAAGATGTATCTTTCCATCTATTCTTCTCTCTCTAACCCTGAAGGAACCGTTAAATTAAGATAATTCTTCCTTAACCGATTAAATGAGACTGCATGGCGGATGGGGGGGCTCTACTATGCTCTTATTCCATAGTAGATCGGAGAGCGACAGGTCATCGCATTCCAAGTTCACTTCCCCGTAAGGGGCTCGGCGATTTGCCATCCTAGCCGACGTGCTGACGAGACTCAGTACCCCGTCCGGCCCCAGCTTAGCCTTTCTTCCTTCCTTCAAAACACTTGTTTCCTCTCTTTTCACACAACCTCTCCCACAACTTTCTCTGGTCAGCCTCTAATTTTACAGGGTAGATGTTGACCTTCCTTTCAGCCAACCGTCCCGCATCGGGGCTGAGGGGGTGGGGGACAATGTTCCCTAACCCCTGAGCTCCGGTCTGGGGTGGCTGGTTTTTAACTACCTGCTTCATCCCCACCCATACCTTCCTCACATCCCTTTTCCTCTCGTCTTCAAAATCTATCATTTTTATGCCGTGTCTAAGGTGGAGACGCCATGCCGATGGACTGCCAGGCCACCAGGCGGGAGGGGTGGTCCAAAATGGCGGCGCCTGGTTCTGCCGGGCCTGCAAGCACCTCTTGCAGTGCGGGCAACTGTGAGAGGTGGTGAGCTGTTGCGTCCCGTGTAAATAAGAGGGTCACCATGCCCAATGATGAGAATAAAAAAAAACCCAACCCCTAACTTCCCCAAGAACAACGGAGCCGCCCTCGGGCAGCTCCACCAAAAAAATGGAGGTCCGCCCCCTAGTGCTTGCGCAGGGGACCCTCCATAATTCTTTAACCGGAAAGGAGGCTTACTACTCTCGAACGCCCACGAGTGTAGGGGACTTCCCCTCACTCCCTTCTCTGGAGGTGCTTTCGGGCACCTCCCTATTTCCAGCGGCAGCCCCTCCTTTTCTTTCTAAGGGGACTGCCCAAAAAGCCAGCAGGCAGCCCATTGCCGACCGCTCCTCTTGTAAGCGGCTCGGTAGGGCAAACCCCCTTAGGGGGGAGAGAAAAGCCAGGCCCCTTCGGTCGCTTCCCTCAAAAGACCTGCTGGCAAGGATATTAAACCTTGCCGGGGTTAAGGCTTGTGCCTCCCCACAAATGACTCTTGACGCTGCCAAGGGGACCTGTGATGTCCTGGGAGGGGATGGCCAACTGGAGGCCCCTCCTGTGATAGACATGGTCCTTGAGGAGACCCAGCCTCAGACAGTAGGGCCTTCCATGGGGGAGAATCCGGGCTCGGCGCCAAGCACCGAACCCGAGTCCGCCCCTATGCAAGGTCCCCCTCAAACGGCTGAGGGCTCCGAGGCAATACAAGGAGGGGAGGGATCTCCTCCGACAGGTGCCCCAACGACTACCAGGAACTTCTTCATTTCGGAGAGGGACCTGGCTGAGGCCGGCCCATCTGGCATGGGGGCTTCTGCCGGCGGAGGTGAGAAGCGGGTTCATTCCCCGCCCTCCTCTCCAAAAAAGAAAAAGACTAGAAAGACAAGGCAGACTTGGTGCTCCTCTCCATCCGCGGGGGCTGCGGGGGCGGATAGGTCTGCTGCCACTTTGGTAGGCGACCAAGCCAAGATCGGCACATCCAGCCCCTCTACCCCCCGTGTGCGGAGCCCCTGACTAAGACCAAGAGTGCACAGGGCACGGCCACGATGACAACGGGGCCCCTCATTCAGAGGTTACCTGGCGTTTTCGAGCCCGCTGGCTTCAAACGCTTCCTCGTTATTCGCTCCACTGATGACACTATGTTATCCAAGCGCAACATAATCGATCAGAGGAGAGGATTAGCTAGTGCAATTGGTAGAGAGCCGAAGGTAACCCGTTTCTCGGACGGGGGACTTTTGGCCAATGCGGCGAATCCCGCCGAGGCGGCCAAAATAAGTGCTCTTCGTTTACTTCATGGCACCCCGGTGAGTGTGACGCCGCACTCTACCATGAACTTTGTAAAAGGATAAGTTTATGCGAGGGAACTCGTTGACTACTCCATTGAGGACATCACCCTAGAGCTGGCCGACCATGAAGCGGGCAAAGTCGAACGTGTAATGAGAAAACAGGGAGGGGCCTCGAGACCAACCCCTACACTCTTCGTCACGTTCGAATGTGACAAGCTCCCGCTACCGCGTGAAGGCATTCGTGCCACTTCCGCGGCGGTGGTGCTATTACTGTCACCGCTTCGGCCATACGAATCGCTCATGTAGACGTGCAAAGTCGGGGTCACCCGAAGTATGTGTAAATTGCTCCAAAGTCACACACGACAAGTCCAAATCGTGTGTGGCCAAGTGTGTCAATTGCGGAGAGCCGCACCCTGCTTCTTCGAAGCAATGTGGTGCATATCTCCTGGAAAAAGAAATCCTGGCCGTTCAGGCCCAGGATAGACTCTCATTCCACGAGGCTAAGGACTTGGTCCTGGCGCGACCAGCTCTGCCTGGGACGTCATATGCCGCAGGAGCTAGAAAGGCACCCTCTACTCGTGGCCCATCCAGGCCAACGAGCACGGTTGTTTACGCGTCCATTCGAAGCCCTTCTGCGGGCTTTACCCAACCCGGGCGCTCCCCTGGTAAGGCTGGCGGCAAAATGGGTTCATACCCAGCCCCGGCTAAAACCAGGGCTCCCCCCTCTTCCCCCAGCGTGACCGTTTCCCGCAAGGCGAAACGGCCACGCGCCTCCACCGAGTCGTTAGACTCACAGGAGGCAACAACCCTGAAGATGGTCGCTAGGCCATCTTCGGGGGTTCCTAAAGCTGTCCCCCGAAAAGAGGACAGCAACAAAGGAGCTTCGGCTCCTTCGCCCACGCCCCAAGGTGGAGCGAGTGGCTCGGAGACGGTGGTTCCTCGAATAGAGGGCCCGCCGCCTCCGAAGCCGCAGCGCCCGCCTAAGGTTTCGAGGCGGAGGGAGGAAAAGACGCATGGCGAGCCCAACCTCCCCCAATTAGTCCTCGAAGGCGACAGCGCCTCCAGCGCTTTGTCCGGCCAACAGCGCCCGGGGTTCTGCCCCCGGGAAGCGTACGGCCATTCCCGTGAGGTTCTTTAGTTCGAGAAGGGCCCCCGCGTCTTCTCCGAGCTAGGCCTGGAGGGCATATTCCTTCAATGGAATTGCCGTGGACTCTGGGCCAACTGGGAGGAGCTCCGGAGGCTCGTCTCGTCCCGCTCCCCGTTAGCTATCTTTTTGCAGGAGACCATGCTAGGCGCGTACCCCCTGCTCGCCCTCCCGGGGTACAAGGGTCTTGCGACCCCACCACCGCGGGATGGCCGGGCTGAGGGATGCGCGGTTTACACCCGGCATGATGTCTCCGTTCTTCCTTTCTCTTTAGATACCTCCTTTCAGGCAGTGGCTGTGCAGCTGCACCTTGATAAGAGGTATACTATCATTTCTGCGTACATTCCACCGTCAGCTGACTTCGACGCGGGGGACTTCCGCCGCGTCGTGGCACGGTTGCTGAGGCCCTATCTCTTGCTTGGAGATCTGAACGGCAGGCATCCTCTCTGGGGAGATTACTCCATGAATCCCAGGGGACAAGTCCTTGCCGATCTGATCGAAGAGCTTGAGATGGGTGTCCTAAACGTGGATGAGTTTACGCATCACTGTCCGAGAAGCGCTTCATTTTCTTGCATTGACCTATCTTTGTGCTCTTCGGATGCACAGCCTGATTTTGATTGGGGGGTGGTCGATGACCTCCATGGTAGTGATCACTTTCACATTCAAATATCATTTTCAGGGCAACTGGCGCGGGCGCGGTGGCCTGCATTTCAGGAAATGACTGAATTCTCTATCTCAGTCCAGGAGTTTAGGTCAGTAGATGAGGCCGTTGAGTTCTTCTCCGGCAACCTCATCGCCGTGGGCCTGACTACTATTCCTAGGACGTCTGGCCGTTTTGCAAGCCGACCACTCCCATGGTGGTCGGCCGAGTGTGAGACGGCCCTCAAACAGAAGCGTTATGCCTACATGCGCTACAAGCGCCGCCCGAACGATTTCACTGTCGCTGAATTTCGTCGGGCTAGGGCTAGGTTCCGGTATATTTCGAAGCACGCCCACCGCTCTTCTTGGTGGGCATACGTGTCTTCACTTAACGGGAAGACCCCTTTAGCTAAGGTGTGGAAGCGAGTCAAAAAGGATTCGGGGCAAGTTTTTGCCGTATCACCCTCCCGTTCTACAGGAGAATGGGACCGCAATCTCGGACCCCGCGTCCGTGGCGGATTCCTTCGCGACCGCTTTTTCTGCATTCTCTAGCCGTGATGCTGCTCCGCCAGCATTCAATGCACGTCGTGATGTCGCGGAAGGCCGCCGGCTGGACTTTACCTCCAGAGGCGGAGAACCCTTCAACGACAAGTTTACTGTAAGCGAGTTGCGTTCCGCTCTCGCTTCGTGCGCAGACACCGCTTATGGTCCGGACGATGTCCCGTACGCCATACTTCGACACCTGGGTGAGCGAGGCATGGCCTTTCTGTTAGATTTATTCAAGAGGATGTGGGTGGAGGGTCTTCTCCCAGACTCCTGGCGAATCACTACTGTGCTTGCCTTTCGCAAACCGGATAGAGATCACTCTACTCCGACCGGTTTCCGCCCAATCTCTCTAACCTCTTGCGTGTGCAAGTTGATGGAGAAATTGGTAAATGTTAGATTAGCCTTTTTCCTGGACAGCGGAGGCCATCTGTCTTCCGCACAGTGCGGCTTCTGCAAGTTTCACTCCACGTTGGATGCTCTGCTCCGACTGGAAAATGCCGTCTGCGAAGCTTTCCTTCGTAGACAGCACTACGCCACGGTGTTTTTCGATCTGGAGAAGGCCTATGATACCGCATGGCGATACGGTATCATGGAGACTGTCCACACGATGGGGGCGAGGGGACGCCTCCCAATTTTTATATCTGAATTTTTGCGAGATCGTCGATTCCGCGTACGGGTGGGGGGAGCCCTCTACGGCCTAAAGGAGCAGGAAGAGGGTGTCCCGCAGGAAAGTGTCTTCAGTGTGTCACACTCTTTGCCCTGAGCATCAACGGCATCACCTCGGTGCTGCCGGAAGATGTTTTCGCTACGCTCTACGTGGATGACCTTTCGATCTCTTTTGGCGCGGCCCAGATGCCAACTCTGGAGCGTCGACTCCAACAGGCATTGAACCGCGTCTCCCCCTATGCCGAAGCGCACAAGTTTCGGTTTTCTTTGGCCAAGACTAAGGTGGTGCACTTGTGCCGCCATCCATGGCTTCACCCCAACCCAGATTTGTTTCTTAATGGGGTGCGCCTGGATGTGGTTGAGTCGCACCGTTTCCTTGGTCTTGCATTCGACCGACGCCTCACCTAGGAGGCTCATATTCGCAGCCTTAGGGTCTCTTGTACCCGCGCCCTGGACATTCTCCGTTCCGTGACGTTCAGCGCTTGGGGCGCTGATAGGGCTACTGCCTTACTTTTTTATCGATCTTTTGTTCGTTCGAAGCTCGAATACGGATGCGAGTTTTATGCATCCGCCGCCGAGCGTTTATTGCGGAAGGTGGATTCGATCCACCACACCGGCATTTGCCTTGCGACCGGTGCCTTCCGCACTTCCCCCATTGAGAGCCTGTTGGTCGATGCTGAGGAGATGCCACTCGCTCTGCGCCGCGTGCAGTGTATTACTCGACTGTACGCGCGAGCCCGGCGCCTCCCTCAGTCATCAACAGCTCTCACTGCATCCGCAGCTGATCTCGATGGTGCCTATGTTGTCGAGAGACGCTAGTCCTACCCTAAGCCTTTTGGGTTTAGGGCCAGGAAACTCCTTCGAGAGGTAGATATCGCTCTCGGGCCGGTGGCGCCCCTGGTTCTGCCCAGGACGCCATCCTGGAGGGTACCACATTTGGCTATTTGTCGCCACGCCTCTGCTCCCAAAGCTTGTACTACGCCGGGAGTATTGCGATCCACCTTTTTGGAACACGCATCTTGTCACGCTGGTACCGTGCCAGTGTATACGGATGGCTCCAAGTCCCAAGAGGGGGTCGGGTTCCACGCCGTATCCCCTCTGTTTGAAGTCAGCGGGGCTCTACCAGGCGCTGCGTCTGTCTTCACGGCCGAGCTGGTGTCAATACACCACTCGGTACGGGAGATTACGTGACGTGCCCGGTTCGGAGACCGGATTGTGATCTATAGCGACTCACAAAGCGCCCTGAGTGCTCTCGGGGCATTGGAATCTCCGCATCCCCTGGTTCGCGATATCCGTGACGCCACGGTTTTGGCGAGCCGGGCAGATGTCGAGATTATCTTCTGCTGGGTTCCTGGACATGTAGGAATTGCGGGGAATGAGCGCCTCGATGAGGGCGCCAAAGAGTCCGCGAGGACTCTGCGACCGGACCAGCGTTTTGCTCTTCTTCACACCGACTACATGGCAGAAATACGGGAAGCTGTTCGGACTGCTTGGCAAAGAAGATGGGAGACGGTCGAAGGGAACTTAAAGTTGCGTGCCATTGCGCCGCGACTGTTCCCATGGATCTATCCCCCAATGCCGCGGCGGCTTCAGGTTGCTTTCTGTCGTCTTCGAATCGGACACACTCGTGTGACGCATCGCTACTTGATGGAGCGCTCGCATGCGCCCTATTGCAACGACTGCGTCGTCCCCCAGACTGTTCGGCATATTCTTGTCGAATGTCCCAGTCTGGCTGATCTTCGCGCACGATACCTGTCTCGGTACCGGGATGGGCGGGGTCGCTACCGCCTGTCCCTTGTACTCGGGACGAGTGCGTGCACCATGGCTGGTGCACTTATTGACTTTTTGGGGGAGGCCGGCCTTCTCCCTTTCATTTAACCCGGTTTTATTGTTGTTGTGGTTTTTGTTATCGTTTTTGTTATTGCTTTTGTATTGTTATTTCTTTTTATTGTTGTTTCCTGTTGTATTATTTTGAAGTAGCCTAGAACTAGGCTGTTTGTTTACGGCAACTTATGCCTAAGTCGGCAGTCGCCAGATAGCCCCTTAACCCCCCCCAAAAAAATCCAAGTTCACTTCGCAGTCAAACTCAGCTATTTTCCAAATATGGATTTCAATCTTACCAATTTTTGACCTATTGATTTAAAATACTCTTTTAATTTTTGCTTCTCATTTAACTAAATTAACAGGCTAGTCGCCGAACAACTTTCCTGTTACGGAATAGAGAGGGGAGTTGATTCACTACTCTCTCTTTTCTCCTTTTATAGTAATGGTTTTAACATGCCTTAATTCTTGAACCCTTTATTCCTATTCCATCTCTCATCATTCTTTGTATAATCAATATAGTTAAGCACAGGTAATTGGGGAATTTCAGGTGAAGCATACGGATCAGTGCTTCTGCTGAGATCTAGAAGGCTATAAGCCATACAAACCGAAAATACATGCAGCTGGCCCTCTCGAACACTAAGTTTGCCGTGGGCTTCTGAAATTATATCACTCTCAATCATGTTTCCTCTTTAAATCCTCACCATTTATTTACATATCCTTAGTTTACTTGAAATTCGAGGTGTTTCATTTTCAAAGTATATATATATATATATATATATATATATATATATATATATATATATATATATATATATATAAATATATATATATAAATATTTATATATAATATATATATATATATATATATATATATATATATATATATATATATATATATATATATATATATATATATATATATATATATATATATATATATATATATATATAAATATATATATATAAATATATATATATATATATATATATATATATATATATATATATATATATATATATATATATATATATATATATATATATATATATAAATAAATGGTCACCCACCAAAACAGGCCTGCACACACTTTTTGTGATATATCCTTCATTCTTTCACTAATCACCATTACTTTGCAGGACCTGAAAGAAGCAACGCCTGTGAAAACAACTTGATCTCAATGGGAGCTCCAGCAAAGAATATACTACGTCAAACATTACTACAAGGCATGCTCGTTCAGGAAAGGGCAGGGCACTTTCGTACATCAGTTCGAATGTGAAAAGCCCTCTCCAAGAGCACAATTCAGGACTGGATGGACCACCTCGAAAATTAGGAAACAGTAGAGATCCTCAACGCCGCCAGTGACAACCGTCCAAGCTATTCAGGACGCCCCGGGAAGAGTACAGCTGAGCTGGTCGAGAGCGTGAGAGAGTCAGTTCTGTAGAGTTCAAAAGTTCTGAACGCAAGCAAAATTAGTCCTTCGGTATATCCTGTGAGACTTTCATGAGAGTGCTAGTAGTGGATGGAAAGGCCTACCCATCTTATACAGAATACAGAGGAAGCAAATACTCACAGCTTCAGGCATGAATCAAAGAAAAGCTATGGTAGTCCAGATACTAGAGAAGATTCAGGAGATCCAAACTTTCCTCAACTTTCTTTGGACCTGAGATGAAGCTCACTTTCATCTTGAAGGAAAGGTAAACTCGAAGCCAAATGCCTTCTGGGGGTCCTCCAGACCAAATTTGGTAGCTACTAAGCACTTACACTCCCCTAAGTGCACGGTTTGGAAAGCAATCTCAGCCAGAGGCATTATCAGACCATTTTTCTTCTAGGAATCTGGCGCGACAGTAATAGGCACGAAGAAGAGGTATGTTGAGCTCTTAAAAACCTTCAGGAGTTTGCTGACGACCCTGTTTTCGTCGCTTATGGGAAAGTTCTGGTTCAAGCAAGATGGAGCAAGCTCTCACACCTCAAACCTGTGCCAAGATTGCCTAAAAGTAAACTTTGTTAGCCGTGTGATCAGTCTCAAGACTAATTTTCAGTGGGCACCACACAACCGAGAACTTAGCCCCCTCTAAATTTCTTTGTCTAGGCCTTTTTTAAAGACCGAGTGTACGCAGGAAAACCCAGGACCATCACGAAACTCAAGCAAGCGATCAGGGCGGAGATCAGAGCCATTAGTCGGTCGGTTTGTAAGGACGTATATGGACAAATTGTGCTGCGCATCAATAAATGTACCGAGCTAAATGGAGGTCATCTCGAACACGTGCTCTAGAATATGATGTTTTAAACACAATAAACTAGTTATAACTAAAATTTCATTCAATCCGTGCATAAAATTAAGAAATGAGGTCTATCAAAAATTGGGGCGTTTTTTTGCGGTGACCCTTTATATCAGAAGAAGTATCTTAACGTACATGTAAATGTAGGGAAGAAACTAGGGTGTTAAGATGAATTTATTCGCGAAACCAGGTTTCGAGAGAAACCTCCTGTATCCGTCAAAACCTGGTTTCGCGAATAAATTTATCCTAACAATGTGGTTTCTTCTATGCAATTATATATATATATATATATATATATATATATATATATATATATATATATATATACATACATATATGTATATAGATATATATATATATATACATACATATATGTATATAGATGTATATATATAAATATATATGTTTGTGTGTACATGTATACTCGTAATTTTAAAGTACATTAGCCGATTTTTTGTGAAATCAGTTTTGAACGGAGACATCTGTCATCTTCAGTTAATAACAAACTAATCTTTTTAGAAAGATGTTTAACCTAAGAGACCTTTTCCTGCGCAGGTGTATTACTACTACCTAGTCTATCAATTTCAAACCAGAATACGAAGAAAATAACGCTCGCATTATCCTTCTCAATAAGAACACATAAATTTAGAAGTTATAATATAATCAGTGCGCTAGTGAGGGAAGACATTTTTAAGTAGAGGTTTGATAAGTCTTCTGCTTATCAAGTGATTACTGTTTAACTGACCATCGGATCAAGTGAATTTGGAAATTTCCTTTATGAGAACTAACTCGATTAGGCGATTATGTATATAATTTAGGGAATTATAAATTATTTTAGCATTATAAAGTAAATCACACCGTCTTCATTACACATTTAAGAAATGGAAGAAAAATAGGCTTCCACGGCTCATGGCACAATTGTATTCTTTCAATCTGTTCGAGAATCTACTGCTTTTGCTATTTGATCGTAAATTTGGCATAGGATATGATAAAAACCATGATCTTTATCAGTGGAACTATTATTGGACAGATTATTTCGTATCGTATTTTTCTATTGAAAGGCACCGTTAAATTTATTGGTGCCAACCGGCTTTTTATTAAGGATTAAATGCGCCGAATAGGGAACTATAATATAATTTTTTACGCACTTGTTAAGAATTAAATTGTAAAAAAAACGTTTCTTCTGGCTTTCTCATGACATTTATCTAAGAAGCATCAGGGATAATGTAGTTCAATGAATGGTTAATTTCATCCGCAGAAACAAGGATAACATTTGCAATACGCTCTTAGGAAAAGGGAAGAAACTACAGAACTTTAAACAGATTACTCCTGAGAGAAAAAATAATGAATATAGTCATTAGAGTTGTTTGGTTAGGGTAAAACAGAACAATATGTCAGATTTGTTACTTTAGATATTTCGACTTCAAGAAAAGGGAGTGAGTTGCTTAATTTCCATTAAAATTTAAATGTTATGGTTGGATGAAAGTTCTTTAATTAAAAAAATTAAATCCAATGTTTTATCATTAATAGGCCATTTGGAACATACATCATCAACATAGCGGAACTAGGTTAATGTATTAGATAATATAATGAGGTAAAAATGTTTCACAAAATTTTATAGGAAAAGATTACTCAAGTTCGTGGAAGGACTAACCCATACTCCCCGCATATTCCTGTGTGTAAATAAGATAATGCACCTTGCCACACGGCAAAGCTAGTGAACAATTTTCTCGATGAAGGGGAATAACTGTCACGGTATGGCCTTTTTAGTGTCTGGACCTCAATCAGACTGAGAATTCGTGGAAGAGGATATGAGAGAAAAGTAAGGAGAGAAAACCAAGCACCGTCGAAAACTTCGCGAAATAGAAAAACGGGAATGTAGAAAAATTGCAACAGATGTATTTTTTTTATTAGTGCTCTCCTCTGGCAGAAGATGTCAGTGCGTAATTGAGAGTAAAGTTCTACATACCAAGTATAAATATAATATAATAATTGAAACTTATTTGTTAAGTAACTTATATCATTGTACCTTTTCATCTACGTCTGTTGTATTATCTGTCCAGATTACTTTGACTACTATATTTATAGAATATAAATGCTCTTTTGCATTTAACTTGAAGCATAATATGTCCTAATATGTTCAATATAGAGTAAAACTTATAGCCATGCTTTATGATATTTTCTTTCCATTATTTGGTTTGAAGCTACTGTAAGTTTTGTGATGGAAACATAATTGTCCGAATCATTATGGCTGCTACTCTATATATATATAGTGTTTTCATCAAAGTCTAGCAATTTTTAATGTATAATTAATTGAGGAATATTTTAATGTATCCATGAAAAATCAACGGCATTGAATATCATACAAAGTATAGGTTTAGTTAAGGAAAAGGTAGCTGGTTTGGTGGAGTGAAAATCATCTGAATATTTGAAAAGAGTTATATGTATCATGATAATTTGAGCCTTGTACCAAAAGCCGTCATTATCTCTGGTGCTAAATGTTCTGTTAGCCTAATACATAAGAACATAAGAAAAAAAGGAGACTGCAAAAGACCATTCATGGCCTACACTTGGCAGCTCCTGAAGACTAAGAAGAAGTAGGCAAGAGAAAGGAACAGAGCAGGAGTTTTAACTGTGTCCACAGATCGCAAATCATCCAACAACTGCACAACAATGTGATGGAAGACCCGAGCAAAAAAATTGGATTTGAAGAGAGAGATGGGTGTTTGATTCACCTCAATGAATCTGGCCTTGAATAAGAATCTACGTTATTAGACCAAGGGAAAGAGGAACCTCTTGAAAAAAGCAAAGAAGCACCGGAAAGAGCTAAAGCATCCTTGGAGCCGGAGAGATTCTAGTTTTTCTTAGATTAAAAATAATTTTATAAGACCAGTTTCACGGCATTTTGAACAACAGGTGCCTCATCTATAACCCATGCGAAGTTCCACGTATCCTGAAAGCAAAGTTCTCTAAAATCTGATGATTTGTGGGTGTCTGCAATGAGGGTAACGCCATGCAGCTCTGCCTGTTCGAACAGGCTATTAGGTTCAAGGTCAACAGCTTTCTGGAGCTAATGGAGATTATGGGAAAACTATGACTGAAGAAGGTTACTGTTGAAAGGCACTACCTTCGAACACAGTCAGAAGTTCTTGTCGAGAATTTCTATTACTTAACCAGCCCCAATTTCTGGCACCCTAGATCACCTGAATATATTCCCATGAATAATTATGTTTTAGAAGCGGTTGAGAAAGACACTACCGCTCTGCCTGAAATCCAAGGATAAAACTGTTAGGCAAGATCAAGAAGAGAAAAGAACGCATCCGCCAGGTTTAAGAACCGTCTTGAAGCCGTGGTAGGTGCTGAATGGGACTATTGCGTAGTTGGATCAAAGGGCATATCTAGGGACTACTAGTCGTCCAATGACAGGGTTTCGCAACACAAAAGAAAGTGGATATGTTGGGATATGAAGGTGAAAAGGTAAAATCTAGTGGAGGTGAAAATCAGCATATCTGCCGATAGGCGGACATCTCTTGAGGGTCCTCAATGTTTTTTGTCCATGTTGGCTTGGATTATAATCCTGCCTTGATGTCAGTAATCCAACTATGTTTCTCCTAGGGTAGCGAGAGCTTTTGGGAAAGCCTGTTTAATAATTAAGTTAATACAAGGTCTGTAGATGTGTATTAGAACTTAAAATGGAAAGTTGAATGCTGAATAACTTTTTCAAGGCTATAAAATATGCAATACATCAGAAATGTGCTGCTAACATAATTATAGATGCGTGGACAAATCCTATTACCACTTTAGGGAGATGTTATTAATGGTAAGAATGCAGCAAATGAAGCAATTTGTGGAAAGATGAATGAAAATTAGGCGGCCGAAAAAAACTTATTTTGTGGTAAAGGTGCGAAAATTATTGTATTATTGGCTGTCTAAAGTATGTCACGGGATGGCCAGAAAGTAGCCAAGTGAAAATAAAAAATATTAGAGTGACAAGGGTGTAGAAAGGTTAGATAGAATAAAGGAGAGTTCGGATGAGGATGTTACTGAGAATGTTCTGAAGTATTCTAGGCATGAAATAAGCATGTTTGTTTATAAAATTCTGAAGTGGCTATAAGGGTGTGAGTCCCCTTTTGTACGAATAGTCAAAGGTTATGTTTACCCTCCCTCCTGATATTGTGTACGCATGCGGACATAGGATGTAGTATGGAAGTACTTAACTCCTTCATGGAATGAATGAAAGAAGAATTAACGCAAGAAACCGCATTGATATTAATCGCCATTGGCGTGAAAAATGATTGTTAGCCTTGTGCTTAAATGGATATGAATAGGTAAGACCTCCGAAGTGTGTAAATTTTATGCTGTTCTTTCATGTTTTTTTTTCACCTACCGGGCTCACTCTCCCGCAACCTTCTTTCTTTATATGGCGCTCTAGTGTTTTATTCTCTCACACCTTTTCTTCTTATTTCTCAATTATTGAAAAAAATAGAAGGCTTGATACATATTGTTAATAGATTCTTAGCTAGAAAGTCTCTGTCAATATCTCGCATAATTCCTGATACGAGGTCAATCATCAAATAGTCTCCCTTATATGGAAACACTAATACTTTTGACGAGTTTAAGTGATTTTGTACTCAACGAGAATTAGAGGCTGATTCAACATAATCAGACCACAATATATTTATAAATTCAACGCATTGCAGAGGGCATGAGCCCTCATTATTCCAAAGTGGAAATGCTATCCATACTTGCTTGTAGTGGTTGGCCATTCTACTTCTATACTAGCTCAGAAAAAAAGGCAAGGTGTGAACAAACTTATTGAGAGTTTCTTCAACTTTCAATCAGGATTTGAATCTACACAATATATAAAATTAATGTCATTAAACTTCGGATGCTATTGACAGAGAAAGCAAACAATATTTCAGAATTTGTCCACCCCTGGCAAAAATACAGACTAAGTTGTTTAAAAATGGATCGCTCCCATATCTTCTAACTTCAAGAGTTTAGGAAAAAAATTTGATCATATCAAATAAGTATTAAGGGCTCTAAGAGAAAATATGAAATTACAACTGCTTTAACGAGTTAAATTACTAAAAAGACAAAAGAACATTATTGCTCCTCTAATGATACGAATACACAATTCAATATAATGAGCATTGCATTTGTATCTCTCATCTTAATTAATGGAAAACAAGGTTTGCTGACCAAAAAGTCACGTGCTTTCACTTATTCTTATTTATGACGTTACGCCCTTCAAAACTTTTAATATTTCGTAAAGTAACCATGGAAGGACCTTGGTAATTTGATCATTCGAAAGGGAATGTAAAAGAACATAAGGGTTTCAAATTTCGTTAGAATCAGCGTAATAGTTATGATGTTATTGCCAAAACAAATAAATCCCAGGCTAACTATAGGAGAAATTTGGTAATTATATTATCCGAACGAGAAAGTAAAAAACATAAGGGTTTCAAATTCCGTTAGAATCGGCGTAATAGTTATAATTAGGGCAGTTAAAAGTCAATAAAGTCAACTTGTCATTTACAACACACTTTCCTCTAGAACAGCTATTAATGCATTAAAAATGACTTTAGGGGGTATAGTAACAAAGATAATAGTTCAATAAAAAGTTAACTTTTACACGTCAGGTCAACAAACTCTTTATGGCAAGAAAGTAAAAAATATAAAATAAAAATATATCTGATAACTTTTCCATTACTAATTGGAAACTGATGGCCTACCAATTAACAACTCCTACCTTTGTCAGTTGAGGTTTAACGGCTATTGTGCGCGTTTGTGCTTGTATTTTGGTGGTCTTTTTAGCAGTTATGAATTATATATATAGATATGCTTAAATATAGGATGCCATCTATTCCTAAAGTGCGTATTGTAATTGAAAATTATCCCAATCGATTCATTTATTCAGGAAAAAATGAAGTTTATTGTCAAATTTGTTGTGTTATAGTGAAACACGTAAAACCTTTTCGTAGAGAAACATCGTTGGGCTCAAAAACACCAGCGTAGCCTACCCAAACGTGTGGAAGCTGAAAAGACACAAATAGTGTTAAAGTTTAAGTCCTCAGATTTTACTGAAAATCTATCGACTACATTTTCGTCAGCTGGCATACCCCTTCATAAATTGTGCCATCCTCATATAAAACAAATATTTTCTGATTTGGGTGTAGCAGTCCCCAGTGTGATAACTTGTAGATCAATAACCATGAAAATGGCCGAGAGTGAATCAGCTAGGTTAAAAAAATTACTAACGGGTAAACTAATTTTCCTTGTCGTTGACGAAAGTAAATTAAGAGGCTCTAAATATTTTAATATACTTGCGGGAATTATTGATGTTCCAGAAAAAAATATTTAATCAAATGTGATGTTCTTGTCGGATCTGTTAATGCGCAAAATGTCATACACAAGATTGATGATACCATACAAGAATTTGAGATAGCAAAAGAAAATTTCTGCTTAATTCTATCTGATGCAGCTCGTTATATGATGTCGGCTGGAGCAACACTCAAGAAACTTTTCCATGTAACATGTGTTGCACATCTGTTACATAACTATTCTTAAATATAAAAAGAGGAAGGCTTTGTTTCAAGAAATTGGTTCTCCCCCAGAACTAATTTGAACACGTTGGACAAGTTGGCTAAACGCTGCTTTCTATTATACAGACAATTTTTTAAGCGTCAAATGCATTGTTGAGAATTTTTAAGGTAATGGAATTATCGTTCGGAAGGCTAAAGATAGTGTGTCTAAGAAAAACCTAACAACGCAACTACTTCCCATTAAAATGAATTACTCTCACATTGGTCGCTTGGTGCCTAGGATGGAAGCAACCGATTTCACATTTAAAGAGGCATATGAGACTCTTAATGCCATTAACTTTGATGACAATCCTTGTGAGATCAAGCAGTACATTGATAGATGACTTAAGCAAAATGATATGTGTGCGAGAGGTGAACTCTATAGGCCTGAAGTATCACTAACAATTCATGTTTATTCCATAACGGTCAGCCCACAACAGCGTCTGTAGAGAGATCATTCTCCATGCTTAACAAATTCTAAAATAGAGACCGCAAATTTCTGCCGGAAAATATTGGAAAATAATTCATTATTTGCCAAAATCAGCCAACGCTAGATTAAGTTGGTAAAATTTCGTTCATATCAGTCATTGAAAATGAGGCCAACTTTTTAAGTCAATTTTTTACAATTTTTAGGTCAGCTTTTTCAAAATTTTATGTCAACTTTTTACTGCCCTAGTTATAATGTTATTGCCCCCCAAATATAACTCATGGGCTAATCTTAGGAGGAATTTGGCAAATATATGATTCAAAAGAGAATGTAAAACAACATAAGGGTTTCAGATTTCGTTAGAATTTGCCGAATATTATGATATTATTGTCAAAGTAAAATAATTCCTGGGCTAAACCTGTGAGGCACTTGTCAATTATTTCATTCGAAAGAGAATGAAAAACAACATTTGAATATCAAATTTCGTTAGAATCAGCCGAATACTTATTATGTTATTGCCAAAACAAAATAACACATAACTAACTTTGGGAGGACTTTAGCAATTATATCATTCGAACGAGAATGTAAAACAGCATAAGGGTTTCAAGTTTCGTTAGAATAACAAGAATAGTTAAACAAAAATAAAGCAAAAGAGGACCGCCCAACCCGCCGACATGTGAGATGTAGAGTCACCCGCGACTAGACCTGCACGCGGCTATAAATGTCTAGAATTTATGAAATTTCTTTGCGAGCCATATAGATGGGTATGGTCCATTCTGTTCAATAGCACGGAGCCGGTTCCTAGGTAGAAAGAATATAACTTCCTAGATAGTATGTATACATAGTATAGAGTCCAACAACATCATGTATCGCATTTATATGTGAAACAAATATTGGCATTCTTAACGTTTTTTCTTAATTAAATTTGATTTTTATTATTGAGTCTCCATATTTACAATGTAGACCAAAACATACATGCGGTCAGTTCTTTCCAATCTTCCGTCGGTATAAAAATGCCTAACAATAAAAAATAACCTTAAGTAAAACATCAATCAAAAATTTCGAGGGAATTTCGTAAATATTCAGAAACAAATGTAAAGAATTCTTTGAGAATCAGAATGTGATAATTATTACTTTATAACAATAGCCATTTTGTTATATTTACGAGCAAAATAATTCAGAAACAGATGCTAAAAATGAATTTTACTTTTCTTCTGTAGTTTTGGTAAATTTGATTCTATCTGAAAACCTAATATAATGTGACTTTACGAGGAAAGAGATTTGCTTCCAAGATATCACTTAAATTGTTTTTCCAAGGGTGGATATAAAACCTTCACCAAGGTATTTTTCCGCCAGCCTAAATCAGATGGTTGTACGATTATCGATAATTAATTGGACATTCATTCTTATAAACAACCATAACTATTTCTTTTCGATTTTAAAGAGGAACCTTAAACGAGGAAGTATGACTTAGAATCTTTGCAAATAGAGAGCTTTGAAGAAATTGACAGAGCTAGATTTAGTGAATATGTGAGGATGACATGAAGGTTTTTCAAAATTTAATATATAGTAAAAAATATTATCTATTTGCATATTTGAATTAAAAAAAGCTAAATTTCCGATAGTCTATATTCGTTAATCGCAAAGTTAGGTATTTCCAGCCGTTTTATGTTTTTGTCTTGATGATCATAACTTATTGCTTAATAGAATCAGAAATCCAATTAATTACTATTTAAATAATAGAAAAAGTCGATATTTCGATCTATTTTGGTACACACAACCACAATTAATGGACACCTGCAGAGTTGATATTTGTTGTGAAGACGATCATCAACACCCTCTACAAAGAGAGTAAGCCGTTTAAGGCCACTGCTAAAAAGTTTGGCTGTTCGGAGATTACTCTATCGAAGCATACTAATTGAAAGTTGAGTAGAAGTAGAAAATTTAAATGGGATGACCTCAGCCTTGAGAAATTATGAAGCAAAGTAAATTCAAAGCATTGTGGAAGCTTTAGACGGAAAGAATAGAAAAGAGTGGGAACAATCATGGTAGGCTAAACTGACCATAAAATCGGTTCTTAAAGGTAGGGAGATCAACCGTTGTCGCACATCCACTGTTCGCAGCTCGGAGCAAGGATAAATGGACGAAAGGTGTTAATCGATTGTTATTCAAAACTAGATGACAGCCAAGAAAGTGTGTATGAGAGAAGATGCTTGTAAAGAAATGGGCGATAAAATTGCAGAATTAAAATATCTATATGTATATAACATAGGTAGTCCTCAATCTATTTAGAGAAAATTTCCAGAGGTCTCTAAAGAATAGACTTTGCATGGAAGGTGTAATATTCATCCAGGTAGTAGGTATAAAAGTCGACAGGGTGCACTTACACGTTACACAACCATAATGGAATTCAATCTAGTTATAAATGAATATTTCTTGAGCTATATAAACAGTACAACTTACTAAAGAATGCTCAAGTATTATCGAGAGAAATTTCTGTAAAACATTTCAGAAATAGGCCTGATATGAAAGGGTATTCTTGCACTATGATTGAAACTAAACTTTGTTTTGCATATTGCATGGCTATCAGCGATTATTCCACTACTGCGCATATTAATATGAATCATAATATATAAAGAATATATTTAAATTTTAATAGTGCAGCAATCTAGATTTATTCTTATTCTTGACGTCGCATGAAATAGGACATGTTTTGCAACGAAAACAATAATTAAAATAGCTTGGCATGTTCTCTCACAATATTTAACATCATTTCTTCATGTGCATATCCCTTATTTTGATCTCAGCAACGTCAGCTCTGTGCGAAAGTTAGAAACACCTTATGGTAGGATGTACAATGGCTAATATCAACGAGGATTATATTGACTACAATCTGTTCCTGGGAGCAGTATCTCTTACTGATGGTTACCAAAGACTTTGTGTTTAGGTTTGGTGCTAAAAAAAATATAATAACTTCCATTTGTAGCTTTGGGGTGTATTGGTCTCATAACATCTTTCAATTTATATTTTCACGCGGATTAACCAGTCCACTGCCTGAATAATATAACAGTTGCAGCAAGCATGACTTCTTGTGTCTTATTTTTTTGTAGAATTAAAAGAAGTAGTACTATAGATATATACTGTAAGGAGTTAATTGTTTTACCAAATTGGCGCTGTGCATTCAGATAAATAAAAAGCAGAGGTCATAGTGTTAAAAGAGCATTTGGCCTACCCGGAAGGAATGAAAATTACCCTTTAGAGTTCTTGGCAAATTTCAGACCGCATACACAAGTGATGAATGGTTCTATTGACATCATAAATTGGACCTGGATCTCTTGAAAGAGAGGCAAATAGAACACTTGAAGGCAAGCACATTTCTCGAAAACAAATATTTTCTGGCAAACTTGGGATGTTTTCTTTGTAAACGAGAAAGTTTTCGACCACACGAATTTTGCTGGGTTTAGTGTACAAGTTAGATATACAAATCAAGCCTATATTTCGATAAAAGTTATTCGCTGCAAACGTGTGAAAGATGCTTCTTCAAATATTACCATAACTTTTCTGTAAACACTACAGTAAACTATTTAAAATAGGAAATTTTCCTGAAAAAGTAAACAGAAGGAGCGAACGTAAAGATATACAGAAAATACATTATTATTATAGTGTTCAATAAATATGGCTTACTGAAGACAGTAAACTCAGAATCTGACCATAATTATAAGCAATAAATATGAAGTGAATGAATTTACTTTTATTTTAGTCAAACGATCTCTATATCCTATTAAAAACAGTTTAGCAATAAATGGAGTACTAAAAAGATTGAAGCATTTCTTATGCAATAGTCCTAAGAATGTATTAGGTTATATTGCAGTCCTAAAGAATTTGAAGCCCAGTTCTGGGAATTTGCTGTCTTGCATCTTTATTCCATTAAGTTTTCCTATTAATCTTGTCATAATTGGAACATAAATTTAAGAAAGAAATACATGTCATGATACAGATTTTGTGAATATTATATAATTTTTTTTAACTCGGCAACCAGTTTACTGGCTAAAGAGTCTTCACGAGATGTTCAGGTACTCAGTTGCCATGCTCAATTAAATGACGAATGAGGCCTCCTTTAGTTATCCGGTCTGTTTGACACATAACTTCTTAAAATCATATAAATACCTTCCTCATCTATCTTCATTTATAAATATCTGAAAATGAGTTGTCACTAAGATTTCAATCAAAGATCTCAGGGATAAAATTAGGAAAGTTTTACACTCATTTATATATAGGGCTGTATATTGGGAATAACTTCTCTTCTATACATGTTTTGTTAAATACCAGATTGCATTTTTACTTTATCATTTTTCTTTTTTAACGTTCTAACAGGCAAATGTAGTTTTTAGTTTTATGGTATCTGCATGGATATAAAATAATTCAAGGGTCATCCATTTTAAGGGTTCCTATTAAAAAGCATTCGAATTTTGGCCGTTAGCTTTCGCCTTTCTTCAAGCATCGTGAAACGGAAGTGTTTTTGTTGTTGAAGCGGCATTGATGTAAAGGTCCATTCGTGTTGTCTCCTTTAGCGGTGAAATGGTTGTCTGGTGGTCGTGAACAGCAAGAAATGAGGTTCAGGATTCGGGAAGCATGAATAGAAAATATTGTGTTGTTTGTAATAATGATGTTATTGAATTTTTTGAATTTTCACTTCCTTTGGTGCGTATTAATTTGTATTTATAGCATCCGAGCCTTTGTTATTGTTTATTCATTTGAGCCTTTGTATAACTTTGTGTTGTTTTTATTGTTTCTTCGATTTTTCTTGCATATTAATTTTTTAGTTTTGCAATTATTTTTCGGATTTTCTTTCTTTCCTATCAAGTTTCTCACTATTATCTCTTTTTATGGTCACATAGGTTATCTATTTCAGTTTTCTATTACAGTTGTCTATGTTGGTCTTCTAGTTTAGTCTTCTATTTCAAATGTCTTATTTAGATTTTTAAGCAGTATATCAGATTAATATTTTGCAATCCTTATTCTGCTTCTTTCAAATCGTTGTTTACATCATATTTAACGGATTTCATTAAAAGGTGTAGTAGTTAGATTATGTCTTCTTGTAGTAGGGTTTCATACAGTTTGTTTCATAGTTTTACTACGTTCCTGTAAGACTTAATTTTTTGGTTATAATGTAGTTATCAGGTGTAGTTTCGCTGATGTGATCAAATCCCTTCTTCTCCTGTTTTAGTGTATCTGAACGCACAGTTTTGTTTTATATAGCCCTTTATTATTTGTCTCTTTCTCAGTGTATGCGATGGAATATTGAGAATAGCACCTTGAGAGGAAGAAGGCCATACATAGATTCATCTTATTGCTGCTTGACAGGTTTGAGCATCTTAACACTGCGATTTGTGTTGATTTTGCTTCCTAGACGTTTTGTTATAGTTAGGAGGTACTCGTATATCCTTTCGTTGTCATTTTAAGTCCTAGGGCTCGTCCTTCAGTGTTATGGGAATACGCATCTCGATCTATTCGTACAAAAGCTGTTTTCATCCGGTTCAGTGAAATTAATTTGAAACCTGTTCTTGTTCGTAGTAACTTTGTTTTGTCTTTCATAATCATTTTATGTGCTTAATTTCACTTGAGGCTTTTTGTACGATAACCCTGGGATGTTTACTTGACTTGGAATGATCTGTGTGATGTGCTTTGATAGTTGTATATACATCGCATTGTTGTGTGTCGGTTGAGGCAGGTCGATGGTATATAGGGAGTACAGAGTTGGAGACATCCACTTGCAGTTCGAATTTCTCTCTCGTTTGGCCGTTAGATGTAGATTCAATTTCCTTTCATCCAGGTACCAGCATAATATTTTATGTCGGTTTATATCAATGCAGAGGCTGATTATCTTAGCATCAGGCCGGGTATCCACATCTTTTCGAAACCTTTGGCAACATCGCGAAGTATTGCTTACACTCTTATGGTTCGCGCTCTCTATTTGGTGATTTTTTCTGTTATGATTTCAAGTAAGATTTCCTTTCCTTTCATGTTCATGAATCAGTGTTTCTGTGCATTATATACGTTCCTGGTTTCAAGGTATTTTTTTTAATTTTTCGTTTAGTAGCATTACAAGGAGTTTCTCAGGAAACTTAAGTAGTGAGATGGGTCGGTACCTTTAGATTTGGTGGTTAGGCTTGCCACGTTTCTGTAGGAAGATCTTCTTTGTTGTCTCGAAAAATTGGGGAAAATATCCGATATTCAGACGAGCATTGAAGATCTTTAGTATCCTCTCATACACACTTTTAAGTGCGTTAATCAGATGAGCATTTGTTGCACCGCTTGTATCTGGTTCATTCTGTTTGAAGGACTTGTCCGCTGCCAAGTGGTCTTTTGTGAAAGCTATTCCTTCAATCTCGGTTTGCATCCCGCCTCTTCAACATGTGAGTAGGCTGCAAAGTTTTCCTGTTGCTCTTTCAGTGTTATATAATAGCTTCCTTGTATTCCATAGCATACTAAACATTTTCCTTCGGTGACCTGGAAAATCAATTTTCCAGTATCTTTGGATGTATCCTTGAAGTTCGTCGTTCCGCTGCACTTTATTATGTTCTACTTTACTTTTTATTTGTTCTTTTGGTTGTGATCCTCCTACTTTCTTTGATTTGATTCGATATCCATTTTCTTTATGATATCAATCCAGACCAGATCTTATCTTACATTGATCAGAATTCCTACGTGCCTTCTGATAGCTATTAACTTGCGATACTTTCTATTACATTGCGAAGTTCAATAATCACTCTAGTTAGAATCTAGAAGCCTTCAATTTTCTCTTTCATTCCGTCGTCCCATGGTGGTTTGGGAATAGTTTAGTATTCTATTTTGGGAGTGTATAGTTTATCAGCTTCAGTATTTTTCCAGGTATTTGTTCTAAGTGTGTTTCTATTTCATCTTATCCTGGGTTATTAAGCGATCCAATTTCAATCGTATTTAGATCTTCTTATATCTGTTTTACTGATTGTTTTTCACTGAGGGATCTGGATTTGGATTGGGGGTAATGATACTGTAGTGACAATGCTGAGGTGGTCAGATGGTGTTGCTGGTCTTGTTCTGTGTGGAAGTTAAAGATGAAATTGGGGTTTGTCAGAATGGTATCGGAGTTAGACGATCATTGATCCGTGAGAAATGTTGTCAAGTATGACCCTAATCTATGGAGCGGTATCTTAGCGGTTGTAATCATTATTCCTGTGGCGTTTGTGGGGCGTGTATATCGTGAATCACTGCATCTAGCGTTGAGATCTCCAAACATTATGGTCGATGCTGGGCAACGAGATTTACGGATGAATTTGGAGATGAGAAGTTACGAGCAACACAGGGGTTGATATTCCTCGGTAACTACTAGGTCTGTTTAGTCATTTTTATTTTGACACCTTGGTAGGATTCTTTGTGATCTTTTATTTCAGTGTGTCATAGAATAGGGTCAAGTTAACCTATTCTGCATTTACAAGTGCGTGGTATATTTATAATATAAGCAGAGTGCAAATTACTTAATGTACATAGATTGGCCACAGTCAACTATCTTGGAGGTTCCGGGATAACAGAAAATGGGTACAAAATAACTTTACTAATATGCAAATTAATATTATTTAACAAGATTTAAAGGAGTTTTAAACGAACTATACGCACAGCAGATCTACACGGGTCTCAGCGGATAAACTGGGAGGGGGGTCACTTAGGGAGGACAGTCACCCCACCAACAAACGAACAATATTGACCGAGAGACGCTCGAATGACCTTGAGCGTATACTAGACCGATCATGAAGGCTTTACACTGGGGGAGAGAATAGAGAGAGCACTCGTACAGGAAAGTTGCGCGTTGCTTTTACCCCAAAGATTTGGTCCTAGGGAGTAATCCTTGCCTTGGCGCAAAGTACAAACAATAGTATCTTGACAATGACTATTACGGTGAGCACTTAAATCTTGCTTTCGAGTAAGACAAATCGAGACCAAGCGCGCTGCGTTCAAGGAGCAGCAGGAAGAGGGTCGAGGTACACTCACGCGAATTAACAAGAATACCAGGAGCTTGAGTTGTTCTGCGAGAATTGTGCAGAGTCCAACGGTACGCAAATAGCGGGTACGAACGGGGAAGTGCAGACAGCTCTTAGGGACAGGGCAGGACGGGTGGCGGATACTAACTTGCAACTCTGGCGCAGGAGGATTTATAGGGGTCGAATGGGTATTTCCCCTTCCGTCAGAAGGGAAGGGTTCTATGGTGAGACGCATCGGCAGACCAAAATAATCTCGACCTTTTAGCGCGAGCGCGGGAAGGTCCCTAATTCGGCGAGGGTAACTTTGTCCGACTTCAGGAGGGACCTTCTGGGCTCTCAAACTTGTTGCGGCTTCCTGTGATGCCGCCATTTCAGGTCACAACGGCGTCTCATAATTTCGCACCTCCATTAGCGCAGAAAAAAATGGTCGCTTAGGCGTCGGTTATCTCTCTCTCTCTCCATTGAGAGGCAAGGTGGCGTGTTTCTTCCTCTCTCTCTCTCCATTGAGAGGCAAGGTGGCGTGTTTCTTCCTCTCTTTCTCAGATCTCTGACTCACTGTAGTGGATCCAAATTCTAGTCTGATGATTACACAATCGTATCTAGTCTGGGTGTGGTTTGATGATTTATTATTATAATTCCGTATTTTCATTGTTTCTATTTCTAAATTAATACCGTGTTCATGAGAATGACGATGTCCGCCTATTATTTCTTATTATATTAGAGTATGTTATTCTCCTTTATTTCCATCCGTTCACGTTAAGAGGGAATATTTTTATTCATTTCTGTTACGTATTCATGTTGTTTTTTTATACTTACTTGTAGTCTTTTCCTTTTTTTTTACTTTTTCTCTACGGGCCAGGCATCGATTGGGGCGAGGTCGTTTTAAAATGAACTGGTCGTTCCATAAGTTGTAGCAGGATTAAGAGGCAATAACAATCAATATTTAGTTCAGTTTGTTATGCATTTCAGTTTCATCGATATTTACCTCATAGTCCAACATAAATCTCCCTTTAACTAAGGCTTTGATAATTATCTCTTACTTATTTCCTTTAGAAGAGGACATGTGTAAGATCCGTAGATCTTTATGTTTAATTTTTGTTTATTCAGTTTCAATATTAACTTTTCTCTTTTAAGTTTTTCTCAAATTTCTCGCAGTTGCTTTCAGTATTTTATCTTCGGCTGTGTTTCTTCTAGTGTCCTGGTATGTCTCCATCTAAGCTTTGATATTCTTCTTGGTACGGTGCTTTTTCATAATTTTGGTTTGGTATCATGTTAATATTATAGATATCGCTTAACGTTAGGTTCTCCAGGAACCACGTTTTCTAAAGTCCGTTTGATTTTTAGCATAGTGTTCAATTTCTTTAAGTAGGATCCTATCTTTGTTATGTTCACGAATTTGGCTTACATTATAGACAAAATATAATCTGGTTTCATGCTCCGTTAAATATTTACAGTCGTAGTTTGTGGCGCGAGGGCCTTTTTTATACATCTGTTGTTGTCCTTTGCTTCTTAATTAGGAATGACAGAGATAAGTTTCTATCTGCATTCTCGCATCTAATGCATTCTTTTCTACGCTTTTGCACTCGTTCCACCTGTGTTTTTTACTTTATTAGTGTATTCTTTAGTCTCTTCTTCAGCGTTTTTGTTTTTGTATTTAATTATGTCTTCAATAATTTGCCACTCTTGTTCGCATTCCAATTTATTTTCTACGGCAGACTGTGCTCCTCTTTTGGTGAAATCAGGGGGGATGCCTCATGTGAAACAGATCTTGGCGTTTGTTTCTTTGCTGCAACTTCACTCAGTAGCATTTTTAGGTCATTTGCAGTGTCGCAGAGTGCAGCAAAACTATTGAATTTTTCCTTGAGTCGTAGAAGGATGATTCCGATTTCCGAATATATTGTCGGCATGGGTCGTTGCAGAATTCTTTTTCCTTACCGCGAAAGAGTTGAAGAGGTGCCCTCATCGTACCTTCGCGCTTGTCCATGGTGACTCGCGTTGATTTTACTCCCTGCTGGTGTCTTTCCTTCTTCTTTTACTGTATATTTGGATTTGGACCTGAAGTATATCAGCTTTATGAATGCATGAGTGGATAAATCGGGGGAGGCCATCCAGAAGGATTATTTTTGATAGTTGTCATCGAATCAAAAGCCACCAGCTAGGTGTGCCACCCATTCTGGACTTTGGGTATCGAAGCTGCCTACAGCATGAATAGAGACAGTTGTCTGTCAATATATGATCCTTGCTAGGTCATTAGGTTTAGAGTGAACTCTTCCGCAGCAATTTCAGCTTCCCTCTTTCTCTAAGGTTACTATGACGATAGGTTCGGCACTGGGCTATTTTTCAAACCTGAAATGAAATATAAAGAAAAGAGGGAGGCAAATAACAACTTTCCCCACATCCGAACCGTTCTTGGCACTCATAAGATTGGTCAAGGATGAAGGGGCAAAGCCAGGTACTCCTTTGTAGTCCCTCGCATCCACACTGCTCAGAGCCTAAGTATGCTCCAGATGCTACGGGTACGGCGGAGACCCTATTCGGAGCAGACCATTTTTCGGCGCAGACCCTATTTGGCGCAGACCATTTTCCGTGCAGGACATAGTCGACGCAAACCCTGTTCGATGAAGGATTTGTGAAAATTTTTTAATTCAAACAGATCTACTTGTTAGAGATGACGTTTGTTCCTTCGTTCGTGTTCAAACATAGTCCAAAACTATTGGACCGATTTCTATAAAATTTGGTGGATGACTATCATAAGTTTTGACAAGGTAAATTGGTGCATATTATATACTCGCGAACATATTTTAATTTTTTGTTTTCAAAATTACATGAAAACTATTTCCCATATGTATATATATATATATATATATATATATATATATATATATATATATATATATATATATATATATAAATTTATTAAAAAGCTAGAACATTTTAAAACTAGAAATATTTATAGATAAAATAACAAATAATATCTCGACAATGATTTAATATTGAAATAAATGATGGGGCTAATGAGCGCGTACAATAATAATAAAAAGAAAAGATAAATATAATATAAATAATACTACTAATATGATATTAATAATAATGACAGTACAATAATAGAAAGAATAATATATCAATAAAAATAATAATAAAATAATGATGATAATAAAATAAACTTATGTAAAGGCAAAATTAAAATAAATATCTGTAAACAGAGTTAATTTTAGCATAAAATAATAATAATAATACCAATTATAATAATAAAATAGTAATATACAAAGGTATAATTAGAATTTTAATTCTACACAAACTTAATATATATATATATATATATATATATATATATATATAAATATATATATATATATATATATATATATATGTATATATATATGTATATATATATATGTATATATATATGTATATATATATATATATATATATATATATATATATATATATATATATATATATATGTATATATATATATGTATATATATATATATATGTATATATATATATGTATATATATATATATATATATATATATATATATATATATATATATATATATATATATATATATATATATATATATATATATATATATATATATATATATATATATATATCGATAAAGTTGTTGTTTCTTGGGAACCGAATTCGTAGAAGGAATATGAAGAACCACGTGATTGCTCTAATCATTTATTTGCCGCACGTTTCGGTCTTTAGCAATGACCATCTTTAGCAGATTGAACTCTAATACGAATACAAGAAATTTTAAGAATTAGGGGACAAAATTGCAAAAAATAGCACACACAATTCAATATTAGTTATAATATGAAAAATAATTAAAACTCAACAAGACAGGTAAGAGAAATGAAACGAGAATGATAAGCAAGTAGTTAAATATAAGTTACTTTACGGATATATGATATTAAAAAAATATGTTAAAAACAGTTGAATGCAAGGGATAAAGCGATCGATAAATACGAGAAAGGAAAATTTCAAAATTTGAGACTAAATTAAACAATAACTATGAATAATAAACATGAATCAAACTCAATAAGAATAAAAGAAATTTATTTTTAAAGTAATACCCTAAAAAATTGTAAGGGCAGGGCAAACAATGAAAAATTAAAGGTAAATAAAATTAAATAGCCAGGAATCCGAAAGGAAAACAAAAAGCAAAGCAAACAGTTCAATATAAGTTAAAATACAAATATATGTTAGTGAAAAATATAGATAAAAAACCGTTGAATACAGGGGGTAAAGGCAATTCAAACGATTAATAAATGCGAGTAAACAAGGAAACGAAAGTTTAAAACTTAATAAAGCAATAGTGAAGCAGAATCAAATAAGAATAAAAAAACATAAAAAACCTTTATATATAAGATCATTTAGATCCAACGGGGACAAATATTTACAATAAACACAAAGAATAAAAATGAAACAAAGAACTTTTAGACAGAAACTAACCTTCTTTTGTTGGAGCAGACGATATCAATTGATTACTATGATCGGGACTAGACAGGATTAAAGCTATATAGGTGGGGGGAGGGATAATTTGGTCCGTTGTATGTCTCCTTATTTGACTATATAGTGAACAATATGAGGGAGGAGTCATGATCATTAAGTGGGTTGTTTTCAAATGTTTACATCTTGATGCTATGAAATGAGCAATTAGTAAATACCCTCAAATCTTTTCCACATAAATATTCAGAAATATGTGTCGAAAACTGTGTTTGAAACAAGGCCTGGACAGGCTTTTTGGTCTACAATAAACATAGGTAGTTTATTTTCGAGCTCCACAAAGTTACCTTAGCAAAAACAACGTTTTTAAAATATTTAGAAACTCGACATTAACGTTTGCAGCTTTCAATATATTATTTTTAATTCAAGAAAATAATAAGGGAAATCTTTTCTAATCGGATAAAACCCGGATCTTGGTAAAAATTAGTCACTTACTTCTGGGCTAAGGCTCTTTCTTGTGTTCAATAGGGCCCTCGCCAAAACGGGTCTGGGCCAAAAGGCTCACGCTTATTAGGGTCGCGCCAAAACGTCCTGGAACAGACTCTATTGGTCTTGATTTTCCATTTTTTTAGTATATATTGATACTTATTATCTCTTCTGTCGTCATTCTATCTTGCATGGGTCTTTTTTTTTAAAAGCAAACTAACAGATGGCTGATGCCGTCAGTGAATTGAGTGTTTAGGCAGCTTTCATTTCTGGGTGGCGTTATATCTGTGGTTTAGAATGAATAGAGAAACGGACTCAGATATATGCATTGGGGCAAACCGGCAGCGAGCTCAAATTCATCTATCTGATGTCATCCGCATTAAATGTTTCCCAATTATCATCCCGTAATACCCTTTAATCATTTTGTCCATTCCCAGGTGGAGTATCTTGAGTTGAGTAACCCTCTGCCAAACTTTATCGAATGCCTTGGACACGTCAAGGCAGACGATGTCCACGATGTCCATCTCTGTGCTTCTGTTTTTCCTGAACCAAAGTTAGCATCTGTCCCTTAGGCTATTGTCATCTAGGTATTTTGAAAGTATGTTGTTATATCTAGCAGCGAGACGGATATATAGTTACCTACTTGATCAGGGGCTTGCCCGCCTTGCGGAAGAATATCATCCTTTCTAGTTTAGTTCAGCGGGAAAGTTTCCCCTCTTCAAGCACGAAATAAAGAAGTTTCTTAATTCATCTAGTATGTTCGTGTGAGCTCCAATGTAAATGAAGCAGGTAAGTCACGATCTGACTGGGAATCTCTGACGAAACCTTTTATTTCTTCTTATGTAAGACCGCATTTGTTCCATCGTTGCTGTTTGTTCTTTCCTCAACAAAGTGTAAGGTGTATGAACTTACGATTTCTGCATTTTATTTTTCCACGATTTAAAGTTCAGTTTCAATTTACAGTTCTCATTTATTGTTTAACTAAATTTTAACACCTCTTTCCACTGCTCTCTCAACAATGTCTTGATTTTTTCTTCGTCTTCTAAAATTTATTTTTCTATGTCCGTAATTTTCATTCTCTCACAGCGTCTGTGACTTTTTCTGTAAATAAATTCCAAAAATTGCCTTGAGATGCTTTAATATCTACTTTACGGATGGATTGATCCCATTTCTCTTTCTCTGTCTTTTGTGTCTCTTAAGCGCATTGTATGACACCCTTGATAGTCCAATCTCCTTATATTTTCTGCTACCCGGCCTAAAGTTTTCATTCATTGCCACCATTTATGGTGTCACTGAATTTTTGGATGATTTTAAGCAAGTCATTATGGATGGTCCCATTCTGTGCCCTTTAAATTTATACTCTAATAATATGCAGTTCCTCATCGATTTCCTTTAGATTGGCTTCCCGAAGTAAGTCTTTGTTCTCTCCAATGCGCTCATTGGATTGCTTTCTAGTTCATCGAAGGTAATGTATACTTTGCTGGTTTATATTCTTTAGAGTCGTAGTGTGGTCACTGCAAATTAGTTTTACTGGTTCACGAAAATATTTAAACAGCAGATTGAAGTTAGCCAGCCAGTTGTCCAGTTTTGTCACAGATTGAAAATAGATTTATTTTGACACATTGGCACAGTGTTAAGTCTTAAATATTCATTCGTAAGCAATTTGGCCAACCATAGCATCCATAAGTAATCTAAGACTTCTTAGCATGGTATTGATTTTGTTGTATGATATTGGGCAAAGTCATATTGGAATATTGTCATATTGTCTCCATATCATTCCCTTATTTTCTGCAGTAAACCACCTTTAAGAAGTTCTATATACTTTTCTTGGTTCCTAGTTTCTCAACAATGCTCCATGCATAGAAATGGCTCCCCACACCATGATTTTTGTTGGAAATTTTGTGGTTTTCCTCCGAAATTTAACCATATATTTTCTCCATGCCGTCTTCCAACACTCGGCACGTGATTATCTAACAACATAAGGGTGGAGGCATCAGAGAAAACTACCTGCAATACTAGAAAATACAACAGAAATAGTTGAACAGCCATAGAAGAATTGGAAAAGAAATTGAAGTAATTAATCATCAAAAAAGTTTAAGATTTAAAAAGATTGGAGCCATTACAAAAATACGGCAATGTTAAAGTTCGTAGGCATTAAAGTTTTTTATGAATTACAGGTAACTGGTTAGCTAGATGTGTCATTCTTACCTTTTTCTATTGTTTTAAAGTCTACTCAAGGTGATTTTCTAGCCAGGAATAGTGTGCATTCATCATTGATTCCGTGAGTCGAGGCTTCTTTTTCGGGTGGTATGATTTCAATCCAGCTTCCCAAAAACCTGTCATTCACCGTACTTCGGGCAAGTATAACATCCTCTGCCTCCAGCTCACTAGAAATCTTCCTGCTAGATGTTCTTCTGTTCTTAAGAGCCAGTTTTTCTCATTTTATATCTGTTCTTAGAGTTTTATTCCGTTTTCAACCACATTTTCAAACAGTTTTGAGTTTAAATCATGACCGCCACGAGTTCTTTTTAATTTTACTGACTGTTTGAGTTAAAAAAACTAGTTTTTTGCTATTTCTTTCTGTTTTAATTTAGTTTTTTTTTTCAGTAAAACGTTTATTTGTCCAATTCTTTGAAAATTCAAAACACTTTGTTTACACATTTTGGTCGATTGATTCATTTATAGCTAAAAAACTACCTGAAACACACAAAATTAAAATACTAAACTAACTAATAAACATGCTGAAACTCACAGAAAGACTGTAAATAACCGAAAACATCCTATTTGTATTCTAAAGCTAAGGTACCCACTTCATTAAAATGGTCCAATGCAGTGTCGCTCCTTCAGTGTTGCCAATTATAACTACAAAGTAATCTTAGGCTCCTGTAAATGAAAGTTAAAATTGTTGCTCAGTTTTGGTGCATAAAATAAATCCATTTGCAATTAAAGAAATTGGTTTTCTTGCTGTTTTTCTAGAAAAAACTCATATTTTGGAAAAATCATTAATAGTTCTGGCAATACTCTAGGATTATTTCGCTACATTTCTGGCGAGAACTTTCTGCAGAGCGAGATTTTTCTATTGCAGATAGACTGGTATTTAACCTATAGGTATATAAACCTACAATTTACTATACATACTTCACAGGGGGGCGCTATCATTTTTATTTGTCACTCAGTGACGTCTGCTTTTCGCCCCATTTTACACACAGTTTATAAGAGAGAGAGAGCACCTTACCACCTTTAAGAAATCTATCAATCCCGTCACATACTTATCAGCGAGTTTCTTCCTGATTATACACTTTCAATGAGACAAAAGTATAGAAAGCTATACAACGTAGACCAAAATAATGAAGGGATTAGGTATATCATAATGATCAAGAAATTCAACTTCCAATCACTAACATGTTGTTTTCCAAGTTATCCCATAATCGATAAGAATTCCAAATTTTATTACTTGATTAAAACATCTTTTACCTTTTTTACTCACTATTGGTATATTAACGAAATATATAGACGCAGTTAGGGATGAAGTAAAGGTTCATTCGTGTACAGGTTTCTACGCCAGAGGTAATTATAGAACTATGATTGATTGAAGAAATCCGAAATTTTAATTTCTGAGAGAGACAATTTAAATATAGCTCCATGACCGGCAATCTAATCTTAAAAGATTAGTGATTACTGATACTAATCTGATTTCTCATATTTTAGATTTAGACAATTGTCTGCTGGAGTTCCTTAAACCTCTTCAGGATTGTCAACCAAGGAGTAGGCTACCATCGATGTCTTATAAAAGAGAAATTTCAAGAAGATTGGCGTTTGAACTTTAATTGAAAACGAGAAATTGTGAGATCATCTTGAAGGTCTTCACCCATTTTATTTTACTATTACTCTTACCTCACTGCATTGACATCGACGTTATATTGTGTTGAGGAATAGGTTCTTTCGGTTATATCCAATTTATTTATTACCATTAACAATTTTAGAAAAACATCATTTTTAATAAAATATGCAATTTAATCAATAATGTATTCTTCGTTGTTATTTACGACTTCTTCCCAAAGTTCGACTAGTTTTTCGATGCCTCTGCAAAATAAATCTCTGGATTTTGACGAAGAATTCGTTTAACCAGGTTCTTAATTCCACATCAGTATTGAACGAAACGCTGCGCAAATTGTCGGAGAGCGATCGGGACCGGTTGAAATCCAATGGAGCCAAGTCTGGCGAATATGGATAATGCGGCAGGATTTCCCAATTAAGCGTTAGGATGGCGTCTTTTATTATATTGGCAATGTGAGGACGAGCATTGTCGTGTTGAAGAAGGACTCCATAACGTCGATGAGGTCGCTTTTAACGAATAGCTTCGGCGAGTCAATACATTTGTTGAACGTACAGTTCTGCATTGACAATCTCGATGTTCGAAAGGAGCTCATAAAGAATTATGCCTTCACAATCCCACCACACACACAGCACCGTCTTTCGTGGATGAAGTCCTCACTTTAATCGCGGAAGGGCTTTTTTTATTGGGGCTGAGCCATTGTTTTCGATGGTTCATGTTGACATAAACACACCACTTTTCTCTCCAGTGATGATGCGGTGAAGAAATCTATCCTTATATCCACGAGTAGCCTTGTGACGAGCAAGCAAACCTGCGGCAATCGTGGAGCGTTGAAGTTTGTTCCTTTCGCTTAAAGCGTGTGGAACCCATGCACCGAGTTTTTTTACTTTCACCATCAAATGAAGGTGATTCACTACAGTTTTCTGATCATACGTCAATTGTACAGCTAATTCCCTAGTCGATTGACGAGGATTTTCATGAAGGTTGTTCAATCGATCTTCATCAAACTTAATGGGGCGACCAGAACGTTATTCGTTATTAAGATTGAAATTACCGTTTTTGAAACGTGAAAACCACAATTGAGCTGTCCTTTCTAATAAGGCATTTTCTCAGTACACAGCACAAATATCGCCACGAACTTTGTCTGCGTTTGCATTGTTCCGGTTCGATTGAAAATTAATAACAACAAGTGTCGAAAATGCGCCTTTCTTTCAACTCACATTCTATTTTGAAGGTACAGAACAAAAATTAAATTAACACAACTTTTAAATAAACCACAAGGACTTATTATTCAACTTCAAGACGTAGTCTAAGCAAAAGCCTAATAGTCTAGGCTGTTAAGAGACATAGCCTAACCTTTGCAAATTTTGCTCCCATTATTTATTATTTTTTCTTTATACGTACACAAATCACGTCAACAAAACTTAAATCAACACAACATTAAAAAAAACAACTTATTCCTCAACCTAATAGTTCATTATCAAATATGTATGTATATATATATATATATATACATATATATATATATATATATATATATATATATATATATATATATATATATATATATATTAATTCAAACCCATATTCATTTTTACTCTGCGCATAGTCCCAAAGTCGAACGTTCTGTTTTTTCTTCTGTTTCTACGGGCTTTACCATATGTTAGCTCTTGTCGTATAATCGCATTGTATTTGTTGTTTTAAGGAAGCAGGTCTGATCCTATTAATTATGAAAGACAACAATCCTTTAATATTGGCAGAGTGGCCTTTTATTTACCTTATTTTTGAGAGTGTGTCACAGCGTTTAATCCGGTTTAAGAGAGAGCCCAGTTAAACAAGTAAAGGATCCATTGAAACACCAGAATTATCCCAAAATAAACATATATTTTAAATTTATCAATTAACTTCAAACAAAAACAGTAAACATATTTATATTCACCTAATAGGTTTAACGAGGTTAACCATACTTAAAACTGGGCCTATTACAGAATCTATTCCTGACTAAATCAAAAAAATAGTTGGCTCCACGTAAACAAACCAATTGCTGATTGGTTATTTTATCGTGACCCTTTTAGATTAGCGTTAAACTTCAAATTAAATTACACTCTTCTACTAGTATATATGACGGGATTCAGACACATTTGTTTCTACTTCAGTTAATTTGAGTAGCGTAATAAACTCATACTAACACAATACTAATATAAATGTTCATTCTAACTTACACGACAGAAAAGATCAGGAGTTGCCGTATGTCAGTAGATGGCTTTTCTTGTGCTACGGGGTGTTTTAGCGGCCGATGGTAGATGTTCTTTGAGATGGAATGAAGGTAAGGGAATCCGATGGCAAAATTCTTCGGTCTCCAGATCGCACTTTGAGAGTCACTTGAGGGTGACTGGTTCTTCTATTATCTTACTTGCAAAATTCCTGTTTAGCACTAAGCATATTGGTCTTGCTAAGCTTTTTACTAAGCTTGTGCAGGATGCTTCGGGCTGACACTGAAATAATCCTTCTTCTGTTGCTGCTGAAATTCCTGGTTTAGCACTAGGAATGGTAATCCAATCAGACTTCTTCTAAGTCTGTACAGGATCTTTCGGTCTGGTACCGATACAAAACGGGACGTTTTTAGTTAATTCGACACTGGGGAAGCATCTAACTTCTCGAACTGATCCTTTATCGTCTCTCCTCGAATTAATCTTCTGGTTATATCAAAATTGAGCGAAGGACCTATCTTCTCGAATTGGTTCTCTATAGTGTCTCGCCTAATACTCCTTTCTCTTTACTTCAGGCGCTTATTTATATCCTGGCGATCGCCCCATCTAAAGGGGAAGGCGCGAGGCCGCGGAGGGAAGAGCGAGGGGTGAGGCCACATCGGGGAGAGCGAGTGGTTAGGAGGGTGGCACCATGGTGCCCAAGTCGGCTTGTTAATTAGAGACACTACTAACCATCACCATCCTTGGTGTTCCCTTTGACCTGCACCGCTTTTTTGTCGATTTAACCACGGGCCTACGGATCTCGTAGGTAATTTGATCTTTTGATCGCAGTTTAAAGGCCTTTGGTGGTCACCTTAGCAACAGAAGCTCGCTCCGACTACCTATGCGGCGGGTAGATCAAACAAGGTCGGCAGTTAGACGGTTATTCGCCGGCTAACCATCCCACGACTCTCCTCATGTGGCTCGATTTTCTTGCTTTCTCCGCAAGTGGAGGGGACTTTAATGTATACGTCCGCCTGGCCCTCTGAAAGGCTTTATGTTGTAATTCCTCTACAACTCTAAATATATGGGTTTGGAAATCTCCAATATCTTTGAAATTAAGCAGAAATATTATTGCCCTTATCTTTTTTTCTAAATTGTCTTTCGTCTGCACAAAAAATGTCCTATGACACAATTCCTGCTATCCACTTTAATGCTACAAACATTCTGGTTTTACCCTTCTATGATTGTTTCATTTACTGTCGTCGTTTCTGGCCGAGTACGAATGTACATCTAATTCATACATGAGTACATCCGTTCTATCTTAATTCTTTAACTAGGGAGGATTCGTATTATTATATATCTATTGCCATTTGCAGCGTTCGAGGATCTAATTAAAGAACTTGGACAAAAAATACTTTTAATTACATAAAAAATGAATTATTAAATCTTTAAATATACTAATGTTATAATAAGAGGATCTATTAAAAATTAACACTACCAATGAGTAATACGCGATGGTTGACGCAAAAATTACTTTCGCACGGAATAGTAACTAACAAACATAAAGAAGTTTTGAATTCCTTTTACCTTTAACTAAGAGGGAGTCGGGAGTTGGGTCTCCTTAAACAAGTACCTCCTCGATGAGATGATTAGAGGCTGGTAGGACTGGAGCCTTCCTCGCTGACGTTAGAATGGCTGAGAAAACAGCTGATGCTTCTCAATAGGTGAAAGAGACGCATGGCAAGTCTCTTTCTGGACAAACAGCTGGTGCTTATTCCGAGGAGGTGGAGACGTGAGACGAGACTTCTTGACTTGAAAATTTAATTGAGGGGATCTTAAATGAACGGAAGTTATTCTGATCCCTGTGTTATAAATTCGGGCTTCTCGATGATGAGACTTGGCCAAGAGGGAAATCTTTTATCGAGTGGAAGTTTACGTTGTTATTCCACAATGGTGAGGGATATCTCTGTTTTTTTTTCAGAAAACTGAGATAAGGGATTTTCTCTGGAAGAGAATAATATGAGAGTTGGTCTCGATAACACTGATCTGCTCTCCCAAGTGACTTAAGGAACGGCCGTGGGAGGGAAAATCCCTCTCGGTTCCACTTATCTTTTTGATTCCCTAGTTTACTCAGGGACTCGTCTTCTTCTCTCGATTGCTACGCAGATTCTCCTCTTACCTTCTCAAGATCGAAATATATATACGTCGATTATCCCCGGGGAGGGATGCGAGAGGAGAGTAGTGAGTTTAGGAGGTTCCCTTCAGGATTATGCCCGGGAAAGGTGAGATTTCATCTATTTGGCGAAAATAAACGTAAACAATCGGGGAGAGTGAGCATGTTCATAGATTTTCTGCCGACAAAGGCTTAGGCAGCAAGATTTTCATTTTAAAGGCTCTCACACCGTCCTATGTTTATATTAACGGACTACGAAATCTACTGACTGAAATCCTTCTTTAAGAGCGACGCTCGAAGGGATTTGGGGCAGCGGGGAAAAGGAGAGGTGGGGGGAGTGGGTGTAGTCTTGGCCCATGTGGAGCATTTTAGTTGACGCTCTATAAACAAACTAGCGTCTATTTTTCCTGGTGATATTTATTCCCTCTCTTCTAAAAATCTTAAAAATTTCTGTTGATTTCAAATAGGAGTCGACTTTTGAGAATATACTAGTTGACATAATTGTATAAATATTGGTTCAGTGAAAGTTTCTGTTTGTCCAAGTAAATCTTTTGTGCAGCAAGGAAAGAAATTATTTCTCCGTATTAATCAACATAAAAACAATGTTAGGAGAGCTGAAAACAACACTGCGTTCTTTGTTCATATGTCCACTTAATTTATTGTAATTTAGAAAAATGTATTTTTCGCTTAAATGATATAATTAAAAGAAACATTGTTGAATGTTCAGATATAAGTCAAGTCGATAACTTCAACATTTTCCCTGGCCTTCATAAATTTGTTTGCAATAATCATTGTTATGGATACCCGATTTTTTAATTTAATTATCTCATTGGTTTTGTATTAACATTATTTTATTACTCTCCCTTCCCCAAAGGAGCTGCTTGCTTCTCGTGTCCCTCCTAATCTCTTTCTTTAGGTTATATTCTTTTCGATTAATCTTTAAAATTCGTTCTCTCTTTTCTTGACCCTTTCTGCCTCTTGGTTTGTCCTTTCTTAATGTGAACTTCTTAGTTCCTCTCCTACTTCCTCGTTGGTGATTTCTTGTTTTGGAGGCGGGCTTTTATTTTTTTACTGTCTTATATATACCCTTATTATATTATTTTTACCTGTAGATATCCTTGAGAATGAACTGAATAAAGGGCTTACAATTCTAATAAATGATAACATTTTGGAGTATTTTCACCTGTTAATTAATATCATACAATATTAGTAATCGAATTAAAGTACTTCTTACCCCTATATCTTCTTGTCGTTTATTCGCCTTGAATTCACTTTAACTTCTTTCAGTTTTAAAATTGTAACATCGCAATAAGTTTTATTTAATTTGTCACAATTCCCATCTAAATCTAATTGTCAATACCTTAGCAGTGCCGCTTTGCCTTTCTGAGAAATCATTCAACTACTCGCACTGGCTATCATGAACATTTGCTCTCTAAATGTTCTGAAAAATTAATACATACTTCTAGAAAACCAGCTGGATTCTTTAAGCTGAGAATATCTTCCATGTGCTTAGTATATCTCTGAGCTAAGCAGTTTTATTCCTTGATGTGTGAATTATTTTCCGTCCTAAGTGCATATATATGTTGCTTAAATGAATTTGACGTATAAATTTATCAAAATCTCATAATGCCTTTTTACAAATAAAGTAAAGTTGTATTTTAGGAACATTTTTCTTTTTAATTTGCCCTTTATTTTTAGTAAAATAATAATCTTAGAAATTTTTAAAAGTATAGAACTTCTAAAAAATCTGCTAGAAACTTTTCACAATATCCTCATAAAATTGTTTTTCAAAATTTATTAATCTGCTGCATTCTCACCCATGAGGATCTTTCAAAATAAGCGGGTATTTCATCGCGATTTGCTTATATCTGCTCCACTCTCCCTGAAAACCAGTTTTATTCAATGTTTGGAGCATATTTAAGGTATCGCCTTCGAGGCAGGAAATATTCAGTGACTATTCACCTCACTAAGGTGGTTTATCAAAGCATGTATATTCCCATTTTGGGAGATGAAGTCATATCTCATATAAATCACCTTCCCGTTTGTTTAATGAAGCATTCTTAACACGTCAATCGCCTCCGACCACATTCTTTGTGAGTAAATAGGTAGAATACTGAAGATTACGTATCTCCAACGACTTCCCCCTTTATTTTAGGTAAGTTGATTCAATTCAAAGATGACAATAACTCAAGACACTAGAAGGAACCATAATCTTACCTTCTAAAATCATTCGATGCTGTAAACATGGTACAAATACCATTAAGGTTTAAAGCGTTCTGTGTGTGCATATACTGAAAGGAGAACCCCCCTTCGACGCGATGTGTTAAGTAATTTACTTGCAATATTCGTGTGTTTGAGGGTATGACGTCCACGCCTGGTTGAATCAATGACTGCTCCAGCCTGTGCTCTCCTTGCCAGTTTTCTCAACATATTCCTCGATTGCTAAAATGTCATTAAAGGTTTATGAGGCCCTAACTGTTTATTCTTACTACTTTCCTCTATTGTTAGTCTCGTAGCTCGCAGTTATTTTCTGTTCATGACAATTATGTTTTAATATCGGTCTTAAATTAACTATGATTAATTTCATTCGCTTAAAAATGTGATGATTATTGTATCTCCGTATGTTGAAATTCATATGCATGTCGTCTATAATAATCATCTATAAAGAGTTCTTATTTAAATTCCTAAGAAACAGATGCCTCTCAATTGGTTTGGCTGGTAAACCACAACAGACCGTTTCCCGATTACTATAGAACATTCGAAGGGATCAGAGATCAATTTCATTAAACAAGATTTTAAACAATTTGTACCGGGAAGGTTTTGGGAAATTATACAAATTGAGAATTAAATTTACTTAAACAGAATTTCTATAAAGAGGAATGCAGTTTCCACGATTTTGTTTCGCCCTCGGATATATAAAATATTTTGATTTATTTCATAGATCATTTTTTAGTGAATAAATACCTAATCAAAAGTTTGTAATTTATTTGTAATTGCAACGATTTATGAGGTATGAAATGTTTTTCGAGTAGTTTCCTCAAATCGCTTAAGCTGTCATATATTTCAAATTAAAAAGAATAAGCAAAAAGCTAGCGTGGTTTGGGTTAGATCAATCGTCCAGATGTAAAAAGGGTACCTATAGTATTATAATGCACCAAAGGAATGAAAGATGCTTTCAGATAAATACGCGGAATAAATCAATAATCTCATTTCCATAATTACTTGCCTTTGAAGTTGAGCTGAAAAAGACTTTTGTCCCCAGCGAGATGCTTTTCTCTTTGATGCGCTTCCATCACAGAGATTTACAGTTTATTATATCGATACACTTTTACCCAAATTTCCTACTCTATTTTGTTAGGTAACAGAAAGTGGAAAATAAAAAAATACTCAAGATATTATTTATCGAGGTAAATATTTTTTTGTAATTCAACCAATAACCGAGCGTAGTGTGGATGAAAGATTTTCTCAAATATTCGAAAAAAGGGGATGAAGTTGGAGAAATAAAGTTGAATAACACTGTACAACAATCGTCGGTATTAAGAAAAATACCTAGATCTCATGTTTATTATATTATGGAATAGAGTGTGCAAAATTTGTATTGAAGAACAAAAATATTCCATTACGTATCATTATCTTGTAAATTGCTGATTTAATAAGTTTGCAATTGATACTGATTTTCACGATACCATAAATGTATTTCGCTCCCCAAAACAGATTGAATTTGTCCATTCATTTAATTCATTCATGAATATATAATGAATCAGTATGTTTAGGGGCATTATATAATGTATTTACCTACATTTTAGTATTTACTTCTTTGTTTGTAAGACGTCTCAGGTGTGTCACATTTCAGGTTCCAGCAGAAGTCAGCCAGCATATCCGGGCTCCATTTTCCCTCATTAAACTTGTTTTCCATAGACGCTTTATTGTGATGGAACCTTTCTCCAAGTTCTTCACTCACATCTTCTGCATTCTCTTGGAAGAAGATCAGATGAGAATGAAGTAAGCGTATCTTCAGTGAAATATTGGTAACACTTGATTGGATTCTCCACAATACGCACTCGCTGGGCCACTTGGTGCTTTCCAAGAAGAAGCCATGACATGTTTCATCCATTGTCGCTTCGAAGTCCTCATCAGCTATAGGTTTACGAATCCGAGGGCATACGAATATGCCTTTTTTTATCTTGGAAGCAACTTTCTTGGGGAAAATTGTTTGGAGGTACTGGAAACATGGTATGTTATGTTGCAGTGCTATGGTAAATTACTTCATTAAGCTAAGTTTAATATGCAGTGGCGTCATAGTTTCCCTAGGGGACCATTCTGAGCATCAATAATGTTCTGATCTGCCCTTACTCTCCCAGTTGCAAAGGAAGAACAAAAACCGTGTATCCAGTTTATTATTTTTCCTGTACAGGTAATTGGGATAGGAGGGTAGAGCGTGGTCTCGGTCCACACCTCAGCAACTTTATGATTTATAAAATCTATGAGACGACTTCTTTACGAGTCTGGTATTTGATTATTGAATTTTGCGTGCCGAACATTAAAGTCGCCAAATGGAACCTCTGTTTTTTTCACTTCGAAAGTGTTTGAAAGAAGTTACTATTCCCATTTTCTTGGTTTTATATTTAAAAACTTAGCGTGTTTTTATGAGTATAGTAGTATGAAAAATAGAATGACGGCTTATGATTCGCCTAACTTACTCTAATAAATTACTTATCTATGAATGCATTAATTATGCTCTGAAGAGAGATCTGGACCATCTTAAAAATTAAAATGGATTCTTTGAGAGTTTCCAGTACCTGGCCGCTCAAATCGCGTTTGAATAATATATACCGGGTCTGAAAATTCCACAAAACTCGTAAAGGTGCTAAAAAGATTTAAGCAAGCAAAATTAAAAGCCTCGCATAAAAAATATAACTGTATCACAAAGTGAAGCGTACTTTGAAATACAGTATTCACCGACAAAGAGCTCTATTGAGTTTGTGGAAACTGAGGAAGCAAGAATTGATCGTATATAATATGAGCTAAAGTCATCAAGTTTTTTATATGATGGTAGAATATGAGTCACTCATACTCCTAAAAAATCTAGCCCTCAAACCTTATCTCATATATATATATGTATATATATATATATATATATATATATATATATATATATATATATATATATATATGTATATATATATGTATATATATAAATATACATATAAATATATATATAAATATAAATATATATATATAAATATATATATATATATATATATATATATATATATATATATATATATATATATATATATATATATATATATATATATATATAAGTGTACATATCTCTCAAAGTAGTGGGAGAAAATGATGAAAATGAATCTATTAAACTACATTAAAAGAGAAAACGGAATAATTTTCCTTGAGGTAATATTTTTATTACCTTTTATCAAAAAAAATCCGTGCAGGGAAGCGATTCGAACCAGGCGCACTGAGGCAGCGAGCACCGCTTTGATCACAGTTGAAAGTATGCTGTTAGTACACTCTGCAGAGCATAGTGCGGTTACCGAAAAAGGACTGAGTTTTTAGGGTGGGATATCGAGTTCCCTACATTCCTTCCTTCGAAGAGGTTGATGGGGGGGGGGGTGAGAACTCCAGTGATAAACAAAAACAACTAACTAAACATCATCGACAAGAGCAAACTTACATGTCTTAGACCATAATACTGATTTTTACGGTTACCTGGGGTCAACCATCTAATGCACTTAAGTTTCTTTGAACTCGGGCGCACTTGTGCGCGCGTACAAAGGCCGCTGGTCGACATAGGCATAGCCAGCCTACTGTGGTACGTTTCCTAACATTCAATTTAATATACAAACAAACAAAATCCAAATCATTGATTTCACAAAGAAAAAAAAGGAGCCTGGCTCTAATGTGGTATCTAGCCAGCTACTTCCGTACATTTCTAAACCTAAAGATCTTAACTATATACATAAAACGCGAACACATAAAATTGTGCTAGTTTTCTTTCCTTCTGTAGTCTTCATTCTTCCGCTTCTATTCTCATCTGTATTCTTTTTTATTCTTCATCTATTTTATTTATATTCTTTTCTCTTCTACCCCTCTCTCTCTGTATTCTTCTTTCTTCTATTTTTATATCCATCAGGATTCTCCTTTCTTCGCTTTCTTTTTCCTTTTCCACTGCTTTCTCCTCCAGGTGTGGGAGGGTCAGACCTACTTGCGGAGCCGTATCGAAGGCTTAAGAACTAATCTCTTCATCTACGTGGTTCTCACGAGGAGAAAAATGGGTCGCGAAGATCCGGGTGACTACAAGCTGAGCCACCGGATTTGAGGAGAGCTGCACGCTCTGGCCTATTAATACTGAGCAGAATCTAATAGGCGCTGCCACTGTCTTTGTCCAGCAAGTAAATTACTTCGACTGAATATGGTTTCTGACGACGAGAAACTTGGTTGGTCTACCCAGGAAATCCTGGATGACCACGAACTTCTGATGCTGGGGGATGGCAGGAAAAAGCAATTTATTTGACACTACGATACAGGTGCACCCCGTATCGCGTAACAAGGTTGAGACTTGGCGACCATTTACGGCCCCAGTCTCAGACTATATTCTTTCCGTAGAATTGTTGTTGAACACAAAGTTCACCTGATGATCAGGGATATTCGATGTGGTCAAAAGAGGCGCAGGATTAGGAGGTTGTTCTGGGTTAAGCGTTGCATCGAGGTTATCTACCTGCTCGTTAAAGGGAGACTTAAGCCTCGAATTTTGAGGGCAATTATAACTAATGTGGCCTGGGGTGCCACAATTAAAGCAGGTAATGGAGTTTCTGGAGTATACGGAGTTCTTGACGAACTTAGGGGGGTCATTCTGCTGGTGTTTCTGTGGATACCCCCCTTTCTTGGAGAAAAGTGCTTCTGAGGATACCCACCTTTTTTGGAAACAAGGGATGGTTTTTCCTGACCTCTCGAGGGTATAACTTATTGTTGGAAGCATGCAGATCTGCTTCCTCCGCACATCCTTATATGACGCGGCTTGTCTGTCCTTGACGAAAGCGCGTATCTCTGGGGGGAGGGTACACAACAATTGGTCTTTCAGAATGAAGTCGATGAGAGAGTCGAACTCATTCTCTACTTGGGCTGAATCCAGTTAGAATTGGAGATGCCTTCTGAGGATAAATCCAAATTGCCTGTATGTTTGGCCTGGCTGAATTCTGGCCTGCCTAAACTTCCTCCGATACTCCTCGGGGTTTAGGTTGACGGCGGCCAGTATCTCGTGTTTGCACGTGGTGTAGGCCACTAAAGCCACGGAAAAGTTATGAGATGAATAGGTCACGAAGCTGGGTACTAAGCAGAGGATGGAATCTGGTGATCCCCTCTGTCTCTATATCCCAGTTATTCAAGTTGAATATCTTCTCGAAATGTGTCAGGTACGAACATAGGTTTTCATTTTCTTTATTAGCTGGCAGTTTTATCGCAGCTATCTGTGTCGCCCCAGCTCGGCATCCGATGGAATTGGCTTCCGCCAGATCCATGCTCATTTCTCTTTCATGGGCACGTATTCGTTCTCTCTCTTCTGCTTCTCTTTCTGCTTGCGACTTTTCTCTTTCTGCTTGCCTCTTTTCTCTTTCCGCTTCCCTTTCGGCTTGCGCCTAATTTTTTCCTGCTTGTGTTCTGTAGAGGTGTTGGCTTTAAATGGGGTGGTGTCTTGGTGGGGGAAGTTCGTGACGGAGGTGGGGGGTGTAGAGCTGGAGGATGAAGGGCTAGAAGTGGTTGGGGAGGTACAGATTATGAGAGGAGGGGTGTCGATGGAGAGAGGAGGTAGGGACGGCGGAGGGGGGGTTGAGGGAAAAGGAGAAGGAATCGGAGAATAAGGAGTTGAAGGAAGGGGGATTGAAGGGGAAGGAGTCTTAGGTGAAGGGGCGGAACGCGGAGGAGGAGGGGAGTGAGAAGGAGTAGAGTGAGAAGGGGTGTATTGAGAAGGGGAGGATTGAGAAGGAGTGGAGGGGGAAGCAGTAGGGAGCGAGGGAGGAGTAAAGACGACAGGAGAGGGGGGGGTTTGTTTGTCCCGTGCCTGTCTACGTGGATGGGGCTTGGGGGTGGGGGTTTTGGGGTTGGCATGGGGTGTAGTGGACTGCCAGGGGGTTGGAGGGACAATGGAAGCTGTGGGAGAGGAGGCGGAGATGGGTGCGAGGGGGGGGGGCAGTGGGAGGTAGGCGGGGTTTTGATAGAGGGGTGGAAGAAGTGCGAGGAGGTTAGTTTGTTTGAATGGGGGCGGGAGCAGTGGCTAAGGAAGGTGCAGGGACAGGACAGGCAGGGGGGAGGGCGTGGTGAGAGTGGTGTGCATGGGTTCCCTGCGGGCAAAGGTGTGTACCCGTCGGGGTGGGGAGGAGTGTGGGTCTAGTTGTGTGTTCGTCTATTAGAGCGGAAACCTTCCTCAGGGAAGGTGATTTGCTCTATGCTGTTGGAGGCTAATAGCGTGTTGAGGATCTTCGCGTATAGTCGACGGTCACCCCTCGACATGTCCTTGGCCACCGCTGAGAGCAGGGTGGCCAGGTGTAATTTGTTTTTTGTGTTGTCGCTGGGGTGGGGTGGGGTGGTGGTGGGGGTGTAGAGTGGGGTGGGGGTGGGCGTGTAGAGTGGTGTGGGGGTGGGGGTGGTAGAGTGGTGTGTGGGTGTTGGTAGTAGTGGGGGTCTCTGAGTGTTATGAGCTGGGGTGGGGCGGGAAGGGATGTGTAGGTGGGGTGTGGTTGCTGCAGGGGAAGTTGGGTGCGTCAGGGGTAGAGCAGGGGGAGCCGGCAGCGTAGCGCTGGCAGCAGCGGCGAATGTCATGGTGAGGGGAGGGGAGGCGGGGCGGGGTGTGTGGTTGTGTGCGTGTTTGGTTGTGGGTGCCGGATGGCCTCCACGGCGTCGTGTCGTGTCTTACCTAGGTAAGGGCACCTGGGGTTGACGGCGACGTGGTCACCGCCACAATTTGCACAACGGGCTGTGGTGGAGGTGCAGGTCGTGTAGTGGTGCCCCACTACACTGCACTTGAAGCAGATTAGGTCTGCAGAGCCTGCCTTTTCTTAGTAGAACGGCATAGTTGCAACGAAGCTATATGTGTAGAGTCACGTTCACGGAGCCAGACATAACGGCGGAGCAGGGATTGGGGGGGGGGGCGTTTAGCACGTCATATCAGAATGACGTGCCTGGGAAATAAAGGTATTTTTATTCGGGGGGGTAGGCGGGGGCAGGGGGTGACTTAGGGTCCTGTTTAGGTCCGGGGGTATCTAGAAGGTTGGTGAGAATCTCGTCCACGAGAAAAGTTCGATGGTGAACATGCTCTCTAAACTCAGTCGAAGCGTATATAGGCTCCTGGAAAGGAGGCGCGCGTGATCTTGAGTGAAGAGTTGGCGACTCCTTCGGGGGAAGGGGGAATCTTGATAACGCTCGTTGGAATGTCCAACGGATTCCAATCTTCGGGCAGAGAGGCCCGCATGCTCGTGGAGAGGTGGCCGCGAGAGGAGGGGGGGAGGAGATGACATTGGTCCCTAGGCAAATACAGTTGGGTTGAGTGATAACAGCGTCCGCCGCCTCTTCGCCTAGGTTTCCATGCTTTCGCCCGCCTCATCAGATTATCTCCAGATCCACGTGGGTACAGGATGGCACGTGGCCACCATTGGACCTCATTCTGCTACATTGCCATTTTTTAGTTCATCTAACTTATTTATTTATTTTATTTCTAGTCACGGTTAAGCTAACTAGGGATTCGCTTGGAGAAGATAAAAAACAGCGATGCTCTATGATGATTGGAAAGAGCGATAAATACTAATAGTCATTAATTGCAAATCAATATAACAACTACTTTGCACTTTTCCTCCAAATAATTTCCCGTTATCAATTTCTTTGAATAAGCAGGATTTTTTAAAGTAATTATAACTCTTGCAAACAAAAAGTAGGGCAGGATGACTAGATTAGAGTTATAAGGAAATACTGGAAGTGCTTTATTGTAGGGTGTCTAATCCTCAAATATAAAATTAAGACAGCTGTAACAAATTTAGTGAATACATAATTTTAGAAATGATTAATAATTTCTTTTATACTTCGCTAAATGTGGAGATGCATGAAAGTATTTCGTTACAAAATTGAAAAAACAGAGAGACAGGTGAACAAATTGTTATCATTGACTAAAATAAGTTGTCTTTGCAGTTATATTTAATTGAAGAATCGTAAGGAATTGAATGTAAAGCTCTTTTATTAAAGGAAAATAGATTTTGATATTATCAGTCCCTAAGATATGAATTAGCTATATAAGAAAGGCTTTTTCTATTATTTTTTCTAATTATTTTGGAGGTAATTTAGCAGATCCTAGAAATTTAGTATTACTTTTGTGACTATTTATAAACATGTGTTAGATAATATAAATATATGCGAAGTTTACCTTAAAATCCATTAGCCTAAACTTGCCAAATAATAAGCTCGAAAACACCAAATTAGTCTGAACTTGCATTTCTGAAGATATGACGTAACAAAGGACTTTAATGTTTTTATCAACCTACGTGAAAAAATTAAACAATTAAAATACATAATTTTTGTATCAAATATTTTCAGTCGGTTCCAAGCGCTTTTCCTTACAAAATAAATTTTATTTATACAACATGAATAAAACTCACAAGGCTTTGACGGAAATTATTGTAGTCTTTTTTTGAATGCAGCATGACGAAAGAATCCCTCATTGCGAATTTGATCGGATCAAGATAATTAAAGAGAAGTTTATGCTACACAACGGTAAGGACTTCCGAGTGAATTTATTCGAAAAGTTCCATTGCTTGTTAACCTCAAATGAGTGTGTTCTTGGAAGGCAATCTACCACACATGTCACGTTAGTGAGAGCTACACTGAATATCTAAGTTTGGAGCTATTACCTCATCCTCCATAATAGCTTGATATCATTCCTTTGAATTTCTACCTGATTTTCTCTTCTGACAATCAGATTCGCAATGAAAAATTCACTCGTATAGAAGGTCTCACTTGATAAGGGACTATTAAAGATTTTTTTCTTTCAAAACAGGGATGAATTTTTCTCTATTGCTTGAACTGGGTTTACATTTATCTTTTAAGGTAGGCTGAAAAACGAACGAACTCTTTTGAACACCTAATATTAGGAAGAAACTAAGCTGGAAATATTTTTTTCAAGCATCGAGATGAAGAAAAAAGATGGTTGAATTAAAAAATGGAAAGTCACTTCGCTAGATAAGTGAATAGTAAAGCGCAAATAATTTCAGAAATTCCAACTGAAGGAGAAGTTGACAAGATCAGTGACAAAGAATGAAAAGCAAGGGACAACAACATCCTAATCACTAGAGTTCTTTCCTTTAAATTCTAAATAAAAGCAAATAGTTTGTGATGGGGAAGGTAGGGAATGATCAGCATTTTCAACACTATTTAAAGCTCAATAGCAACGAAGGCATATCGCGTAGAAATTCGGTAAGAAGAGATCAATAAACGAAGTAGTGAAACTAGAGAAACGTAACATGTGCAGAATATACATATAGAGATGAGGTTCTCTTGCTCGTATTAGGGACAGGAGGGGGGTATAAGGCAGGTTTAGGGGCAAATTGCTGGTGTCAGGGCAGTAAAGATAAACTGTTGGTATTGAGCCGAGAATGCATACTGCGGTCGTTGCGGGCTGAAGGGTACACAATCCGATAGATGTTGACCGCAGCAAGGCTACTCTTAACACTAAAAGGCCCAGAGGGGTTATTTTGACCTTTTTATAAATTCAAAACCACTTCACATGGTAAATTTTTCTTTCCAAACTCTGTCACTATTTGACTTTTATTTATTTTAAAAGCGCTTTAAATCGTATATATTTTTTTAAAATTCGCATAATGTCCTACGAATAATACACCTTTTTATATACAACGCCCATAGGGTCATTTTGACCATTCTTAGAACATCTAAATTTACAGTATTTATGTTTTCTTATATATGATGAAATCAGATGTTAAAATTTATCTTCCCTGTTATCCTATACAAGCATGTTTCAACGTGATGGTTCATGAACCAAAAAGGGTGGATATTAACATAGTTGTTGTCCAGCTGAGTTTTGTTTCGGAATCCATACAAAGTAGAAGAGGTCATGGATTTTGTGTCTGCTTAGTTGCAGTGTATTTGGTAAAAAAAAAATATAATCGTTCATCATAATGTTACGACGTTCTAAAATTTGTGACGGCGAACTTTTGTCTAAACTTAATGTAGTTGATGATAATGAATCAGATGGGGGAGAATTGTGTCCTGATGACTCAAGTGATAAAGATTTAATTCTAGAATCTTCAAGCATATCCGATAGTCAACAGGAATCTTTAATTGATTCATGTCACCCAAGCAACATTGAAGATAAATACATGTTTATATGCATATAAATCTTATATATATATATATATATATATATATATATATATATATATATATATATATAAATATATATATATATATAATATTGAGGATAAATCCCAGAGCCACGAGAAACGGATGTAGCATCTTTTAATTTTTCACTACGTTTCGAAAACTACAAGTTTTCATCTTCAGGCTAGAATAAGTTTACAAAGTTAATATGTATGAAAAAACTTGAAAAGGCCAACAAGGATTATTTTAAAGGTGACCAATTACAAAATATCAGTAGAAAGTACTACAAGTTAAATTAAATATGACTTGGCAACAGTTAAATTTGCTTAAGACTGACTCAAAAATTAGTTCCTAAATTTAAGGATTATTGCAGAAATTAATTACAAACTATAAGAGAAATTGACCTGCCATTATTTAAAGATAATAAATTTAAACTTTTTTTAATTTTGTAAAGACTGTAAGAGTTAAAAACATTTAATATAAAAACGGTAAATTTAGGTACTTACTAAAGCGGATCCATCCTAGAGAGTGAATGGTAGGTTTAACAAAGGGGCTAGTATATATAGGTTACATTGACGCTTGGTTTATTAAAAGGCAAACCAACTAACAAACTGTAGGTAAAATTAGTTAATTAATAATGATATTGCACTTAAATCTTCATTGAGTGTAGGTTTGTAGTGTTTTATATATAGAGATTCGAGGGTTCTTAGGCAATGTTTGTTGTTGTTAAAGGCTAATACTTTAAAATTCCTTTCTATTTAATATTTTGCTTGTGCGCCAACTAATCCCCATATGAACAGAGAACCTAGCTCCAAGAGAACTAACAGTGCTACCAATTTACAACTGGGACATTTAAATAAATAGACATTATCACTGCGGAACTCCAAAGAGATAGGATCTTTACTGTTAAAGAAACTTCCTATCGATAGTTTGTTTATAAAACTATTTTAGGGTTGATTTGGGGGAAATATCTTTTAAAAATAAATAGGATTTTTCTTTTAAAAGTATCGTTTAAAAAACCCATCTCTGAAATTAGTAAATATATGGGCATTTTAGGAACTTTTATGCAGGGTTGAGGGGGGTCAATGAGATTATCAAATAGCTTTTTTAAAACTCTATCATATACCCTGCATAAAAGTTCCTAAAATGCACATATATTTACTAATTTCAGAGATGGTTTTTTTAAACGATACTTTTAAAAGAAAAATCCTATTTATTTTTAAAAGATATTTTCCCCAAATCAACCCCAAAATAGTTTTTATAAACAAACTATCGATAGGAAGTTTCTTTAACAGTAAAGATCCTATCTCTTTGGAGTTCCGCAGTGATAATGTCTATTTATTTAAAGGTCCCAGTTGTACTGGAGCCTCTTACATTGGTAGCACTGTTAGGTCTCTTGGAGCTAGGTTCTCTGCTCATATGGGGATTAGTTGGCGCACAAGCAAAATATTAAATAGAAAGGAAAAGTCATCTATTAGGGAACACATCATAAGCTGTAAAACTAACATTTCTATTGAGAATTTTAAAGTATTAGCCTTTAACAACAACAAACATTGCCTAAGAACCCTCGAATCTCTATATATAAAACACTACAAACCTACACTCAATGAAGATTTAAGTGCAATATCATTATTAATTAACTAATTTTACCTACAGTTTGTTAGTTGGTTTGCCTTTTAATAAACCAAGCGTCAATGTGACCTATATATACTAGCCCCTTTGTTAAACCTACCATTCACTCTCTAGGATGGATCCGCTTTAGTAAGTACCCAAATTTTCCGTTTTTATATTAAATGTTTTTAACTCTTACAGTCTTTACAAAATTTTAAAAAAAAAGTTTAAATTTATAATCTTTAAATAATGGCAGGTCAATTTCTCTTATAGTTTTTAATTAATTTCTGAAATAATCCTTAAATTTAGGAACTAATTTTTGAGTCAGTCTCAAAGCAAATTTAACTGTTGCCAAGTCATATTTAATTTAACTTGTAGTACTTTCTACTGATATTTTGTAATTGATCACCTTTAAAATAATGTCTTGTTGGCCTTTTCAAGTTTTTTTCATACATTAATATTAACTTTGTAAACTTATTCTAGCCTGAAGATGAAAACTTGTAGTTTTCGAAACGTAGTGAAAAATTAAAACATGCTACATCCGTTTCTCGTGGCTCTGGGATTTATCCTCAATATTAAATGCAGGCTTCACGGCCGAGCTCCATATATATATATATATATATATATATATATATATATATATATATATATATATATATATATAATATAGGTAGGAGTTTTTCTTTTATGCATGTTTTATTAAAGACCAGGTCTAGTTGAACCTTTCTTTCTTTGCTTTTCTAATTTCCTTATTATTCTTTTTTCGTCTTGCGAAAGGTTATAGATAAGTGTTCTGATATTCATGGTTTATTTTAGCTAGCTGAGTTTTCGATCACTTTGACCATCTTTGGAGCGAATTAATTTTACACTGGTTAAACAGTTAAAGGCATTACATTTATATACTAAAGATAATTTAGATAATGAAAAGAAGGAGAATGTGGTTGACAGGAAGTAGTTAGAAAAGGTACATTTGGGAATGGGATTTCGGTCATTATTGACCGGTAATCCGTAAAGAGTTTCAAGGTTCGCTGGGTGGCGGTCAATTGGGCTTAAATCTCAAAGGATTAGGATCACTTCCAGGATATGAAGTCATGTGCGGTCACTTCTACTTTTTATAATGGTGTTTTATACTAAAATTTATCGTATTAATTGAATTGCATCTTGCATGTAGTGGTTCTTGATGGCGCTGTTTTACATATGCATGGTGAGTCTACAAGATAGGGATGTGGTTTTCATTCCAATGTATTTATTTGAATTATGAAGCTTGCAATCTTCATGCGGACAGATGAATTCATAAATTACATTGGAAGTTTGCAATTCTTTTTTCGTACTTGTGTCGTTGATAATGAGGTGATTACTTATTTTTTTGGTTTTATAATATATTGTGACTTGTAGCGTTTCTTCTGGTTTCGTGCAAACTAAGAAGCTAATCCAGGTTCAACTAGACCTGTTCTTTAATAAATCATGTATATATATATATATATATATATATATATATATATATATATATATATATATATATTAGTAAGCCTCCATTCTTTTACCACTTTTAGATTCAAAAATTCCACTCCAATCATATAAAAATCTGTTATATGAAATAATATTTATACATTCGCATCTATATATTTTACATATACATTTGACTAATATATACCCATGTGTATGCTTTCAAAAAGCAGTGCAAATGTTAGAAAACAGAAAGGGAAAATTCAATGTCATGCAACGGTATAAAGAGTACGTACTCATACAGGTGACTTAGAATCAGAAAATAATTAACAAAAGGCTCGTGACAGGACAGTGTGGGAATGTGCCAGCTCCGATAATGTTACACAAGGTAAGCGTCATAACCACAATGTACTGAAAGAAATACCAGGCCTAACACCACATGCAAAGAGGAACATTAATGGTGATAGGGTTGCATCGGCTATGAAACTCTTTATTGATGATTCTATGCTTCATCACATAAAGAAATGTAACGAAGCGGAAGCTGAACGAGTACTTCAGGACAAAACATTGTCATTCTCAGTTTCTGAACTACATAGCTTTATTGCAATTTTATATGCACGCGGAGTTAGCAGCTCACGAAATATTGATCTTCAATATTGATGGTCTTAACCCTGGGGCCTCCCATTTTGCCGACAAACCATGTTTCGTAATCGCTTCTGTGAAATTATGAGATTTCTTAGATTTGATAATAAGTCAACAAGATCGCAACGCTGACAGGCGGATAGATGTGCCCATTTTTCACAAACATGAAATAAATTTTTAAAAAATTGCTCCAGGTGTTACAAGCTATCATCCAATATTTGTATCGATGAGCAACTTTTCCCTAGCTAGCAAAGCTAGATGCCCATTTACAGTTCATTTCATTAAAATAGAAAAATATGGGCAAACTTTTGGCTTGCTAAATGTTTCCCTTATTAGGGCAAGGATGAATTTCGTCCCGAAAACATACGTGTTTTAGGGTACGTCGTATTAAATCTCATCAAGTCATATCTAAATACTGAAAGAAATGTAATAACTGATAATTTCTTTACAACGCTGAATTTAGCAAGGAAGCTTTAGAAAAAAGTACTGGCTTTGTTGGAACAATGAACAAGGCGAGAAGAGAAATTCCAGATTCAGAGAAGAACGCCTGCCAGCCCCTACATGACACATCAGTTATAATTTTTTATTTTTTTTTTAAGAGCTCATCTGGCGACTGCCTACTTGGGCATTAGTCGCCGTATTAAAACTGGCCTAGTTCTAGGCTACTTTAAAATAAAATTAAAGAGAAAAAAAACAACAACACCCCAAAAGGAGGAAAGGAAGCAAGCTGGTGCGTTGGGAAGAGGTCCCCCCGGCGCAGGAGAGTGCAACTAAATGAAAAAAACAAACAAAAAAAACAAATGCGAAAAAACAAAAAACAAAAACAAACAAACCTTGCTTAAATAATAGGGAGAAGGCCGGATCCCCCAAGAAGTCAACAAGTCCACAAGTCAATGTGCACGAATCTGAACCGAGCACAAGGGACAGGTGGTAGCGACCCCGCCCATCCCGGTACTGGGACAGGTATCGTGCGCGAAGATCACCCAGACTGGGACATTCGACAAGAATGTACCAAACAGTCTGGGGGACGACGCAGTCGAAGCAATAGGGCACAGGCGAGCGCTCCATCAAATAGCGATGCGTCACACGAGTGTGTCCAATTCGGAGACGACAGAAAGCAACATGAAGCTGCCGCGGCATTCGGGGATAGGTCCATGGGAACAGTCGCGGCGCAATGGCACGCAACTTTAAGTTCCCTTCGACCGTCTCCCATCTTCTTTGCCAAGCAGTCCGAAGAGCTGCCCATATTCCTTCCATGTAGTCGGTGTGAGGAAGAGCGAAACGCTGGTCCGGTCGCAGAGTCATCGCGGACTCTTTGGAGCCCTCATCGGTGCGCTCATTCCCCGCAATTATTACATTTCCAGGAACCCAGCAGAAGATAATCTCGACATCTGCCCGGCGCGCCAAAACCGTAAGCGTCACGGATATCGCGAACCAGGGGATGCGGAGATTCCAATGCCCCGAGAGCACTCAAGGCACTTTGTGAGTCGCTATAGATCACAATCTGGTCTCCGCCCGGGCACGTCGCGTAATCTCCCGTACCGAGTGGTGTATTGCCACCAGCTCGACCGTGAAGACAGACGCAGCGCCTGGTAGAGCCCCGCTGACTTCAAACAGAGGGGATACGGCGTGGAAGCCGACCCCCTCTTGGGACTTGGAGCCATCCGTATACACTGGCACGGTTCCAGCGTGACACGATGTGTGCTCCAAAAAGGTCGAACGCAATACTCCCGGCGCAGTACAAGCTTTGGGAGCAGAGGCGTGGCGACAAATAGCCAAATGTGGTACCCTCCAGGGTGGCATCCTGGGCAGAACCAGGGGCACCACCGGCCCGAAAGCTATATCTAGCTCTCGAACGAGTTTCCTAGCCCTAAACTGAAAGTGCTTAGGGTATGACTGGCGTCTCTTGGCGGCATAGGCACCATCGAGATAAGCTGCGGATGCAGTGAGAGCTGTTGGCCACTGAGGAAGGCGCCGGGCTCGCGTGTACAGGCGAGTGATGCACTGCACGCAGCGCAGAGCGAGTGGCATCTCCCCAGCATCGACCAACAGGCTCTTAATGGGGAAAGTGCGGAAGGCACCGGTCGCAAGGCGAAGGCCAGTGTGGTGGATCGAATCCACCTTCCGCAATAAACACTCGGCTGCGGATGCATAAAACTCGCATCCGTAGTCGAGCTTCGAGCGAACAAAGGATTGATAAAAAAGTAGAGCAGTAGCCCTATCAGCGCCCCAAGCCCTGAACGTCACGGAACGGAGAATGTCCATGACACGAGTTCAAGAGACCCTACGGCTGCAAATATGAGCCTCCCAGATGAGGCGTCGGTCGAATACAAGACCAAGGAAACGGTGCGACTCCACCACATCCAGGCACACCCCATTAAGAAACAAATCTGGGTCGGGGTGAAGCCATGGATAGCGGCAGAAGTGCACCACCTTAGTCTTGGCTAAAGAAAAGCGAAACCTTTGCGCTTCGGCATAGCGAGAGACGCGGTTCAATGCCTGTTGGAGTCGACGCTCCAGAGTTGGCATCTGGGCCACGCCAAAAGAAATCGAAAGGTCGTCGACGTAAAGCGTAGCGAGAACATCTTCCGGCAGCACCGAGGTGACGCCGTTGATGCTCAGGGCAAAGAGTGTGACACTGAGGACACTTCCCTGCGGGACACCCTCTTCCTGCTCCTTTGGGATGGAGAGAGCTCCCCCCACCCGTACGCGGAATCGACGATCTCGCAAAAATTCAGATATAAACATTGGGAGGCGTCCCCTCGCCCCTATCGTGTGGAGAGTCTCCATTATACCGTATCGCCATGCGGTATCATAGGCCTTCTCCAGATCGAAAAACACCGTGGCGTAGTGCTGTCTACGAAGAAAAGCCTCGCAGACGGCATTTTCCAGTCGGAGCATAGCATCCGACGTAGAGTGGAACTTGCAGAAGTCATACTGTGCGGAAGACAGATGGCCTCCGCTGTCCAGGAAAAAGGCTAATCTAACATTTACCAATTTCTCCATCAACTTGAACACGCAAGAGGTTAGAGAGATTGGGCGGAAACCAGTCGGAGTAGAGTGATCTCTCCCTGGTTTGCGAAAGGCGAGCACAGTAGCGATTCACCAGGAGTCTGGGAGAAGACCTTCCACCCAGATCCTGTTAAACAAATCTAACAGAAAGGCCATGCCTCGCTCACCCAGGTGTCGAAGCATGGCGTACGGGACATCGTCCTGACCATGGGCGGTGTCCAAGCACGAAGCGAGGGCGGAGCGCAACTCACTCACAGTAAACTTGTCGTTGAAGGGTTCTCCGCCTCTGGAGGTAAAGTCCAGCCAGTGGCCTTCCGCGACATCACGACGTCCATTGAATGCTGGCTGAGCAGCATCACGGCTAAAGAATGCGAAAAAAGCGGTCGCTAAGGATTCCGCCAAAGATGCGGGGTCCGAGTAGGCGGTCCCATTCTCCTGGAGAACGAAAGGGGAGGCCTGCGAGAACTTGCCCCGAATTCTTTTGACTCGCTTCCACACCTCAGCTAAAGGGGTCTTCCCGTTAAGTGAAGACACGTATGCCCGCCAAGAAGAGCGGCGGGCGTGCTTCGAAATATACCGGAACCTAGCCCTAACCCGACGAAATTCAGCGACAGTGAAATCGTTTACGCGGCGCTTATAGCGCATGTAGGCATAACGCTTCTGTTTGAGGGCCGTTTCACACACGACCGACCACTATGGGAGTGGTCTGCGTGCAAAACGGCCAGACGTCCTAGGAATAGTAGTCAGGCACACAACGATGAGGTCGCCGGAGAAGAACTCAACGGCCTCATCTACCGACCTAAACTCCTGGACTGAGATAGAGAATTCAGTCATTTTCTGAAATGCAGGCCACCGCGCCTGCGCCAAGCACCACCGAGATGGTCTCCTAGGCGGCAGTTGCCCTGAAAATGATATTTGAATGGGAAAGTGATCACTACCATGGAGGTCATCGACCACCCCCCAATCAAAATCAGGCTGTGCATCCGAAGAGCACAAAGATAGGTCAAGGCAAGAAAATGAAGCGGTTCTCGGACAATGATGCGTAAACTCATCCAAGTTTAGGACACCCATCTCAAGCTTTTCGATCAGATCGGCAAGGACTTGTCCCTTGGGATTTATGGAGTAATCTCCCTAGAGAGGAGGCCTGCCGTTCAGATCTCCAAGCAAGAGATAGGGCCTCGGCAACCGTGCCACGACGCGGGGGAAGTCCCCCGCGTCGAAGTCAGCTGACGGTGGAATGTACGCAGAAATGATAGTATACCTCCTATCCAGGTGCAGCTGCACAGCCACTGCCTGAAAGGAGGTATCTAAAGAGAAAGGAAGAACGGAGACATCATGCCGGGTGTAAACCGCGCATCCCCCAGCCCGGCCATCCCGCGGTGGTGGGGTTGCAAGACCCTTATACCCCGGGAGGGCAGGCAGGGGGCACGCGCCTAGCATGGTCTCCTGCAAAAAGATAGCTAACGGGGAACGGGACGAGACGAGCCTCCGCAGCTCCTCCCAGTTGGCCGGGAGTCCACGAAAATTCCACTGAAGGAATATGCCCTCTAGGCCTAGCTCGGAGGAGACGCGGGGGCCCTCCTCGAACTGAAGACCCTCACGGGAATGGCCCTACGCTTCCCGGGAGCAGAACCCCGGGCGCTGTTGGCTGGACAAAGCGCTGAAGGAACTGTCGCCTTCGAGGACTTATTGGGTGAGGTTGGGCTCGCTATGCGAGTCTTTTCTTCCCTCCGCCTCGAAACCTTAGGCGGGCGTTGCGGCTTTGGAGGCGGGGGGCCCTCTTTTCGAGGAACCACCGTCTCCGAGCCACTCGCTCCACCTCGGGGCGTGGGCGAAGGAGCCGAAGCTCCTTTGTTGCTGTCCTCCTTTCAGGGGACAGCGTTAGGAACCCTGGAAGATGGCCTAGCGACCATCTTTAAGGGTGTTGCCTCCTGTGAGTCTAACGACTCTGTGGAGGCGCGTGGCCGTTTCGCATTACGGGAAACGGTCACGCTGGGGGAAGAGGGGGGAGCCCTGGTTTTAGCCGGGGCTGAGTGAGAACCCATTTTGCTGCCAGCTTTACCAGGGGAGCGCCCGGGTGTAGTAGAGCCCGCAGAAGGGCTCCGAATGGGCGCGGAAACAACAATGCTCGTTGCCCTGGATGGGCTAGGAGCAGAGGGTGCTTTTCTAACTATTGAGGCATATGACGTCCCAGGCAGAGCCGGGCGCGCCAGGACCAAGCCATTAGCCTCGCGGAATGAGAGTCGATCCTAGGCCTGAACGGCCAGAATTTCTTTCTCGAGGAGTTATGCACCACATTGCTTCGAAGAAGCAGGGTGCGGCTCTCCGCAATTGACACACTTGGCCACACACGATTTGGACTTATCGTGTGCGACCCTGGAGCAATTTACACAGACTTAGGGTGACCCCAATTTTGCACGTCTACATGATCGATTCGTATGGCCGAAGCGGTAACAGTAATAGCACCGCCGCGGCAGTGGCACGAATGCCTTCACCTGGTAGCGGTACCAACCGGCACGCACCGACTCAGGGAGCTTGACACAGTCAAACGTGACGAAGAGTGTAGGGGTGGGTCTCGAGGTCCCTCCCTGTTTTCTCATCACACGTTCGACCTTGACCGCCTCATGGTCGGCCAGCTCTAGGGTGATGTCCTCAATGGCGTAGTCAACGAGTTCCCTCGCATAAACTACTCCTTTCACAAAGTTCATGGTAGAGTGTGGCGTCACACTCACCGGGGTGCCATGAAGTGTCCGAAAAGCACTTATCTTGGCCGCCTCGGCGGGATCCGCCCCATTCGCCAGAAGGCTGCCGTCCGACAAACGGGTGGGTCTCGAGGTCCCTCCCTGTTTTCTCATCACACGTTCGACTTTGACCGCCCCATGGTCGGCCAGCTCTAGGGTGATGTCCTCAATGGCGTAGTCAACGAGTTCCCTCGCATAAACTACTCCTTTCACAAAGTTCATGGTAGAGTGTGGCGTCACACTCACCGGGGTGCCATGAAGTGTCCGAAAAGCACTTATCTTGGCCGCCTCGGCGGGATCCGCCGCATTCGCCAGAAGGCTGCCGTCCGACAAACGGGTTACCTTCGGCTCTCTACCAATCGCACCGTCTAATCCTCTCCTCTGATGGATCATGTTGTCCTTGGACAACATGTTGCCATCAGTGGAGTGAATAACGAGGAAGCGTTTAAAGCCAGCGGGCTCGAAAATGCCAGGTAACCTCTGAATCAGGGGCCCCGATGTAATCGAGGCTCCGCCCTGTGCATTATTGGTGTTAGTCTTAGTCAGGGGCTCGGCACACGAGGGGGTAGAGGGGCAGGATGTGCCGATCTTGGCTTGGTCGCCTACCAAAGTGGTAGCAGACCCATCCGTCCCCGCAGCTCCCTCGGATGGAGAGGAGCCCCGAGTCTTCTCGGTCTTTTTAGTAGTTTTAGTCTATTTCTTTTAGGAGAGGAGGGCAGGGAATGAACCCGCTTCTCACCTCCGCCGGCAGAAGACCCCATGCCAGATGGGCCGGCCTCAGCCAGGTCCCTCTCCGAAATGGAGAAGGTCCTGGTAGTCGTAGGGGCACCTGGCGGAGGAGATCCCTCCCCTCCTTTTACTGCCTCGGAGCCTTCGGCCGTTTGAGGGGGACCTTGCATAGGGGCGGATTCAGGTTCAGTGCTTGGCGCCAAGGCCGGATTCCCCCCCATGGAAGGCCCTACCGTCTGAGGCTGGGTCTCCTCAAGGACCATGTCTATCACAGGAGGGGCCTCCAGTTGGCCATCCCCTCCCAGGACATCGCAGGTCCCCTTGGCAGTGTCGCCAGTCTTGTGTCGGGAGGCACAGGCCTTGACCCCAGCAATGTTTAAAATTCTTGCTAGCAGGTCTTTTGAGGGAAGCGACCGAAAGGGCCTGGCTTCCCTCTCCCCCCTAAGGGGGTTTGCCCTACCGAGGAGCTTGCATGAGGGGCGGTCGGCAATGGGCTGCCTGCTGGCTTTCTTGGCAGTCCCCTTAGAAAGCAAAGGAGGGACTGCCGCTGGAGAAAGGGAGGTGCCCGAAAGCACCTCCAGAGAAGGGGGTGAGGGGGACTCCCCTGCACCCGTAGGCGTAGGAGAGGAGTAAGCCTCCTCTCCGGTTAAAGAATTATGGAGGGTCCCTTGCGCAAGCACAAGGGGGGGGACCTCCATTTTCTCGGTGGAGCTGCCCGAGGGCGGCTCCGTTGATTTTCTTGGGGAAGTTGGGGGTTGTTTTTTTTTGTTTTTTTTGTCATACATGGGCATGGTGACCCTCTTTTTAATACGGGACGCAATAGCTCATCACCTCTCGCAGTTGCCCGCACTGCGAGAGGTGCTTACAAGCCCGGCAGAGCCAGGCGCCGCCATTCGGGACCACCCCTCCCGCCTGGTGGCCTGGCAGTCCATCGGCATGGCGGCTCCACCTTGGACACGGCGTAAAATTGATAGAATGTGAAGAAGAGAGGAAAGGGGATGTGAGGAAGGTATGGGTGGGGATGAAGCAGGTTGTTAAAAAAAACCTATCTCGAACCGGAGCTCAGGGGTTAGGGAACAATGTCCCCTCTGCCCCCAGCCCCGATCCGGGGTGGTTGGCTTGAGAAGAAGGTCAGCATCTACCTTGTGAAATTAGAGACTGACCAGAGAAAGTTGTGGGAGAGGTTGTATGAAAAGCGACGAGGTCGGGGAGAAATCGGGCTATCTGAAGGAAGGAAGATGGGCTAAGCTGGGGCCGGACGGAGCGCTGGATCCCGTCAGCATGGTGGCTAGGATGGCAAATCGCCGCGCCCCTTACGGGGCATCAGTTATAAAAAGCGGTAATATATCTCTTACAGAATAACAGGGACAGAAAAACAAAAATGTTCTATTAATGACTAGTATCCATACGAGTGTAAGAATTGAGAGAAATGAGAATAAAACACCTGAAATAGTCTCTTATTACAATAAGCCTAAATGTAGCCTAGATGTTCTAGATCAGGGGTGGACAACCTTTTTAAGTGGGAGTGCCAAAATTGTCCAAATCTTTGCTACAAAATTTTCTCACGTGTCAATACTTGACTAAAACACAATGAAAAGATATTCATTTTACCTAAAAATATACATATTATCATATTATATTAAACAGAATTTCATTCTTTTATTATTTCAAGAAGTAAACAACAAATCTAAACTAGAGAAAGAAAAATTGTGGACCTTTTCATTTATTTACCATCAATGAGACTTCTGCTGCTGCCTAATTGATAACATAATTTATAACAGGTTGTACAAAATTTGGTTGCTATATGAAATAAATTGGAGATGCATATATTTAGTTTTCTTAAGTTAAGCTTTTGGCTTCGCGTTCCGGTAGAAGTCCTTGGCGTGCCACGTTTGGCACGCGTGCTAAAGGTTGCCCAGGTCTATTCTAGATCGAATGGCGTGAAAATACTCAGTCAAGGCGGTGGCCAATCCACATTTTTTATAACGTTGTTGATATGGCATGTATCAATGGTGTAATCACCTTTGAGCTGTTACTAGCCAAAGAATTTCACAGATGTTTCTGAAAACGTGGCGGAAGAACTAAGGGAGGATTATGTAAAAAAAAACTGATCGACAAAGCAGCTGTAAGATTTTAGGAAGTAAAAACAGCCGGCAATTGTCGCAGCAAGTGTCAAGTTCGTCAACAATGTAAGGAGAATAAGACTAAATTAAGGTGCACAAAATGAAAAAAATGGTGTCCTGGAAGTGTACTGCAAAAGTAAAGTATGTGTGTGCTCTTTGCCAATAAATATTATAATAAAACATGGTTTGCAATTTCAAATACGACAACTTATTTCATAACAATTTTACGAAAAAATGGTTTCAATACTCAATGTTGTTGTTTCATTTATTTCATTTTGAAAAAAATATTTCGGGTGATAAAAATATATTTATTTCCATTTTGTTGAATCAAATAAACATATACTTAATTAAATTATTAATTATTATATGAAAAACTTGACAAAGGGTATTTTTTACCCCCTGGGCATTTAATGAAAAAAATTTCAGTGGGCATTCTAGTGTTAAAAACCAGTCATTCCTTGAGGTGAAGGAAGGAGAACAAAGGTTAAATAGAATAGATGATAAATGCACAGATTAAAAGACTGTTATTTTGAAGGAGCACAGTGCATGATTGTCGCATTAGTGTGAGAAGAATCTGACGGTTTTTCAACTCACAGCGACCGTGAGTAAAGAACTCGCAGTGGAATGTTGTCTGGCCCTGGAGCTTTACCTGGCTTCATACGGATGATGGCCTTTTTGAGGTGAAAAATGAAAGGTGGTTAGAACATACAGTGGCAAACGGGGTACTGTGGGGTCATGCGGAGGATATCGTCAGCGGTGTTCGCATGATCGTTGAGGAGATTCACCAAATGTTGTTTCCAGCGTATGAGAATTCCATCGCTATCAGTGATGGTTATGGCGCCGTTATGTACAAGATTGAGAATTACACTGAACATTATTACTTAAGTTTCAATAGGACTATAAATTAATTGTATTATTTTTACATGTTTAGCCCTAAAGCTTTATTTGAAATATGGAATATGAAGGGGGTTCAAATAACTCGGGCCGATTTTAAATGTGAGTTAAGTTTAAGCGTCTCATGAATTTTTTCTTTTTCTTTCAGAATAACCAACGTCAACCTTTGGCAATTTCAACCATGGAAAGATTAACAATCGAACAACATATCTAAGTTATTGAAGCCTATTACGAAAATGGACGTTCAAACAGAAATGCATTTCAGGCACTTCGCAAATTTTTGGTCAACATAATCGACCAATCGAGAAATGCAATCGGGAAAATTGTTCGTAAATTCAAACAAACGGGGTCGCTGGTAGATATGAAAACGCCATTGCGTGCTCGTTTATGCCGTTCAGCTGAAAACATTGCTGTAGTGCGCGAGAATGTGGCCGAAGATCCAGACACCTCTATTCGTCATTGCGCGCAGGAATTGAACCTCTCCACAACAACGTTACATCGAATTTTGACAAAAGATTTGTCTCTACACGCTTACAAATTTAAATTGACTGTTGACCACTTGAAGCACCGTACATTCGTCAATTGGGTGCACGAGCAAAGACAAGCCAATGATGATTTTTTGCCAAAATCATCTTTAGTGATGAAGCCCATTTTCATCTTGGTGGATTCGTTAATAAGCAGAATTGTCGCATTTAAAGCAGATAAAAAGCCCAGCATGATTGTTGAAAAGCCACTGCATCCACAAAAGGTTACTGTTTGATGTGCATTTTTTGCTAGCGGAATCATTAGACCGTATTTCTTTGAAAATGATGCCGTGAATTCTGTTACGGTGACAGGCGAGCGATACCGTGCCATGATAACCAACTTTTTAGGGCCTGAATTGAATTCTATGGATGTCAAAGATTATTGGTTTTAACAGGACGGCGCCACATGCCGTACAGCTAATGCAACAATGGCTTTATTGAATGAAAATTTCCCAGGTGGCATCATCTCTTGAAACAGCGAAGTCAATTGGCCACCACGATTGTGTGACTTGACGTCTATATATTTCTTCCTTTGGAGTCATCTCAAAAGTAAGGTCTATGCTAACAAGCCAACAACAATTCAACAGCTGAAGTGTGAGATAATAAGCCATATTGGTGAGATCCAAGAGCAACTATGCAGAGGCGTCATCAAAAATTTTAACCATCAAGTGGAGGTGTGACACCGAAGCTTTGGCGGACATTTAGGCGATATTATTTGTCAGACATAATTGCCATGACTCAACTAACATTATCCAATAGTGAAATCAAGATATTTTCACCAATAACTCTGTTTTATTTACTGCTATCTTCGATATGTCTTAATGGAGCACCCTTTATAACCACTCTGATGTTTGTCTGGGCCTCTAGTGACAAAGATCGCTCGTAATGTAGGGTACCCCTTTGCCTCATCATCCTACAAAAATTCCCATACTCATAATCCAAATTTTTTCGACGTTTCAACATCTCGCAATTATAGAGTTTGGAAGGTACTTTGATCATTAGATAACCTTTAGATAAAAATATTTTATATCTTTCTAACTCAGTTTTTCCCAAGAAAACTTACACCTTATTTCAGCATGGATTAATTTTCCTCACATTTAGAAGGAAAATGAACGATAAAACAAGTCAAAGTGAACCAAAAAGTATGGGAAATCCAGCATAGCCTCGATTATTTATCACCACTATTTTGCCAGCACTTAGTCTTCATTCCTTGATGTTATGCATATGAAGTCATGGATCTACTAGCTTCGCGTTTACTCAATCGGACATTTATATCTTTTCAACTTCTTTCCCTTGATTCTATCATTGAGTGTTGAATCGTGTCAACCACCGGACGTTGTGCTTGTTGGGTATAATGGTACTACAAATCCAAAACTTCAAATGGTTAAAATAAAAGGTTATAATAATATTAAAAATAGCGCTACTACAAATAATAGTTTAAACTATAAATCCAAACCTTTAAACTTCACCCCCAAAAGAGGTTGAGGGTGATGGGAATTGGATTTTCATCATAATAATCAAAGGACTCGAAGCCATTCCCATGTCACTGACTAATTATAATAAATGTCAATTAATTTCCTTCATGAAGATCAAAGGAAGCCAATCCCGCCCACCGGCTCTTTGAACTAAACGAGGGGAAACACCTGCCCTCTTTGACGTGTTCTTACTTATTTCCTGAATATTAATTTGAAAAAATCCGATCAAATGATTGCATCATCAAACACCCTCTTGATCTCGCATATAAGAACTGATAAAGGAAAGAGAAAAGGAAAGAGAAAAGACCAGCACTAGCCCATCAGAGTGAGCCCAGTGTAGTCTGTTCCAACTGGTTCATGGATGAGCCGTATCTCCTCCAAGCTTCAGCCAATCTCAAACTAGATTTAGTCTAACTGGGCTTTATTCTTTCAAGACATTTCATTTTCCCGTTAATCCGCAACTTATTTACAATACTCTTCCCACTTATTTTCTTGTCCGAATGGCAAGTGGGGCACTCTAGTCGCTAGAAGCCGCCTAGCTTTCTTCCATTCATCCTTGGGTGGAGGGGAGGGGGGCTGGTTTACCCTTCTGTCCTGGCTGGCTACGCTTGGAGGGGGGGGGGGGATTTTATAAAGAATTTATTCTTCTCACCCTTTTTCTTGTTTTTTCCTCCAATTTTTTTCTTTAGCTCTCCTTCTACGCCTACGCAGATAAATGTTAGTTGCAACATGTGTAACCTTACTGCAGTTGACATTCTTAGGCTTATTTATCCTCTCGACTAGACACGCGCTGTTACCGTTCCTGCTCAAATGACTAATCTAAGATCTGCAGTTATTTCCCACACATTTTCTTTTCATTCAGCAGCATTGAATTCTATCCAGATCTTCCCTTAGGAACTGTGTATGTGATATTCCATCTTTGGTATCGCCCTTGAAATTCATGTGAAATTACTGACCATGGCAATTCAATTTCAGTGAAGTGCATCATCTTGCAGGTGTTGTGTAACTTAGGAGGCTATAAGAGTTGAGTAGGATTCTCCAAATTTACCCTCATTCCACTACTGTAAGATGCAAATATATTCAAAAGGTAAAATTTTCCTTGACAGTAAGCCGATTAGGTTGTTGAAAGGGAATGTATAGCCTCTAAAATGCAGATTGGTCCAATTTAGAAATATATATAGGAAATATATTGCAAAGTCTACAGGAATCTGTGTCATCGTATTTCCATGTACAGTCTGGCCGGTTTGGATCAACACTTTTTTATTTAAAACTAGACCGTTAACCCACAATGCATAAGTAAAGAGAAAGACGTTTTAAATAGATTCGTTAACCATGTGGTCAAGATAGTGGAAACAAACTGAAACTTCATAGATCAATTGTATCTCTGTATGCAGTAGGCAATTGAAATCACAGATTCTCCATTAATTCCTATAAATGTAGGTAACGCAAGGAAGGGCGTGACTCCTTGGTTTTTGTTTAAGTGCTGCATTTTACGATACCTAATTTTATTATTTTCTAAGAAGCAACAATCAAGGAGAGCATGAATTTTCAGAAGAATTATAGAGTGGGCCAAGTGGTGAAGTTACTAGTAGTCAATACGACTTTCATGTAAGTTCCTGTTAGTTAATTTCCAAGTAAGAAGCGAAAACCAACGAGAACATGACTGCTTAAGCAGGGGTATAGGATTGTGATGAATGCTATTGTTATGAGAATTGAAGCTCGTGCAAGATAACTCAAAAGGAACCTACTTGAGCACTTAGACCCGGATGGGTGCGCAAATGTTTCAAGCATCCTAAACTTTCATAATTAAGGCTGATGGATAATCAATGGGTTACCCTAAATAAATATAGAAAATACCTAAATGCATGCATTTAGGTATATTTGTCTACACTTTTTCCAGCCGTAATATTTGCGTATCATACAACTTTATTACTAATTAGCAGACTAGACAGACTAGCGGAACTAGTTCATTCAGCTATGCTTCAATTATTTGAAATGTGAAGAATTTTAGTGATGATGCTATGAATGTTGGGATAGTTCTTTAATCAAATACATTTGTTATAAGAGGTCCAACAACATATCAACTTGAGTATTTTTCCTTTAAAAAGACGAAGGCAGAATATTTGTAGGGTCGCGCAGAGTTGCCATGTGACCGGAAATGTTTAGGATTTCAGAGAGATCATTAGGATTTTTCTATTTGAAAATACTTAAATATTTTGAAGAGGTTTTCCCTTCCTTTGCTTGCAGAGAGAAAAGAGCCCTTTCCAACAACACCCATTAACTTGAATCATGACAGCTGCTCGATAACATAATGGAAGAATAGTCCAACAATCGTTTCAAGAAAGGAAAGACTTACAGCTACTGGATTAGGCAACTAAAGGTTGTGATTCATAGCTTATTATAACGGTTTGGGTCAATATCGGTAACAATTTGGAGTCCGAGCTAAATCGAACGCCAGAAGACATTATGGCACACACTCGAGGGTAGTGAAAACTCTTCAGAATAAGGAAACAACTCATTTAAAACCATGTTTCATCCATGACAATAAAGTAAATGGATGCAATAAAGAAAGAAAGTAGGTGGTATGAATAATAAAAAGATATAAACAATTCATTATCTATTGACGATCCATATAATCCATATGAAAAGGATGCAATCAAGAATGAATAAATAGTAGAAAAACATGAACAATTCATTATCTCTTGACGATCCATATAATCAAGGTAACGAACTATAAATAACCTGGAATAATTGCGAAATGTTTGAAGATAAGTACCTACAAAAATTCCATTATTTACGTATTGATCACTAAATATGTCTTGAAAAAGCTTTGTTATTATTCTCCAAATCAGATTCTCAATTTCCAAAAGTAATACAGGCCTTACTTGATTTAAATAATCAAAATAATAATGATTGATCAAACTAGTAGTGGTTATTGAACATAATAATTTCCTTTGGCTCTAATATTCAATCCAGGTTTCTCAAACTTTTCACTATCGATTCCTAAATTATTGCATGTAACTAACATGTCTAGCTCGCTGGCGTAGTACGAACATTATATTCATGTGATGATTTTCGCCGTAGACTGGTAGTGTTAGGCAATTTATTTCTTAACTACTTCGACTAAATTACCCAAAACCCATATACAATCTTGGCCTGGTTTATGTTAATGTTTAGAGTGCTGATTGGAACTAAAAATGATCCAAATTTGTTTTGATTTAACAATAACCTGAGAGGGAAACGATCTCTTAGCTTCTCCCATAGCTATAATTTTAAAAAGATAAAATGAGGCAAAGTATTTGGTAGTTCATAAAAGATAGCGTTCCATCTTCCATTTCAACAATGCAAGAATGTGTTGAATTAAAAAAGTCCTAGTTTTATATCAATAATTTATTTGAATAGATTTTTCTTCTGTGTATTTAGGATGTCATTGATATTGAATATTTATCTTAATTAGTATAGCTTGAGTCAATTTTGTGAACTATCATTATTTTATACAATATCTTTCATTTGTTAGGTTCGTTATCGTATTTATTACTCTTCGCTATTTGATGTATTTCTATGTGCAAGAATACAGGATGAAGATTACGTCATTTAGAAAGGTAGATTTATTAAAGAATAACTAGGCTAAATTTTCCTAGAGTTCTTTTTCACAGCTACTGATAATTTGTCACTTTTTCATTTATAATATAAAAATCATAAACTAATTATATGTATCTAAATTCTTTCGGCCACCATTGTTAAATTTAAAAGTGTTATTTTAAATCCTAAACATAATATCACATAATTCATAATTCACAATCGTAAAGTCCCTATTAATTTAAATTATTTTTTCCCGGAGAAAATTACAGTGTTTAAAATCCCTTTATACCAGACGAGTTTTTCAATGGTGAATAGATTTGAATCGAGATTTTAGAGAGATTCTAATGAATTTGCCTCTATTATCTCTAAATTTAAAAAAATGGAATTACTGTTTATTAAATGTGAAAGAGCTCTTTCGCTTTGCCAAAATTATGCAAAATGATTAATGTGAATTTATTCAAAGCTGTGAAATTCGAATTTCATTTCTTGCTTAATAAATTTTCAATTTCGGTATGGTGATTTTTGTGTCGTTATTAATGTAGCTTCGCTGCAGGCAAATTTAATTTAATAACAGATTCCAAATAAAAATCACATTTCTTATGAAACTTTTTGCTTTTCGGGAATCAAAGTCAATGATAACATAATTAAATAATATTGAATATTTATCTTGTTTGATATATGGAGATATCTAAAAAAAATGGTAATAAAATGATGTTGTGCATAGGAAGCAATATGAAAACAAGAAGAAACCAAGACTTTGGTTCGTCATTTTATAATTGTCAGTACTATTTGGCAAAATGCAATCCTAATTCATGCTCTATTATTCCTGAGAATTTGCTTTGGATTTACAACCAACAATTGTTTATCATTTGTGCCAATTATTATCATTGCCGCAGCTGGCATCTGAAAGATTTCATCTCCCACCGAGTTCCATGACATTGGAAGATCTGCGGATAGATAAATTGAACAAGATTTACTTTGTCAATATTTATTTCTTTTACAGTTCTCCCTCTATAACTTCAGGTGGGAGGTGCCTTAGTTTGTTTTGCCTTTAACTTAAAAAAAATCACTTCCATACCAGATATCTTTCCACACACCAGCTACCCCAGGGCTGTGAAAAAAAAATTCTCTAAGGAAATTTGTTGTGAATAAATTACGAGATTTATTTGGAAACCTCGAGAGTACCCAAATAAACTGGCTTGAATTTGTTCATTGGCGCATTAAAATAGTTAATAATTTCGTTGGTAAACTATCACTCGCTTAAAAATCACGCAAACCAGTAAATAGAGTAGGAGTTGCTGATTCCCACAGATCCGTAGTGAAAATGTAGGTTTATTATCCATACCTACGTTTGTTCTTTCTTAATAACGACTTTCATTCATAATGTAAAACATTTGAGTAACTTTTCCATTGTTATTGGACAAGTTACCCTTGGTGGAACAAGTCTAGCATTATCGAGGACCTGTTAATATAGGTGTCCTCACGGAAATCAAATCTGGTTCGTGATTTATCAAGTATGAAATCTTTGAGATTAATTGAGATCAAGGAATCTATATCACTTCTCTTCTTGGGTCGATAATATTATCATTAAAAATAAATATTTCTCTAGTTTTTTGTGGTATATAGAGCTTTCTGCATTTAGTTTGGAGTAGCAAACGAATAATTTTTATCAAGCATTTAAATAACTGCAAGTTCTTAACTTATTTTCGATGAGTGGGTAACAAAACTGTAAACGTGGGTTAGAGAACCATTTGAAATTTGCAATTTATTGGAACTCGGATATCGAAAAACTCACCGAATGGCAGAGTGTGGTAGGTTTACACCGCACACTTTACACCAGATTAATATAGAAGTCGGAGGTTAACCCTACACACCTTACACTGGTTTAATATATATGTCGTAGAATAGGGTCATGTTCACTCTTTCTGCTTTACGAGTGTGTGGGAAGTTTACAATATAAGCAGAGTGCAAATTAACTGAAAGTAGGTGTCCAATAGTCGATTATCTTGGAGTTCTAGGTTAACCGAAAACGGGTACAAAAATAACTTTATCTATTCAAATCAATATTATTTTACAAGGTTAAAAGTTGTTTTAAAATGACCTATACACAAACTAGAGGCACACGGCCATAACAGCTAAGGGGAGGAGAGACGTGGTGAAGACGCTCACCGTACAAACAAACGGACAATATTGAGCGAGGAACGCTGATCGACCTTTAGCGTAACTAAGCCGATGAGGAGGCTTACACTGGTGGAGGGAAGGGCAGAGAGAGCACTTGCACAGGAGAGTTGCGCGTTGCTGTTAACTCGAAGATTTGGTTCGAGAGAGTAATCCTTGCCTTGGCGCAGAGTTCAAACAATAGTCTCTGGTAATGACTATTACGGCGGTGAACTTAAATATTGCTTTCGAGTGACACGAATCGAGATTGAGCGGGCGGCGTTCTAGAAGCAGGGGAAGCGGATCGAGGTACACTCATGTGAACTAACGAGAATCCCGGGAGTTTGAGGGATTTTGCAAGAATTGTGCATAGCTAAAATCATCTTTATATCCAAAGGGAGGAAGCTTGATCAACTGGTGGATTACAGGCCAATATCCCTCCTGGCGATTATAGGCAAAGTCTACGAAAAGCTTCTGGCTAACAGGTTACAAGATCAACTAACCGAGCTAGAAGCCCACAGCTCTCAGCAACACGGGTTTCGCAAGAGAAGGGGGACGGATACTGCCCTTGCCCTTCTCACTAAAAAGCTTGCCCGAGGTCAAGCTGAGAAGAAATATGTAGACGGGGTGATGCGAGATGTGCAAAAGGCCTTTGATAAGGTTTGGCTACGAGGCTTACAACACAAGATCCTAGGCCTCCAGCTGAACCCTACCCTGGAAAGGGTCCTCTGTGACTACATCATGCGTAGAAAAGCCCGAATTTTGATCGAGGGCTACAGAAGACCCGAGTTTGAACTTGAGGCGGGTGTTCCACAGGGTGGCTGTATGAGTCCGCTGCTGTCCCTTCTGTACACACTGGACTTACTTAATCCGGTAGGGGAGGAAGTGATGTACCTGCTGTTTGCAGATGACATCAAGCAAATAGTCCCCAGCTATTACAAGCACGCTGGATACCAGGCGAGGCAGACAGCCATTGAAATCGACAACATCAATCGATATGAAAGAAAGTGGAAAATCAAGACCAACCGCCAAAAGTTTCAAATCCTACCAATTAACCGCCGTAAACGTGTGGATGTCAGAGTGAATGGAAATGTTTACCCATATGGTAACAAAGGAAAAGTCCTGGGCTTACAATTTACCTCCAAAGGGTATAAAGGTCACATTAGTGACAGAATCTCCCTAGCCAAAATACAGCTTGGCCAACTGTATAGGTTTAAAAACCTCAGCTCCAAGAACCTTAAAAAGCTATACACTGCTCTGGTGCGCTCAACATTAGTGTACCCGGCAGTGGTCATGCAGGCTGTGAGTTCCACCTCTCTCACACAGATGCAGAGAGTGCAGAACAAAGCAGCCCTGCTTATAGCTGGAGCAAAAAGGACGGACTACATTCAGCAGACAGTACTGCACGCAAGAGCAGGACTAACCCCTCTGAATGTAGAACTCCAAAGGCTAGGGAGAAAGACCTGTGACAAAATCGAAGGAGAAATACTCCCAAATATAAATCACAACCTGGACATACCTAGAGCAGTCAGAGGTCGTGTTAAGAGGAAATCCCTCTTCCCGAGTGGAAGAAACTGCTCCCGAGACCAACAAGTTGGTATATATACTTAACCGTATGTTTGAAATACATCATAAATCATAAGAATAAAGAGAACATAGCGAAGAGTAAAGGAGGCGTAGTGCCCATAGAACCCAATCAAGACAACCTAATATTCAGATCCAATAACCCCGGCAAGACATATATTAAATCTAAAATATAAATATAAAACAAGAAATATATAGCAAACAATATACTTGAAAGGCTTGAAAGCCACGATGGAGGAAAGAGTAAAAATATTTATTTACCTAATTATAGTTTAATAATAATAAAAAAAAATAAATAATAAAAAATAAAAATAAAATAAAATAAAATAAATAAAGAATAAATATAATAAAAATAAATACCTATATATAAATATATAAAATGATAAATACAAATAATAGCAACAAATAAAGAGAAGAAATAAAAGATACAAATAATAGACAAACCTGTGAGGAGCCCTCTACACCAGGGCAAATCTCAAACCTCTTTTTATCTTTATATACCTACTACACATTTCATTCTTATTACATCAACTTCAACTTCAACTGTCCGACTTCAGATGAGACCTTCTTGGCTCTCAAACTTGCCGTAGCTTTCTGTGATGGCCGCTTTTCAGGTCATCGTGGCGTCTCACGGCGCCTCATACTTTTGCGCCTCCATTACACAGAAAAAAAGGTTTGCCAAGGTGTCTCTTGTCTCTATCTCTCTTAATTGAAACACCGTCAGGGTGTATCCTCCTCTCTCTCTCTCTCTCTCTGACACTCCTCCATCCCCAGATGGAACTTCAGGAGAAGAAATGACATCGGAGAATGATTATTGAGGAGGAATATAACTTAAAGTTGAATGACAATAACGGATAAAGTTGAGAGTACTTAGAACCCATTTTCAAAATGGAGCTAAAATACAAAATAGTGGGGATATTCGAGGGGGGGGGGGGTTATACCATACACAAGGTTATACAATGCCACGTCATGGTGGCTGAAGGATTTTTTCTCTATATTATTATTAAGAGGAGCTCACTGGCCTGAAGGGGAGTTATCCTACGATTATGCAAAAAAAAGGGTTAAGGATATAAAAGAATTCATTGTACACATATAAACAAACAAACAATATATATATATATATATATACATAGAGGGTACGCGTTTCTTATTATATGATTAAATATACAAATTTATTCGATGGACAAAATTAATACATGGAAACAATTTGAGTAAAATAGGTTACGATAGTGGGAACAATTGAAATAACGAAAACTAGAAAGAAAATGTTGATCTTTATTAATTATGTATATACTAGTGAAATTCGAAGTAACTTAAAAATCCGTGGCATTTAATGCATAAAAATTCAAGACATAATTCATGGTTAGTAAAGAAAGTCCGCAGAAATTTTAAGAGGCCTGTGGTATCAAAGCGTACATATATTTTTTTAAAAGCAGACTAACTGGGGTGTAGGGGAGTTTAAGGTGAAAATAAGTGAGAAATGGGAATGAAAGTAAACTTGACTATGGATGTGTCATTTTGAGTTAACATTTTGCTATGGAAGGATGGGAAAAACAACTTATAAACCTTGAAAATTTTATTAGCCGAGCTTTAGCCTTTCTGGTTATTTTTCGGGACGAAACAACTCCTAAAACATTTTATTTTTATGAGTTTCTACAATCCTTCCCTCGCCTCACTGAGTATATGAATAATGTGTAAAAAGGAAAAGATAAAGTAGGTAATGAAGGAGAATTCAAAATTCGAGATAACTTTAATTGCAAAATATAAGCTTAAAGGAAACCGATAGGATTGAATAAAAATTAAAGATTATTCTTTTTAAATAGAAAATAATTGTTATTAACTAAAGCAAAACAGAAAAAATAATAGAATGGCAAAAAACAACGATATAAGGTGAACGGAAATAAGAGAATAAGGATAAAAGCCGGTTAATATCAAATCTAAACGGTTTTAAAAGGCCTTGGAGGAGATTTTATTACCGATACGAGCCAGGATATACCTTACTTCGTAATATAAGCACGATATTAACTTAATTATGTGGGATATATAGGCAAGGTATCGAATATAAAAACTCCATAAATAATATTTCTCTTTTCACTCATACGACAGATAAATGCCAGCCACGTGGGGAGCTGAGGTTATGGTGAACGGCGTATCCGACTAAATTTTTATTCGTTAGAGAGAAGAACATTTTGATGAGACTTACTTTAACTATTAAAGGATTAAAAGGTTATAATAGGGGAGGCATAAGTAAGGTTCTTGTTTTCAGTGAACAGAAAAGTACACGTAGTAATGGGTTAAAACTGGACAAGTTTAGGTTTAGTTAAAAAGATTGGTAGAAATTGGTTTATAAATCAAGTGGTAGAAGAATAGATTAGGCTTACTAGTCATCTGATAGAGGCGTCCTCCCTGCAGCGATTTAAGAATAAATTGGGTAGATTTTTGTATGAGGATGGTAAGTAGGACTGAGCTGGATGATAGGAACAGGAGTTGCCTCGTAGAAGATATTGAGTAAATTTTGCAGACTTTTTATTTTCTTATGTTCTAACGTTGAACTGGGAGAAAATTTTATTGACCCAACAAGCGAAGTTCCACATTAATTTGTAATTTATAGTGAAGATATCGAATATAGAAACCGAATAGGAAAAGTGCCTCTTTGTACTCCAACCAAAGATAATTTACCGTCCCTATGGAGTTCACTTTCAGATTTCGGATCAGGGAAGCGGTGAAATTAACTCAGCAATGGTAATTCTCCTCATCTACAATTTTGACAGAGGATAAAAGAGGCACATGAAACGTCATCTACAGCAGAAATATGGAGCAAACGTGATTAAAATCGAGCAGTTGTTCAATGAAGAGCCTTGTGCAACATAGCGCTTCTTGCATTTATGAGGTGTTTACATAAAAAAAAACCTTACAAGCTGAAACATAATTACCAAAACAAACAAACTCGAGGAGAGTTCCACACATAATTATTACCTATTAGTACTAGTAGAGTTTTCACTTCACAATATGGTTATTTATATGTCACATATTGATTCTCCAAACTTCAGCCAAATCATTCGTACCATCATTTTCTATTATTTATTCTTTTGATCATAGTACAAAGAGTTTGCCTATGAGTGAGAAAAAAGCATTGTGTACCTGGGAAATCACGTACCTCTACTCTGTTCATTGCTGTTAACAATGAGAGCCAACAGGGCTACGATGAAGGAAAGCACTTTCTCAATCATAAACTTCAGAAGCTGATTCCTTGCATTGGTCTGTCTGACACTGCATGCAAAGTGGAACTTAATACTGTGCTGGCGCATTATTTTGTGGCATGGAAGATGGTCTCACTGGAAGAAGACTTTGTGGGCTCAGACTAGAAATCGATAGAGGAAGTGAAAGTTATTCTTTAAGTAAAATTTTACTTCACCTTACTGTTTAGCATCAAAAAGAAACTCAATTAAGCATTAGTAAAATTAGCAGCAGGATAGCATAGATGAATTTTAAATAACTTAGAGTTTTTAGAAATTAAATCTCAATGATTACATAAGTATTCATAAAACTTTAAGGATATTTTTTATAAATGAAGCAAATTATCCAAGATATGTTTGGACTATCACAGATCCCTTTAATATTTTTATAAATAATGATCTAAAAATATATTTTGTAAATAAAAAATAATATAAATTTTTTATTTGTATATCACGTCATCAAGTCGATGATAATGCCCATAAGCAACAAATTTAAAATATCATTAGACATACATATTTTTAATCACTTTTTAAACTTATTTTTATGCGAATTAAATCAATGTCTACAAATTAAAGTAAAATTTAAACTTTTTACAATTCTTGAAAATATTTATTTTAACTACAATTTATAAAATGACTACAAATGTAGTCATTTATTAATAGATTTTGCGTGAACAATGCCATAAGTCTTGACTAATTAACTACACTTTTATTTTCGACATTTCGTAATTTATTTATAATTTTTAAAGTCATCATTTGTGGACAGATTTAGAGACAATTTCGAAAATAAACCTGCGCATTCGCCGCCCACATCAGCTAATTTTATGAGCTGCCACACATCGCACCTACGAAAATCATTTGCATTTATGCACAGTGCTGAGGTAAGAAATGTATGCTGAAGATTTACTGGTAGATTTTAATATCCTTACTTAGTTATGTATATTAGATATATGATATACTAGATAAGAATTAGATCAGAATTATCACTTCTTTCTCTTAATTCGCTCTAAGATAAGACAAGGAAAAGGGTAATCTGGTAATAAACACCATTTATATTCTAAACAACTGAATATAGTGTAATCCTCGTAAAGTATAAAAGATGAGAAAAAGTGATATTATTCTAATGCTTCAACTCTGAACAAAATTAAGGGGATTTAATTTATTTGGAAGTGAAATATCTCGAGTTGTTTAATGGTAGCATTTCGCACCTTTTCCATCACTGTATTGTAATTTCCTTTAGAGTTCATGAATAAACGCTGCGGAACTCATTTGAATATTCAGTTTTCATCCTAATCCTAAATTTAAATTCTCAAACAACAGATTGAATTATTATTGACTCCTTTATGCTAATGAAACTCGAAATTATAGGTATTAAAAGGAAGGATAAGTGTTACTTCAAATATCGTTTCTCCTACAAAAACAATCATTTAAACGAGATAGAACATTAATTTTATTTCTTGAGATAACCAATTTCATGCCCCAATCAAAGGTCATTAGAAAAACTTAAGAAATATTAAACACTGAGTACGATGCCAGCGCGTAGCCTACAAATAATGCTTAATTTGGTGGCCATTTTCTAAGAGTAGCTATTCAATGGAGGAAGAAGTGTAGAAGTTAGGTCGAATAATTCAATATAAGGGAGGGGATTTTGATGAAAAAGTAAACTTCTTTTTTTAGGTTTACTTCATCAATAACTCTATAAATTAAGAGGAGGATTTTTTTGAGTACTTGAATAATAATTTCATCTTAGTTTGGTTATGACATGTTTTTTATCTCTGTTATTTCTAATAATTCTTTTATAATATCAAAAAACAAAATGGTGAAGTTCAAAAATAAATATAAGTATCGAAATTTTGTTAATTTTTTAAAACCCAAAGAATTACAAATGGTGAAGTTCAGAAAATTTATTTTTATATATCTTCTTCTATACCTTTATATTTTAGCAACGTGATAGGGGGAAAATTTAGTTTAGAGTTCCTTTTTAAATTTTTTTATGATTAGCGAAGTTCAGATTTTAAATTTCAATCCTAGTAGCGAAGCGCAAGCTTCCCCTGTAGGTGGGAGTGGCGAAGCCATTGCCTGGTTTTCTACATTATTTTTAAGGGAATTAAAACTGATAAATCTTCGTCAAAATAGCACCCACATATAAAAAACCCATAGTTTAATGGAGTACATAGAGATAAAAATCTAGAATTTTTATTGAATAAAAAAACTCACTTGCTACAAAGAGCGTTTCTAGTAAAAAACCCACAGACATTAACTGTCACTGAAGGGAAAGTACATTTATCGGGAAATCGTTATTGAGGGGCACGTATTGCAGTTATGGCCAAAGGTTTTCAGACTAATATATATTTTTCATTCTTTTTAAAATATACCTCATAGAAAGATTTATTCTACTATTTAATTTATTTCTGATATATTAAAAATTAAGTATTTTAATAGTAATTTTGAAATAACTTAATTTTTGGCTGAATCCATAATCGCTCTCTGCAAATTCTTTTGGTGTAGGTGATTTTCAGTGCCTGAATCTTTGCTCAGGCATCAAAATGGTGAAATAGGGACAAATATATGAAATTTTTTTTAATAATAATCTGTTTTAAAACAGATTTTGTAAAAATATGTGTGTAAAGTCATTTTTATTTTTAGAAATGGTACTTTCCAGTAAAAGTGTGTAAACATTGTTAGTCTGCACCAGGATGGTCTGAAATGCAAGCAGATAGGTTCGAAGTGTAATACGTCAAGAAGCTCTATTTTATCGGTCATTAATAACTTTTAAAAGACTGGTTATACTGCTGTGGAGAACTTTTAGGAATGCTAAAACGCTTTAGTTTACGACAAGATCGCCTCGTGGTTGCGTTAGAGCTCAGGATCGATTTGCCTTCTGTGCCATGCTTGTTCACGATGGGAAATAATCAAGTATGAAGAATTCAGCGAGCAGAGTGAGGCGGAGACTTTTCAACAAATGACTTAATTTGTGAAGAGATCCGTGAATCCTCGTCTCACCAAAAAAGTATATTATGGATGTGCAACACTTTGGTATAGAATATAAAGAATGTAGCTTTGGTGACTCGTCGTGAGTGATAATATCTCATGGAGCTCCATTCCGCTTGTTAATCCTTCTTAAGATCCGTCGTTAGAATGAAAAGAGGGAGCGCTTTCATGAGTCCTGGGACGTAACCAAAGTCGACCATCCGGCCATTCTCGAAGCCAGAGGCTACTTATTATGTATTGAAACTGGAGCACTAACAATGTAGCCCCAAAACTCAAAATGGTACTGAAACTAAGTTATCAGCCCCTTTACCCAAAAGTTCATGACCAATTTGGAATGATAATTGTATTTTATAGCATCATGGCACAACTTGTTACAAATCTAAAGCAATATCAAAGTTCTTGACTGAACAATGAAATCGAGCATTAGCGACCTTAGGCTGGGAATTCATCTCAATTGAAATCAATAGATAATTTGGGGTTTATAATTATATTGTCGCTTGATAAATAGAAGCCATACAAGTGTAAACGGTTACTGAAAAAATATGGAAGGATATCAGTCGAAATATCATCAGAAATGTGGTTTCCAGTTGCCAAAAGGCAGTGAAGTATTCCAGAAGAGCAAGGCCAAAGACTGATTGATTACCGAATTAGATAAAATTAATGTTCTTGCTATTTTAATATAAAAAACGACATACCCTAAAAAATCAAGGTTCTAAAGCACTTTGAACATATGGATCCATCTAAATCTCCGTTAAGAGACTGAAAAAAATATCGATTAGGATAATTCAGGAAACATATCAGAAATTAATATATGGAAACTATAATTCCGAAAACGGCAAGGGATTAGGACTATTTTAATTTAGACGATACAGTCATTATGTTAAATAAATGATTAGTATAGCTTAGTTTTCGTCGATTTACGTTATCATTATATGTATATGGAAAAAGGAGGAATTAATTTAATGAATAAAATCTCCTCTTAAATTAAATATTTGAAGATTAGCTATTAGTTTAGGAGGTACCTAGTGAAATAGAGCGCTTTGAACTTAAAGTGCAGCTGTTATATTGTTCACTAAGGTTCCTATAAAAGATATGCTTAGGCTGTTCCTTAAAATCTGATATTCTTCAATCCTATCCATAAATGTAAAGATTTTATTTAATTTTGTCTAAAATTACCAAGAAATTTTAAATAGAAAGGGTTTTCTCAGTAATAGACATTCGGATAATCAATTAAAAACTGTAATAAAATTGTTACAATTTCGAAACAACCTACAGAAACAGGTCGTTGTATTTATTCATAGAGGTTCGAAATTCGGTGCCTAGCTAACTCGTTTTAATCCCAGAGAGACGCAAACAAGGAAATGGATATTTCGTAGGGAGCTCGCCTCCTATCAAGTTTGTGTTTGGAACAACAGGTCAGATGTGGAAAAATATGTCATTTGATTTAATTTCATAACCAATTTCTAATAATATAAACAAACGTACACCTCTGTCAAATATGTAAAAGCTGCAAGTTTTGATTACACTCAATGATTATTTAAGATATGTATACATAATAGTGTAGTTGTTTGGTTTCTCTTAATTGAAGTTGAAAATTAAATGACACCGCTAAAAAAATAAATGAATTCCTTGGGGAGCTCGGGGGCAAAGTCTGTGTACATTTCATGAATCATTGCTAGCAACGAAGGTAGGTAATCCTTTGGGAAATGAAACTTTTGGTAATCTTTCGGCAAATGAAAGTAAGAATTATATGTATCATATATTTGTAGTATTTTTACATTTAAAATATTATTTTATGTATTAAAATCAGTAACCATGTTTGTAAAGAATTTTTAGTGTCAGTTCCATATTTACTATTTAAAGAATTTTAACAGAATGAAAACCCCCTAATTATGAAATTTGAAGTTTAATCAAATCAAAATTTTATTCTCTAATCAAAAGTCAATTTAGATTTTAACTGAAAAGTTGGGATAGTAAATTATTAGTCATTTCCTTTGCAAAGGTTCATCTTTGTTTAAGGACGACGCAACGTAAATTGACTATTAGACTGTGTGAGCTATAGCACTTGCTACAAAGACTCAATTAATCTCCTCATCATAAAACGCTGTGTTTGCCCTTTGATGGTAAAAGAGGTATAAAACCATTTTCAAACGGGAAATAGATTTTTTTTATTCCTCCCCGTCTATTTCCTTCTATTCTATGGTAGGCTTTATACTTTTTGGCAGAGATGCATTTCTGGTATCCAGATTTAGTCACTAATAAAATCAATTGTGGTCAAAAAGGGGATAAGGTAAATCTGAGGCCCAACCATCGCCTCGTCTTTGACTAGCAAATTTTTATTTGTGATTTGCTTATAAAAGTGAGGAGGTAATGTAGCTCCTCAAATATACTGTCATAGGCGATAGAAAGGGTCCGACGGGTGAAGTTGCCTATAAATGAGAGCGAGAATCCTGAAGAAAAAACAAAGAAAAGGATTCAGCTATCAATTAACTCCATTTGAAGAAACTGGAAAGAAGACGACATATGATAGTATTACTAATGTTGTTTAAAGAATAAATCTTGGATCAGGATAAGAATAAAGCTAGCTTAATAGAAGAGAAATAAAGAATAATGATACGAATAGATTAGATAATGAAATAAATAAATGAGAAAATGAATTGAGCACTAGGACCAGAAATTGACTCTTTAAATACCTAATGGATTGGGAAAAGATATTGCTAGTTAAAATTGGTGGATTGTAAAGAGTTAGATTATAATTAGGAGGGTTAAACATATCACATTTCTAAATGAAGAGAAATACTTACTGGCCTGATCCAAGTGATGTATGTGTTGGAGAGAGGTCAAATTGGGGGGCATAATTACCTTATATTCCAGAGAAAAGGAGAAAGCAAATAAGCTTATATTCAAATAATAAAGAGCGCAAAATAAGCTTATATTCAACGAAAGGACAGAAGTAAAATTAGCTCATATTCCAAAGAAAAATAGTGTTAATTTAGCTCATATTCGAGAGCAGGAAAGAGAGCCAATTAGCGCATATTAAAAAAAATAGAGAGGTCAAATTAGCTCTTATTACAAAAAATGAGAGGGCAAACCTAGCTCGTATTCAAGGGATGAAGGGGAAATTACAGGATATTACAAAGAAAAAGAGAGCAAAATGAGCTTTTATTCCGGTGACGAAGAGAGGGCAAATTAGTTCATTTAAAAAAAAAGGGAAAAATAGGTTTGTATTAAAAAGACGGATATATTGCGAAATTAATTGATATAAATTTCTTTTTAGAGATGGTTGAGTATTAACTCATAGTCAAAAGATGATCTGAGGGCTAAGTTAGTCCTTTGATTGAAACCGTGAAGAGAGAAAAATTATACCATAATTAAAAAGACCAAAAGGTAGGCATAAGCTAAAGATGTATAGGGTCTTTCAATAAGGTCGCTCGATTTTTAAATGTAAATAAAACAAGTTGTGTGTGATACGGGGGGCGTTCAATAAGTTTTGCAATTCGGTTATAAGGAAACGACATATGAGGAAAAGTGTTTTATTATTTTTCAATATCACTACCTTCGACTTCAATGCACTTGCGCCACTTGTCCCTGAGGCTTCGAATTCCCGACTGCTCTTCAATCCACTCATGGACGGAGATCTGGGCATCTTCATCGTCCCATTAACTGGTATCCACGCACTGCAGCCTTGAGCTGGCGAAATAAAAAGTAGTCGCTAGGGAACAGATCTGGACTGTAGGGGGGATGGTTGAGCTCTTCGAATCCGCACTCGCGCCGGGTAGCTTGTGCAATTCTGGCCTTGTGGATTTTGATGACGTGGAAGTCGATCATGGGGAGGGAGGTTTCTAGGGACACAACGGGCAGAGACCTTGGTCATGGTCCTGGATGATGTTGATAACACTTCCATGCGATATTCCATGTTCTCGCTCGATTTCTTTTACCTTCACCTGTCGACATTCGATGATCATCCTCTCCACACGGGCGACATTGTCCTCGTTGGTCACGTCTGACGGCCGTCCTGGACGAGGGGCATCTTCAAGGAGCTCACGACCATGGCGGAACTTCCTATTTCAGTGAGCAATGGTTGCATAGGAAGGGGCGGTGTCGGTGTACACTGCAACCATGCGTTCATATATCTCTTTTGCATTCTTTCCTTCCTTGGTCGAAAAATTGATCCCAGAGTGGTGCTCAACCTTCTCCATTGTTAAAATATTCGTGACTGACGATCTGCGATCAGCTTCTGCTTCTTAAATAGACGAGGCAGGAGCGTGCGGCTGCAGGTCCTGACGTGTCATAACTTGTCCTAACATCCTCACAAACAGCTATCCCCCCGAAATCTATTTTGCCCTACCGATTCGCAAAACTTATTGACTGTCCCTCGTATATGCACTCAATTTATTTTACATTTTATGGCATTAAGTGTGTAATATGACATCGTTTGAATGTCCACCGCGGCTTCGCGTGGTGGAGCGTATTCGGGAGGCCCAATTTTCGATGACTTTGTTGCATAAATCTAGCTGAATTTGCTGGATGCTATTCATTATGTTGACTTTGAAGACATCAACTGTTTGCGGATTATTCTCATAGACCTGTAATTTAAGGTAGCCTCAAAGAAAGTAGTCTAATGGCTTTAAATCGCAGGAACTCGCTGTCCAGTTGACGTCACCGCCGTGCGAGATGATTGAGCCCTGAAATCGCTGGTGCAAAATGTCTATCGTGGTTTGCGCAGTGTGGCACGTAGTGTTGTCCTGTTGGAACCACATGTCGTCAGTATCCATATCATGCATATAATTCAGTTGAGGCCACAACAATTTGCTTATAATCGATTAGCAGGTCTCGCCGTTAACGGTTATGGCCATCCCATCTTCGTTCTCAATAAAATACGGACCGATGATTCCGTTAAACGAAAATCCACCCCAAAGAGTGACTTTGTTGGGATGCAATTGGTGCTGGTGTATCTCATGTGGATTGTTTTCGTCCCAAATCTGACAATTTTGCTTGTTCACAAATCCATTCATCTAAAAATGGGCCTCGTCGCTGAGGATGATTTGTTTGGAGAAATTTGGAGCAACTTACAACTGCTCTAGAGCCCAATCAGCGAAAACACGGCGTTGTCTATGGTCGTTTACCTTAAGTTCCTGGGTAAGTTGGATTTTGTACGGGTGCAGTCCCTACGCATAATCCGCCAAACTGAAGTCGCAGAAAGGACAAGTTCTTGTGAACGACGAGAAATTAACTTCCTTGGATTCTCCCGTACATTCTCATTTACGGTAGCAATGTTTTCAGCAGACTTTGCATTTTGGTGACGTACGGGTGTTGGCTGATTATTGACCGACCCTTTTGCCTCGAATTTGGCCACCAAGCGTCAAACAGTGGACTCGGCAGGACGATTGTGGCGAGGATATAAATCAGGTAATGCGGGGAACGTTTGTCGGACGGAGCACTGACTTTGATAATAACATTTGATGATTTGAACACGCTGTTCAACGCTATAACCTTCCAGTGTGACTTGCCAAGTACTACTAAACAGTTTACAGTGAGTTTTCCAGATGTCGCTTTAACAACATGGCTACTATCGCCTGGCAGAGCATTGATATCTAAGACTTCTTTTTAATTTAATCTAATTATTTAATTTAATAATATTTTCATCGAAAACCGTGTCAATAATATCGACGATTCAATTTATTGCTTTGCTTGATTATCTAATTCTCAAAGTTTGATAAATTTGCACTTTTTTATGTGAGTATAATATGTCAATTAAATTCGAAATTTACGCTACATCCGACACCCTATTAACATGCAAGAATTTGTCGCTATCTTTTTCAGATGTCAACGGACGGATCAGCTATCGTCATGAAAGAGGATAGATATTTTAGAAGTTTCAGGCAGCCCGAAACTCTTCTCCTATATAATCTTAAGTGATGGACGCTTTACATATTTTCATCTTACACCATATCACTAAACGAACAACTTTAAAAAAGTTTCAAGAGAAATTATTTCCGATTTTCAGCTTAAAAAAAAATCGGTTTACTTTACAGTGATAGAAATATTTGACAAGTTCTTATTGGATTCTTGCAAATTTTATAAGAAAAACTAAGAAAATGAATGAGCTCAAAACTAGTTCGTCCTCTCTAGAATGGATTGAGCAAACTCTCCACAATGCACAACTCGCAAAGTGCCAACAAAAACCTGTAATAATGGACAGAGTAATTAAACGACTAGTTTCGAACAATTAAATTCACTTAACCGCAAATTATTTAATTGTCCGCCTTGACATATGAAGTTTAAGTAAGCTGGATACAAAGAATAATACATAAAATCCTCCACATATTCATCTACGTTATAAATTTTGTTCTTTTGAATCGAATAACTTTAGTACTATTTTGTTCATAGAAAGTTTGAATGAAATTTCCCAGCCAAGCAATTTGAAATGATAGGTCTTCTAAACCAAAACTTTTCTTACTTGTTTTGTTCAGTTTGTTCCTATTTTGTTCGATACAGTTCACATATTTCTTCTTCCTCCGCTCCTTCCTATCCTCTTTAAAACTCAATTTCTAGCATTCAAAATCTGCGGTAATCCTACATAAGAATAGCAATTGTTTTCCTTATTAGTAACAATAATGTGTTCTTGGGGGAATAATTCCTTTCGCGGTATTCAAGATCTCCAAAATAACCTTTGATGATCTTTTATTTCGTAAATTCTTTTTCAAAGGATTCATTTTTTATCTCCGACATTGATGAACTAAAGTCCGTAAATATCATCACATTCTTCCTTAATCATTCTAAAATTCTTTGGTAAAGATGCATACGCTGAATTTGGTAAATTAGTTAATAATAAAATATCATTAATCAAAACAATAGTAGTAATAGCTTTGAACACCTTGAATAAGTTGGAACAGTGGTTTTGAAATCGAGAATTATATTATATTGTCAAGGGAAGAGATAATTTGTACATTTATCTTTTCGATTTAGGCAATGGACTATTTTACTTTCATTGCAAATTTTGAGTAGAGAGATAAATGTCTATCAAAAATTAAGTAAGAGGCGGCTGTTAAAGTTAAGTGTATCAAACGCTTTGTGTTGTGGTTGAAAAAGGATGAATTAAGTCACCTTTTTATTTTTCGATTTATCACAGGAATGGAAGATCTAAATAAAACGCCAACATTTTTAATAATTATTGCTCTTAAAGAAATATCGACCAGTTAATTCTCATTTCGTTGTCTAAGTATCATATAAACGTGTAGCATCATATATAATAGGGCTGTGTGTGATTAGCAATGATTAAAATATATGTATTAAATACGGTATTTTTTGGACTAATTTTATTTTTATAATTATGGTTTTTCTTTCAATTTCGCGTCTCCACAAATATAATGATTGAGCTTTAAGTACAAGCTTTAAGCCAAAGACGATGTAGTGCACTAATCTAGGTATATCTTGTGACTTTTTAATGGATAGTAGCATATAATTGAGTTGTTTGAAAAGACTTATTTTATAAACTCGGTGCCATGCACTTGTAATTTCTTAGGAATTGTAAGGAAATATTTTTGGGGTTAGAATGATTTACCATTACCTAATTACCATCTGATACCAGCCAGCCACTGGAGTTATAATAAGATTTTATGTTACTTTCGTATTGTTAAATTTGTAGAGCAAAGTTGAGTAAAAACTAGTATACAATTTATTCTGTATCTCTCTCATCGCCCATTTTGTAATATATTTTTTTATTAAAAAGTATATGGGTTAGTTCGAACCAATAGATTTGGAATAAGCAAAACTGTATCTACACACTTCCAAAAGGATCGACGACTTTGAACGCGGTCCGTTTATCCAGACTATGATCCAGTTTGTAATTATTTTAAGGAAACAAGTAAACGCATTTGGTCGCTTTTTTAGAAATTCTAGATTTCTGGAAAGTCTTTTAAGGAAGATAAATAACCTACTAACGAAACAAACCTTTGGCCTTGCCAGTAATTGTGATTTTGATCTTCATGTGAATTTTATTATCAGCTCAGGAAATTTGTCCAAAAAACAAACGAGAGAGCTAGCGCAAGTAATTGAAAATTAGGATAAATAAACGACGTTCTAGGATTTTGAAATGGGATTGAGAGTAAAGATTTCTAAAAATAATTATAAAAATTTCTTAATAACAATGCGATTCAATGAGTCTAAAAGGAAGAGAAAATTGCTTTCTTCTCGATTCAATTTTCTCTACTCGCCTTGTTAGTATCCGATCCCATTTGAGGCTCTGTGTCGAATGCGAATCTCTAATAGGAATTATGCAAGGTAAGTTCATTAACTGACCGTTTATATGTAGGATTAATTGCGTATTAGGAAGGCTATCATTTACTGTATAATGAAAGAAAACCTATATTTGCGTAAATATATATTCTTTTCAGCTTATAAAGCGATAATGAAAAGGTTAAAAGAAAGTGGAAGATTTACCAATCTATATAATTTAATCCTCATTTGACACTAATAAACCGGCAAAAATTTACCTATTAACCTAACTACAATTGCAATATTTGTTATGTTTCTCTCTTTTCTTTATATTTTGACGTCAAGAGATGTTACGTTATTGTTTGTAAAGACCGGTATTTTTTGCCAAAATCCATTTACTAGTGATAACTTGCTTCTTTGCAAAACTGAAGTCAAATAAATTTAAATTCTCTCCCCCAAAGAGATGACAAAAAATAATGATCTTGAAATCATGAGAAGAATTTTAGCAACAAATAAAAAGCCATCCTGTCCTGAGATGCTGTTGTGTAGAGGGTGGAATTACGAAAAATATATGAAATGTGAGGAGCTCCAGAGAAAAATTATACTTGGATTAACTGGTTATACAAATACATTCCAATTATGTAATATTTTATTTACATTAGCAAGTATGAATTCTTCTTGATTTCTCAACTCAAGTGGGTGCAACTCGTGAGAATTGAGAGTTTTAATTTATACCGTGTGAGGCCGCTACTTGGTGTGGAGCATGAATTTGTTTAGCATATGGTGTTGCGATGAACAACAAAATATGATTCGCTCAAGTAGCGTGAGATTGTCAAGTTTCGCCAGTCGCCAGCGCAGTTGCTTACTGCGCCAGGATAGCCAGATAAGATTCACCAAGCAAGTGTTAAAGGCTCCGTCGTAAGCTATTTACCCAATACGTAATGATGTCAATGGGTTGAGGGAAGGAATTATATATTTTTTTAATATCCGTGTGAGAAGGTAAGAATGTGATGGAGGACTACGTTTAAGATAAATATGACGTGCTTTCTGGCCCCTAAGAGTGACAACTGTGAATCCATTAGCTGCGACCCACGCCTCGGAATGTAATTGGGTTCTTTTGAGAGTCTGATGTAAGTCAAGCATGTTACAGATTATGGACTGCGACGTTCCTCAAATACTTTGAAACAGAAAACAGTGTAGCCTGTGGAATTTAAATGGAAAAAGACTATTAAATTTGTTTTGGAATTTTCTGTATTTTAACAAATTTTAACGAACACAAAGGTGCACATTTGGTGATCTTAGGAATGTATAATTTCTGAACGGGAAGGAACTTGCGCAATAAAGCTGGGTTCAATTCTCTCATATGAGGTTTAAGCACCACCGCGAAATCATTAAGTAGAATGGAGAAATCTAAATGATTTGAAAGTATGGTCAAAAGACAGCTATAGCAAACGTATAATGCTTGTGATGGTGATATATCAGAACTATCTTTATTTTAAGAGCGCTGGGCAAGAAGAACCCATGCAAATTTACTATATCTTTGATGAGGTGGGGCATCTGTAATAAGCGTAACATAAAACGTTTAAGCGTAAAATAAAACGACACATCTAGAGTATTTTCCATCGAATCCCTAGTCCAAGTGATAATAGGATACATCCCAAGAGTCCTAGTGAAGCCAGAGAATAGGTGAGAACGAAAGTTAGTTCCATTACCGAATAAGAGCGTTTGGGGAAATCTGCAACGCACAACTCATCCTTATGCAATTGATTGAATAGATTTTGCAGCAGATAAAATGCGCGAGAGAAGCACATCGACCTATTTGGTATATCTATCCATGATAGATAATAGGTTTGGGAGAAGGGTCAAAACTATTATTGGAGGTATGAGTTCGTTGACGAACTCATAGGCTCGAGTCCGGAAAGAAAGTTGCCTGAAGTGATTTTTGGTTACTTTGTTCTTGAGCATATGCTGATATCTTTTAGAAATTATTGTGTATTTGTGGCAAACAAAGTGTTTTATATACAAACACTTATATACAGATGTTCCTTAGCTTATTCAACAAAGATTCCCCCAAAGTTTTCGCTCAGTATTCTGATGGAAGAAGAAGAATAATTGAAGGTTTGTGTTTACGCTCATAAAAAAATTAGTAAAGATACAGTAGATAAGTTCTTCTGAGGTTAGCAAAGCATAGTCGACTCGTTTGATAGCATGTAGGAAAAATTGCAGTGGCATACACGAGGTGAGAAGAATGGCATGTGAAAATCGCCTTTCAGACCGTTAGAGAGGATGCATGTGGTCAGTGTATTCCTATAAAAAGCGCCTGGTCTGATGTGATTCAGACTCCTGAACCTTGTCTCCTACTAGTGTGATGAAATCCAGCTCCAAAATAAATCCAAAGTGAGAGCCTTGTGCTCAGTAAAATGGGTTTACATGGATCCTTTTAGCAAAATCCGCATCACCGCAGTTTGCTGAACTGCTTTTAGCAAGTTGAGTTTAGGCTTAAAATCCGATGTAAATGGAATTGCATATGTATCAGCTCTAGTGACTCAGTTTAAGGCATAAAAGTCACACACTGGCCTCTTGGACCCATCAGTTTTAGAAGTAAGATATAATGGTAATAACAAAGAAAATCACATTATGCCTTTCTACTCTGATCTGAAGAACTCCTCTCTACCACTCTTAAGTTTAAGAGGAAGTAATCTCCGTGGGTGCGCAGACAGATGAGCCTTTTGTGTGTATATAGTGTTGCGTAAACTGCTTCACTGGATGTTCACACAACCAGGTGGAGTTTAAGTCTCGAAAAATACAAGCAATTTGATCTATTTAGTAAGTATTTTAGGATTTGTGGCTAAAAGGAGGCCTGTTGAAATTGTCAAATCACTTCCTTGAACAGGTAAGAGTCAACCATAGGGCGCGAGAGGAAGTACCATGAATCACGTTCTCGGATACGCGATCCATGATAGAATTAAGCATAAGACACAATTGTTAGAGGAACTAGACTACCAAAATGAGGTAATCGAAGTTAACAACTAAAAACATCCAAGGGATAAACCGCCAGGGAAAGATTCCTACCGGAGACCCGAATAGTCTGAATTGAGATATTTTGAAAAGGAGGAAGTTTATTCTTGTAACTGCATTCCGAATGAAGAGTCAGAAGTTTGAACCTTTAAATCCTCTCAGGGTTAGTGCGTGTTCAGTCTAATAGACAACCCGAAGCAAGGTGTACGTATCTGTTGGCGCAGGAAGAGTGCGCCAAAGATGGATGTAGAAAGGGGAATGGCATCATTAACGAGGTATAGCTTGGCTTTGTATTTCAGCGTAACGTCCTTATGTAATTTCACGTAGATTTGTCGACAGATGATTGGTTAGTTTAGGGTGTGAAAAGTTACTGGTGTGGTCCGAATTACATACAGTGGTGAGAATGGTAGCTGCTGAAGGATTTAATACTCCAGTAGTATGATTTTGGTTTGGTTTGGTAAGGAGGGGGATGATGGACGTAGGGTCGCACTTACAAGAATGTAGAAAATATCAGAGCTGGGCAAGTGCGTTCCTCTAGTGTGTTCCTGCGTTTTTTGCGTACGTACGCCCCGCCTTTTTAAGAACGCAAAAACGCAAGTTAGAGGAACGCCCTGCCCGAATTTTTAAAGCGTTCCTGCGTTCCTAGCGTTACGAAACGATTTTTTTTTAAAACATTTTCAATTTTTTCAATGGAAACAACAAATACGAAATTCACTACGCGGCAACATTCTTTCGTTTACGTTAAGGCGAGAAGGACGCTAAGGAGAAGCAGCCAGAAGAGAGGCAGGAGTAAGTAGACCAGTTCAACCTGCTCCTCTCCACTGCCGTATTGACGGAGGTGAGGTGTTAGGAGAAGGTGGAGGAGACGCTCACCAAGACCCTGGACCAGTGGAAGTGAGCGATAGTGGGTGTCCTCCTCGGCCACAACCTCTTCCCTACCCACTACAGGGAGGCATGGCTGGACCTCTTTAAAAAATAAAATACTCTTTTTCACAGCTCAGCTGCTGTGGAGAGGCTGTTTACATCAGCGGGAGACATTTTGCGGGCAAAGAGGTACAGCCTGAGCAACATTAACTTTGAACAGCTGGTGTTTGTGAGCGGCAAAAGCACCTCCTTGGGTACAAGGAGGTGCAAGAGCAGGATAAGGAAGTAGAGAAGGAGCAGCAATAATCTTAATTATTTAAAAACTTTAAAAATATTGTAACTTATCTGAATGTCTTTAATCTGTATGTACAATAACGAAACTGAATTTTTGTGGCAGATTTAAAGTAAAATAAACATAATAAATTAGTGTAATACTGTAATAAAAAATAATGAATCATGAAAATGTTTAGAAACTGTGCGTACTTGTCAAATACAGTGCAGTACAGTAAAATACAGTTTAAATACTATATAAGTCTAATTCTTAAGTTATATTTTTAATTTAGTGAACTTTTGTCTGATATAGTCAGAGAAACTGGTAAAAAGTCTGAGATATACATATATTTTAATGTATGAAGCTCTGATGTATTATTACCTTGTTTTTTGTTAAAGTTTGAGTTGCGGAATAGTTCCTTTGATGCGCACAGTAGCGTTTTTGAGGAACGCAGTAGTTTTTTTACTTTTTTCATGTTTTTGCAGCAACCCACTACTTTTTTTGAGGGACGCTTTAATAGTTTAAGAGCGCTAACGCATGAACGCAAGAACGCAGGAAATAACCGAGCAAAAAAACTTGAGGAACGTTATTCCAGGAACGCACTAATTTGGGCCGGAGGAACGTAGGAACGCTAACGCACTACCCAAAATCAAGGAACGCGCCTAGTTCCGGAAAATATTGTCTTTGCCTTCTCTTCACAAGGAAGCCACAGCGAGACAGGCAGCGATGCACCTCACCCTTCAATTTCTGTTGATAATATCACTAGCTAGATGGCTCACTCCCTGGATCTCTCGTTGGTGAAGCGACAGACCTACGTACCCAGGAACAAAGGGCATACGGGTAAAGCTTAACACTTACTTCGGAATGAGCTTTTACGCCGCATCTCTCTGTCAAGAAAAAAACGCCTTAATGAGTTTGTGACAATTTCTTCTTGGGTTAGGCGGTCTTGGGTGGTAGGAGAGCTGCGCAAAACTTGGTCATTCGGACCATTGTAAGTATTCCGAGGTAAAAAGCGATCGGCAGGATCTAACAAGCCTTCGAATGGGTGAACTTCCACCAATAATTACAATATGTGTTTAACCTAAACAAGGAGAAGACTGAGGAAAACCGTCCTCAGTTGTCCCGCCGAGAATTCTGAACCTGCAGCATCTCAAGGCTGCCGATGGAGAGATTTGGACTTCTTTCTCACCATTTTAATGTTCATTGTGAGGTTCTGCTCTCGTTGCCGATCCGCGGGCGCTTTGTCCCGAAGGAAGATGGCCTCGAGAGGCTCCTAGTTGATTTGCTCTTCTGCCAACTTGAATAATGATTCTGCTGCTTGCATGAGGTTGTCTGATAAATGGGAGGACAGGCGTAATTTTGTCTTGAGGACGTGTGGACAAAAATTTTAAAATGCCAGCTATCAGAGAAGGAGCTTGTGTTTTGGACTAACAGGCAAAAATTAAGGCCCTTTAATTGCCGAAAAATTTGCCGTATCCGTGGAAGAAGATTGTTGGTTGATTTGTTGTCGAGCTATGACCAGTGGGTGAAAAATATTTACATCACTTCCCCACTATTATTATGTCCAATGTCCGTGGAGTGAAATATTACGTGTTTTGCAAGGGCTAGAATCTTATGAGTTTCTGCCATCCTCAATACCTACGAAATCTTTTCATTTCTCTAACTTTACTAAATTCCTTATAAATCTATTTTCGAAATAAATATGTAGTATATTTCGTGGTAGGTTTTCGCTTAAATAAATGAAACTAAAAGAAAAAACGAAAAAAGAAATTGCGACTTTACATTTTCGGAATCCTTTTCATGGATAAAAAAAAAGTATGGAGCCAAAATTAGCAGAGAACTTTTCCAACAAGGTAAATGAAAGCAAAAATTTAAAACGGAAAAGAAATTTTTAACCTTTACAAAGGTCGGAGGAAAATATAACATAAACATCCTTAAAAGGAAGCATCATTGATTACATGAAATATAAATGATATGGCGCAGATATATTCCAAGCCTTTTTTTCTATATTTTTTTAATCACTATTGTTAAAATACAAATTTTCAGAACTAAAGATAGATTAACAAAAATATTTATTTATAATTGAAATCCATAGTGCCATCGAGTGTATTTGTATGAATTAAAGGCATTTTGATATTCCCAATTGAAGCCTACAAAGAATTAACTGAAAATTTAAGGTAATTTATCTTACATACCCCTAGCGTGAAAGCCTCAAGAAGAAAAAGTTCTTTTTTGAAATATTAATAGCGTTCAAAAACCTTGATCCTCTCATATCTGTTCTTTTAATATGAATAATAAAGTTACTGTCGGTGGAGCCAACTTTGTTTGCATGTATATAACCAAACATATGACACCTTTATAAAGAAATGCTCTCCAAACAAATTAAGCGCTCTCTTATTTCTGATCAAGGATTCATTGCATGAATGAGACGAGAACAATTCATCCAGTTTAGTGTAGCGAAAGACAAACTTGAACCCAGGGTATAATGAAAATTGCCACTATGCTGAGAATCATTCTCCTTCAATTCCAAAATAAATACAATATCGTCAGTTTAGAAATAACAATAGAAAAATTGTTAAAATCCTGTCTAAGTCTCTTATTTTTCTCAATAATCATACATGTGTCATTTTTTATAAGATGCATAGATACTAATATCATGTAGATATGATTTGAAACTAACATTATATTTATCATTCCTCCATTATTTTCCACCTTGCCCTCAAACATGCCTTGAAAATCTATGCATTTGATCCCTAAGATGTCCTCGAGACATCAATGAGAGCATTGAAGCTGGTTTTTATGATTCCCTAGGGAGCCAACTCAATAATTATCCACAGAGCGCATATTAGCGGGATAAACTAAGTTACAGGACACTACCAGAATTCAGTCGGCAGGAAGTTACCAAAAGTGTCTTGGAGGAGCCTGCACCTTCCTAGCTCTCTGGTTGGAAACCCTGCGATGGTAAAACATGGTATATCAGGACCAGATTGTAGGCATAAACCTCTACTTATTTCCTGTGAATAAAGAATAAGATAGCACTTACAAATCATTTGGAGGCTACAAAAAATATAATAATTAACGTCAAAACGACCTCAACAACGAAGAACGTATCGGCAGAGAATATTCTGACTATGTACATATTACAGTTGAGGTAGTGAGCCTTTCTTTCTTATCACTTTCCTTCCTAAAGATCTTAAAGTACTCAGTCCAAGGTTCATTAATAACTGGTATAAAATTTTAAGCCTATCTTGTCACGTAGGGACATCCTGACGGATTTAATGTTAATCAATTGCTCAAGGGAATATATTGTTCAGGAATGCTGTTGAAAACTTTGCAATGTAAGAATTGAAGACGTACAAATGTTATACTAGTTAAAGGAATGTTTTTAATTCATACATTAGTTTCCATTTTCCATTATTTTCATGGTCGATTCTGGTTTCTCACTGTTCAACACCATATTCTCAAGGCCCATTCTCCCTTTTGACGCCACCTAATTTCATGAGTTTTTATTTTCTTGTTTGATCGACAATAATTTGTCCCGCCACTGAACCATAGGTTTCTCGATTCAGTGAAAAAGTGAATAACACGATCAATTATCCCAAAATTATATTTTCTTGGAACATTTATAAATATTGTTTCAATTCCTTTGTACATTATATGCTATTATTATAAGGTAATAACTATTTAATTCTATACCTGTAATAAAATTTATGTTTTGTATAATATAATTCGGATTAGAACCAACGCCCCTTATACTTCACTGAACCTTCCCCACTCCACAATGTAGACTATCTGATGCCAACTAAAAATCAATTTTTAAATTCAAACACAGATTTAGGCCAATTTAAAGAGTAAAGCGTAATGCAGAGTTAAGAGAGTGCGAAAAAGGGCCATTAGCGGATCATTTTGTTCCGTAATTAATCAGTCGAATTGGTGAGGATTTAGACTCCCACTCCTTTCTTTATCCTCCTAAAATTGGAAGTGATGATCGAATCTTTGTTTCACTTTCGTTTGTGATCTAAGTAGTTTCCTATTTCATTCATTATGCCTTCCCTTCTATTTCATTAATAAATTTATTCTCAGGCCTTAAAGAAAATCACTACATTTACCCCCGCAAGGCGGGGAAGGCCTCTGTCCGGTGTAGCATGAAAACTACACTGAAAATGACCTCTTGACTTTGCGTGCCTTCCTCTTCCCAATGCCTAAAGGTTCTCACTAACGGCCCCTTCTCATGTAGATAGATCCGTGGCTATAATTTTGCTTCCTTGTCTTAGCCATTCTCTCTACGGACCTCTCCTTACAAACTACCTTAGGAAGAGTCCTCATTGGTTTTCGCTTTTAATAAAATAAAAGAAATATACTTAAATATGTTTAACCTTGTCACATTATTACTGATTTATGACCATCAATTATCACCATTATCCCTTACAAAACAATTTAATTAATGGAGGTGATTGATACGATTGTCGTCGAAGAGTCGAACGGAAACCCGTGATGAGAGAGAGGCCTTTACCCAGCAGATCCAAGAAACCATCTGATTAGTATAAATTATTAATATAGGTTAAAATTAATTATTATTGATTGTAATCAAAAAATTTTTCACATAATTAATTAAAGATTAAGATCATTCCATGTACTACTGCCTTTGAGTTTGCGTCGAAAGGTAAGTAGCCTAAGTGTTGAAGATTGAGAAAGTGAAAATATTTGAAAAAACCTGAAGCCGAGTTGTCTAAAATTGAGATTATTTTCACCATGACGAAGGTGCATCGCACAATTTCCCTGAACGATGTGTACTTGTCCTACAGATCCTTTTAATAGATCTATAGAGTTGATTGATTACTAAAGGTTCTTTCTGGCCATATTTTGTGTTCTAATTCCAGTCTCTTCCCCCAATCTGCTCTAGTGCTTTATCCGTTAGTCGGGAACTACGTGAAGATGCGGTCCAATTACGCAATCACGCCGCAGCTTTCCGGATCTCGCAATCACCCAGGAATACGTCTATCTAAGTGTCATGTTTGGTTGAAGACCACTTTTAAAACAAAAACAAACGAGTGCATCTGAAACCGAAAGAATTTACATATTGTTGTAAGAAAACGGTTGAATTCTAGGAAAACTGATAATAAATAAATAATCGGGTTTTACCGACGTCCATCAGATGCTGAAAGAAAATTGTCTGACATAGAATGTGTTCGAACCAAAAAATCGTTACCATACTACTCCTAACCCCAACAAACCACAACCACCACCTGCCAGATTTCATTTTAACTCCAACTTCGTGACTTTGGAAAATGAGCCGATAATTTACCCCAAATATATTAATATTAAACTATATTGTTCTGTGATCGCTGGATCAAGGATATTTTCCCCTTGGGTTAGTTCATTGACTAATTGTGTTAAATAATTTTCTTCTATAAACTCCAATAGCTTCTGTCACTTCCAGTCCACATTAAACGTTTCATAGTTAATATTTCAACAATTTAAATCCCCAATTAACAGAAGTGCATTTAGTTTTAATGCTACTTCCAATAATGTTATATAATTCAATGTCAATCTTAATCTGTTGTTGGGAAGGTCTATACACTACAGAGATATTTATTGGAAAACCATTCGATTTTAGTTCGGTGCATATTACCTCAACTTCTTTGGTAGAGTCAATTTTAATTTCGGTTCAACATATACGAGTATGACATTTGGTATAGAATAGTACTCCTACCCCTCGTTTATGCGTACGGTCTTTATTAATTAGCTTATACCCTGGTAGTTACAATTCGCCGATATAGTATCTCCTAGATATCTCCACACATGATTACGTTATTTTTATAGGTGCATTAAACATTTGAATTCGTCGGGCTTACATATTTCGAATATTATGCGCCTTACAGTAGCAGACATGAAAATTTGTTATTTGAAAGAGTACCTTATTATTACGGCGTGGCAAGCCACTCTCTCCTATGTGCTTTCTACACTCCGACACTGTTCTGTCTCAAAATTTAGAAGAGAATTATTAATTATTCATTCCAGGTTTGCCGCCCCCCCCCTCCTTTTAAATGAAGGCGGTCTCGCTAGAATAGCTCCATTTGCCTGTAAAAATCACCCCACAAATCGATAAAGTATACTCCCTTTTTCTGGCAAAGATTTTTAAGACAGTCCTTAATATAGGATGCTCTTCTATATAAAATATTTGCCGCACCAATTCTGAGAAGGATATGTGTAAACGCCACGTTCCTACTTCTTTCTTTCAGCTTCCTCATCAGTAGACGGTACCTTGTAGAAGTTCCTGGAACCTTGTTGATTAACCATTATTAGTACCGATATGTATTATATAAACTGTGTTTCGGGTATCTCCTCTTGTAAAATCTTCGTTTGAATCAATAAGATCCTCAACTCTTCCTCTAAGATAACAGTACCTCGTGCGTTGGTCATCCACCCGGTCATCTCCAGACGGACCCTCCCGTACCTGATTGTCGAGCTGCCTCTTCAAAGACCTCACATCACAATACATTAATTTCCTGTTCAAGGGATAATTTTAACCCCCAGATCCCTTTTCATTTTGCACCCTTTGCAGCTTCCTCGCTCTCCGATAATTGGGCAACCAGGAAAAGGACATTATTGACGGAGCAAGTCCGCTTTTTTGACGGCATATTCCTGCAAGTAGTACACCTGAGAAAGAGCGAAAATAGCGATGAGAATGATCCGTTAATCCACACGCGAAGAGCAAATATATTCTTGTGTTAGTAAGCTGTTTCAAAGTAATTGGGTAAATTTTCGAAATTTGTATATACATTCAGCTGCATGTCGTCCCTTTTCGTAATCATATAAGTCTAATTTGTCGAAAAAATTTTAATGATCAGAACAGAATTAAAGGTCGCTCAAATTACTCACTTTTTAAGCTCGTGTAGAAAAATACCTCATCAATGACTCCTCACCTAATTCTCTTTTATGTTTTTGTTACAGGTGAAGTTTGATATGGCTAGACGTAGGGCACCAACAATTTGACTCTTTAAACATTCTGACGAAGAGATTAATGCTTCCCGACCCCCGTCAAAGGCCGAGTCTTTCATCTCTTTTTTTACCATCACCTAAACTTAAATTTCACGAAATCAGAGAGCACGAAGGTTATAGAAGTACTTTTTATTTTATGGTAGAAGGTTACAATCCGTACAAAAAAGTGTTTTACACCAAAAAAAAACTTACAGAATTCGTTACGACGTACGAAGTTCTCAAAATAAATCATTTTCGTGATCCAGAAAATCTGCTCCAAGGTATAGATTTTGGATCCAACCCTCCAGAAGGGCTCTTAGAGGCCGTTGACAATATGCAGGAAGGGATTGTCCGTGCCAGACGGGCCCTAGAAGACGTCACCAATGATATAGGATGGCGCGACAGGATTCAGGTAGATAGATTAGGGAACGCATGGGCCTGGATACTCATCCACGCTCAACTACCTCTTAGAAATATAAAGACTTTCCAATCACTTCACCCCCAGTCTTCAGAACTCCCAGCCTCACCCTTATTTCAGACGCAGTCTCCATCTCTTCACTTTCCAGCAAAGGCTCACATATCTTCGTCCCTATCGCCCGAAGAAGGAAATTATTCTCATCCACAAATCTCTTTCCGCAGGTTCTAGGGCTCATCCTTCTCCTTTTCAAATAGCGCCTTCTGACTCCCCTTTGAATCAAGAATTCCTAGAAGTAATTGACATGAATCTGGAGGATGAGGTAATCCCTCAGTTCAAAGCTCCGGTAAAATCTCCAGTCTACGATACCTTCAAGTGTAACGAGCAGCTGGATCCGCTCGGGGACTTCTTATAAGAAGCAGCAGAAGCTCTTTGCGCCCTGCACATTGATGAAGCTACTCCTCAAATGCCTAGGAGTATCGTGTCCATTCCCGAGCCGGGTCTTGCAGTCCCGAAGGTGATTAACTTTCCGCCTCTACTCCCGTCCTGTCTCTCCCTTTACAGGTTTTTCCACTCACCCTTCCTAATGGGTGGCCCCCTGGGAATTATACTTCAGTAGTCCGATGTCACTCGGATTGCCTTTTCAAAAGTTTTCTTAAAAACCGCTCTAAATAATTCTTACATCGTATCTGAGAATAATTGGGCCGATGCTGCTTCGAGAAGGTTCTCTTGTTAGCCTAATATTAATTTTTCCAGGCACAGATGCCCATCCATCATCACTTTATAAGGGGCCTCTGTTCCACTCTTGCGACATGAACCTTCTGGACCGCATCGACTCTTCATCGCTCGACGGCTCCCTTCCCTCCTTTCCCCTTCCAGATCTGATTTGCATAGCCTTTCCCTCTTTCGGCTTGTGAATTTCTCCCTTCTTTTTGTTCAGTATTTTACCTTTGTAATCTTTTATAAAGAAACGGTCCTCTCACAGTTGGGGGGAGGGCCCTTCCTTTATTAAAAGTCGATGCGGTCCAAACTTCAAAGCTTTTGAGTGAACATACCATTATATGATACATAAGGGGGCAGCATACAGTTAAGACAAAATTCAAAATTTCAACTTTTTTTAAACAACCTATTTTAGATCCAAGGTGTTCAAAAGAAAATTCTACATCAAAAGAATGGTAGATAACCTAATTCAGCTAAATAAAACGGTAATAATCTATATTCCTAATTCCAAAGCAGAATCCCCTTAACACTGTAAGCACTTTCATTCTTGTATTTTACAAACTAATGTGGGAGTAAAGGAATCAATTAATAACTGTTTTCTTACATAATTACCATTTACAAGCAGATCGATTTTCTATTCTTACCCTTTCCTTCATTTTTTGTTTATCTCGATGTTATTATCCGAATATTTAGTTTGGGCCAAGGCGATTTTCCCTAGATTGCCAGGTTTTGTGAATCAGTTCAGCGTAATATGTGACTAATGGAGAAACATTATCATTTAACAATATTCTGGTGCATAATATTTCCTACATTACCTTAAATTTACTGAACATTGTCTTTTACCCCGATGACTTTATCTCCCTTTCTCTTTGGTGAGTTTAATTGCATAAAAGAACAGTTTTTGATTTCAAAAATAAAACCTGAGATGCAGTTTGGCATTGATCTAACTTATGATTCCTAATTTTGCATGTGTTTTTCAGTTGTTTGTTCCCTCTGAATACAGGTTGTGAACGTTTTGACCGAGCAATTTATTAGCATTTAACGTTTCGTCGTACTTGCTAAGTCTTCTCACATTGATTAGTGCAATTTTAAGGTTTTAGTCCCTTTTGAAGTAATTAATTATATAAAACAATGGATTAGTTAAGATATAGATTACGTTTCGGTTTCTACTAACTAATTTCTAGTCAACAGTGATACATTGAAATAAGGCGACCTTTCCCCTACAAATGAGGAAGATAAATAGTAAAGGTAGTTGAACCCTATGTATTCTGTATTGATTTACTACTCGTTCATTCTTAGATTATTTATCATTTCTTTGCAAAAATTTAAAATTGGTTTCAGCTTCATGGGTTAAATGCGATTTCTTTCCAATTCATTTATCTGTAGGAGTTGAATTCCTTTCGGATTTAAGAATTTTATTTTAGTTTTAATGGGACGACAATGATCTTTGATTCAACATAGTCCACCAAGTACATGGAATTTTTCTGCATGCGCTTGTATTGTTTGGTTTCATTTCAATACCGTAAAATATATCGAATGCACATGGAAAACTTACAATTACTGCCTGTGTAAGAAATAAATGAAAAAAAGGGACACAAGAATAATTAAACCAAAATTCCAATTGCTCTCAAAATTAATCCTAAGTTCATTATCCCTAATAACCTTCGCCCGCCTCTCTTTCAAGGTCTAATACATAATATGTCATTTTATGCCAGTTTTTGACGCTGATTCCAAAAGTCATGCTCATTTTATCTAATCAATTAGGTGTTTGAGATATAATCACATGCCAGAAATTCGTTGATATTCCGATCTATTTCTAGACGAATGTATACACAATAGTAATTTTGAATTGATTTATACACAGAAGGTTTACAAAAGATTTTAATTAATACCAGTAAGAGTATAGAATACAAAAAAGGATAGTCATCGATGAATGGTCTCTTCAGGGAATTTCGATTATGCCGAGTAGAAAACAAATCCTTTTTAGGCCCAATTAGTATTCAGCCAGAAAGTTGACATCCCAACGAGGTTGTTAGCGTTCATCCATCACACGGATATCGTGGTGAAAGCGCTGACTCTGTTCTTCACTGTAGTCTAACATAAAGCATGGATACTGTATGTACTCTATATGAAGGCCTAGGATAAGTCCAACAACTTTAAGATCTACACATATCATTCATTTGTATTCATAGTAGTTAACATCGACAATCGACGGTGCTTACTGTTGCAGGTTTCTTTGATGTCAGCTGAGAGTCCAACAGGAATCGATGAAAACATAATGCCGTTAATAAAAACAAGGGTTGCCTAAGAAAAAGTTGAGTGCTCTCACTAGCACTTACTATGATTTATGACCTTACGACTTTCAAAACTTTCAATAATTCCCGGACTAACGCTGGGTGGATATTGTCAATTCTATCATTAGAAAGAAAATGTATAACAAAATAAGAGTTTCAAATTTCGTTCGAATCGGCTGCATAGTTATGATGTTATTGCTAAAACAAAATAATTCCTGGGCTAGCATTTGCAAGTGTTTGGCAATTATATTATTCGAAGAAAAATGTAAAACAACATAAGGCTTTCAAATTTCGTTAGAATCGGCCGAATATTTAGGATGTTATTGCCAAAGAGAATGTAAAACAACATAAGGGTTTCAAATTTCGTTAGAATCAGCAGAATAATTAAAATGTTATTGACAAAAAAAAAATCCCGGGCTAGCCTGGGATGACTTTGGGAATCGTATCATTCAAAAGAAAATATTAAACAACATAATGGTTTCCGATTTTGTTAGAATGGGCGGAATGGTTATGATGTTATTGTCAAAACAAAATAATTCTTTGGCTAACCTTGCGGCCACTTTGGCAATTTTATCATTTAAAAGAGTAAAACAACATAAAAGTTTCAAATTTCGTTAGAATCGGCCAAATACTTACAATGTTATTGCAAAAACAAAAAAAAAATGCAAAACAGGAACCCACCGACCAGCATAGTGAGATGTAGAGTCGCTCGCGCTTAGACTCGCACGCGACTAAAACTGCCCCGTTATTTTTTGTTAGGTAGGTTTATGAAAATTCTTCATTCCATAGCATCATACTTCAGGCCCATTAAGTTGAGCAAGTAAGCAATTTTGTTAAAGTATCACAGTAAAGAAAGAGGCTTCATCAAACGTGAAAATTTCCTTAATTCTTTTTTGCAGTCCTAAAGACGTGTACTCTATTCTTGAGCAGATTTTGTGGAAAGGCTCAGGTCTTGTGTCAGGTCATTGAGTTAATCACCCTCTTCTGGATAGTATGCATCAAACTCAAAAGTATCGTTAGTGACACTAGCCACGGCATCAGAGCTATAACCCCTGGTAAAATCAAACTAAGGAACAGGAAGATCGCGGCCATGTAGGACTGGTTTTATAACAGAAGTTACAATGGGGGATTGAATATGGTGCTTGCTCTCGCAATCGAAACCTTTCACGGTGCCGTGACTTTTGGCTTCCCTCCACACCATTGGGACAACAAATGGCATACTCTTTTTTTTTCTTATTACTCCAATACCGTATATTTTCCACACATGTTTTGCAGCAAATATGTGGAGCAAATGGCTTACACTGGTGCTCTAGTTTCACTTTAATTGAGCATTTATGCTCTTTTCACAAAATCCGAGATTTTGGATTGACGGTCTGGAAGAGCGAGATGTCCTCAAAGGTAAGAAAACCTATTCGGATGATTCTTATACGTACGATCCATTGTAATGCAAATCTAGAGTTGAAAAGAAGAATAAAATAGGTTACGTATGGTTTATCATAGCTAGATGTGATAAGACAGAAGTAAAAAACAGTTGGATGATAAGGCGTTTTGGGATATATGTTCTAATGTTAATCGAGCACATCTTAGAAACCAGACATGACCAAGGAAAAATACTTATATTCAGGAATTCAGCATTCAAAACTGATTTTAAATCAGTTTGAAAACCTATGACCTTTGAAAAAAGATTTTAAACGCAGGCCAGTGTAATGAATAGGGATAAGACTTCAAAAGTACTTTAAATTTTTGTTGCATTTTCCTTGTATGTATTTGTGCACGGTTACGTGTATATTTGTATATATGTTTTTCATTTTCATTTTAAACAAGAAATCTCAGAAAACTCTTCAATTCTACTCCAGTTCAGCAATGAAAGATGGTTCTCTATAGAATATGTGAAGGATGTTGTGGTTGAAGCTGACGGCGAATTTATTATATAAACTGATTAGTCCTATCTTTCCAGTCTTTAACAGTTAATTTTGGCAAATATATTTGTATATATGAACTCTGGTTTTTTCTTTTATGTTTAAGTTAGGCGATAAATTACCTACCGCACCCTTTATAGTAAAACTCTATGAATAAATTATACTCTCGTATTTGGACAAAAATAGGATGTTGTTATTTCCGCGAGAGATTGATAGGTTGATATTGTCAGTCACTCTATATAATATATATGCTTTGGTGAAGCCTGATGCCTTAATATTGTTAAAATTATTAACAGAGAATTAAAGCCAAAGCGTATATTCTTTATAAAATTATTATCATACCTAGATATTATCATAAACTTGTGGAAGGAAGATTTGTGATGGCTTTATGCAACTTTATTATTCTTTAAACGTTATCCTTTGTTAATTATCACTATGTAGCGAACTACAGTACATGTGATATTACTATATTCGTTAGCAAGATAGTTATCTATCCATTTTCAGGAATTGGAGATCGGAGTAAAGATATTCTGAAGACATAGTTTTCACTTTTCAAGACAATAGCAATAAATCGTCATTTGTTGAACTAATTTTCTGTCTCTTCTTCTTAAACTTGTTATTGTTATGCTAGCCATTACTTTAAGGAATAATAAGCGCTAATATTTCTTTATTCAAATATCAAAATCTATAGGGCATTATACCCAGTCACTTGAGTCCTTCGCATTCCAGAAGGTACCTTCTTGAAAATTACATCTAAAAATATTAGCATATGAGAAGTAAAACCCAAGGACCCAAACTTCTTTCAGGTACTAATATCCCACTTAGCCATCTTCTCCTTCCTAGACGACTGAGAGAATTATTTAATAACAAGGTCTGTTGACCAAAGAGACGCGTTCTCTCACTTATTCTGATTTATGACCTTACGACAATCAAAACTTTCAATCATTTCCAGACTAACCTTAGTAAGACATTAGCAAGTGTATCATTCAGAAGAGAATGTAAAACAAAATAAGGGTTTCAAATTTAGTTAATCTGCCTAATAGTAATGATGTTATTGCCAAAAGAGAATAACTTAGAGGTTAACCTTAGTAGCACTTTGGCAATTATATCATTCGGAAGAGAATCTAAAACAACATGAGCATTTCAAATATCGCTGGAATGGGCAAAATAGTTACAATGTTATTACAAAAACAAAACAAATAAGCAAAACGGGCACCGACCGACCGACATAGTGAAATGTTAAGTCGCCTTCGACTAGACTCTCATGCGCCTTAACCCTGGAACACTAACCATCAGTTCACTACACACCACTACTAACCATGGGTATATCATACCCGATTTAAAAAAAAAATATATTAAATATAAAGCTTTAATGGAATAGATTTACATGAAGGCACTTCAAACTTTGAACTTTGACTTAACATTAAGAAAAACTGAAAAATGTATTATTTCGGTATGAAAAACGTACTGAAAAATATTGCTAAAAATAAGAAATATTTTCAAAATTTCCAAAAAAAAAAATTAGAATCAGATGGCTTCATTACTCTTTATACGGCCTCCCAGGTCCTGTGAGTAACTGCTGAGGGGGGTAACTGGTCCCGAGCTGCTGCGGTTTCTGTAGGTATGAGAGATGTAAAAAGGCCCTATTTTGAGTTTCCCCCAAAATGACTTTTTCACAAAATCTTTATTTTTAACAGAAATGACTGGAGTAATTGACTATGTATTTGTTATGTACAAGTAAATAAGGTATTTAGGTGAATTTCTACCTACCTCAGCGTCATAGATAGTTGCCACAGGTGGTGTAGTAGTGGTTGGGACACATAGCTCGTTGCCAGGACACACACCGGAAGCATGTCAATGATGGTTGGCTTCCCACTGTTGGCCAAGGACTTATCTCCATGCATTAAAGACAGGAAGGGGACAATTTTCTTGTGGAAGGGGTGTCAGGCACATACGACACCAGTGTAATGTCCTTCGTGAATAGGAAGGCACTGGAACCTGGTGTCCATGTGGCCTTGTCCTTCATCTTTCCTGGTATCTCCGACTTGTTCCCCCTCACTGTCCCAATCAGCGTCTGCCCACAACTGTGCATCATAACCTGGATGAGGGGCACAGAGGAGAACCAAATGTCGGTTGCCACATTCCTGTTGGTGTTATGGTAGCGCTGTGTCAGGTCCTTGGTGAAGTAATGACCAAGGTTTTGCCCGTCTCTCGGACGTGTCCCCTGCTTCCCAAGATAGGGGATCCCTGACACATTTACTTGCTCTTAACATCATTTGCCATGACGATATTGATGCTGCTGGTTTATTTGAGATGTACATTCGAAAGGGACAGTTGCCTCAGAAGGCAAGCAACTGCTCGTCAACAGTTAGAAACTTGTGTGGGCTATTGTGGGTGCCACAGGCCTCAATGAAAACATCCCACACCTTCCTGATTGGGGCAAATTCGTCGGTTTCTCTTCCCGGTTCTCTGGTATTGGAGTCATCAAACCGTATGCCATTGAGGAGGAAAGTAAAGCGCCCCTCAGACATAACTGCCCTATAGAAATTGGCACCAACTGTAGGGTTCGAGATATCCTTAGTGGAGAGGTGGTTTTCTCTCCTGTAGCGACTAAAGATGAGTACCCCACACATGGCGATGTACTGTGGCCTTCTGCTACTTGTACTTTGCTGCATCAATGTCTATTTTCTGGTTGGTCCACTGCACAATTTCGCTGATGAGTTCATCCACAAAGAACAAAGAGAAACACTTCTCTGGGGTGTCGGCTTGGGAAGCTTGTTGGGTGGGGCCAGGCCGTAAACCTTGCAATATATTTCTTGCAAGAGTACGTCCTGATACTGCTGCTTATGTCCCTAGTGCTTCACACAAAATATTTTTAGTTTTGAAGGTAGCTGTGTTGAAGGTTACAACCAGCTCATCAGGATTGGTTGCAGGTACACGTCGTCGTCGTCCACGGGGAGCAGCAAGTGCAACAGCAGGTGAAGCAGTAAGGCCAGCAACAGGGGCAACGGCAGGTGGATCAGCAGGGCCAGCAAAAAGTAGCAAAAACAGGTGGAGCAGCAGTGCCAGCAACAGGGGCAGTAGCAGGCAGGTGGAGCAGCAGGGCATACCACAGGCAGAACAGGGCAGGGCTACTACGCACTACTGTCCTTCGTTTCTTTCTTGGTGGTCCATGATCCAAGTCACTATTGTCACTGCTGTCACTTTCACCTGGTTGTATCACATATTTAGCATCAATGTCACTGTCATAAAAACTTTCACACTCCCCTTTGTCAGCTTCTTCATCAGAACTGTGCAATAAAATATTGTCTATTTCACTCTGTGCAATTAACTTCTTACCCAAAGCCATGTTGAATAAACCTGTAATCTGAAAGGGTAACAAATATTTGTAAGTAACACACAAACACTGTTTACGCCTATCACTAAAATAGTACGTAAACACTAATCACGAGTAGGTACCAACCGACGTGCACAACGCCCTGTATCACCAACCACAGGTATGCCGTACCCAAACGTAGGCCTACAGCACGGGGGAGTAGAGAGAACGAGACGACGTAATCTTTCCCCTACACTGTCGAGCGGGCTACTGTAGGTATTGAGCACGTGGGCACCCTCGATGCGCGGGAACCACACGCATTGACAATAACGTCGTTGCTCTGGGTACCTCCTGCCTATTGTTATCGTTCTAGGGTTAAAGGAAAGTCAACGACATTTTTCGAACTCGATGACCTTTGAACTTATGCCTTTGAACCTTAGATTACTTATTTATGTAAATTGAAATTATTTCTAAACTTTACATACTAAACAGTTTCATTCCTACACTACGGCTAAATTTTCAAAGAAACACTGAGGTTAATTCTAATTTCATAAGGTCAATTACAAAGCATCGGTTATCTTTATTGTTAGGTTTAAGTTGGGTTTTCGACATTTTTATTGAGATGTGGAGTCTCTAAAGCCTAGTTTTTAACAGTTAGTTTGTCTAAGACGGTAATATATTTGAGAATGATTACGGCCTAATGCATTTCCTCTTCGAAAGTGGTGCTGAAAGGAATACGGGTAAGAATCTGAGTCTTTAATCGTTCTTGTCATCCAATCGAGACATTTGTGTTGCTTTATTTTCTTCATGAGTAGAGGTCAAGATTTTAAGATCCGCACTTCCATCTTAGGCAGAAAACAGCGTTTACTCTTTAGAGAGCAGCAGTTCTTGACCTTTTGATGCTCGCGGCACCCTTACTAAGCTTTACAGATTTCCCGTTACCATCAATGGTCTCTTCCTCACATGGCAGTGGTTCTCAACCTTTGTAATATGCTGTTTTATTCCAACTGTTAACCTTTCCAAGTTAATTTTTATCAATTTTAATGCTCCCATAACTATATGAAAACACACACAACCACACATACACATATATATATATATATATATATATATATATATATATATATATATATATATATATATACTGATAGTGCTTTATTACTAATAAAAAAAGATTACCCTAGAAAAATTTGGTTATTAGTAGTAAGATAGCAACATATTTCTACAATATAAGCCATGTATTTATTAATGCGAACCTGAGATGTCTGCTTGGAACACAAACTCTTAATATTTGGTCTAAGTGCTGATAATGCTACTCGTATATTGCCTTCAAAAGATAAAAGCTTATTTCATGATTTAGATTTAATTGTTGCCTTGGCAGAGAATGCTTGCTCACACAAATACGATGTGAAAAAAGGTAGAAGTAGATATGTAGCATTTTTAGCCAAATATGAATACTTCACTAGCCGATGCTAAAACATAGCCAATGATTCCTCACTCTTCTCGAATTTGACTTTTAGCATGGAATCAGCACACAGATCAATTGATTCATCACAATCGATTGACGTGAAGACAAGTTCCTTTGCCGCCTTGTCAGCCAGTTCAAAGGGTAATACAATCTACTCTAGATTTCCTGTAGAAAGGAAAGGGAACTCAAAATAAACTGCTTCTCTCAGCTGGAGCAAGTGGTGTAGAATGAGATCTTTGAGACGTCCAACCGTATTATTTTCTGCTGGTTTAAGAAATGAAGGAAAGTTTGATTTGTTGTCTTTTTGAACAGCAGACTTCCATGCATCTAACCTTCTAGGGAAACCTTCCATTTTGTTACTTGATCTAACATAATTCTCCCATTCATAGAGAGATTTAATTCGTTCAGATTCATGAAAATATTCGCAAAGAATGACAGCTTCAATCACCAAGTACGATTTTGAGGCAGACTGAGGAATGCATCTTGTTTTTCTTGTTAAAATAATACTTCTAGTTCATCTTTGAGTTTGAGAACCCAGTCTAGAACACGGCCTCGGCATAACAACCACTTACATCAGTATGCAAAACCCCAGTGAGATTATAGCTGCACCCATATTCGGCCATATCTTTTGAAAAACTATACATTTTCATAGGCCGAGATTTTATGAAATTCACTATCTTGACAGTCTGGTTCAAGACTTCATTTAGTTCTTCACTACATTTTCTTGCAACCAATGAGTCTGGAAGCAGACTTGGCAAAACGTTAGCCTTGATAATAAATATCGTCGAGTCAGCAGTTCTATTTTGCAACTGGCTTCCGCACTATCATCAAACAGGTCCTGGGGATCACTCTTTGTATATTTCGCATTGGCTACACAAAACTCACACACAGCTATTATATGGAACGACACCATTGACCCTTGGCGATGACTGTTTAGTCAATTTGACTCTATACCATATCTTGATCGAGTGCTCATCATATCTGGAATATCGTCAACAATATCTTGGTCCAAGTTCTTATAGACTGCATTTATTATTGGGGAACAAGTAGAGTGATCTACATGTCACCCTGTATCGATATTTAACAGATATATGTCTCCTTCGAGACCTATAATGTGTTTCTTTTATCCAAATTACTATGATATTGTTATTTAGTTAGATATTTAATGTTTTTAATATAAATTTATTATTTTAAATATGACTTAAATTCTATTTTTATGACTTTTTATTAAAGGCTCCTGATCACACTAAAATAGATATAGCTTATTTTCGTGTACCCTATTTATACTCCAGATTGCTCCTTAGATTCCCGAAATTTTAGCCACATAATTCTATTTGAGATTCACTGTTGAATCACCCTATGATGTCTACGGTGGTAAAACACCTAATATAATAATAATCAATGCCCCTCTGTGTAGGAAACAGTGGGTTGTAAAAATAGATAGATTTTCTTTCAGTGCTATGGTAATGAACCCCTTGTACTTCCGTATCATCGATGGTGAACCATTAGTACATATGCTACAACAGTCTTTCCATGAAAGACCATGGTCACTGAGATACGATGTTACCGTTGCAAAACATCCTCTTCAGTAGATGTGTTCTGTAGTTCTTTGCAAAACATAAACTGATCTATATCTCCTTCCTCAGTGAATCTGCAAAATCAAAGCAATTTAACAGCTATGTCCGTACTCTCATCTACCAGCAAAGCGAATTTTGAATTTAATACACTCCGCTGCACAACTTGTTCATTGATATCAGCTAAAAGTTCAGATATTCTAAGACTGATTGTGCTATTGGAGAGAGGTATTTTAGAAATCTGAACCTGAGCTTCTTTGCCAAGCATTGTTCCAATAATTATGTTACATGCAGGGATAATGTCTTCGCCAATTGTATGAGGCTTCATTTTCATTGCTATCAGTTCTGCTACTTTAAATGAGCCTTTGAGAGCAGTGTCAGCTATGGTTACTCTTTTGACCATTTTACTTGCTGCCATTTTTTGCCCTTCTAACAAACGAGAAAAATATTTCACGCCTTTCTGTGAGACACAAGGTTGTTTGGTAGTGATTTACCACTTCAGCTTGCTAGGTACCATGGCTTTATTGCTGAGTTTATCTTCACATACCACAAACATGGGCGAGAATTATCTTTATTATTGTTTGATACAAAACCATGTGCTAACTAAGAATCATCATATGTCCGTTTCTTTTTAAGAGGTGCTTCTTTCACCTTACTACATTTTGACTCAGATGGGTGAGGAACACTTTTATTATTTGCGGCTAAATCAAAACAAGCAGTGACCACTGGAATGACTCTTTGGTTTTCATCTTCTTCTTAGCGTTTCCGCTACCTCAGTATGAATTTATCGATACCTATGAACCCTCTCCTACTCTGCCACAGTAAATCGCAAAAACAAAAAACAACCCATTATTCTCCCTTCCTCAACTCAGGGCTAACAAACATTATGTGTACGCACATAAGATCATACATTATTCTGATACACTGAGAGTGGTATGTGTATGTGTATGGGTGTTGTGTACGTGAAAGGTGAGATACAGCCAGCTCGTCATAACCTGCACGTGAGGAAGGCAGTGAGCGTCTCAGTACTAATATAGGAAATATATTATATTATTATGAGAGGGGATAGGAGGGGGTGTGGGAGGAGGGGGTACAGGAGGTGGAAGTATTTATTGCCTCGTAGTGAAGCTGTGTGTATTTATTGGATTCCAAGTGTATTATACCATCATGTGACTGTGATAAGTCTTCCATATCACTTATCCGTTGGAATTTTGTGTTCAAATCTTTCTCAAATGGATAAAATCTCGATTTAGCACGATCTATGTATGCATTTAGCAGTATAATATTTTGTTTATATTCAGATTTTCCCGAATCTAGCTGCACCCTTTATTAATCTCGCGGCACACTGGCTGAGAACCTCTGTAGTAGAGGATATAAAAGTGATGTACTCATGGAGGGAAAATTTACTCATTAGACACGAAGGGATGGAGGGCAAAATAAAGAAGATGGAATAATTACGAAAATGAAAAAAGATTGAAAAAGAAAACGGCCACAACAATATTTCACAATCGAGAAAGGAAGTTGAGCTTCGAAACGATATGTGCAAATTCTTACGGTTACCAGTGACATATAAAGTATCAAATTAATGTCAGGAGTACCCATCTTCTCCCCTAACATCTAATGCATTGACTTGGCTCCTGGTTTCAACATAAGCAGGTATATCTTCTACACTTTTTCATCTCTTCTATTTTAACACTTTCTGTAGAGTTTTCTTTACGAACTTTATCGCTGAAATGCCCTCTACATTTCATCGTGTCATGGCAGTCTTCGATTAATGAAGACAGCGAGAAAACAAGAATCGAAGGAATAAAATGTAAAAAAAAGGCGAGGGTGAAAAGAATCAGGAAATAAAGTAGAATCTGATCTCGATGCGTGCCAGTTAGGTCTCTGAGACTTTAACTATTTTGGCACTATTTTCCACCATTTTCTTCTCAAGTAACCTCTCCAATTGCTGAAATAAAGATTTTTAACCTTTTTCTAAATATGATTTGTATACGACTAATATACAAAAATCTACATATTTAATTATATTAAAAGAAATGAAAATTTATCCAAAAGTTACTAAAGAACGATATCACTATCATTCATTTAAAGGCATCAGATAAATAATCTGCCAAAATATTTTAAAAAACATTGACCTAAGCAGCGAGACCAATACACACTCTAAAATTTTGGTCCCTAAAGTATTGATAATTATTATTTTATCACAACTCATTGAGTATATTTATTTCTGATAGGGAAGGGTTTCATATCAAAATTCCTACAGTCATATGCAAAGATTTAAGGCTACTATATTTTTACATATAAGAAAATAGAACTAATCAAAAGGGCCACTTTGTTTTAATATGATTCTATCATAATTATAAGGTAAAATATACAATAAATTAGAGCCCAAACTGATTTTAGTAATAAATAAATTAAATTTCAGAGGTTAGTAAATATTAATAATGATGTTATTTTTTCTTCAGGACTGCTTTAATTTCTTTAGGCACGATGAAAACCAAATTTGTAATGATATCTTGAATAATATTGGTGCATCTTTATCACTAAGCACCGTCAACTGTTTACAGTTGAATGGCTTCTATGGCTTCTCTTTATCAACCGACAGTTAAATTATCATCCACAAATTCTCTATTTGGTTCTAATTTAGCAAATTCTCAGGCCAAAATCCACAAAGCTCTTTTCTTTTTGCCTAGGAAATTTTTTTAATTCTTTTGCTTTGTAACATGCTAAAAAATAAAGTGATCATCATCAAATTGGTTCGGAAGTTTTAGGAAAAGATGAAAATGAGGTATATATGGTACAATTTTGATTTTATGAGTGTTCTAAATCAAAATCTTTTGTATTCCATTTCCTTTAGATAAGAACCAGTCGCAGACATGAAAATTGTCCGAATACTTGACCGCAAGCACAACATAGGATTCCTCTTTTGTCCTCCTAACGAGGGATTTTCTTTACGCTGAAATCAAGTGGAACGGAACTTCATCAGAAAATATAACTTTGCCCCATTCTTTAACAGTCCATTCTTTGTATTTCCTACAAAAGTTGTGTCTATCTGTAATAATTCACACGTCGAAGAAAAATCTCACATCCTATAAGAACAGGAGAGAGCGTTACATATTTTGGATTTAGCAAATGGATTATCTGTTTTTCATTAATTGTCAAATGCTGTTTTTTTAATAAATCTGCCTTCATTTACATATTCGAATATTGTTTTATGACGTAAACTTTAAAATGAATAAATAAATTAAAAATATATATAATTCCCTGAGAGTAGAAGAGAAATAAGATAATAATAACCCTCTTTGGCCTTAATATGGGTAGCAGGATTACATGACATTGACCAAATGCTTAAAATATACAGCAAAATATACTCTAAATTTTCCATCTTTAAAATCACCGTAGCATGGTTAGAAAACAGAAAAAAATCTATACCGTTTTATTTGAGAAATGTATCAAATGATATAAAAAAAATGTAATGAAACAAAATTCAATATATAATAATTGTAATGACGCTTAAGGTGTTGATCCTTTGTCTAAATCTTCTACAAAGAGCTATACTTTTATTTTATAAAGGTATACAATTTGTTTTTCTTTTAAAAGCATTTAACTGAGTGTTTTAACAATTTCCAGGGTAGAAACTACTACCGTCATAACTTTTAAAGAATAAAATTGTCAATTTACCACTGCTCTTTAAGATTTTTACTAGAATTAAAAATAATATAAAATTCGAAGAATTATAATAAAGTAAAATATCCTAAAGTATGGAGGCCCAAAGAATAATAATATATTTCAAAGCAGGACAGTAATTTAGGCTGGTATTAGGCCAAAACTAAATATCTTCTTTTAGAGCCTTATTAAAAAGGATAATCTACTGCTCCAAACTAGAATGGATGCTCATATGATTAATCCATTCATTTAATACCTAATGTGAATTTAACGGTTCCACGAATATTTTTTACGTATGCATTCAATACGAAGAATGAGAATATATTTTTATTAAGAGAATGAGGCAAAAAAGAGCAAGGGGACCTCCGATTCCGTTAAGAGGTTTGCGTAGAATAAAGAAAGAAGAGGAGCAAAACTCTGTTTAAGTTACATAGCTCGACTTGTGATGTAGATACACTATCAAGCGATAAGGGATTTGACACTTCGATGCTATTGATCACGAACGCTTTATAGGAAATTATTCGTAATTTTAATATTTTAACTATCAACGTAGATATCTTAGTACGAAATTGATCGATTAATTTGTAACTCTCGTATACCATATATGACCAATTGTTATTAAAGTTGTTAATTAATATCAACAGTTTCTTCCCTTGTTACCCAAATATATTTCATTTTCTTTTACAGGAGGGCTAGATTATTTCTTTTTTTCTTTCAAGGCACATTTATTGATCCAAACAAGAATAGATGATTGTAAGATTAGTCTCTTCATTTGATAGGAATGTTTTTGGAAGATAAAATGAATTGCAAAAGACAAAAAGTAAATGAGAGCCTGAAATTGATCTTTGATTAACCTAGGGGTTATGGAAGTAAATAATAAGTAAAGATATTTCATACTTCAAATAAACGTTAAGCTTGGGTTAATTCCTTTTGAAAAAATCCTTTAGCCGTCAGGAAATAAATATCCTTTAGTGTTTGACAAATATTCTATGAATTGGATATATCCATTCAATTACGAGGTCTTACTTCAACTGAGAACTGAGAACTGATATTTCCAAAATTTTGTAAACGATCTCGTAGTTATTTTTCTCGATAAGATGATATTAATCTATGAAATAAAGTACACTACAGAACAACTGGAAATAAATTTAGCATTAAATAAATATAAACTTTAACTGTTCTAACCTAGGGCAGTTTTTGTTTAATTTAAATGTAAATTGATGCGCATTTACTCACAAACGAGTCAATTCTAATATAATTTAGAAGCTCCCGTATTGAATTATCTACCAAAGAATCGCTAATTATGGGGTTATAGTTTCAAGGGATATAATAATTTCAGAAGTCAATTTTCAGAAAATCAGAGAAACCGAGACCAAAAAATAAGTGTGGGAAAGGTTTTATTACTATAAATTTAAATGTTATCACATTCAAGTCGAGTGTTTTACAAGAGTTGGTCTATGTCGCCAATCTCTTTTCAGCATTTTGATTAGAGATATAGATATATTATAGGGCATTTAATGTAGTGCGACAAACTTGCTTTCCTCGACAATCTGTGCCTTGATGTCTGGCAGATGCCGTGTTACAAATTACCACAATGTTAGACATTATAATGTCGATTTAATATTCTAAAGAACGTCTGAATTTAATAAAATATAAAAATATTTACAAACTTAAACTAAAACGATTCCACTCAAAATGGCGGCAAATTACTTCAATTATAAAAAAAAATCAAAAGAAATTCTCTCTAGCGGTTATAGTTGAGAGTTCTTCAGTTTTTAGTAAAAGATTAGATAAATTCCATTTTTATCAATATCGTGTAATCCAAGCAAGGATAACAAATCAACAATATCTTAAAAAATTAGAAAAATGTTAAGATGCGTTAGTTGACTAAAAAAAACGAGAGCAAAACCTCGAATGAAAAAGAATAAATAGAGAAGAAAACAATATTAAGCTTAATAATTTCTAAAGGGAATTTTTGGCTTTGCTTTGGGAAGTCCATCGAGGTCGATGATGAAGGATGCCCTCATATATGAAACTCCACCACTAGACAGCCATTGGGTGTTGGTTAGGGCCGATTTGCTGCGGGCATCACACCTCTACTAGGTTTAAACAGGTAGGAATGTGTGCAGTCTTTGGACCCGTATCTTGACCGAGGGAAGAAAGACTCTGGTGGCAGGAGAGGCTCGCGGCGACAAGGATTCAACCTCGGCTGCAGGAAGCTACCGAGACACCGGTCTGTTGGCGCGCGCCTTTAGGCACTTTGGATCCTGGTTTGTGATCGAGGTATCCTTGCTGTAGCCTTCGCCTAAAAAGGCAGAATCCACAACTAATATAATAAGTCACTGCAGTTTTCGTGGAGATACTTTTTAAAGTATCCAAGTTTGAACTAGCAACAACATGGTTAGGGAAATTATTCCAATTAGAAAGGCGTCTTTCTACATTTCCGACATATGTGTCTAGGAAACAGTTTTAATTGATGACCACGAGTACCTACCAGGGGATCCCAGGTAAAAGTTTTATTAGAAGACAATGCACACTCACCATGCATGAAAAAATTTCCAACATTTTATTAGATCTGCACTAATATGACGACCTTTAACAGAGTATAAGTTAAGTCTCTGTAACCTTTCAACATAAGTAAAATCAGACATACCATCAATATTCCTTTTCCATCTCCGCTGAACAATTTCTAATAGGTTTAAATCATTTATATATCCAGTAGTCCGAACGCAACCTGAAAATTCCAACTCCTCTCATTCTAAAAACTTATCGACTGCTAGCCTCCATTAACATCCCATCCCTCCTTAATGATATTGCCTCTAATTTACCTCATTCCGACGATCTTGCCTCCCCTGACCAAATTCTCTCATGCTTGGAGCAATCTCTCCTAACTTGACTTAATTCCCGCTCCCTCATTATTACTCCTTCTTCCTCTCACCATCACCGCGCCCTATGGTACTCGCTGGAACTCCTACGCTCGGGACAGTCTTTACGTGCCCATGAAAGAGCTCTTCGTAAAGCTCGTTCTCGTCGGCAAAATACAACTGCTCTTTCTCTCAATTACCGTCTTGCGACACCTCTCTACTTGGCTAAACTGAAATCTGCTCGTGAAGCCCATTCGCGAAAATTTCTAGCCAACAATAAGAATGATCCCCATGCCGTTTTACCCCTGCTCTCTTCTCTTACCTCCTCACACCAAGTCCCCACCCCCATCATCCTCGAGCAATTCTTCGCTGATAAAGTCATGAACCTTCGTGCCTTCCTCCCACGATTGCCTGACCAGGCCTTTCCCATTCTCCTTGATCTCTCCCCTCCCACCGGCCGCTCAACTTATTTCTGCCGTGACCGCTTCCAATTAGTCTGCCTTACGCTCGTCCTCCCCAAAATCTGGCTCGCCTTGTGACTCTCCCCCCCCAATCTATTAATCACAATATTGCCTGTCATACTCCCGATGCTCCCCCACCTGTTCAATACCTCCCTTGCTACTGGTGTTATCCCTTTTTCCTTAAAATATGCCTAAATCCGTCCGATCCTTAAAAAGCCAAAGCTTAACCCTTCTGACCTAGTTAGCTATCGCCCGATCTCGCAACTTCCCTTCCTCTCTAAGGTCCTTGAGAGAGTTGTTGTTTCGTTCATTAATTCCCACATCGTTGCCTGTAATATTGATGAGACTTACCAATCAGGGTTAAAAGCTGGGCGCTCTCGTGAAACTGTTCTACTCAATGTTACTGATTGCTTACGTAGAGCTACTGACCGGGGTTGTGCCTCCATCCTCATTCTACTTGCCCTTTCCTTTGCCTTACATACTATTGACCATTTTGTCTTGCTTGATCGCCTCCACTCTTTCCTTGGCATTTCTGGCGTTGCTCTCGACTGGTTCCGCTCTTACCTTTCGTCACGCACCCAATCTTTAGTAATTAACGATGTCTCCTCTGACCCCACTCCTATTCGCTTTGGTGTCCCCCAAGGCTCTGCCATCGGCCCTCTCTTCTTTCGTATCTACTTATTCCCTCTTAGCTCCCTCCTACGTGTTCTCGGTCTATCCTTCCAGCTCTATGCCCATGACACTCAAATTTTTATTTCTTCCTTCCCCTCGACCATTGCCCACTCAATCTGTGACGTCCTATCTGCCTATTCTTCTATCTCGGACTGGCTATCGGTTAACCTCCTCAAACTTAACCACTCCAGAACTGAGGTTCTTCTGGTTGGTACCCCCGCTCTAGTATACAAAGTTAAATCCCTATTTTCTTCCCTCCCTCTAGATGGAAATGCTGTCACTTCCTCTGACTCTGTTATAAATCTGGGCGTTGTGTTCGATGAGCATCTCTTCTTTAAGTCTCAAATTCACAATATTAGAAAATCTTCCCTTTGTTCCCTCCGTAGCTTCTTTCGCATTCGCTCTCACTTCGATCGCCAAAGTCTTGAGACTGCTGTCCACTCCTTCATTACCTCCCGCCTTGATGACTCTGACTTTCTTCTTGTAAATCTACCATCTTCCTCTCTTCGACTCGTTCAGCTAGTCCAGAACTACGCTGCCCGAGTACTCCTCCGTCGTTCTCGCTTCCTCCCTTCTAAGCCCCTGCTTTAGGAACTGCGCTGGTTGCCTGTCAGATATCGTTCTCATTTCAAGATTCTTCTCTTCACTTTCAATATCCTTCACCAAAAGGCCCCAAACTATCTTTTTTCTGCCCTTTCCCAATATCATGCCCCTCGGGCCCTTCGGTCATCTCATGCTCCTCTCCTGAACACTTCTCGCTTATCCCTCTGTTCAATGGGCAACCGCTCCTTCTCAGTCTGTGCCCCCAAGCTTTGGAATGCTCTTCCAGCTGTAATTAGATCTGCTGCCTCACTTACCACTTTCAACCGACTCCTGAAAACGCATCTGTTCAGGATTGCCGACTCACCCACCTGATCTTAGCCCACAGCCGAACGTGCGCTCTGTGAAATCCTCTGGCCTTGAAGAGCGCATTATAAGAAATTTATTATTATTATTATTATTAATGTCCGAATATTAATATGGAAGATGGACAACATAAAATCTGCTGACCTGCATAGAGTAGACCTCAAAATGTTGGAAACAAGATATTCTTTATGTGGAGATGGAATTTTAGAAAAGTATCTATTGTTATACTTACTGTAATTCGACATGACAATCAACATATTTGATTGGAGCATTATCAAGATGATATTTAGAGAATGATCTGAGAGAGTTCCAATCCAATTTGTTTCCCCTTTGGAACCTCATTACAACACACTTGCTAGCATTCATAGATAGGGCTCCAAGACTTTTCTGTATCATTTATCAGTGAGATATCCTCCTGGGCATGAAAAAGATCCATAAGAGTATCAAACAGACGAGAGTAACGAATTCTAAGATAAATTTTAAGGTTGTCAGCGAAGATGTAATATTTACAACGGACACACCTAGCAATACCTTTAATATAACCTTAAAACAAGATTGGGGCCAACACCGAGCCCTGCGATACACTAATTCTTACCCTTTTAGCTCTACTAGATTCCCTTTCACCAACAATAGACCTACTTCTATCGGTCAGAAACGAATGAATTTAATTAATGTAACGTCCCTCTATGCCTAACCTACCTAATTTTTGAAGCAAAAATTCAAAATTGACCAGATAAAAAGCCTTAGAACAATCAAAATTTATAACGTGACGAGGAAAACCTCGTTCGATCCAATCAGAAACATCACCATATGTCAACAGAAGCTGGTCCTTGACTAATCTATTCCTACGAAAGCCAAACTGTTCCTGGGCTAGAATGCAATTTGTTTCTAAATACTGAACTAACTTGGCGTAACGAATAAGTTACATTGTTTTAAAACAGACGGAAGTAATACTTATGGGCCTATAATTCAATGGATCTGAGAGAGTGCCTCTCTAGAAGATAGGAATGATATTAGAACGTAACTATTCACGGGGTAATTGGCTTGTCAAGAAAGAGTACTTGAAAATTAGATACAAAGGAAATGCAACATAATTTCTAAATTCTTTAAGGACTTTAGGATGGATACCATCAGCACTCATACTAGAAGAATCAACCAGTACATCCAAAGATTTGCACACTTCAGAAATAGTAAATTCAACATCATTTAAGGAGCCATCAAACAATTGGTGAGGAGCAGGGGCATTCAACATATCCACCCTATAAACAGAAGAGAAAGGCTCGGCGAACAGTTCTGTCATTTGCTGTTTTCCATACACGATAGTTTCATCTAATGTTTTAAGAGGGCCCACAGTTGACATACCATTTTTTTCTTGCGAATATAAGAATAAAAGGCCTTGGGATAGGTTAAGACATCAGTTAATTTAACCACTTTGGTTGAACAGAAGACCGACGGAGGCATTTCAGAGTGATGCAACTTGATTGAAGACTCATGAACTTATTTTTGAAATTGTTCCACGAATCCTCAACCTCTTCGCATACCGCTAGCCTTACATCAGTCAACCCAGCACGAAGGCTTGCCAAGTCTGCTCTTCTTAAGTCAAGTTTCCTTGATTGACTGGCAACAGACCTTACCTTCAGGATCTTGATGGTAAATCTAACTAGCTGGTGATCACTGCCACCGAGCTCTTCGCATACAGAGACATCCTCAACGATATCATCATCAAAGGTGAAGACAAGGTCGAGGATATAGTCTCCTCTAGTCGGTTCTCTGACCCATTGAGTGAGGAACTCGTTGCTGGCGAACGCCAGGAGTAGTGTGCTCTGGCCACAGGCTGCTCTGGTTTGCAGTCAACTTGTCTGTTAAAGTCGCCCATAACGATGCACACTCTGCCTTGAACAAGCTCACCCAGCAGCTGGTACAGTTCCATGTCCTTTTCAACGGGTTCAGAAGGGGGTCTGTAAAGCACCAAGTTCCTGTATCTGACAGGACCTATCTCTAGGTCAACGCCTAGAAGCTCGTGATCGGATATAATGTTGGAGTTCGTAGATTTGATTGTATCCTTATCATACAACATTACACCGCCACCCTCTCTGTCTGGCCTATTTTTGTGAAATAGTTGGTAGCCAGGAACTGTGAATTTGCCTTCAAAGTCTCGGTTGGAGGTTTTTATCCACGATTCTGGTATGGCTACCATTTCGGGTTCTTTCATCGCTACGAGGCCACGAAGCTCAGGAAACTTGTTCCTGATTGACCTCGCATTGAACAGAAGAACTTTCAGGGAGTCCTCGACTGTAGGACTCCCTACGTTCTTTCGTTTCCCGGCTTGTTTGTTGGCGAGGCACTCCTCTTTGCGAGCTCTAAAAATGTCGTTCCTTGAGTGACACGGGCGTACTGGTGTACGTCCGCCCTCACTCTGGGCCGAATACTCCTTTGGGTACTCTCTACGACATCCTGGATCGTGATCGACAGAAAGGCCTTCCCTTTAAAGGGAAGATGTACCCCATCCCTTTGGTAGCGATCATTTCTACCATAAAAGGTGCCGTACGGGTCCACAAAAAAGACCCCCTCTGCCGTACACAAATCTACCAGGCACCGGTTTAAAGAGACATTCATCGAGTGAGCGGTCCGTGTTGGACCTCTCCTCGGAAGCATCCCAACTACTACACGCTTGCGGGTGTTCAGCCCACAGTCGTCCACGGCACCCATAACCGTGTGGAGGATTTTATCTGTAGGGCCTACCCTACCTCCTCTCAGGTGAAGGTCGTTTCCACTGACCATCAGAGCAACGACTGAGCTCTCAGAAATCTGGGATTTCTCAGCCTCTACTCTGATGTGGTGGTTACCACATTCTGGCAGGCAGCTTACCTTAACACTAGTGCGAAAACGGGCCGCTAGCAGGGACTGCAGGCCCCGTGCTTTGGAATCACCATTCAGGGTGACTCCTGCATATTTGTCTGCAGGCGACTTGGTCTTTCCTCTCGGAAGCGACTTGCCGCTTTTCTCTTCTATCTCTACATTTTTCTTTTTCTTCTTCTTTTTCTTCTTATTTTTCTTCTCTTCATTTGTTTTCTCTTCTTCCGTTTCTCTTTCCACTTTCCCTTGCGCACCAGTAACGCTCGAATCCTCTACACTGGGATGAGCTGCATTAAGGTCGTTTTTCTTCTTCTCATTTGCTTCTCCGCATGGCTGAAGTGGAACTGCCAATGCAGTTTCACCTCCTTGAGCTGGAGTCACATCGGCGGAACCACCCAATTCAGTGGGACTTTCGTCTCGAGCTTGAGCTAACTGGGCCTCTAGTTATGGGGCTAGCTCTAGGATTTTTTCCTCGAGACGCCGAATCTCAGGCGCGTGCTGCGTTTCTAGGGTTTGTATTCTACTTTCCAGTGCCCTAGATTTTTCTTCAGAGGTTGTGAAGAGATCCTTGAGTTCATTGCAGTATGTCACTGCGTCTCAGACCTCTCCTTTAAGGATGCAATCGGTGCATATATGTACTTCTCGGGTGGCATTTCGAAAAACATCCTTCCGGGAAGTCAACGCACCACTTATCCTTCTGGCATATCGCACATGTATATTTGAGCGCAGCTGGACCTTTTTTCCCTGTCATTTTGAACACTTTCTCTCTTTCAAAACTTTGCGACCAATCACTAGAGAAAAGGGGGTTGGTGAGTTCTCCCCGCGTGAGTCGATCCCGCCTATCGATCGGAGACGTTTCGGATCTTTCAGAAGGCACGCTCCATGTGCTGCTGTTCGTCCGACAGAGTCGTCAAGCCTCGGCGTGCCGTGGCTCCCAACCAAGCAGCACAGACGGTCCCCGAAGGGGCCATTGATTTGTCACCAGGTGAACAACAACGAAGCACGCCCCGTACTAAAATCCTACTAGTTCCCTTCGCGACGGCCAAAATCTCGGAGCAGTGTTCAATGGATATCCCGCCACACCAAGAAACTCAACCCAAGGCTTTTTGTTGGCCTAGGCAACCAACATGGGAACAAAGGGCCCTCACCCCGGACCAATGCTACCAGGGGCACCCGTCAACGGTCACTAAGAATGGTCAATAATTATGCGCCAGGAAAGGCGATAATGGGGCACTACCCTCATCCCATTTATCGTGCCCCAACGCCTAAGACCCCTCAAGTCCTAGTCTCTCGCAACCAGTGAGGGTCAATGGGTGTTGTTTATAGAGGTTCCAAAGCTTCTCTTCTAACGCGTGAGGTAGCTGCCAGGTCCTTATATGTAGATAGATGAAAAAAGGGTGAGAGGGATATGATAGGTATAGGGGTTGTTTTTTTTGTTGATTTTTCTTTTTGTATACGTAGAAGAAATAGGATTAATGTAAAAAAAAGAGGAAGGATAGAGTAGGATGAAGAAAAAAAAGAAAGACGCACTCAGTCTGGGACCTAATTTCCGACCGAATCGACAAGGGAAACCCTGCCACGGGTGCCAGAAGATAGGTACCCCCGCCGACATAGCTCGAAAAGTCAAGGGTACGCACAAGCTCTCTTCCCGCGACAAGGGGGCGTCACCTCTCTCTCTACTTTCTTTATTAAAGAGAGAGAAAGCAAGTACTTGCAACCATATATAAATCAGATGAGGATGAAAGGATGAGGATGATGAATGCTTGTAATTAGATGACCATGACGGTGAATAATGTGAAAGTATAGAGTCTAAGATTATCAAAGGAAGAGTTTGGGCTAAAGATGAATACGGATCAGATTTAGAGCATAAGGCTATTCTGAATGTAAATGAAAATGGAGACGACACATGAGAAGAATACCTGTGTCAATATCAAGTGGCAATGTACTTAGTAGCAATGGAGTGGTCAAAATCATATGATGCACATTTAAATTAATCAGTGATTCCCAATATTGATCAAATTTCTGGTGATATTTCGCAGGGACGAATTGTTTTTCGAAAGTCGACGACTAAGTGTTCTCTTCACTGTAGTGGGCAAAGGGGCTTTAAATAGTAACGGATAGCCATAAATACCTGAAACCTTTGTTGAAGATAAATACTACCAAGAAGAATTGGTCACTAGTGTATACAAAGAAATTTTAATTGAAAATTAATTGAAACTCTTTTGATTGACAAGGAAATTCGGTAGATTGACCATCTTAAGTTGAACAAGATGACGGAATTTGGGTGGCTACATCCAAGGGATGGGCAAGAATGTTCTTTAGTACAAAGAATAGTGTTCAGCTTTGGCAATGAACACCACCGGGATAAAGTGAAGATAATCTAAATTGTATTTTGCTTAATTTACTTTCGAGTTTAGTCAAAACAGGGAACTAACTAACTGCTCATTCTTGAATTCTCATTTTACTTGTCCCTGCTGGATTTAAATCGTCAATTCATGGAGTCACTTTCATACTGACACTGTCTCGAGTTAAAATGTTCTCTTTTTAATACCATCTCTATTTTCATTTTCATCGATGCCTTCCCTTTTCTCCTTCTCTCTTTTAGGCTTCTAATATGGTGGCTAAAAGAGAGACACCCTTTCCCAGCCCCAGCCCCAAACAGTGTCTTGTTTTTATTACATCCTATTTCATTCATTGTTCCCTTATTCATACAAGCCTCTTCTCAGGTAATACATTAGTGGCACATAGTATTGCTGGCTAGTGGTCAATGAGCTTTTTCACATTCATCCGGGTAAGGGTGGTAGGTTGCTCATTCCTCCTTCATGGGTTTGGTTTGGGTGGTGGTTTTTAACCAGCCACTAACTTTCATTTCCTAATATATTATGTTCTTCATCTAAAGAGGGATGTTAGCTCTAGCATGGATTGGGAGGTTGGTGCTGCTCACGTCTGGAAGATCACTGCCTTCCGAGCCTCAACACCAGCAGCTGGTTCTTCAGACCCCAACGGCTGCAGATGGATCTGCGGCAGCGTCTTTGACACAATCTTACTTCCTCTCTCTTTACCAGTTTCTTTACAGAACTGTCATTACATACATTAGAGCGAAACGTCTTTGTAGGCATTCGGTTTACCTTAGAGAAAAAAATCAAATTCCTTCTCAATTCTTGAAACACTATTTTATTCGTTGTATTTTAGTGAGTCCGAATGGTGTAAAATCATGGTTCATAATAATGCCAAAATATAGAGGTGGCGTCTTTTTAGTTCACTATTTTGTTGATGATAGAAGCTACAAAGAGGCAGCTGTAAAATACTTATATGTCCTTCAGATTCAACACTATCATTGATTTGTTTTTATCTGTTTTTTAAAGTCATCATGCTAAAAAGGGAGATGGATAAAATTCATGTACACTTGCAATAATATGCACTCAAAATATTATTGAAATCTATTCTATTTGTTCCTTTCCTAATTTTATTATTACTAATGAAATAACAAACGACTTATTATTTAGAAAATCATTCTTTATTGTAACCTATATTATTTGCTTTATTTTATTCATTTATCCACGTATCTCTATAAATAAACATATATGCATATTTCTTTTATTATTATTTTTTCTCGTTTTCTATCTCATATTGTTAACTGCTTTTGTTTCCTTTCGTTTTTTGTCCTATTTTTTTGTTTTATTTGAAAAGCGATTAGAAAAGTCCATGAGAAATATACCAGAAATAAGTAAAGCAAATAGATAATATTGCTCGTTTAGGTAGCGATAGCACAATTGCGTAGTTGAATAATTTGAGTTCGAATAAATAAATAATGCAATTTGTATGAGTTGGAAATAATGTATATCAAAGCGACACTTAACAATACATTTGCGTGACAATGGAAGTGCTCATGTGTGAATAATGATCAAGGTCTCTCTCTTTCTCTCTTAGTGCCTTCGCCGATGCGGTGTTTGACGAATTATGATGAGCTTCCCTGCTTCTCTGTCCCTCTTTTTTTTCCAAAGCGTGTTCGTGATGATGTCAAAATAGTCGAGGGAGATTTTCCGCTGACCTCCTCTGGCCCGCTTGCCAGGGATTTTCCCACTGAGGTGAAGGGCTTTGAGTGACCTGTTTCTGATTAAGTGTCCAAGGGATTGCTTTTGACGGTCCAAGATAATGTTCAGGAGTTTTCTCTCCACACCAAGCAAAGTCAAAACCTCCTCGTTCCTGACCCTCTTTACATATGAGATCCACAGCATCCTTCGGTTAACTAAAACTCTGCTGCCTCGATGTTACGTCGAGCCTCAGCCGTGAGTGTCCATGACGCACATCCATAAACGATAGTTGACTAGACAAAGGCTTTTAAAACGCAAATCTTGACTATGATTAACAGCTTTCTATTTAAAAACATTGTTCTTAGTCGTGCAAATGCATCTTTGGCGAGTTTGACTCTTCTTCAGCTCTCTTTCCTACATCGGACGTTAGATGTTACCAGGGCTCCGAGGTAATTAAAGTAGTTGACCTTTTCGATTGGTGTGGTTCCATGCCACATTTGACAAGCTGGAGGGACCTCTGACTTTTAAATGGCCATTACTTTCGTCTTATTGCTATTAACTTTGAGACCGAGGTGTTCACAGCAGCATCGAAAAGCTCTTGGAGATACTCATTCAATGTAACAAGGAAACCAGTGTCGTTGGCATATCATAAGTTGTTAATCTTAATACCATTAACAACCACAATAATCAAGGCAATGGATTACATTATCAAAACTTTTAGTTTTAATCAGACTAATTGCTTCCATAGGAAATGATAATGTAACACTTCGACAAGATTAAAAACTTCAGAGTCGGCCTAAAATTTAATGGGAATTTGTGGCCAAGGGAACTTTTTCCTCCCAGTTCGGCAGAGTTGCACCCAGGGACGGTGGTAAGTTCTTGAAAAAAAAGCCTGTAGCAAATCTCATCATCAAAGTTCTAATTTATGAAGAAGAAATACGAGCTAAAAACCTTCTTGCCAATTAAGCTCAGGTGATATCTTGACTTAATCGTCTCATCAGGCATGAGGCGATTCAATTGAATATTACTTACATCATGTTGTAACATATTTTTTATTTTGTTTTTATTTCATTTCTGAAAATAATTAAATAAATATCAGTCTAGACTTCGTGTTTCCACCCTGTATAATGAATCCATTTACCTTATGAAGTGAATATGAATTTAAACTAATGTAAGCTAAATTGGCAATTTGCATAAGATTATCCTCAAGCACTAGGTTACATTTACTAACGGTGCGATAAATTTATCTAAATGCAATTTAGACAATTATTGCTTTCTTTATTTTATTTCTAGTCCAGGAATCGCTTTGTATGCCAAATCTATGGCCTAATGTTTTATGCTTGTTTAAGAAATAAAACATCTATTGTTTAATTTCTGTGATAGGTAAAAGAAGCTTTGGAGTAGACTTCTCTTCAATTTGGGGGAACCAATTTCATCTAGTAGTATCTCTTAACATATCTCTACAATAATGAGTTCTGTCCTAGTCCTGTTGTTGTAATGAACGAGGGAAAAGGCAATTAATTACTTAAAGGCAAAAGGGGAAATAAAAGGGATTATATTCAGACAAAATCATTGAAGACAGTAATTTTATTTCAGGATATTTATTTTACTACTTAATTCGTTTAAGGAAAACAAGATTGTATTGGTAGTAATATAGATTCTTGCTAAAGAATGCAAATAGGGACAGTCACAATGACATCTAAATCTGTATATCACCAAACCAATTCCTTTTCCATTTATAGGTGGGTTGTATGCATTGCATACCCCCTCTATCTGATGCTGTTAAACACAAGTTGTGCTTATTCTCAGATCTATACATTAATACGCGGCAAGAAGACGCTGATCAAGGAAGACAACTGATTGAAAAACTCGTATTTAACAAGATTTTCTATTATATTGTCATGTTCCAGCATTTCCCTTCATCTTACTTCTTATAATATCCATTTTATTTTGAAGATGTTTCGTTTACAACTTCATGCGAACTTGTAAAACGAATATTGAGATATTTTGTACGAAAATCTCTTGAAATCAGTCAAAATCAAATTCTGTTTTATATTTCCTACACAGCAAAAGCTACTCTATTTTTGAAAGTCCTAGAAAGCTTTATTTATTGTAGGAAAAAAATAATATTTTGTTATTTTTTCCGTAATTCTAGAAGAACATATTTTTCTAAAGATTTTCATCTATAAAGAAATTTCTCCAGCGGTTTGCGCTTGAAAAATTCCCGCGAAAAATTTGTATTTTGCATTAAAATGGCATACGTCATTTATTTATGGTATAAAGTTAAGGTGAATGAACATATGTGATCCTTGTACAGGAAAAAATACTAAAATAATTTTCAAATATTTTTTTATTAAAATTGAACTCGACCAATATCAACTTAGGATATAAGGAAACACCAGCTTATAAAAGTCCATCTAAGTAAAACATGGGTCTAAACCTAAGAAATGGGAATATTGACGAATAAAAGATAAATATTTCTGCCTAATTACAAACACAAGGACAGAAAATAAGTCAAAGAACCTTACACCAACAAGCAAATATTGAACCACACAATATAGTTAGCATAAGGGAAATAAGCAAAAAAATCTGGCGGAAAACTGAGTCACTTTCTCCAATATACGATGAAAACATCACCACATGACCCGACGCCACATATAACTTCTGACTAACCAGCGGAAGAATTCAACTGGAAAGAGTGGAGGAGAAATAAAAAAGTGACGGGCACTACTGCAACAAAGTGAAAAGTTATTAACAAAACTTGTAATTAACAAAGCAGTCAAAGGTAAGTATAATAAGTAAAGAGGGTAACAAATCTTTTAGTAGACAAACCAATGAAAAGTGAAAATAAAGTGGAGTATAGTGCACTTATGAAATAAACCAAAGGGACAAACTTGCCAAAAAAAAAAATTCCATCAAAAAATAATGAACACAAACTCACAGAGACTCACTGAAATACACAGCTAGGTAATAGTGACAATGACAATCTGAAATCAAAGGATTATATGAGGGCAAGTATAAGACGGCTCTCAGATCGAGAACTGACCTTAAAATCAGTAGATTAAATGTGTTGATACCATTTGGCTGCGGTGTTTTCAAGGTCTGACACATAATATTTCATTTTAGGTTAGTTTTTCGCTCTGAATCCGAAAATCATGCTCATTTTTATCTAATCAAATGCGGTTTTGTAGATATAAGCACCTGCTACAAATTCCTATATTCCGATCCATTTGTAGGCGAATGTACAAAATAGTAAATTTTTAACTAATTTATACACGGAAAGTATACAAAATGTTATAATCGATACCAAGAAGAGAACAACATACAAAAAAATTCTATTCATGGATGAATGATCTCTTCAAGGAGTTTCGATTGTACAGAGCAGACACTAAATCCCTATTTTGGAACCAATATTAGTCAGACAGAAAGTTGTGATCCCAAAGTCTTGTTAGCATTCCTCTATCACACGGAGATCTTATTGAAAGGACTCACCCTGTTTTTCACTGCAGTTTTACAATTCACAGGAAAATAGTCCAGGTGGGAGCAAAGAAAATGCATTTTCACTGACATGCGCTCACCAAGTATTCGTAAATTTTCTATTACTTCATCAACCACCTTCTGATATTAATTACTTCTGTGGTTACCAAGGAAGTCTGCAATGAATGACTTAAGAGGCAGCCGGGCACATAGTTCAACAGGATTTAGTGCTTTATCAAAACGTGTGTCCTTGATGAGCTCCCTTATTTGAAGACCATCAACTACACCTGCCTTCAGTTTTATTTCACGTTGAGTCTTGGAAACATCTGACTAATGAAAGCAAATCCTCTACCTTCCCTGTCCATTGCCTTGACTAAGTTATTCATCAAACCAGGTTTAATGGGCTGGGATGAAAGCAATATCTTGCTAGGCTCAACCCGAGGGTGGGAAAAAACGTTCGTTGAACCGGGTTCTAATCCTTGTCTTGATAGACAGTCTTGTCTGACATAATTCTGTTCGTCAGCACGACTGTCCCACATGCACATGAAGCATGAATACTTTGTGTACCCACTTTAAAATCTTAGGATGAGTCCAAAAACTTTAGAATCTCCATAGATCATCTATTTGTGTTCATAGTAGTTAAGAACAAACAAAAGACGGTCCATGCTTTTGCAGGTTTCTTTCATTGCAGCTGAGTGTCCAATAGCAATCGAGGAAAAAATAATGCTGTTATTAAGAATAGCTGCCTTGAGACTTCTGATAGTTGAGTCAATGAAAAGTCTTCATACCATAGCCTCATACTTCAGGCCCATTAAGTTGAGTAGCAATCTTGTTATAGTAGACCAGTAAAGAGGCTTCATCAAAAGTGAAAATTTTTCTAAATTTTCTGGCGCTCCCGATACCAATAGGATGTTGTCCCTGTAGCTAGCAGACATTTTTCTCGAAGACGAACCCAATATCTAAGCAAATTCTGTGGAAAGGTTCAGGTCTCTTGTCAGATGGTTGAGCTTGGCTTGCGGAAATGGTACCATTTGGGTACCCTCTTCTGGCTTGTATGCATCAAACACAGCTGTATCGGTAGTGACACTAGCCTTGGAATAAGAGCTAGAACCCATGGTAAAATCAGGCCCAGGAACAGGAAGATCGTGGCCATATGGGACTAGTTTTATAGAAGAAAGAACATTGAGGTATTGAACTTGGTGCTTATTCTTGCGATTGATGACTTTCAAATTTGTCATACAAAAGGTAACAGTCGGTGATGTGATATCTGCCTTACCTCTACACAATTTTGGGACACCAAATGGCATACTCTTCCTTTTCTTATTATTCAATCCCTTAAATTTTCTACACATATTTTGCAGCAACTATGGGGAGCAAATGGCGCATCTTGGCACTCTAGTTTCACTCGAAATTAAGCATAATATGTCTTTTTCACAAAATCTGTGATTTTTGATTGACGGTTTGTGAGATCAACGAGACCACAGATGTAACAAAACCTTTTCGTATGATTCTTACAGGTAAGATCCATTATAATAAAAATCTATACCGGAAAAGATGAATGAAATTGGTTATGTATGGTTAATCATCACTAGATGTGAGTAAACAGAAGTAGTAAACGTTTGGATGATTTTGGAATATACGTTCTAATATAAATTGAGCATATCTTAGAAACCAGACCTCACCAAAGAAAATCAATTATATTCTTAAATTCATCATGTAAAAATGATTCTAATTCAGTTGCAAAACCTATAACCATTGAAAAGAAGTTTTGAAACGCAGGCCAGTGTAATTAGAGAATAATCTAATTGGGTCAAAGTAATTAGCCTTGTGCTTTAGATAGATTTTTCAAATCTTAGATTATATTTAATTTTCGCTATCCTTTGAAGATTCCAAGAATTCAAGAAAGATTACCAAGTTAGTGGATCAGTTAACCTCGATTATATAGTGGAGCACTCTTCTAATCGACAGTTAATAGATTAATTAAAATGTTTTATCATTAGGCACGTAAATTTTAATCTACATAATTGTAAAATAATGTACAACGACATTCGGGATGCAAAATTTTATTATACGTTGGGCGGTCATCAATTAGACAATATTGCAAAGGAAGGTGATGTAAATGTATTTATTTCAAGGGAGTTCAAATTTCCAAAACACAGTTTCAAATAGTGAAAAATGCTGGAAGACTATGTTTTATTTCCGAAACTATTGAAAATAAGATTAAGAAATTGTATTTCCATTATTCAAATCAAACGTGCATCTTAGGCTGGAAGATGCAGTTTATTTCTTGGCTCTTTAATATATATTTGAGAAAGTCAAGCCAAGAGAAACTTTGGTTTTAAATGATTTACAATACCGACCATATAAACCAGAGAAAAATAAATATAATTGATACGCTTGAAAGATTGACGACTTTGCAACAAATTGATAGAATTCTTCCTCATTCTGAAAACTTTTTAAGATAAAAGTTGCTTAAATTTTGACTGCGCTGAATACAACATGACAACAAAAGATCTTTACCCACAAATTTCTTGGGAAATTTTGGAACAAGCTTCCTCTGATGTAGATCAAACTAGTTCAATCAAAATGTATAGGAATAGATTACCTCCATATTAAAGCACATGGAGTCAAACGATAGAAATCACTTACTAATTGATTTTTACTCAAAAGTTCCTCCCAAAATATACTTTCCAAATTTAGGAACAACTAGTTAGAGAAAGAATCTAAAGGTCCTTCCTAATCGTCTTGATTCTATAATTTTATACGGTGATAAAAAATTAAGAAATGACAATATATATAGCAATATAGATACGAGTATATTTATTGTTAAAAATATCAATAAAAAAGTACTCAACTTTTTTATTTGTACATGATTTATACACAAAAATTAAAATATTAAGTGACAAAAATCGCGGAAGAAGGAAGCGAAGTGTATGTGAAGTAAATAAATATAGTAAATCTCTGAAAAAGTTTTAAGACCATCTAAAACGGAAGAAGTACAAGACAATTTTAACGCACTTAGTTTTATGATTATTGACAAAAAACTACAGACGATTTTAGGATACTGTTTTTAAAGGATATCGGAAAATAACTAAATAAAAAATCTATAATATATTTCCTAAATAGTGATATTTTCTTTTCACTTACCACTTATTCAGTAATAAGAAGACAACAAATAATATGTCACTAACACCTGCAATGAAAAAACATGTTTATAGTAATAGTCATTTCAGCTTAGTCTCATTTTCTTCTTATATTGATAAAAGGAAACCCAATTTTCCCCCAATCGCTTCACGCCAGTATTGAACACAATATTCTAGGCATTAAAATTGGTATTGAAAGGAATTAGATATAATGAAAAGTATTCAGAAGATCTATATTTATGACTTCTGATCTAAAGGTATTCCCCCTATTATATGAGAGTTAAATTGTGATGAATTAGTTTCTGATTTAAAAATAAATTTTCAAATACGTGTTACAGTCAGGATATAAATGAATTTTCAATAAGACAAAGGGAAAAAATTAGCTTTGATCAAGATGGAACAATTAGAGCTGATCATTTAATTTAATGTGACCGCCTATTAAGAGATCATGACTGGCTTTCTATTCGCAAACTTAGGGTCCTATTTAGATCTGCTGAATACAAGAGTATTATAAAGCGCGTTGTATATACTCTCACATGAAACTACTAGACGTAACTATTTGTGGGCGGCCGAAGTAAGTACTGTTCAGAAGCAACATGTCTCTAATTATAACATATCTTTTAACCAGCGCATTTTAATCATTCTAGTATGTCATTCAAAAGTAAAACTAATTAAATGATGAGAAATTATAAAAAGATAAGGTCCAAATATGTTAAAACTAACAAAAGATTCAATTAAAAAAAATACTTGATGCAAAACAAAAATTAGGTAACTAGTACAAGTCCAGAATAATTATTAAAAAGAGAATTAATGACGCAACATATTTTTAGAAAAAAATATATTAGTGGATTCTATATAAAAATCAAATTTCCAGACCAATTATGCGAACGAAATGTTTAAAGAACGCGATAATACCTATTATTAGAATGACTGAGGCCCAAACAATTTGCATATTTAGTTAAAACTCGCGCTTATCTGCTTGAGGCACGCTTATAAGTCTGTGGCTGCCACCCGTTTGCCTTTCTCCTCCTACCCACCCACCCGCTTGCTAGCCCTGCCGCACTACTGTATTGTGAAAAGCGTTCTCTGTTAGTCTTTCTTGATACACTACTTCATTACTCAAAATCAAAATAAATCTTATATTTTATACCTACCAACATCTATTTGCGTAAGTAAACTCAAACAGAGAAGTATATTTGTTCAAGATAGTGTTTTTTTTCCGGACAACGCCCGGTATCTTTGCTAGTGGAACAATAAAACAGCAGAAATTTGCAAGAAACGGGTGGAATCTTGTGATCATCATTGCGGGGAAATAATAAATATTAAGGTTTCAACACTTCATATTAAATGTTTTAAGTTTTAATCCTGTCAAAGTTTGCTTTCTTTCTAGTGTATTCATTTGCTAATCAATTCTGTGAATAATCGTTCTCCTATTTTGCTCGGTTGAGTGTGTATATGTATGAATTTAAAGTAACAAGTATATATTGAATCTCACCTTTTTTGAAATATACGAAGTATTTTCTCTATATATATTTTTGGTCTCCCCTGTTGTGAAACATGATTATCCATTTTTGGCCAAATAAAATACTTCGAATATATAAAAAAAGGAATGCTTACTTTCAGATAAAACTGATAGCCAATCTAATGGTCCTTGAAATTGTGAATTCCATTCAATTAGCTGTTTTAACTTTAAAGACTTCTTTTCTAATAAAGGATTTTTACAATTCTCAGATCTTCATTTGGATTCCTGTGTCCAGACATAAATTGGTCAAATGGAAGTATCCGGTATTTTCCACAAACAAAATCCGATCGTTTTAATCACTTTTTTTTATTTCTAATTTTGACAGAGTATAGAAATGTTTTAGATATCATTTTTAAAGAATTTTTTAGAGTGGCTGAGATTGGTTTTCAAATAGTGAGGAAATATTAACAATTTAAAAACTATTACTCATAAGATATTGAATAAATACCCAACTGCAGTAAAAGTGCACTCATGATTAATATTTACGGTAGAAAGTAGAGATAATCGGTTGATGTGTAAAAGAATTAATTGAATTTTGAAATGTCTTCAGAGATGGCCCTATAATTTTCCCTTTTTTAATAACATAAACATAATCACACTATACTTTCCTTTTATCCCAACTCTTTATTAAAATCCAATAATAAGAGATGTTAGATAAATATATCTTTAAAAGCCACCATGCTTCTGAATAAAAAATTTTTATCATTACTCCTCTGAAACATCAATATTTAATCTAAGAAACGTCTGATTTCACGAATGGAATTTGCCTTTTTTTTGTGTTTTCTCTTTAATTTTTAATCATATCTCAATACGAAGTCTTTATAATCTCAGAGTTGCTACACGAACAGAAAGACATGTTTGCTTCTTTGCCTGCTAATATAATTAGCTTGGTAATTTTTAGTCGGACCACGAATTCAAGAGTGAGTAATAATTCAGATCTGATAAAAATGAAAACTCCTCTCTGCATTAGTTTGCGCAGCTGAGCTCTATGTACGTTGCCACCGCTTAGGAAATTCTCTCTAATTGGGCTTTATCCGATTTATGATAGGAGCTTTTGCCGTTGTAGAATAATCTTAAATTGTTTGCTCATAAAACAGAGGCGCAAATCAGTTTTTACATTTGAAATATTTTCCTTAGGATCCATATAGTATGGAAATCTTTTAGTTTCTAAACCTATTTAGTGGTCCACATCTTTGTTTAATTAAATTCGAAAAGAAAATATGATTGAATATAATACTTAAAATCTTGATAGAATTAAAAACATACGGATTAGGATATCTTTCTCATGGATAAGCTCAAGGTAAAATGACCGTGGGTAAAAAAAGGGTATATTTAGAAGATTAAATCTTTTCCGGTCTTTATGGTTCTTAATTAGATACAAAACTTTATTCCGTTTAAGGATGGGAAGATTTACCCTTGCACTACTTGCACGAACTGTACATCTTATGTCAGGAGATTTAGCAAACTATGTATTTCTGAAAGGGAAAAACTAGATATATGTATCTCAATATGTTGCCCATTTCTTCGCCACACTGGTTTATTGAAGACTTTATTCAGGTAAAGAATAGAAGATGGTCCATCTTGAAAGAAATCTCTCTCTATCGCATTACTGAAAGAAATAAGTAAAGAGGAGACATATCCAGGAAATTTGCTGGTCACAAAATCTTGATACATGTGCAATATTAATAAATCAAGGATATTCTTTAGCGAAATTGCTCCCTCTGGTTGAAACTAAAATCATTCATATGAGATCGGAACATCAGCAACATAGCATAGAGTATACTGACACCTTTGAACAGCATGGAATTTTCTAAAAATTATTTTACATAAATGTTTTCACACTCAGTCTACACCAGATAACTTCTGATAATACAGTGGAATTAATAGGTATGAGCGTTTAGCAGAATTTTATATTCCGTATGGTTAACAATTTTCTCCTAGGCGTTCTTCTCTTTGGATAACACGGTAGGACTATTTCTAATACCATCATTTATGCTATTCTTTTGACCAAATTAGAGGGAGAAACGAGATCAAAAACTGAAAAGTAGGGTTAAAGATGGAAACTTAAATGAGATGCAAAAGTTACAAATAACAATAATCTGCAATTATGCAAGAAAGCCGTGTTTATCACAGACACGAATTGTAGTAGATGAGAAGTTGAATGCGTTGCATACATCAATTTTATAGGAAAAAGCATTAGGTCATCCAAAATTTATGTTTTTTTTATAACAATATTATTAAGATTTTTGTCATCTTGTTTATACGGGCATGTTTTCTTCTCGTGCTACAATTATCAACGGTCAAATCTTTATTCCATCGTTAACTACTTGGAAAAATTATATATATTAGTTACTTCCTGAATATCCAATTAAAACTAAGGAGGCTACCGAAGAACATATATGTATGTCACCCTATTCTCTACGAGTTCAAAAAGGGAGCCATGATACCGTTGTTAGAAAGAATGTGCAGAAATGTATAGCAATTTATTTTTGATTCGATAGATGAGCATCAGTTTGACAGATTTACCCATCTATGGAGGTTCTGTTTATCTTGATGATGATTCATGTGGGGGAAAATTACCAAACCATGGTAAGAGGAGCACATTCTCCAACTCTTTGCGTGACAATCTATTTAACCTATGATTCAGTTCTTATACTACCTTTCCTTTTATTTGCAATGCATTTCTGCCACAATTCCTTCAAAGCTTACACTTTATACTTAGGAATGTTTATTATTTTCGGCTTAATCTTTAGGAATTATTACTTTCATTAAAAAAGCAGTACGACCTTTTTGTGTCTAGGTGTATTAAATGGAACCAATTTCTAGAAAAGAGCAATCCTTGTTTTTCAATATACCGATTTTTGTAAAAAAAAATATAAAGACGAATGAAAACTCGATAGGCCAATCACCACGAAATATATCACTACAGACAGGCAATACGACCAAGATCATCTTTAACACCAGGTCATTTAGCTAACCATTTCAAACATTAACATGAATGTGATTTGTAAGCAGAACAATTTGCTCACATCCAGAAAGATCAAAGCACCACAACCTTGTTAACTAGTGAGAGAGATGGGGTCCAGCTAATTATAGTGAAGTGAATTTAAGAACATCAATAATTGTAAAGATGCTTTAGAATCAAATTTATGAATTGCAGTCATAGAATTCAACAGATATTTAAAAATTTTGTCATCTAAATCCGGAATACGATATAGAGAGGAAAAGGTAATGTAATAGGTGGTTTTTAAATTTTTATAAGAATCATATTCATGAAATATATTCAAATATGGATATCAGTGAATCATTAGAAAAGCGCGTATGTTTACAGACATCTCATGAGTTCTAGGAATGGAGATACAGCTTAGAATAATATGTTTTGGGGAATTTAGAATAGGAACTTCATTTAGTCGCACTTTCCTGGCCAGGGTTATGCGACATCTGCCTAAAAAATAATGTCACGACCACACAATCATCTAGTGATATAAAGATATTTATCTCCATGCCCAAACAGAGATGAAATCGAAGAGAGTAAAACAACATATAGATAGAACACACCTATAACACCCACATAAGAAATACTTATGCAAATCCATACAACCATTCCCGAGAGAAGAGCTTTTGGTCTGATCCTTCTTGTAATCAAGATAAAGAATTGGATAGATCCTAAGAATAAAATTTGACTTATTACAATTATATAATTTTATACAACCTCATTCATGTCCTGCTGAAAGAGATTAGAAAAATGAATTTACTCAGCTTAGCTTAAGTCACATCAACTGACATTCAGATTCAATCAGTTTATTTTGCTGCAGAAAGTCGTTCAGTGAAATTTAGCCTGAAGTAATTCAAAATCATTTGAATTCTGATTCAAATGAACGCCAAATTATTTCCGTCAGGTATTAATTAATCTTTCAATTCGCTTTTAATTTCGGCTTAAGGAAATGTAGAATGGCATCGAACTTTTGAAAATTATTCATCAAAGGAATTCTATTTGTTTAATGAAGATCCTATAGAACACTGAGCGTCTTTGATTCACTTAAGTTTTGGGAAGAATGTGAAAAGAGAGTTGGAGAGAGAACACCTAAACCCACATATGTATATATGAATAAGTGGGATGTGAGTTTTCATTATTGCATATCAGCTTGCCTCGACAAGAGTAGAAAAATAATTTGAACCTCTATTGCTATTCCATTTATACCATATAATTTTGACTTCAGAGTTGGTTTCGTTCAAAAAAGGGGCCATCATATTCGCAATACCATAACCTACACTCTCCAAACCAAATACAGGAAAATCACCGTCTTCTACTCTACAACAGGTTCAGATACAATTTGAGTTTAAAATTCATATCTATACAATTTTAACTATGTTGTTTATCTTCGAAGAATTAAACCTTTCTTTTTCTACTATACTTTAACCATAAAATCAAGGCTGATCTATATTTACAACGTACTCGTGTACTTCTTTCGAATTATTTCTAACAGCAAATCTTTAGCCTTATACATGGAGTAACATATTGTGTTAATAGTTGAAGTATGGCCCAGTGTACGGGAATATACGCACATGGGCTCTAAGGTGGGCTAAGCAAGGCAACAAATGTTATTGTTCTAAGAGTGCAATGTGAATAGATTGCTGCAGCTTCGTGACCAAGGAATATTCCAAACAGAACGACAAAAATATATTTTAATACACACTAAATTAAAGGCACAATATAAATATGGATATATAAAGGTATATGAATGAGTCGGAATTAGATTGCGAGTATTAATTGGATAACCATGGTTATTAAATGGTTATAATGAGAGATTTAGGGTAGTGAGCGATCTAGTTCTGTTGAACCTCGAGAGTATAGCGGGGCGAAGTTGGGGGGAGGTCTTGGTGACCTTGATTACTTAAAGGTGTAGCCGAAAACCCGCAGATGGTGCGGCTACTTTCTCCACAGATGGATTTTGGGAGATGCGGGCCTCGTGTCCTCAAGAGGTCACCGGACGAACTTCGAAGGATGGAGGGGACTTCTCCAAACTCGGATTGAGCAAGAATATCGGGCCTCTTGTCCTCGAGAGATCACCATACGAACTTTGGAGCACGGCTTCTCCAATCCTTAATCCGAAGGCGCTTGAGAAAGGCTGACGTTGCCTCACGAGACTCTTCTCCCTGACCCGAAGATAGAGGTGTGGTGTCCAGCTCTTCTGTGGCTTGCGACCGTCGCTAAATACTTCTCGGGAGAGAGCGTCGTTGAATCGAACTCCTTTCAGGGAAGTGTCGTCTAACCAAATCTGTCAGTAATCTTTGGGAGGGTGCATATATACCCGGAGTTCTCCAAAACAGGGAGAGATAGAGACCTTCTCGAACCCTCGTTATCGGCCGGGACAACCGAGCGTCTCCTTGCGAACAATTGTAAGAGGCAGGGATCAGCGGGTCAGACAGACGACCAGCGGCTGGAGCCATAAAAGTTGTTCGAGGCGAACCTACAAAATAGATGAGTAATCTCCCGACCTGGGGGAGGGGAAAGTAGCGTTCAATTTCATGCTCATACCTCAGTGTGAATTCTTCGGTGACCTGGCTAAAAGTCCAAAAAGGCTGAAGTCAGAAGGGGGGGGGGAGGTAAGGAACGGCTTGCTTTCTCTCCCAAGTAATATGTCAGGAGGTGGAGAAATACTACTATTTTCGCGGATCCCTCTACATTAATATATATTTCTGTTATTTGATTTCAATTTCGAAACATTACCTGTATTGATAGCTTATATTGTAGTAATAACCTGAAAGATTCAAAAAATTAATAGAAACAGTCTTTGGTTCGAGCTCTTCTGTGACTTTCCCAGTTTTATAATAATGCAACGTGTTTTTAACTCAACATACAGTAAGAATGCTGACTGCTTTATTGTGACCTTGCACGGCTTCTCTAAGTGTACTATGCTAATTAGTTCTTCAATAGAATAATGATTTCACAAGTGGCCCCGTATACATTATTTATATATCACACCTAATAAGAGCTCTCGATTAAATCTGCGCGGTTCACGTTGATTGTAGCAATTTTTATGAAGTTTAGTCGAATTTGACTGCGAAAAGCTGGACTGAGCTTTCACATTTAGAATATGTCAAAGTTGTCAAATTACAAGTCAGGGATCTCATCCTTTTGTGTACCTAAAAATTCCTGATAAAAAAAAGCGTACATATCATTAAAGCCCTCTAATTTGCAATTTTGCTTTCGCCATAAGTTTGGACTAGGCACTGAAGTACCCAAACCAATATTGACCATGGCCATTTTTTTCAAAGTTATAATAAAAATTCACCTTAATGTTTAAATATATATATATATATATATATATATATATATATATATACTATTTTGCACTTTAAATGTACGATTCTACACATTTTAGGAATTTTTCCCTTACTAAGACAGAATAATGTCAAAATCTCGTTCCTCTCGAGTAAAAACCAAAGTGTCTACCCCTTCAATTCTACTTCTAACACAGCTTATCCTCAGAGCAGAGCATAACAGCTATAATCCATAGATACACGTACATGCCACTTCCTTACACACTTGTAAGTGTGCAAATCAAAATCTTTTATTTTTTTTGCTCCAAATGACATATGGGAGAGATAAATGCCTCGCGCTTATTATGGCCTTCTGTAGTTCGATATTTTAAGAAAGATTTCTCAAAAATGTACTAATACTAAAGCGTAATTAAATATTCTCTCAAAACATATATTTTCTTAATGGAAAATCAATGTATGAATTTATTTTTCTGTTTTGGATAGGTATTTATTTTTAAAGTTTTGAGTCGGAAATTTTAACGAGTTTTACGAGAAGCCTTTGAGTGCAATCTCTCTTTCTCAAAGAGACATAAACAGATAAACATTTGTCTAAATAAATAGTTTCTTTGCATCAGTCATTTATCTTTATCCATATAAAAAAACAACACATAAACCTATGATAAGAAATGTATCGCAAGAATTTCCTCCTTTCGTCTGCAAATGAAAGAGCATTAATCTAGCTGGAATGCAATAGAGTATTTCTCCTTTTTAGCCTGTAAGCCCGAACCTCTTACGCTAATACATCAAAGGAAAAAGCAACATGAGAACAAAATTTCTTTTAATATCCTCATATACATGTAACACGTAAGTCATCCAAACCCCCGATCTCTTGCACAAAAGAAATAAGAATTGATGTATATTTTTTATATAATGTTTATTTTAATATTTTTAATAATGTTACATTCTTTATGGATTGGTTTTGTGTAAAGTGAGTAGAGGTGACGCAATTTTTGCTGCGTAGTTGAAGATGAGATCATAAGTGTCGAAACTGATTTTTACTTAAAATTAATAATTCGCCTATTGCTTTTTATCTTTAGCATTGTTTGCATACTTTTACACAGAAATTACACATTCTATTTAAAAAGTTTAAGGTTTTATTTAATTTACATTGAATTATTACATATTTTAAAAGAGCAGCAATGGGAAATACATCTATGATCCTTTTGTGATAAATATTCCAAAATCAAATTCTGCTTATTTTACCCCCTTGCTGGAGTTTGATTGGATTAAAGCTGCTCTCTTTCTAAGAAATTTTCTAATACTGGCTATAACCTATCGCTTTTTAAGAACAAAAGAAAACCTGCAAAAAGCGTTGGGAGTTAGTTCTAAAGACGGATAAAGACACAAAGGGAGAGAGCTGAAAATATCACAACCGGTAGATTATTCCACATTGTTGGTAGTGATATAAAGTACGATCAGTCATGCACCACAGAGAATTAAGAGAACCACTTAGTACGTAGAAATAGATAGAAAATTTATGATTCTCATAGGACGAATTTGGGTCAGTGTGGAAGAAGAAAATAAGGGAGGTGCGCTATTTTAGATCATATATCTCAAAAAAAGTTCTCCGAATTGAAAAGGTGTGAAAGGTCAGAAAGTGCAATTTGCAAAGAAAAGGAGTTAAGGAACCGTGGTATAAATACATTTATAGTAAGCATTTGAACTTTTTGTAAAGTTTAAAGAGTGAAAGCGTGTGATCTAGCGAGATATAAAGTTCGAGCCGTTAAGTTACAAGGTGAGAAAGACATGAATGGCGATCCCAAAGCTATTGAAAGGCGTGCGTCCGATATTATGGTTAAAATAAAGAATTTCAAAGGTTAGAACCAACTTTTGAGTTTGAACTCATGATGATGCAGGGTAGGCGCCATGGCTAAGACTGGAAGCAAAGGTTTTGTAGTTAGCCACATCTTCAATAATCTCCAACATTAGGATAGATGAGTTTAATCATTGTTGTGCGCTGCCTTAAAAAGAGAAGGAAAAGGTTACCAGCGATGCAAGACAAAAAGTGATATAGAATCATGTCTTACCCCAGCTGTCAAAGGTTTGAGAATAAAGGATGTTGAGAGATTGGGTCCTATCGTTATGGGTGGGTGGATTGAGGTTTCTTTTATTTATCTTTGGGCGGACAGCAGTATATTTTGAAATCAAATGTTACTATTTCAGACGAGAAGATGGTATCAAAAGTATCATTTTTCAGAGGGAGATAACTTGAGAGTAAATGGCATTAGAGACTGAAAAGGATAAATTTTATAAGAGAAAAAGAGTTTTTTAAATAATAGAAGACGAGCAAATCTCTCAACGGACACTCGAGTGGTAGGTAAAAGTTTATGTGGGGGAAAAAGACGGGTTAATCGGTGGCAAGGAATAGAAACAGAGGATAATCGAAAATAGATCTGGACTATCGTCTCATCACAGAACGCATAGAATTTAACATGGGGTGTTAGAGAGGAAGAGAGATGAGCATGAAGTTTGGAAATGAAGTGGGGATAGGTTTTGTTTTTTACAAGGATATGGAGTGAGTAGGCATTATAGGTGACAATCAAAGTGCGGTGTATGAGTGAGTATTAAGGAATTAAGCTAACGAGGCTATTGTGTTCTATTCACCACGACAAAGTCAATTTAATTAAGCATTTCTCTTTCTCCTCTCAATTTTTAGCATTCAAATTATCAAGTGAGAAATACAGGGCACATGGTCGGCGAGTGAGCGTGGAAAGAAAAAGGAGCACGAGATATGAGTCAGGAAGAGATGATGAGAGCAAAAGGGATAGAAATATAGAGCCAAACCAAATAGTCATCTCTTCTTGATTAATGAAAGAAAGCCTCGATGACTAGGCTTGATGGCAGGTTCTTTGCTAGAATGAGGTGTAAGGGGTAGAATGAAACAAACTGATGAGTTAATGGCCATAAATTTCCTGTTCGCTCTGAGATATGGCAAATTTTTTAAATGTAAAGGAATAGCTGATTATCTCAAGATTTATTCTGTTTGAGTGGGAGGAACAGTTTGATAGAGAGAGTAAAGTTTAAAAGTGTAGAGAAGTCACATATAAGATGAAATATTCTGGGGAATTATTATGGGTGAAAGAAGATCTTCTAAGTAATATAAGAAACTCTCCGCAGGTTAACCATGGGTACGATGAATAATCGCAATTCAAAGAGCGGATTTAAGAGGCAATGTTGGACTTAGAGCTCCGAAAGTGTTGCAATAATTCGATATGAATAAGAGAGTGAGAAAGATATTGGACAGCAATACCTCTCCCACCTCGATTTAAAACAACATTCCTTGTCTCTAGTGGTAACTAGCAAGCAGTTTTTGTGCTATTATATTTTATTAGATACAAATTCGCATTTGAGACCTACACTTGAGAATAAGGGAGATAAAAGGCCTTTTTGACCAATTTATTGTTCCCCAAAATGAAAATTTAGTATAAACCGGAAGAGAAGTATTTGATCACCTAATGGTTTGGAAATTGTGAATATTTTAAAAATATGAAAATAACCGGCAAATTCTCTTTAGAAAAGGTATTAATTATCCTACAGCTACATTTAGATTTCTGTATGTTTCGCTCGTAGAAAGTTGTACTAACAAATTGATGTAAGCTATTGCACACCTCCCCAAAATAATTACAATCTTATTGAGAGGAGAGTTTTCAGGAAGGTTCCAAACCGGGCCACAAAAGGCCTAAAAAGTCCTGAATTATTTCTTTTAAAGGGAAATGCAATCCACCTATTTTCATCTACAGACGCTCTAATGCCACTCTATCTAATATTTTTAGATGGAGAGAGAAAAAAATAACTCTGATTCCATTTATAGTCTATGGAATTTTAAATAATTACATACGAATCAGTTTAAGGTTTTTCTCCATAACTCTCTACAGGCATAATATTATTTGGATCTTGTGTATTCTTTATATGCTTGCCTCTCGCTGGTGTATATTTGTTTATAGTTTGAGATTTTCGTTTCATTGATATACGAAGTAAAGAGGATTTTTCAAAAATGAGCTAACAGAAAGTTTAAAACATTTACCACGATAGTTTTGACAATTAGGCTGCAGAAAAGATTGAATTAATTCCATTTTAATTATTTTTTTTTGGGGGGGGGTTAAGAGCTCATCTGGCGACTGCCTACTTGGGCATTGGTCGCCGTATTAAAACTGGACTAGTTCTGAGGTACTTTAAAATAAAATTAAAGAGACGAAAATCAGCCCCCCCCCTCCCCCCAAAAAAGAAGGGGGAAAGGAAGCGAGCAGGAGCGTGCAACCTATAAGGAAAAAAAAAGAAAAAAAAAGAACCATGCTTAAAAAATAGGGAGAAGTCTACCAATCAATGTGCACGCACTCGTCCCGAGTACTTGCAAGGGACAGGCGGTAGCGACCCCGCTCATCCCGGTACCGGGACAGGTAACGTGCGCGAAGGTCACCCAGACTAGGAAATTCGACAAGAATGTGCCGAACAGTCTGGGGAACGAAGCGGTCATCACAATAGGGCGCAGGCGAGCGCTTCATCAAATTGCGATGCGTCACACGAGTGTGTCCGATTCGGAGACGACAAAAAAGCGACCTGAAGCCGTCGCGGCATTGGGAGATAGGTCCATGGGAACAGTCGCGGCGCAATAACACGCAACTTTAAGTTCCCTTCGACCGTCTTCCATCTTCTTTGCCAAGCAGTCCGAAGAGCTGCCCGTATTCCTGCCATGTAGTCTGTGTGAGGAAGAACAAAACGCTGGTCCGGTCACAGAGTCCTCGCGGACTCTTTGGCGCCCTCATCGGCGCGCTCATTCCCCGCAATTCCTACATGTCTAGGAACCCAGCAGAAGATAATCTCGACATTGGCACGGCTCGCCAAAACCGTAGCGTCACGGATATCGCGAACCAGGGGATGCGAAGATTCCAATGCCCCGAAAGCACTCAGGGCTCTTTGTGAGTCGCTATAGATCACAATCCGGTCTGCGTACAGGGCACGTCGCGTAATCTCCTTTACCAAATGTGAATTGCCACCAGCTCAGCCGTGAAGACAGACGCAGCGCCTGGCAGAGCCCCGGTGACTTCAAACAGAGGAGATACGGCGAGGAAGCTGACCCCCTCTTGGGACTTGGAGCTATCCGTATACACTGGCACGGTTCCAGCGTGACACGAGGTGTGCTCCAAAAAGGTCGAACGCAATAGTCCCGCTGCTGTACAAGCTTTAAAAGCAGAGGCGTGTTAACAAAAAGGCAAATGTGGTACCCTCCAGGGTGGCGTCCTGCGGAGAACCAGCGGTGCCACCGGCCCGAGAGCTATACCTAGCTCTCAAAGGAGTTCCCTGACCCTAAACCTAAAGGGCTTAGGGTATGACTGGCGTCACTCGGCGGCATAGACACCGTCGAGATCAGCTGCGGATGCAGTGAGAGCTGTTGGCGACTGAGGGAGGCTCTAGGCTTGCGCGTACCGGCGAGTAATGCACTGCACGCGACGTAGAGCGAGTGGCATCTCCCCAGCATCGACCAACAGGCACTCAATGGGGGAAGTGTGGAAGGCACCGTTCGCAAGGCGAAGGCCGGTGTGGTGGATCGAGTCCACCTTTCGCAATAAATGCTCGGCTGCGTATGCATAAAACTCGTATGTATAGTCAAGCTTCGAACGAACAAAGGCAGTAGCCTTATCAGCGCCCCAAGTGCTGAACGTCACGGAACGGAGAATATCCATGGCGCGGGTACAAGAGATCCTAAGGCTGCGAATATGAGCCTGCAAGGTGAGGCGGCGGTCAAATACAAGACGAAGGAAATGTTGCGATTCAACTACATCTAAGCGTACCCCATTAAGAAACAAGTCTGGTTCGGGGCGTAGCCATGGATGGGGGCAGAAGTGCAACACCTTAGTCTTGGCTTTGGAATAGCGAGAGACGCGGTTCAATGCCTGTTGGAGTCGACGCTTCAGAGTTGGCATCTGGGCCGCGCCAAAAGAGATCGAAAGGTCGTCTACGTAGAGCGTAACGAGAACATCTTCCGGCAGCACCCAGGTGATGCCGTTGATGCTAAGGGCAAAGAGTGTGACACTGAGGACACTTTCCTGCGGGACACCCTCTTCCTATTCCTTTGGGCCGGAGAGGGCTCCCCCCAGCCGTACGCGGAATCGACGATCTCGCAAAAATTCAGATATAAACATTGGGAAGCGTCCCCTTGCCCCCATCGTGTGGAGAGTCTTCATGATACCGTATCGCCATGCGGTATCATAGGCCTTCTCCAAATCGAAAAACACCGTGGTGTAGTGCTGTCTACGAAGGAAAGCGTCGCAGACGGCATTTTTTCAGTCGGAGAAGAGCATCCGACGTAAAGTGGAACTTGCGGAAGCCGCACTGTGCAGAAGACAGATGGCCTCCGCTGTCCAGGAAAAAGGCTAATCTAACATTTACCGATTTCTCCATCAACTTGCACACGCAAGAGGTTAGAGAGATTGGGAGGAAACCGGTCGGAGTAGAGTGATCTCTCCCCGGTTTGCGAAAGGCAAGCACAGTAGCAATTCACCAGGAATATGGAAGAAGACTCTCCGCCCAGATCCTGCTGAACAAATCTCACAGAAAAGGCCATGTCTCGCTCACCTAGGTGTCGAAGCATGGCTTACGGGACATCGTCCCGACCTTCGGCGGTGTCCGCCACGAAGCCAGAGAAGAGCGCAACTCAGTCACAGTAAACCTGTCGTTGAAGGGTTCTCCGCCTCTGGAGGTAAAGTCCAGCCGGCGACCTTCCGCGACATGACGACGTGCATTGAATGGTGGCAGAGCAGCACCTCGGCTAGAGAATGCGGAAAAGCTATCGCTTTGGATTCCGCCACGGACGCGGGGTCCGAGATTTCTGTCCCATTCTCCTGGAGGACGGGAGGGGCGTCCTGCGAGAACTTGTCCCGAATCCTGTTGACTCGCTTCCAGACCTCTGCTAAAGGGATCTTTCCTTTAAGTGAAGACACGTATGCCCGATAAGAAGAGCTGCGGGCGTGCTTCGAAATATACCGAAACCTAGCCCTAGCCCGACGAAATTCAGCGACAGTGAAATCGTTCGGGGGGCGCTTATAGCGCATATAGGCATAACCCTTCTGTTTGAGGGACGTCTCACACTCGTCGATCACCATGGAAGTGGTCGGCGTGCAAAACGGCCAGACGTTCTAAGAAAAGCAGTCAAACCCGCAGCGATAAGGTTGCCGGAGAAACTCAACTGCCTCATCCATTGACCTAAACTCCTCATATGAGATAGAAAATTCAGTCATTTCCTGAAATGCAGGCCACCGTGCCCCCACTTAGCACTACCGAGGTGGGCTCTCAAGCGGCAGTTGCCCTGAAAACAATATTTGAATGGGAAAGTTATTACTAGCATGGAGGTCATCGACCATCCCTCAATCAAAATCAGGCTGTGCATCCGAAGAGCACAAAGATAGGTCAATGCAAGAAAATGAAGCGGTTCTCGGACAGTGATGCGTAAACTCATCCACGTTTAGGATACCCATCTCAAGCTCTTCGATCAGATCGGCAAGGACTTGTCCCCTGGGATTTATTAAGTGATCTCCCCATAGCGGATGCCTGCCGTTCCGAACTCCAAGCAAGAGAAAGGGCCTCGGCAACCGTGCCACGACGCGGCGGAAGTCCCCCGCGTCGAAGTCAGCTGACGGTGGAATGTACGCAGAAATGATAGCATACACCCTATCCAGGTGAAGCTGCACAGCCACTGCCTGAGAAGGGGTATCTAAAGAGCAAGAAAGAACGGAAACATCATGCCGGGTGTAAACCGCGCATCCCCCTGCCCGGCCATCCCGTGGTATGGGGTCGCAAGACCCTTAAACCCCCAGAGCGCGGGCAATGGGTACGCGCCTAGAATGGTCTCTTGTAGAAAAATAGCTAACGGGGAACGAGACGAGACGAGCCTAAGAAGCTCTTACCAGTTGGCCCGGAGTCTACAGGAACTCCATTGAAGGAGTATGCCTTCTAGGCTTAGCTCGGAGAAGACTCAGGGGCCCTTCACGAACAGAAGACCCCACGGGAATGGCCTTACGCTTCCCGGAGCAAGAACCCCGATTTCTGTTGGACATACAAAGCGCTGAAGGCGCTGTCGCTTTGGAGGACTTATTGGGGGAGGTTGGGCTCACCATGCGAGTCTTTTCGTCCCTCCGCCTCAAAACCTTAGGTGGGCGTTGCGGCTTCGGAGGCAAGGGGCTCTCGTTTCGAGGAACCACCATCCCCGAGCAACTCAGCCCACCACTCAGCGTGGGCGAAAAGCCGAAGCTCCTTTGTTGCTGTCCCCCTTTCAGGGGACAGCTATAGGAACCCTAGAAGATTGCCTGCGACCAGCTTCAGGGGTGTTGCCTCCTGTGAGTCTAATGATCCTGTGGAAAGGCGTGGCCGTTTTGCCTTACGGGAAACGGACACACTGGGGGAAGAGGAAGGAGCCCTGGTTTTAGCCAGGGCTAGGTATGAACCCTTTTTGCCGCCAGCTTTACCCTGGGAGCGCCCGGGTTCAGTAGAGCCCGCAAAAGGGCTTCAAATGGGCGCGGAAGGCTCCCGTCCGAGAAACGAGTCACCTCTGGCTCTCTACCAATTGCACTAGCTAATCCTCTTCTCTGATGGATCATGTTGCCATGGGCCAACATACTGCCATCAGTGGAGCGAATAAAAAGAAAGCGTTTGAAGCCAGTAGGCTTTAAAACGACAGGTAACTTCTGAATGAGGGGACCCGATGTTATCGAGACTCCACCCTGTGAACTTTTGGTCTTATTCAGGGGCTACGGGGCGGTGGGGCAAAGGGGCCGGATGTGCCGATCTTGGCTCGGTGGCTTGCCAAAGTGGCAGCAGACCCATTCGTCCTCGCAGCCCCCGCGGATGGAAAGGAGCCCCAAGTCTTTTTTGTCTTTTTCCTGTTTTTTTTCTTTTTAGGAGAGGAAGGCGTGGAATGAACCCGCTTCTCCCCTCCGCCGGAAGGAGACCCCAGGCCAGATGGACCGGCCTCATCCAGGTCCTTCTCCAAAATGGAGAAGGTCCTGGTGGTCGCAGGGGCACCAGTTGGAGGAGATCCCTCACCTCCTTGTACTGCCTCAGAGAACCTAGCCGTTTAAGGAGGACCTTGCATAAGGGTGGATACGGGTTCGGTGCTTGGCGCGGATTTTGGATTCCTCCCCTCCTAATGGAAGGCCCTACGGTCTGAGGCTGGGTTTCCTCGAGGACCATATCTATCACAGAAGGGGCCTCGAGTTCGTCATCCCCTCCCAGGACATCGCAGCTCCCGTTTGCAGAGTCACCAGTCTTGTGTGGGGAGGCACATGCCTTGACCCCGGCAAGGTTCAATATTCTTGCCAGCAGGTCTTTTGAGGGAAGCGACCAAATGGGCCTGGCTTTCCTCTCCCCCTTAAAAGGATGTGCCCTTCCGAGACGCTTCAATGAGGGGTGGTCGGCCATGGGCTACCTGCGGGCTTTCTTGGCATTCCCCTTAGAAAGAAAAGGAGGGACTGCCGCTGGAAGCAGGGAGGTGCCCGAAAGCACCTCCAGAGAAGGGGGTGAGGGGGAGTCCCTTGCACCCGTAGGTGTAGGAGAGGAGTAAGCCTCCTCTCCGGTTAAAGAAATATGGAGGGTCTCCTGCGCAAGCACAGGGTTGGGGACCTCCATCTTTTCTGTGGAGCTGCCCGAGGGCGGCTTCGTTGATGACACAGGGGAGATTTTATGTTTCTCATCATTGGGCATGGTGACCCTATTTGTAATACGGGATGCAATAGCTAATCACCTCTCGCAGTTGCCCGCACTGCAAGATGTGCTTATAGGCCTTGCAGAGCCAGGTGCTGCCATTCAGGACCACCCCTCCCGCCTGGTGGTCTGGCAGTCCATTGGCATGGCGGCTTCACCTTAGACACGGCTTAAAAAATATAGAATGTGAAGAGGAGAGGAAAAGGGATGTGAGGAAGTTATGGGTGGAGATGAAGCAGGTTGTTAAAAACCAACCACCCCAGACCAGAGCTCAGGGGTTAGGGAACATTATCCCCTTCCCCCTTAGCCCCGATCCGGGATGGTTGGATGAGAAGAAGGTCAGCATCTACCCTGTGAAATTAGAGGCTGACCAGAGAAAGTTGTGGGAGAGGTTGTCTGAAAAGCGACGAAGTAGGCGAGAAATACAGGCTATCTGAAGGAAGAAAGAGAGGCTAAGCTGGTGCTGGACGGAGCGCTAGATCCTGTCAGCACGGCGTATATTTTAAATAAATAAAATAATTCAGAGTAAAACACAAACCTCAACGCAGGGCCAGATGTCTATTTTTCAACTTTGTTGGTTCACTGTGTTGTTTCAACAGCTTTTGACAGAGGGGTTTTCCGCTTGCCAAATTTTATTAATTTTTTGCTAAACTAGCCGTCAACAACTTGTATAATCTCTTAGCTATTACCTGTCTTACAAAACTTTAAATAACTTTTGATAACCCTGCGTCTTAAAAATATCATGGTAGAGGTTGTTAAAGGTAGATTTTTGAAAGGTGCACAGCAAGAGTTAAATAAATGAAGTCTTAGGAGCATTCCTAATTCATACCCTGACTCTTTACCAAATTGTTCCTGCTTCAACACTTAAAATGAGATCACATCACGTCTGAGATGATTTTAATGCCATGTAGGTAGTTACCAGATGGGCTCCTGAAAAAACGACTGAGATGATTTTATAAATATGATAGGGTTTTATTTAATGCTCCGTCAGATTAGTTTTTATCTAGTATACTTCCTTTTTATCCTAGTGAAGAAGAAACGTTTATATCTTTTCATTCTCTGCGAATATCTTGTAGTAGAGGGCGGATAAGCAACCGTCGCCACCGGTCTTTATTAGATCAACATTTTCTTCCTAACAAAACAAATCTGAACGGCTCCACAGAAACAATCAATAGCAATATAATGAATGAAAGTTTATGTCAGGTTAGAAAGAGAATGGCCTACTTTCTTCCTTAATCTTTCTCAAGCGGACAATTAGGTGATTTTTCGAATGTCGAAAAGAAGCCATGAGAAAGATGAACAGTATCTTCAGCAAAAAATGTCCTTACCATATATCAGTTTCTCTGATTTTATGATAAAAAGAGATCGCTTGATGGCGTATAAAGCTTAGAGTTAGCCTCGATAATCAGGTTGGATTTTATTTTCATTTTTCTAAAAATGAAAATAAAAAATGAATTATTCCCTCTACGACGTTGCTAACAATGGATTTATAAAGAATATGTTAAATAAAATGAAGTTAAAACGAGAAAAGATGTTTAACCCATGAGAGGCCACACGAGAATTGAAATATATAATTTTCTAAGGACATTTTATTCTTCCCCTTCTTCTAATTTTTATGCTAGTTCAGCCAATTGCGAGCCCATTAACGGGAACAAAGAGACCTTTAACAAATATTCCTCTGTCAGCCCGGATAGTATTTAATGGTAAATTTGTTTCTAGGTTAATTTTAAGCTGCTATTAAAGGATGTTCATTTATTTTGTATGCAATTGAGCATATGTTGAAAGAAGTATACATCACAAAGGTTAATTTCCACAGAAGAAAGTGTATAAGTTCTCTAATAGCAGCTTAAATTCCCTTCACATAAAAATCTTTGTCTCAAGATTTAATTTTTGAATATTATTTAATCTAAACTGTTTAACCTCACATAGGCCATAATATATTATTAAGGCTACTAAGCATCGAACTTCTAGGGAGGTTTTAGCGATCCTTGTTAATGAACCGCAAATGCAAATGTAAATATTAGGTTAGAGAGCCATTTAAATTTTCAATTTATCTGAACTCGGATATCAAAAAACTCACCGAAAGGCAGACATTTCGTTATCTGTGATCATTGTTTATCGATGGGTCTTATCTCAATTAAAATTTGAGTCATAATTCTTGTAAATTGGATCAAAAGTTTGAATACAATTATTATAACTTTAATATAATGATATTAGGGACAACTAAATATCCATTTATTCCTTTTTTAAAACCAGTTAAGACCAAAGCCATCCAGGTTCATAAAGAAATCAATCGACATATTAATTTGTCTATCTTCCAAGGGAAGAGCTTTGAAAATTTCTTGGCATCATCATTTATCGTGCGCCAATCGGTTTAGATCTTCTTTTATACTTCAGCCACCCTTTTTATGATCGATCTCTGCCTCTCCTCTCTATCCTAATTTAATGAAGTTTATATAAGATTAAATCTCCTATTTACCTAGCTTGATCATTTTCATCTATTTACCAACTCTACAACATTTGCATTTCCCTAAGTGCCTCTACTTCTGGAATTTTCTTCCGCTTTTACTCAACCGAAAACCCCTAAAAAACAACTTCAACTTTTCTTCCAAGTTGAATTCTGGAAAGTTTCTTGATATCGGCAAAGAATGTTTTTCTATATCTTCATAAATCACTTCGGATTTCTTAAAATATTCTCGGAGAATAAAATTGAGGGTAAAAGTAATTGAAAAGCTCAAAGAAAACATGAAAAAGAGGTGATACATACATATATCATATATTCTTTGATTAATATAATATGACAATGGGAAACCGGGGCTGAATGAGAACATATGTATAATAGTATATAAATGCCTAGTAAGTACGCCATGTTTTGTAGAGCTGAAAAAATGTTGAGGCATACATTGCCCCTTTCGTGGAACTATGTCTATCTCCTCGAAAAATAAATGACGATCCAAGGTGTAAATGAGTTAATTACTTTTATCAACCAATTGTCTAGTAGTTACAACCGAATTTTATTGGAATGCTTTTTAAAGATGGTTATCAAATTCTACTATTATATTATAATGGGATGACTTTATATTAGCAAATATAGTGATTAATTTTTACTTGGGTGCATTTTCTCAAACCCAGAACTGCTTTGTAATGCAATTAGCATTCATGTTGGATTGAAAATTGATCTCGTCATAATACAACATTACTGAAAAAGGCAAAAGATTACCTTCCCTTCAGAAAATTTTATTAATATAAAAAATACACCCAATTGGACTTTTCACGTAAATAAAGTTAGTGGAGAAATGCAGTTTATACCTTTTCCAGTTTTTCTCCTTTGAATGGGTCTCATCGTTATAGGCTCATTGACATTTCCAGAGCGGCATGTTTGGTGTTGCGTGCATTTCGAGATCAAAATGATTGAAAACAAGTACTCATTTTTTTCATTTTGAGTTTCTTTTTCTTTCTTCGTCCCCTAAAATTAACGCGCATTAGCGACCTGTAGCAATTTATAGTCAATTTAATGGTGTGGTGCTTTTAGGGTAATTAGATAAGGAATTTTACCACTCGCTATGCAACTTTGGCTTTTCCATTTCCAGCAATTCTCTATTAGGCTTACTAATATGGTTTAAGTGATGCAGCGAATACGGAGTTTTGAAAAATACTTTTATTTTATGGTGAGATGTTATTTATAATGTATTTGCAATCGTATAGAAAGCAGGTCACAGGTCTGTAGACAAAACAAGGAAAGAATATTCATAAAGGCGAAAATGATAGCTTTATTCAATCATCCACTATAGATGGGTATCTTCTCCAAAGGGAAGAGGAGTTATTATTTTCTCTAGAGGAGACTGACTCTTCCTATTTGCATTTTTGGTACGTCATGTAAGCAGCTTTTGAAAAAGCTTCCTCACAGGGTCTAAGCCAAGAGATTTCTACTCCGACCAAGTCTAATGTCGGCGCCAGAAGATCAAGTCGCGCACGAAATTTTGCTTTCTGGAGATAAATTCATCCCTAACCTCAGGAGAAGATGTGTTGGCGAAAAGGTCTTGCCGCTGGAAATCCAAGGCCATTTCCATCAACCAATGGAGGTTTTAACATATTTTCCGACGGAGGCCACTGTCCGGTGCAGCATTGAAACCACACTGCAATTAAGCTCTTGTAGTTGCGTGCCATCCTTTTCTCAATGACTGCAGGTTTTCCTTACTGGCCCCAACTCATCTAGGCAGATCGGTGGCTATATTTCCGCTTTCTTTGAAATGTGCCCTCGTTGATTTTTGCTTTAGTACAAAGAATGGAAATGCATTTAAACGTAGCTGCTTCACATTTTGACGTTGTAACTAATTTATTATCACCATTATCACTCCCAAAACACTTCGATTATTAGTGTTGATTGATAGGATCAAGGGGGATGAGTTAAAGGGAAAGCCGTTGTGAGAGAGAGGCCTTTGCCAAGCAGAGGGAAGGTACTGGCTTATTCATATAAATTTTAAACTAGGTAAATTTTTAATTATTATTGTTTTTTATAAATTATTATTATTTACCTAAACGAACACCACCCCTTGCACCAGTGACGAAAGGTTCGTCGCCGAAGTGGCAAATTTGGCATAAGTGAAGAAAGGAATTCGAGTTGCCTAAAGTGGTGATTATTTTTTTCTGACGAATATGTATCCCATCAGGCAATTCTCCTTAACGGTCTATATCTGGTCTTCTGGTCCTCATAATAGATTTATAGAGATAACCAATTGCTATAAGGCGTCAGTGCCATTATTCTGTCTTCCAGCTCCAAACACTCCCCACAATCTGTCCCAGTGTTTTATCCGTGAATCTGAGAAAATAGATTCCATCTCTCAGGCAATTATTCCCAATCCTGCAATCACCCTTGAATATTTCTATTCGAATGCCATATTTGGTTCAAGATTGGTTTACAAAACAAAAACCAACGAAAGCATCTTAATCTGAAAGAATTTATATATTGTTATAAGCAAACGGTTGAATTTTGGCAAAATTGGTAAAATATATATAATTAGGTTTTAGTGACGTCCATCAGAAGCTAGAAGAAAAGTGCAGGAGAAAGGATGTGTTCGAACCATAATAATTCGTTACCATACTACTTCCAACCCAAACAAACCAACCCGACCACTAGGCAGCTTCTATTTTAACCCCAACTTCGTGAATTTGGAAAATAAGGCGATAATGATTCTCTTATTTATCGATTCATGTCTCCCAATCGATTCCTTTTCCGTCGGTCGTTTTTTTTTTCTAATGATTTATATATTACTTAGCAATTGTAGCATCTGAGCCTCGTCATGCTCTGATGCCTTTGGGGACACCTTCGGTGAAATAACATCACGAATTCTTGTTAAAGTTAAAGATCCTTAAAATCTGTTTTGCTAAACTCATTTTTTCTAACGAACATTTTTTAATAACTTACGGAAAGATTCAAGAATGTCCTAATTTTTAATTTTCGCCTCAAGTTGTTGGGATTTTTCGATTTTCAGAGTCAAACTTTCATTGCAGTTACGAGTGTGATCGAAATTGGAAACTCCTCAAAATCACATATTTTAGGGAACTTGGGACTGCCTTATTTTTAGATATCAACAAGCAAAGTGCGACAGAATTGAGTTTCTTTCAAAAAAGGCCAAGTACCTTTCTTGTTTTTCATCGCAAAACAAGAAAACCAGAAAAAGTGCCAGAAGTGACAACATCGTATTATGTAGGATTTGCTGTTTCCTTCTCTCGCTGGGTGCATATGACTTTCGTCGATGAAACAATCTAAAATGAATATATTAAAATCTCTCTTTGATGTCCGTATGTTGAAATATTCTTACTCTTATATTCTTATGGTTAGGGGTCATATCATTTGAGAGGAAACCTATACCTAAATTTAATCGTTGGTGGATTCAACCATGGGTCGCATTAGAATTTGGTTCAGATCTAGAGAGTTTTGACTTAATTGAGTTGAATAAATCATACACATTAACTTAGCTGCTAATAATTAAAATTAATTAATAAACTAGTTTTCCACCTCCTTGGTATAAGGAATGAAAAATTTATTTTTCAGAATGTTATGTTTTCTCAAATTGATATTAGAACATTAAGTTAATTTGCTTAAGTTGTCGAGATTGTCTCAGGGTTAGGATTTGGCAATTTCCCTTTATATTTAAAAGGAGAAGGGCAATTTGTGTAAGGCTGTGTGACTATAAGTTTTATTGCTAAATGTTTTTAATTCTTTAGCTTGGTAGTTGGCTGGGCCAATTGGAATTCAATTGATGATGAGTTTTATCACCGACACTAAGCTATAGTACGAGGTCTATCGGTGAATTTATGCTTTACTATGATACCTATCTGTGACAGTAAAATTCTATAACCAATTGAAGGATTACAATTATTTATTGCATATTAGTTTATTTTTCAAACACTGCAAATATAAATCAGTTTTTTATCCCATGTATTTTTAGAATGCAAACAAAATGTAAACAAAAAGATTTACTCATGAATAAGTAGTATCAATATCACAGAAAAATGTTGGAAACACATAATATTTACTTTATATAATTATCCAGCAAGCGAAATGGTACAAATAGAATTATATATATGAATAAGTACTATCAATATCACAGACAAATGCTGGAAACAAATAATATTTACTAAGCGAAATGGTACAAATAGAATTAAAAATGAGAATAATAATAGAGTTTATATATGAAACACTTTAGGCTTTTGAAGCCTTCGCAGTGCGGCCGTCAATTGCCTAGGAAAAGGCCGACGGATTAAGTAGGTTTACAGAGCACTCTAAATTTCCGGGAAAGGAAGTGGAACATATTCAAGAGGCAAATCATTCTATAGCTTAGGAGCAACTCTAAAAGAGGCACAATCACCGGTGAAACAGAAACAGGGTGAGTAACACAAAGGGGGCAAGGAGGAATTTAACAAGGTCTGCTGACCAAAGAACATCTGCTATCACTTATAATGATTTATGACTTTGCGACCTTGAAAACTATAAATATTTCGTTGAATAATTTTGGAAAAACCTTGGTTATTATATCATTTTGAAGAGAATGTAAAACAACATCAGGGTTTCAAATTTTGTTAGAATCGGCCGAATATTTATGAATTTATTACAAAAAAAATTACCGGCTCAACTTGGGATGACTATAGCAATTATATCCTTCGAAAGCGAATTAAAACAACATAGGGGTCTCATATTTCGTTAGAATCAACCAAATACCTACAAATACTATTAACAACAAAAACAATAAAAAACGGGGAGCGACCGACTGACATATTTAGATATAAAGTCAAAAAACTAGACTCGGACGCGACTAAAAATAATTCGAAATTTAATGGGTAGGTAGTGAAGTTCACGAAGCAGGAGGATGGACCTAGAGAACATTCCTGGACGGAGGAAAAATCGAGATCCGAAGTTCTGGAGAAGTTTAAGGGGAATAATTGTACTGTTGTTGGCTCCAGTGAGAAGAGAGTTACAAGAATTAAGGGTGGATATACTGAAACATTTTCGGATATGACTGTAGTTACGGTAAAAAGTAGAGAGAAGATTTGCTGATATTATCAACATGCAATTTGAAATCAAGTTGAATGTAAAAAAAAACGAGGGTTCCAACATTGTCAGAGAACGCGATCGGGGAGCTTCCTAGAATGAGAAAAAGGGCTACTTTTTTCCAGCGTGCGAAATCTGCCGAGATTTAAATTCAAAGTTAAACCTGTTATGTCAATATTGAATTTGACAAAGTTATCAAATAGCATTCAGTTATTGTCATATGCGGATAAAAGATTGTTGCCGGTTTAAGCAAACGAGGTGGGGGAGGAAGAGAGGATTATTTGTGTGTTATTAGCATAAAAATGAAAGAATAGTCCTGGGTGACGAAGAAGAAGGTTAAGAGAATAGAGGTAGATACAAAGAGTGACAGGCCAATGAGAACGCCCTAAGGAACACCAGAGTACGCAGCAGAAGATCAAAAGACCTCACCCCTGATGTTGTCATAATGAGAATGAGTACCAGCATCTCACGTCTTCTTGAAAACTTTGATTTTTACTCAAGCCAGGATACTCCAATATATCCTAAACCGAACCTAAATTAAGTTCTTAAAGGAGAGTGTTAAATCAGAATCTTTGTTATTCATAATCGAAACAAACCAGATTATTAATCTCATAATAATCAAGAAATTATCACTAAACTTCGACATTGAGGCAGATATTGTTAATCCGTAACTTCCACATTTTTTTATCAAATCAAAGATATTTCTGTAATAGCCAAGATGTTCAAAGGAATATTTTACATCAAAATAATGGTATATAACCAAATTCATCTACGAGTATGTAGAACGGTAACAATCAATATACCTCATACCAAAGCAGAACCCCTTTAAACATTGGAGGGTCTTTTTTCAATCTTGTGTTTTGAAAACGTGTTAAGGAATCAATTAGTAACTCCCAACTTTCTTGCATATTTATCGTTTATAAGCTATTCGCTATTTCACTCTGACCCTTTTCTCCTTTTTAGTTTAACTATATTGTACTCTACCTATGTTTACTTTTAGACCAGGCGATTTCTCCTAATTTGTGAGATTTTTGTGAATCATTCAGCGTAATATGTGATTTATGGAGAAACATGATTGCGTAAAAGTTTCCTGAGGCCTAATTTTCCCACAAATTCCCTTTCATTTAATAAAAATTGTGCTATGCCTCGATGAATTTATCAGCCTTTCCCTTTGGGAAGTTTAATTGCTTAATCCTTCAGCCAAGGCGAATTTTCATTTTCAAAGAAGGCAGATAACTGATCAATGTGGATCATTTTTCGATTTAATGCCCTTCTCTTCCTTATATATATATATATATATATATATATATATATATATATATATATATATATATATATATATGTATATATATATATATATATATATATATATATATATATATATATATATATATATATATATATATAATATTGAGGATAAATCCCAGAGCCACGAGAAACGGATGTAGCATCTTTTAATTTTTCACTACGTTTCGAAAACTACAAGTTTTCATCTTCAGGCTAGAATAAGTTTACAAAGTTAATATGCATAAAGAAAACTTGAAAAGGCCAACAAGACATTATTTTACAGGTGACCAATTACAGAATATCAGTAGAAAGTACTACAAGTTAAATTAAATATGACTTGGCAACAGTTAAATTTGCTTTAAGACCGACTCAAAAATTAGTTCATAAATTTAAAGATTATTGCAGAAATTAATTACAAACTAAGAGAAATTGACTTGGCATTATTTAAAGATGATAAATTTAAACTTTTTTTTTTTATTATTATTAAATTTTGTAAAGACTAACAGTTAAAAACATTTAATATAAAAACGGAAAATTTGGGTACTTACTAAAGCGGATCCATCCTAGAGAGTGAATGGTAGGTTTAACAAAGGGGCTAGTATATATATTGGTTACATTGACGGTTGGTTTATTAAAAGGCAAACCAACTAACAAACTGTAGTCAAAATTAGTTAATTAATAATGATATTGCACTTAAATCTTCATTGAGTGTAGGTTTGTAGTGTTTTATATATAGAGATTTAAGTGCAATATCATTATTAATTAACTAATTTTGACTACAGTTTGTTAGTTGGTTTGCCTTTTAATAAACAAACCGTCAATGTAACCAATATATATACTAGCCCCTTTGTTAAACCTACCATTCACTCTCTAGGATGGATCCGCTTTAGTAAGTACCCAAATTTTCCGTTTTTATATTAAATGTTTTTAACTGTTAGTCTTTACAAAATTTAATAATAATAAAAAAAAAAGTTTAAATTTATCATCTTTAAATAATGCCAAGTCAATTTCTCTTAGTTTGTAATTAATTTCTGCAATAATCTTTAAATTAAAGAACTAATTTTTGAGTCGGTCTTAAAGCAAATTTAACTGTTGCCAAGTCATATTTAATTTAACTTGTAGTACTTTCTACTGATATTCTGTAATTGGTCACCTGTAAAATAATGTCTTGTTGGCCTTTTCAAGTTTTCTTTATGCATATTAACTTTGTAAACTTATTCTAGCCTAAAGATGAAAACTTGTAGTTTTCGAAACGTAGTGAAAAATTAAAAGATGCTACATCCGTTTCTCGTGGCTCTGGGATTTATCCTCAATATTAAATGCAGGCTTCACGGCCGAGCTCCATATGGATATATATATATATATATATATATATCCTTTCATTGATAGAATTTAAAATTGGTTTCATTTTCGTGAGTTAATTTCAATTTTTTCCGCTTCAATTATATTTATTTACTTTGTTCATTGGGAGTGAGGCAATTGCGGATCCAGATTTCTTTTGATTTAGTGGGATTACAAAGACCTTTGATTCAACATAATCAATTAACTAGATATAATTTATCCGCATGCCCTTGTATTGTTTAATTTCATTTCGATAGCGTAAAATATACGCGTATGTATATAGAAAACTTACAAAGAATCATGTGAGCAAGGAATAAATAAAAAAAAGGCCAAAATGAAAATGAAATGAAAATTCCAAGCGCTTTCGAACTCTATTCCTTGTTCATACCAAGTACTTTGTATTTTTCTTTAAATTTCCTTGTATGTATGTATTTCTGCACGCGCATGTGTATATTTGTATATATTTTTTTCATTTTCTTTTTAAACACGAACTCTCTGAAAACTCTTCAACTCTACTCCAGCTCAGCAATGCAAGTTGGTTCTATAGAAAGTGTGTGAAGTAGGCTTTGTTTGAGGCTGTCGGTGATTTCATTAAATTAAATGAATAGTAGAATCTTTCAAGTCTTTAACAGGTAACTTTGGTAAATAGATTACTAAAAATAAACTCTGCGCTAAGTTAGCCAAAAAGCACCCACCACACCCTTTAGAGTAAACATCTAGGAATGAATTATACCCTCGTATTTGGACAAAAAAGGTGTTTCAAATTCTGGGAACTATTGATAATTTGGTTCTCATGTGGCACGTTCAGCCTGTTACCCCTCACTCTCTCTATATAATATATATGCGGTGTTGAAGCCTATTGTCAAAATATTGTAATTACTCGTATTATAAACAGAGCATTAAAGACAAAACCTATATTCTTCCCCAAAATATTATGTTACCCAGTATATATTCCTAAAATTGTGAGAGGAAAATTTATGATGTGATCATGTGAATATATGAATCTGTAAATCGTTAAATCTTGTCACTTAGCACTATCTAGCGACCTTTAGCTTATCCAAATCTACACTACATATGATAATCTTCTCTTCTTTGACAAATTAGATATCTTTCATCTTCCAGCGTTTATTTTATGGGAGCCAAAAATTTCTCAAGACTTTCACGTTTCAAGGCAATGTAAATAAATCCTCACCTGTCAAACTAATTTCATGTTGCTTCTATTAAACCTGTTATTTTCATGCAATAATAAGCGCTAATATTTCTTTATTTAAATATATAAATCTATAATTGATTTATACCCAGTTATTTAAGTTCTTCATATTTCAGAATATTGCACAGAGCCAAGGGATGAAATTAAAATGCCTGTAAAAATAGCATAGCAGACATGAAACCTGAGGACTAAAGTTTTCCTTGAACAAGCATCCCAATAACCCAGCAATTCCGTCTTAGAGCGCTATCGAAAAGTTTATTTAATAAAAAGGGAAACTCAACGACGTCATTCGAATAAGTTAGTTGACTTGGGAAAATATGCCTTTGAAATTGAAAATAAAACTACTAAACAATTTTAATCCTCGACTAAGACTATAAGACTAAATTTTTAAAGAAATACTGAAGCTAACTCTGATTTTTTTAAGGTCGATAGCAAAGAAATTTTAGCCTTATTTTTAAGTTTCAGTTGTCCTTTCGACATTTTTATTGAGATGTGGAGTCACTAAGGCCTCGTTTCTTAACACATTCTTTGTCTAGGACGTTAAATGATTTGAGAAGGGTTAAGGCCCAATGTATTTCCTCTTCCATAGTGGTGCAGAAAGCATAACGGTAAAGACCTGGATGTTTGATTGTTGTTAACGTTCTCATTTTTGTCGTCAGATTGAGACATTTGTGTTTTCTTTTTCCTCGTGAGTAGAGGTCAAGATTTTGAGATCTGCTCTTCGATCCCAGGCGGAAAAGGGCGCTTACCTTTGATCGAACGACTTGGTAGATGATATAAAATTGATGTATCCATGGAAGGAGCGTTTCTTCATTATACACGAAGGGATGGAGGGTCAAATAAAGAAGAGGGAATAGTAAGAAAAATTACTAAAGATTGAATCTGACAAGGGCCACAAAATCAGAGAAAGGAAATGCGGAATTAGAAAGAGACGGACAAATTCGTACAAAGAGTAAAGAAAGTTACCTACATAACCTAATTTTGCTTGCGGTTCATTTTGCGGTTAATTTTGCTTGAGGACATTTAAAGTTTAAAATCAATGTCAAGAGTGCCCAGCTTATTGGCTAATATCTAGAGCCTTGCATAACCTCTTGGGGCCAACATACGCTGGTGGACCTTTTACACATTAACCCTAAAATGACTTCCTTGATTTTTAGATTGATACGCAGAGCTTAAAGTTGGCGTTTTTAAGTATTTTAATGTCCTTCTTTACATTTGATAAGGTAATGACGGGTAGTAACTGATAAAGAAATTGAGAAAATTTGAATAAAAGGAATACAACGAACAAAGAAGGGGAGCGTGACCAAATAAGAAAATAAAAGGAGATTTGAATTTGGTGCGCGCCAGTTACTAAGGTCTCTTAAACCTTATATTTTTTGGAAGCCGTTTTTCACCAATTTTTCTCTCATATAAACTCACCAATTTATTAAAGAATGATTTTAAGCATTTTTCTATATATGCTTTGTAGTGTTATGTATTATTTTTTTAAAAATCTACCAATATCTTGTAATTAATTGTTAGGTTTTATTCAAGTTATTTCACTTTTTCCTGCAATTTCTTCATCCTCACTCTTACACCGTTTTTCAATCAATTTCTTTCATTTTATTTTTTTTTACTTTCCTCCAATCGCTTTTTAGCTGAGTAGTCAAACGAATCTTCGAGCTTTTTGGCTTGACAAAAATTCCCCTAGGAGAGAATAAATTAAGGTAATTATCCGCACAAGAGTTTACTCAAAAGGAAATCGCCCGTCGCCAGGATAAAAAGCGGAAAATGTCTGGAAGAGTTTATAACAATAATGAAAATGTTGGTTTTTACGAATAAAAGATGAAAATGTACTGACAAGAGGAAATCCTGCCTTGGGTCTTTCACTATAAGACAATGAATGTTTGTTTTAGTATAAAAGTCAAATACACAACTGCCCTTGTCATGGCTTCTTGGGGTGCTGTTGATTGCTAGGCATCGTAACTCTTTTAAACATTCAATTAAAGGAAATTCCTACTGTAAATTACTTAATACCTATATAATAAGCTTAAAGGATCGCACACAGAAGGTAAGTTTGCTCAAAACTGGTCTCTAATATCGAGTCTTATGAGGAAAATTATAACGAGTGAAAACATTTCAGACACCTTTGATTATCAATTCGAGGAATGGTCGTAATACATTAAGATCATTCAGAATTTGTTTATTCCGTAAAACCAATATAAGAAAAATAGTATCTTTTATAGCCACAATCGATGTGGATTCTTTATTTACTAATGTTCCGGTACAGGAAATCATTAATATTATTTCAGATACTCTTTTTCATAATACGAGTGAAATATTGGGTTTAACTAAGCAACTTTTCCTCAAGATTTTAAAGCTAGCTGTGGGTGGTACCATTTTTTTTTAATAACGAGTTCTATTTACAACAAGCAGGCATGGCTATGGGTTCCCCACTAGGTCTCTCCTCTGCCAATAGCTTTTTGTGTCACCGCGAAACTCGGTGGCTGGACAATTGTCCTTTAGAATTCAGGCCTATTGTCTTCAAAAGATTTATAGATGACTGTTTTCTAATTCTTAAGCACAGTGATCATGCACCCTTATTTCTCAATTATTTTAACCAACAACATCCTAACATAAGGTTTTCTATGGCAACAGAAAATGACAACAAAATCTCGTTCTTGGATGTCAACGTTGTCCAAACAGGTTCGTCTTACAATACATTCATTCACAGAAAACCTACCACCACTAGATTGGGTACACTTTTTTTAGTAGCTCTTCCAGTCAGTCTAAATTATCGAGTATTAAAAGCCAAATATTTAGAGCCTATCATATATGCTCTAACTGGATATCCTTTCATTAAAGACTGACTTATTTGAAGGTTTCTTCAAATTTTATTATTCCTTCGATTTCATTTTCGAAAAGGTAGTATCCAAATTTCAGTCCAGAATATATTATCTCCGACCCTTTCTTACTACTGTTTCTAAACAGAAGGTTTTCATTAGACTACCCTATCTCGAGCATTTAACATCCGAGTTTAACAAACTCCTTCTCTATACCCTCAACAATCATTACCCTCAATGCCAATTGATTTGTATAAATTCCAACCCTGTATCGTTAAATTCCTTTATCTCCATAAGGAGCCGATCCCTTTGGGCTTGCGATCCTGTATATTTTACAATTATACATGTACGACCTGCCATACTCGTTATGTAGGCGAAACTGGCTTACAATTCAACTGCAGGATCGCGAAGCACTTGGGTTTGTCTCATAGGATTGGTATTCCCATTTTTAAACCTGAAGCCTCTTCCATCAGGCAACATTCTGAGTATCACCATCATCCTCTTAATTCTAATTCCTTTACTATATTATCTTCAGCCTTAACTTCTCTCGATTTGAAAATCTTAGAGTCAGTGTATATCAATAAAATGTATCCAAACTTAAATAATTAGTCATCTTCAATTAAACTATTCACTATATAACCAACCGACACTTCAATAGATTAACTAGCCAACCGACTAACCGAACAAATCTCGTTAGTAGTTTCATATCTTAAATTAGTTGATTTCTCAACTTCTACGATAAAGGTTAGTCACTTTGTTTAATTCATTCTGATTTGTTTTCGGGTTTTTGGTTGTTATTTTATTGTTTACTCCAGTAACTTTCAATATGTAATATTCAAGTCAGTTTATGTTATAATTTCACTTCTTTCTATTGTTTTTTTTTTAAATCACACTGGGGAGTATTAATTAATTCTATATATTGTTATTAGTGTTTTTACTTTAATTTTAATAATTGTTAATTTCATAATATTAACTTGTCTTCATCCGCTTTTTTAACCATTATCTAATACATTCTTTTATTTAATTGTTATCAATTAATTTTCCTTCCCCTTCTCATTAGTCGATACAGTCACTGAAGATGGTCCTAGTAAAGGTCCAAAACGTCCGGCCAATAAATGATTAGTATAATGACCTGGTTCTTCATATTCCTGCTACATATCAGATTTACACGGAACAAATCAATTACAACTATTATATATATATATATATATATATATATATATATATATATGAATGCAATGTCCCGCAGGAAAATTTAAAGGTGTTCTTGAGTACTTTCGAACTTAATTTAGTTAATTCTCAAGGATAACTACAGCTGTAAATAATATTAAAAGGGTATATATAAGACAGTAAAAAGTAAAAGACCGTATCTCAAACAAGAAATCACCAATGAGGAAATAGGAGAGGAATGGATATATTCATATTATAAATTAGCTATAGCAGGTAACAAGGTCAAACCAAGAGGGAGAAAGGGTCAAGAACAGAGCTAAAGGAGTTAAAAAGATTAACAGAAAGCTAGATACGTTGGGGCATGGTGAGGCAAAGAGAGATAGGAAGAGTAATAAAATAATGTTAATACAAAGCCAATGAGATAATTAAATTCACAAATCCGGTGCCCGGGTATAACAATGAATATTGCAAATAAAAATAAAAACATAAGTCAAAACTAATTTCTTTAAGAATAAGATTTTTGATAAAGGCATCAGTTTTGACTTATCCATGAACATTCAACAGTGTTTCTTTAAATTACGCCATTTAAGCTAAAAATAAATTTTTGTGAATTCCAATTAATTAAGTGGACATATGAACAAAGAATGCACTGTTGTTTTTAACTCTCCTAATATTTTATTTATGCTGATTAATACGGACAGATAAATTGCTTTCGTGTCCGTTCAAAATACTTACTTGAAGAAACAAAACATTCGATTCAATACACTCCACCAATATTATAACAATTACTGTGAACTAGTATATTCTTAATAGACGATTCGTGTTTGAAAGCAATAGAAATCTTAAAATGTTTTCAAAGACGAGAAAGGTCAATGAAACAATCAGAGAAGGGTAAAACCAGAATGTTTTTACCATTAAAAGGGATTGAAGGAACTGTATTATAGAACGTCCTTTTGCAGAGGTAAAACAATATAAAGTAAGCGATAGGAGTAACTTAATTTATGGCCAACTTAAAAGATATCGGAGAATTACAAATCATTATATTCAGGGTTAATAATCGTATCTCGAAAAGCCCATAGAAATATAAAGGAAAAATAGAACGTTTGACTTTGGCACTATGTGCAGAGTTTAAAACCATTCTCAGTTGTATTAATTAAAAGATCGAGGAAGAAAAGGGTTCTATTATTTTAAACTTATGGGTAAATTGAATGGAAGGGGCGAGTGAATTAAGTTTGGCAAGAAAGCTATTAAAATCTTTATAATTAGGCCACATGTAAATAAAATAATCACTCTACTTGTACACCACAAGAGGGAAGTCAAGAATGGTAGGGAGGGGTCTTGTTTCAAAGAATTCCATATATTAGTTAAAAGGATCAGGTGAAAGGCTAGTCCAAACTTTTGATGAAAATATTTACCATCGAACGAAAACTTACACGTGAGGTACAAAATGAAATGAGGTTAATGAAACTAATAGCAGGAAAAAGAAGGTCAATATTTTGCAATTCATCATTAAGGAAATTGAAGAGATCTTCAACTGGAACTTTGGTAAATATTCAACACAAATCTAAACTAACAAGGGTAAAATTGTTAAAATACGGAATGGCAGTGAGTTTAGTAATAAGGTTGTATCTATTGATAACATGTTAATGAGAAATGGTCCCAATTAGACCTGTAAGAAATGAAGTAAGCCATATATATATATATATATATATATATATATATATATATATATATATATATATATATATATATATATATATCGGCTGGGTGAAAAGGAACTAGGCATTAGAAATTGCTTATGAAACTTTTAGTATCCCTGATCATGACGAAAACATGTTTTGAACAGCTAATACTAATGAGGATTTCTTAATTATTTCTTATTTTCCAGATAGCGGGCAGCTTGACTGTTTAGGAGATAGCTAAGTTAGCAAAGATAGCAGCACGCTATGAATTGTAGGATTCCATTGTTCAGGTTCAGGGATGGTAACATGCATAGAAAGGTAGGCAGGAAATATTACGTCCTGATGGAATAGAAAAATTGTCATGTAAAGCTGATGACGACGCGCTCTATAAAAAATGCCAGAAAATTGGCCGCCCAAACACATCCCGATCAGCGGAGAACGTGGCAACAGAGCAGGAAATGTTTAAACGCAGCCTGCAATCTCAACACTTAAAACAGCTCATGAAAGTGGACTAACGAGAAACACAATATCTACGTTGTTGCATAAAGAATTGAAGGTTGATCCTGAAAACCCCAATATGTGGAGGAGCTAAAACCTGAAGAATGTGACCGCAGAATGGAATATGGATAGTTTATGCTTGGTTGGCATGTTGATTTGCTTGAATTGCTTGAAAACATCCTTTAAGGTGACGAGGATGTATTTTATGTTGTTAGTTTTTTTCAATCGTCCCAAATGCCATTACTGGGTATCCTGTGATAACTATCAGAAAATGATGGTCGAGAGGATGCAAGCTCGACCAAATGTGACTGTGTTGTGTGGAATGCTGCCAAAAAGAGTCGTTTTTTCATATCTTTGGCGTGATGCCATGGTAGCATGCTCAAAAATTACGTGTGGCCTCGCTACTGTTTCTTAGGGGAAGGTTGGAATGAGAGTTAATTTCTTTTAAACAAGGATAATGCAGGTGCTTGCTCTGTGTGAGATAAACATGAATGATAATTAAGAGTTTGTTTGCGGATGGAGTGCGATGGAGTGTAATCAAAGTAATATGCTTTAATAGTTTGTGGCATAGATTTTGATTCATGAGTAGCGAGATGCAATCGTTAATTATGAATCTTTTATTGCTAGAATTATGTTTGAGAAGTCGAGATTTTGAGAGGCATACGTGTACATAGTTGTAGATTATGGTGTTATTGATGGTTGTAGGAAATATGAATGAACGAATAGCTGCACATCCATCATTTGTCGCATCCGTGTGGAGAGGAATCCTCTACGAATAAATGCCTTTATCACTTTCACTGGACTCCCGACACTCTATTGACATTCCTGTATCAGTTTGATGATACTTTAATTATCTTAGAGATTATATGTTATATGTTGCTGATGTTATGTAACTCGCTTTGTTTGTTTTGAGCATAGATATATCACCAATGTATATTAATTCTTCTTTATTTCACTGCTATATTTGTATTGACATGCAAATAATAGGTTACGGCCATGCATTTATCTAATTTTCTAAAGTTTTCGAGGTGTGAGAATTTTTTGGGCCACGAATTTAAATGATCGACTTAGAAACATCATTTTATAATGAGAGAAGAGAACTTCTCGTCTCATTTTGTATATGAAATCAATGGGCGATTCAAGCAGTTTGATTGAGCCGAATTGGGGCATTTGACCTGACTCTCTTTATTGACTCTTATCAGAGAACCTTGGAATTAGTTCTTTTGCAGAATGGAAATGTAATGCCATTCATCTCAATTTCTCATTCTCTATATCTAAACGAAATATCTCTTTATTTGTAGCAGGAATGAATAATGTTAATTCTTTCGTTTTAATTTACTCACCAAAGGATCCTTCTAGCACCTCTTCTAATTAAACTTGGTTTAATGAAGATTTTTATACGCAATGGTTAAAATCAACTCAGATGTATTCCAAGAAGTTTCCAATAAATAAGGAAGAATTAGTAGAATATAGAATTTCAAAAGACTCACAGTCTGCTGGAAACGAAAGCTTGACTGGCTTTTAAATATATATGTGCAATTATTCTAGTAAAAATTAGACTAAATATATAAATGGTGTTGAGAAACACATTGTGTCTATGAAGAGAGGGAGTGTTGCAATTCCCTAAAAAAACATAAATCCTTCATTCGTATATAGATTTCTTTTGGAAAGAATCAAGGTGTAGCTTGTGAGGAATAACATAAATGTTTCCAACATGTTATGTATAGAAAAAAACACCACACTGAATTCTGGCATGAGAGCGTGGTGTCCGAGCATTGTTAAATTTTGAATTGTGATCCTCTGCCCAAATTTATTAGAGAAAAACACTGTACCAATTTTTTAAACAACATGTGATAACAATTGTAATTTAACATTTCTCAAAATAAATTATAATATGCTTATGTGATATTTTACACCCAGAAATATTAATAAAATTACCACTCTCTCGTAATATAAAACGACCAGACAATGGCTCCGCCACTTCCCCCTACAGGGGGACCTTACGCGTCGCTACTAGAATTAGAATTTAAAATCTAAAAAAAGCAGCCATGGTTAAATTTTTTGAAATTTTTTGAACTTCGCCAATTATAGTAATTTTAAAAAGGAATTTTAAACTAAATTTTCCCCTTTCAAAATATCACTATGCTAAAATATAGAGTTATAGAAGATATAGAAGAAGATATATAAAAATTATTTTCGGAAATCCACCACTTGTAATTCTTTGGAGTTTAAAAAAATCACAAAATTTCGATTCTGAACTTCACCATTTTGTTTTTTGATATTATAAAAGAATTATTAGAATTAAGTGATCAAAAACATAAGTCATTACCAAACTAAGAGGAAATTATTATTCAAATACTCAAAATAATCCCCTTCTTAAAATAAAGAAGTTATTCGTAGTGATGATGATGATGATGATTATAATTATATTTAAAACCATATAAGCAATAAAATTTCAATTAATACCAGCTTTGTATTAGCGAGATAACTGGATTCAGAGAAGCGACTTTATATCTGTTACACCAAATATTTTCATTTTGGTGCAGTTATTTCTGAATTCCTGTTGCTTAGAGAAATTGGAAAGCAGGGAAAATTATTGAAGTCCAAATATGAAAATAAGGTGTGTGCCTTTTTCAAATATTTTCTATAGCAAAATGAAATTAGTTTTCAGAAGAAAGTTTGGAGAAGTAACTTTATATTATTTTGAATCAAATCCGTTTAATTAAAAGTGTTTACGGCAAAGGCAGTGAATCCTCATTCAGTCTAAACTTCTGCCACTAATTTTTTCAAAAGGTCATCGATTTTATGTATTGCTGCAACTACTTTTTGCCAGATATGAAAAAGGCGTAGTGATTGGGATAATGTTGCAAAAAAGATTTTACTTTCGAGGCGGTAAGTAATGCATGGCTTTATTAAATCTAGTATCTCATATACATATGTGAGATATAAATTATTTGAAAAGCGATTACAAATATCTATGCAAAATCTAACACGAACGAGTATAGAAAATAGATAAAATTGCTCCTTTAACTAGTACTAGTACAATTAATAAATTGAACAATTTGATTTCGAATAAATAAATAAACCAATTTGCATGAGTTTGGGATAATGTATATCAAGGCGACACTTAACAATAAATTTGGCGGAGAGCTGCGTGCAAAGGCAGTTCGCATGTGTAAACAATGATTAAGGTAAGGAACTACATTATTCAAAGATGCAAGTAACAGTTTAGTTGAATGATAGAAAGACTATGTTATATCAAAAAGACAACAAAAAAGAAGCACAATAAAACTATAAAAGAAATAGTGAAATATTGCGAGAATAGATCTGTTTTTTAAAACAATGGTGATAATTCAGGGTAGGAATGAATTTTAAAACTTTGACACGGTTAGCGGATTAAGAAAAATGAATTAATGATTATAACATTTAATGAATTTTGTTTTAAAGAAAAATAAAGAGAATAGAGTTTAGCTAAAAGATCACTAATCAAACTGTCGGTGTCACTTAAATAAACAAAAGTAAGCATGCTATGGTTTAGCCGAGTGGAAACACCATTTGTGGTTACAGCGAAATTAGCCCATATCGTGTGTTGTTATTGGTGGGATGTAGTCGGATTATGATTGTCCCACAATGAGAAAGAAAATTGATCTTAAACGAGTGGAGATAACTGGTAAAACTAAAATCAATTCATGTTCACGCTCATCGTCCTTGTACACAGTGAAAGCCGCATCGAGCAGAAACATTTTGGGTGAAAAGGTCAAATGAAGCTGCCACGTAAAGCATTAATTATCAGGATTGCTATAGCGGATGATTAAGCTAAATGTCTGTATAAACAAGTCTCAGAAGGCATAAAGGCGACCTGTGTCAACCGTAAAGTTTTTAATTAGCTATGAAACCGAAAACCTACGAGTACTGCTATGAAATTTTTACTTTTCATAGGAAGTGTGCTCAAAAATGATGTCGAAAGATTTGTTCCTGGTTAAGTGACATCTGGAGTGTTAGAGATAAAAGGAAATAAAATAAAAAGAGAGCTAAAAAAACGTGTGGAAAGCTTCCAGAATGAAAAATATAATTTCCCAGAATAAAAGTGTGAGTTTGAGAATTTGCATACGAAAAAGGCCACCTAATAAATAGCTCGTTCAGATCCTGCTCAGATTTGATTTTTCGCAAGCTTTGTGATAAATCCGGCTTTGTGGAAGATACTAAAATGATGAAAGAATCGGTATCATCAGTAGCTCAGATGCACAAAGTCATAGGTGACATATTTGGCATATTAGCGTCTGGAAACGTAGTTTCATTTGGCAGATTTCACTGATGTGATAAATTTTAGGGGGATTCAGGCCCCCTCCTCTATAATACATATCTAGCTGGTTGGAGCTTTGCTTCTATATCCATGTACCTGAGGGTGGCGAGCGCCCCTACAAGATCTAAGCGGGCCTTTTTTCACTTTGGTTGTTTCTTTTTGCGTTCGTTTTTGAAATTTTTGTTTATATACTATTTTTATGTTTATTTAAGTTTCCCCTAAATTATACATATTTAAGAAAATTCGATGGCTAACCTTTGCTTATGGCCTCAATATCAGAGTACTAGATTTTATAAATAAGAAAAATCCATATTCACCTGAAATACATATTTACACCGCCATTATGGTTAAAACACTCAAATGAACGGCTTCGGTAATTCTACAGACTAAAAACTCACACATTTTTAAAACAAATAATTTCAATCTATTCTCTATGCCTATCTTAATTGTCCCATCATATTTATTTAGCTTCAAAAGTAAAAGTTTATACATTTAGTACTTGTAGGTTGTATTTTTCAAGGCATAAATTTATTTTTTGCCTGTTTTGACGGCATAAGGCTTGGGAAAATGATTCATTGTCCAGATTCAAGAAATGCTATTACCACTGATGATGCTAAGTTATAAACGATGTTGAAATTTAGGGGTTGTAGGTGAATTAAGCACATTTACTTTCAACTTGCATAATTGACTATATAGGAAATGACAATTTAACCTTTTAACAAGATAAAAATTCCTAATACTCCTCTTATGTAAAATGTTCAAGACTGGTGCCAGGGACATTTGAAGGGCCTTTTGTTAAAAGAAATTTGGACTCCCATTTCGCCAGATTTTAACCCGGTGGGTTATGGAAGATGGTGAATTCTTGAAAAGAAAACCTTTGCCAATTTCATCAAGGTGTCGAAGGGATAAATTGCAAATTGAAAAATGATAAGAGAAAATATGAAATAAATATATTCTTGTTAATTAAATTCAGATCATACCTCGACTTTTTTGTCTCATTAAATCAATTCGCAATCCAATTGAATATTAGTTACTTCATCTTGACATATATATTTTTTTAATTTTCTTTGATTGCACCCATTATCGAATAATACATTACCTTCTGAAAATAATTGAATAAATATCAGAATAGACTTAGGGCTTCCACCCTGTAAAATGTATTCATCTAACTTTTGAAATGAATATGAGGTTAAATCAATGCAGGCTAAATTGGCAATTTGCATAAAATTACCCCCATGCACTGTTTCATTTACTAAGGATGCGATAAATTTAGCTATTATGCAATTTAGACAATCATTGCCTACCTTATTTCTGTTCTAGTCCATGAATCACTTTGTATTCAAATTCTATGGCCTATTTTTTTATGTTTGTCGGGCAATTAAACATCCATCGTTTTGATTTCTCTGATGATGTGAGAGACCTATTGGTATTAATTTTTATTCAATTTTGGAGAAGCGATTTCATCTTACGGTCTTTCTATAAATATCTCTACATTAATTGTTTCTGTCCTAGGCCCTGATTTTGTGCTGCTAAAAAACATTTTGTGCCAATATTTTTTACTATTCGATAAAATAGGTCTAAGGCTAGGTTTGGTAGGCTCTTGTAAAATGATGCATTGTAATTTTCAGTGAAATGCAACAGCCTTTGGAGGAAAACAGAAGATGTAAACCCTCCCCCCCAAAACTATGCAATCTAGGATAGGATATTCTAAATTAGCTGGGTTTCATACTAACAAAATTATTTAGACAATTGAAAAATGTATTACTGTGGTTGCGCTGCCGAATTATTTACTTCTCACTTATGCTCTAAAAACGCGAAGTCTTCTTAAGCAAAAAAATATGTGTAATAGTTACCATAAGTGAAATTCCTATTATAGCTATCACTGAAGCATGGATAGAAAGCATGGATTTTATTGAAGAGTTCAATTTATCGATTTATAGTGTTTAAGAAGCATGGATTAGAAGCAGAGGTAGAGGAATATTAAGGAGTGAAAAACGAGCTCATCGCATCACTTAATACAATTTTTATGAAAACTTAAAACGACGGTATAATTCCTGAAGAAAATAATTTAGTAAATGTTACTTTAAATTTCTTTATAGGAAAAGAACAATCACCTACAATATACAGCGGTAATAATTATCGTCGAGGATGGGTAAATGTTCAAGTTCAATTCCTCACAAGAGGGAAAGTTCGGTGATAGGATGATAAATAGTTATTACATTGATGATTTCCCATGGTTCAAATCACCTTGAAGTGCCTTTGAATTGTTAAGTGGCTAAATTAGGCTTTCCTTTTTTGTTCCTGTTCAACATTTTCAAAATTCACTAATAAACCAAACAGTAAGTTTGTTCGGTATTTTAATCAAAGTTACCAGTACAGTTAATCCTATCATACCTACAATAAGAGAATTTCTAGGTAGTTTTTCGCCAGTAAAATAAATGACAAAGTAACTATTTTGGTCGCATGGCGCACGCAAAAGTAAAATGAAGAGCAATCCACCCCTCACAAGCATGTAAACGAGTAGGCTATGGAGTCTTTCTTTCTATTGCATATTTTTAGTATGACTCATATTTGTGTAACAGTTATATTATTTAGCATTAATCTTATTCTTAATGATGCTAAAATTTAGATTAGGTTAGATTTTTCGAGGCATATGGCTCCCAAACATTTCTTTCTCTCTTTTTCCAAGGCATGTATTTGATTACTTAACTTGACCAAGCCCTATACCATGCAAAGTGTGTGCTGCTTCCCAAAAGATTTTTCTCTGCTAACCTTTAGCCTAGCATTTGTGCAGATTCTTTTGACAGCCCAAGATCTTGAACAAACAACTGAGGACTTTTCCTACGGATACTGGTAGTGTTAAACTCTTCATCCACATATGCATTTTCACGGTCACTACTTGAGGAGTTACTAGAACTGCTACGGTGCATATTCTCAGAACATTTTGGTACTGGGACGTCATTACTGTGTGGTATAGGTCGCAGAGCTGATGGAATGTTTGGATATTTAATGTGTTTCTTGCTTTTAGCATTTTTCCCCAGCGGCTTTCACCATACAAAAATAGCAGTCATCATGGTGATTTTTCGGTTCCCGCCAAACCATAGGTATACCAAATGGCATTGAGTTACGTTTCCCTTCAATCCAATGGCGAAACCCAGAAATACAGTTCAAACAGGTAAAGTGAGGAGCCCATGGCTTCTCCTGATCACCTAGTTCCTTGGCAAAGTAGGCACAATACAGCGTTTTACTGAAGATGTGTCAGTCCTCTTCTGTTTTGAGGGTGTGTACTTTCCGCATATGTAGCAGAACGAGTCAGGATGGTTCTTGCAAGTCTGTGGCATCCTTCAGTTAATCTGCAAGAAATTAAATAAACATAAGACACAGCCAATGATCACACGCGGACATTATAGGGTAATAATTCATACATAGCTGCCTATGCACCTAGCTCTATAACATATGGTGTGCAACACAAAAACTAGAACGTAAGGAGCAAAACGAATACTACAACAGTGTTCATCACGCAAAGTTGGTCTGGAAAAGTAATATTGTCATTTATGTTGCATTTTTGATGCAGTCCAATGTAATCGAAGAACCTTGAATCCCGGCATGTTTCATTTCCATTCTTTTTACCGGGACAAGTGAATAATCCGCCTTTCTGTAACATTTTCTTTTTTAACTCAGGATTACGATTTAATATTATAAGCACACATGAAAGCTGAATAACCAACCGTCTTAAAATATAGTTACTCTTATTTTATAAACCCGAATAGTCTGAAACCTTTTAAACACCATGTTCTTTGAAACCTGTTTAACAACCCAGTTGACTCAAAATAAGCAATAGTGGTCCTTTACTATTTTCATTTTCTGTAAATAAAATTAGCATTGTTGAAAGGAGCACCTTTGTGTTCAATTAAATGGCGGAAGTGGAAGCTATTATTATCGTAATGAACTAATTTATAATTCAGACGTTACTTTTCCTTTTTATAATATAATTAGTTTAAATCAGTTAATACTTCGTACATATATTTTTTTCGTATATATTTTAATTATATGTTAAATTTCATTTCTACACTTCTAGAAAATACCTAAAATTTGGAAAGTCTAAAAATTTCTGGGTTTTATTCCAAAGAAAATGAATACGCAAATATTAAAACATATCTTTGCTTCCGGAAAAAAAGACTAATAACGCAACCCCCATAATAATGGCACAATAATATATATATATATATATATATATATATATATATATATATGTGCGAAATATCCCCCTTGAACATGAAAATTTGATTCCAAGAACTTTCGAACTTTGTTCAATTCATTCTCAAGGAAAAAAGAATTATTTTACAAAGATGGTATATATAAGAGACACCAAAGTGATGCTCCACCCAAATACGGCGAAAGTGCATAAAATAGAAAAATATTATCAGAAACGGGATTAAATTCTCTATTCAGGATTCAAAATAAAAATTAATGCACAAATTGAGAACATTTGAAACGACACAATGGTCGCGTGTCTTTACCCCTCGTATCCGGTATTAAATACCGTTCCTGTTAATATTTTTCTATTTTGTGCCCTTTCGCTGTACATGGGTGGAGTATCATTTTGGTGTCTTATATATATATATATATATATATATATATATATATATATATATATATATATATAAATATATATATATATATATATATATATATATATATATCACCTTTGTAAAATAATTCTTTATTCCTTGAGAATGAACCGAACAAAGTTCGAAATTTCTTGGAATCCGCTTTTGATTTTCCTGCTGTGTTTTGCAAGTATGCTCTACTCACGCGCTACTTTGTGAGTTTCTCATATCCATATATATATATATATTAGGGTAGTCCTAAAAACCAAAATATTTCTTTCTTTCCACAGGCTAATTTTATTACACTTCAAGGAAAGGAATGTCACGTAAAATTTTATCTCTCTATCGTATCATTTAGGGGTCGCCTCATTTTTCACTTTAACTTAGTAAGGTTGGTTTGTGAAGGTTTTAGACTAAAAGTGCGACCCCGTTTTCTAGTGTGAAGAACTTTCCACACAAGGAGAGGAATGCAACACGAAAAATAGGCAGCGGTGTCAAGATAGGATCAGTGCACTGCACTTTAAAATTTTACCCCCTTTTTTGCACCACCCTAATATATATATATATATATATATATATATATATATATATATATATATATATATATAATATATATATATATATATATATTATAACAAAACACAGCGAAACCCCTTTGATAACCGACCAACCGTTATTTGTCCCGTTTAATCCAATGGTTTCCTACATTTTGATGACAACTTCAAACAGCTTCCTAGTTTTAACAATTTAGAATAGATTATAAATGCTACTAGGCGAGATGAAGCAACTCAAGGCCACAAGATATTGCAATGTCGGAAAGGTCTGGTGCAATTGGATGGTTAGTGTAATGTTAAACGAAGTTTCGTGAGAGTATGCTGCTGCCAACGTTGGTATATTGGTGTCCGACTATGTAAGGAATGAAAGGGAACAATCTCGAGTAAGAGTAGTGCAAATTGATAAGTTGAGAGAGATGCTTGTTGGGGGCAAGTTGATTAGAGTAACGATCTAATTGGTAAGATATATTTAACTTGTGAAGATTGTGAAATTAGTTGTGACTAAAGGTGTTCTAGACTTGTAGGAGGCTTGTGAAGCGAAAATACTAGATTGAGTCTCTGGATTGAGGAAGAGTTATAAGATCACGTGTCCTTCATAGTTAGTGGGATTTTGTAGCTTTTGAGATTTTTATAATAGGTTTTTGCTCTGCAGCTACTAACTTAATAGTAATGAAATGTAACTACTAATTTATAATAGGGAATTTTCAGCTGAGAGTTCATTTCTTTCGTTATTACTAGAAAAAATCGATATAATCTCCTAGTTTAAGCATAGATTATCCTATAACATGTCAAATATAATTTCATTTTACTCGAAAATGATTATATTAATGAGAAATTTTATATTCAGATTTCAAAATAAAAATCAGTGCACCAATTGAGAACATTTGAAACGACACAATGGTCGCGTGTTAAGAAAAAGACGTACCTATTTTCCAAAGCGTTCACATTCATTTCTCGAATGGCATCTGGGCCCAGATGAGACCTCGCCGTTACACCAGCGCTCCGAAATTGAATCTCTTAAGCGGATTTCCCATCGGGAGAAATCGTGTTCTCGCTGTTTGTAATGGGGGAAATAAGAAGTGCTGTTCTCACTGCTTGTGAAAGAGAGCAGAACAACGAGCATCCTGAAAAAGATGAAGGCAGATGTGGTTTTGGGTGGAAAACAAAATTAATTATAAGTGTCACAGAAGAAAAGACTCGTGATGCTACAAAATAAAATGCACATGTAAAAATGGAAGACAGCTTTATCCACGACATGCCTATTGAAGCTAATAGGCCGCTTTAGTTAAAATCCGGTCAACTTATTTTTTTTTAGCCAAAATGGAGAGTCGGGCTATCATGAGAAGCAGGGAAGGAATGAACAATGAAAGGTTTTATTTTCATTACAAGAAGTTAAGTTGCCAAAAAAACGTGCCAAAGTTGCAGAGTTTGTAAACTTGCAACCCATTTCTGTTTTTCAGACCCCATGTAGTTATTTGCTCAAAGATTCGGTACATGCACTTGTTAGATTTTGTTTCATTTTGCTTATAGCAATAGATACCAGAAAAGGGCATCATACAAAAATACAAATATAATTAAAGGAATGTTCGATAGAAAGGACATAAATGTACACGCGGGTAAAGTAAATGGTAAATTAGGTTATGAGAAATTGATTACATACGAGTATATAAAAAAAATAAATAATGAGATGGAGTTATAGGGATAAAAATAGCGTGGAACTCTCTTAAAACCACCTCATTTACGCACTAAAACTATGAAGGTTCACTACATGTTAATTGCGAGATTTGTCTCTGTTCAAATATGGAGAGTAAAAGGGTCAGTAAACAAAAATCATGGTACTCTTTTTGCCATCAATATCTTAACGAGGTAATATTGAATTCCCAAGGTGGTAGTGACCTATTTCATATTAGGAGAGTGTGGTTATGAATATCCCATCCGAAGTCTCCTAGATTGAAGAGCGAAATGGTCTTAGGCCGAGGAGAGGAGGAAGAACATGGCAAAGGCACTGCGATTGGTTGTGTTTAGTCAATTTTATCACTTATACAGAATGTAGACCAGGCTTCGTAGCAGCTCGCAACAAGATTCAGATTTTAATGCCTACTCTTAACAGGTATCAAACCCAGTACCGAGATGTGGAACGTCAACTTTTCTACGAGGCTTGCAATTATTATTATTATTACTATCTAACTGAGAAATCTCCAGGCGAAGAACGAAAGAATGGAAAAGGGAAAAGCAAGAATTTGCAAAAAGGACAAAGCCAGATTAATGTAACGAAGAGACTACTTCTGGCAATTGGTAGGGAAAGACCTTCCAGAAATAAAGAAGATCATTTATAGATGTTGGAGGTAGGAGGTTCTAAAAGCAACGTCTCTGCCCCTGCTATAACTGATACCCTCTTCAGGGATGTTAAAGTGAAAAATAATTTTGAACCATGAGCCATCACGCCTTTGTTTGATAATTATGGTCTTAATTACACTAATAACGATTCTCTAGTTGGATTTTTTTTAATTAATAAACACTTGAAAATAACTAAATGAACGAAATGACCGAGAGATTCGTGCCTGATAGGGAAAAACTTGGGTAGCGTTGATGAACGCCAAACCCACTTTTGATATATTTGTAAATATTGTAAGCACTCCTGGCCTAAATTTTTACTCAACAAACTAAATAATATGTAAAAAAATATTATAAAACAAAAATTTCAAGTATTATTTGGATGATTCGTGTCTCCTCTAAAATGTCTATCACACGCCAATCTGGCGTGCAAGCCAGGCCCCCAGCGGGTGGATGGTCATTGGTTAAATTTGATGAATTAAATCTATGAATGAAGATGCTTTGGAATCACTAAACCTTTGTTAGAACCAACCGATTTTATAATTTCATGATTAATTTCCGCACGATTTGGTCGTGAACATGAATTCTTATTCACTCATAATCTTATGTAGTCACTAAAAAATCACTTCATAATTTTAAAAATATATTGCATAAGGAATCCTTTAAAAATTCTGTGGATTAACTTCAAAATATTTTATTTAAATTGTCGGTCTTTAAAAATATATATGATCGTAATCTCTCTTATTCCTAATGAGTTTAAATGAACCATCCAAGTAACTGTGTTTAGTCGTATTAGTCCCTTTAGTTTTGGGGGGTTTTCTTATATTAATAATTTTATTTTTTCTACTTCATTATCCTCTTTATTTCCATATTGAAAGTGAAATTTTGCGAAACAAACAGGGAGAAGAAATGCAAATAAAAAATTAGTTTTAGCGATCAAGAATAAACAAAACTGGCAAAAACCATCTACTGATAGGAAGATCTAAATACACTACATGAACGAATATCTATATATATCTATTAAGTATAACCAAAAGTCCTGCGGAAAATCACTAAGAGCAATGGTCAAAAAAGAGTTTCGCAAAGAAAATGTATTTAAGCGAAATGAAATTGTGATAAACGAAATCGCCCAAATAACGCAAATAGGATTCCACCTAAAAATTATCAAAAGGGCCCAGAAGTTTACATTTAATAACAGTATAGACTGACTGCTGTTGTAAACATCCTTTATATTTTCAAGTTATTCATGCCTCACATAATGTTAAACGTCGGCCTTGGCAGTGCCTTCAATAGCTTTAGCAGAATGGCCACCTTTCCGAAATTTCGGCTTTGGAAATCTATTAAGCGACCAATGATGGCCTTCCATTTTTATTCGAATATTGAATATTTCTTCATATCTTGAATCAGTAAACTTTAAGTTGGCTGTGCATAAGCTCGTCACAACACTTCGAAAACAACTAAATTGGTGTAAGCGAAGGGAACATTAAGGAAAGTAATTCAGAATAGGAAAAATTAAAATTATGCAATTTAATGGGTAAGGTTGCACTGAAATGAATAGGATCATATTTAGATAGCTCTCAAAGGTTGAAATAATCATGAACGCAAATGTTCGTTTTCATTAGCAAGCTTCAACCAGAAACCAGTCTTTTAAAATGGATATATCTCTTTTTACATGAGAACTAAAGCTAAAACCGTCGTTATTATAAATATATTTAATCCTCACAAGTAGCAAACTTGACCTTTATATGAAAACTCAATCTTTGAAATCAGAATTCTCCTCATGTGTAGTTAGTAATCTCTGTAATGCAATCCAACATTTTGCAGCATATTACGTGTTTGTAACTTTTTAAATTGGTTCTGTTGAAATGATAAAGGCAAATGTCTCACTCTCTGGGTCAGAGAAGTTTACAAAGGAATGATTCATACGATTAAAGTTACCGGTGCATAAGCAGCTGGACACGATTGTATGGTTGCCAAAGGAAAGCGTCAAAAAATTATTTCATTATGGGCATTCTTCTTTTTTCAATGCTGTGAATTATACCTATCACAATGCAATTAGTTGTAGCACACAATTGAACAGCATCTATTTCGGCATCTATAGATGGGAGGCGTCAGGTAAAATACATATGTGAGAAATCCCAAATATACAGAATGAATACAGTATATTACACAGGAAGGTTCTCCCCATCCACTATCTTCTGTTGCTCTGCGTGCACAATAATGACTAATCCATATTCAGGCTTAAGAATCAAGGAAAAAGTTTAAAAAAGAACAAAACTAACAATAAATAAAAATATAAATAGTCTTTGAATAAAAAATATCAGGAAATTTATATTTAAAATTAAAAAAAGACAGAAACAACAAACAAACCAATTATATGAAATATATTTAGAGTAGATATTTTCGTAGGTTAGCTTGAGTTGGTGTGAGTATATATCTATATTATGTTTATTATAAGGAGAGGAGTGCAAGGTAAGATCCGGGCCCTTAGCTGGAAGCTAACCACCAGACGAGAGGGCGGGGTGAGGTAGATTCTTAAACGAGTGCGTGCAGATTAATTCAACAAAGAGAGTGCAGCTGGCTGTTAGATTAACTTATGGGTCGCTTACTGGTTCCTGGGAGAGAAAGGTAAAGAATAAAAATATCTTTACTATTTACACACAAATACAATATACATATAAATAAATGACATGGATACTCGCGATGACAGTTGTGGAGTCTAAGAAATTGTCTATATTAAACATACTAACGCTGGATTATTTTGGTAAGTAGCCAGTTTGGCTGCAACATAAATGAAATAGAGGAGCGCGGCAGTAGGATACGTCAAGTGTGTTTTGACTGACATTCCTCAGAAAATATTTGCAACCTGCGATGTTGCAAATATTTTCGAATTTAGAAAAAGGAAAAAATAATGCATAGTGTGAATATGAATTAACGGTCGGAAAAATATCTTCAAGGGCGAGATCGCAAGGTCAGACTCATGAATAATACTTAACTATGCTGAGAAACAGAGGTTTATTCTCTCAGGTGAGTGCGTTCAGCCGCAAAGAAGGGTCGAGACAAAAATCATGGTACTTTGAGAAATATAATTCTTGAGAAGGAAATAGTCTAGTGGCTGGTATAACTCGTTTATGCGACAACACTTGGATTTTGCAGTTCACCTTAGTCACCTAGCTTAAGAAATTAAATCTTTAAAACGAAATCTTAGTTCAAATAACTCGTCAGTTCCTCTTTATGTTCTGTAAAAACAACAATCTAGTAAACCATACTCAATATTATTGTTCAAATATTCGTTAGTTGTCAATATTTCACCCCTTAGTATTAGGGTGTGTTCGCTATAGTTATCAAAAACTTTGAAAATCACATACTCGTAACTCTCTAGTAATATTTATTTATGTGTTCATCTATTGCATACAGTGAATGAAGCATTTAACCTAATTTCTATAGTTATTACAATCCATTAATGTAAGTAATCTAAAGCTATATTTTTCATCCTTGAAAAATTGCTAATGAATTGTCATATATTCTTGGAAACCAGAAGATAAGCGCACAACCTCAAAACGTTGTTAATTTAAATAAATGGATCTAGAACAATGCTTGGATTCTTTCTAATCATTGGCTTCATCCTAAAAATTATATATATATATATATATATATATATATATATATATATAACCAAATAAATATTTTTTCTGTGGAATTCTAACTGTATTATTTCAAAGGTATTTTCACTGAATCAATTGTCATACATTAAAAATAAATTTTATTTTTTAATTCAAGTTTTTTTTTTAATTTTCAGGAGTGCCAGTAAATATTACGGGTTTTTATATCCCATTCTGTGCCCGTCTCGGAAATAAACATCGCAAATAAAGCTCTGAATCACCGTTAAATAATTTATGGCATGAATTTCTTTTCACTCAGTTGGTTTCAGTATATCGCTTATCACTCTCATAAATAAATTTTAAAAGACAAAGGATGTTTCAAATTCAGCTCCTTTTTAAACTTTTAGGATACTCTCTCTCTCTCTCTCTATATATATATATATATATATATATATATATATATATCTTAGGGTGATGCAAAAATGTCAACCATCTCAGATTTATCGGGGTACCCCCTAATTTGATTTTTTAGGGCATAAAATCAGTGTGAGTAAATTTTTTTGACAATCAAAAAATATTTAGAGCTTGCTACCATGATTCAAAGTTTTATGATTTATCTTTTTTTGTGATTTAAGTAAAATACATTTATTATGTAAAACTGAACTACAAATTTAAGTATATTATTTATATTCTTTATTACTGAAGAATTTTGCCTCTGTAATTATAAGCACATCCTGTTCCATTACCCCTATCTCCTGCTGCCTTCGGCCCAATAGCATTGCAGTTGGTCAGTAATCCAATGCTCAGTACCCTCACAGCTATCACCGGTGGAGGTTATAATTTCCCATCTCTTTATCTCCAAAATACTGAACAATGGCTTATTTAGATCGTCACACTAGAAGTGCTACAGGTATATGGCTAATTGCAGCCAATAGAAGCATTAAAAGCATCTGTTCTTCCATCAAAAATACAAGCAATGGTATTATTTATGCATTATAAAATAAATAGCAAACAAACCGTGCATGAAGCTCTAACATCTACTGCCAAAGATGTGATGCAAGTCTGGAAAAAAACACGTATTCCAACATCGCTTAAAAAACATGTAATAAAAAGATTAAAAGTAATGTATGATGAATGGTTAAAATTAAAGAGAAACAAAGAAAACAAGAAAAAACAATCTCAAAATTTATTAAATAAACAAATGGAATGGAATCAGAATTTAGGTTTATTTATTTGATATAGTTCATGCTGATGCTCTCAATTTGATAGACATTGATGAAGATAAAGAATTCCTAATTTTGCAAAGAAAAACAAGACGAAAAAGAAGAATGGCTGGCGTGGATAAAAAAAATTGTAAAACATGAAGCAATAGCTCTTAAAAAGTTTAATTAAGTGCAAATAGGTATAAGAAAAAATAGCGTCTAATGCACTGAAAAAATTATCAAATCATTTGTGGTATCTTTCATAGGAATTAATAGCTCTTGCTTTCTTTGCCGAAGATGTCCTTATCGATAATAAGAATAAAATGAGAAAAGCCTTAAATAAATCTCCTGAACCAAACCACATTAAACGGACTATTATTGATCCCGAAGTTATAGAATTGAGACAGCTATAAGATTTTGTAACCTCTCATACTAAAAGCTTCTTCGATATTCTTGGTCTGCATTCCAGTTTTCTTGAAACCAATGCTGAAAACTGGCGACTTAATGAGTCATATTGGAATGCAAATGAAGTAATTTCGAATATGAAAGTTCCAAATGATTTAGCAGAGCGAGGAATAAAATTAATGGAAGAATACAATAAGATTCTCACAAATGATGAAGAGCAAAAGCAATCTCTTCTACAGACAGTGGAGAAGTACAGATCTGCCTTACCAGAAAAAAAAAAAAATTACGTCATTGAAATGCATTGTAGTGCCAAGATAATAATTATTGCTAATGGTTATGATAGGCCAATAGGGGAACTTCCACTTTAAAAAAAGGCAACTGGCTGAGAACTGTACTTCAATAGGTAGTCTCGAAACCAGTTTTATTTATGCATCGATAATAGCTGTACTTGATTAAATATTTTCATTTTTTCAAGACAGGTAGCAACCTCTAAATTTCATCCGATTGACCTCAATTTTTGTATACTTTGTTTTGCGAACATAAATAACCAGATTAGAGGGTGCCCCTACAAAATATCAAAAATAAAAAAATGTACCCCTCTTTTGCATCACCCTAATGTATATATATATATATATATATATATATATATATATATATATATATATATATATATATATTTAAGATTGGCCCAAAATTAAAAAAATAAATAACGCTTGGTCTCACCCCTGGATATAGCGAGGCTTGATAAAAAAAAATGCCCTGTGCAAATTAGTAAGTATTGCCTATATATAAATTAATAGTTGTATTATATATACAGCTATATTAAGTGCATTCTTAGTTTCATTATCCTCCTATAACCTTATATATTAGGTATCTTTGAGTCAAATACGATTTTCTGACGTGGCCCTGACACCAAATGTATATATGACTGTTCCTGTCGCTTAGCGCCCTTACTCTCTCTCTCTTTGAAGCAGCACCTTTAATTTTTTTAAAGTTGAACTGAATTTCAATTCGAGTTAAGTTTGTATTGTCGATATTCCGCTTTTATTTGCGTCACCAGACTTTCTACAAGCAGTGATAGTTCGGGAGTGGCTTCTATTCCTTGACTGGCCTCGTTGAAGGCTAGCTGAGGGAAAGAAAGAACGATTGCTCTACACTACTTTAAGGTAAAGTAGCCATTTGATCAATTAGACTGCTTTCCATCTTCTTCACATGTTATTTTAAAAATGCATCAAATATTTGAAATCTTCAAGTGACGAGAGCAACGTACGGGTAAAAATATTTCAATATTGTATATTTATATAAATTTATAAATGCCTACAAACTCAGACCAATATTTCATAGAAAAATACGATTTTAAGTGGTTCTGATTGCGATCAACGCAGAGTTAAAGGAATTTGAAAATTATTTAATACAACTATACATTTTAAAAATTATAAAGTGAAATTCTTTGAAAATATTTATTCAATACAGACAACAAACAAATATTCTTATCATTAAACATGGAAAACAGATAACTAAGATAAATTCGAAAGAAACCCTGAAAGTTGTCTATTTGTGAAAATTTAAAAGAATAAACCTGCAATTTGTCTTTATAAACTTAAATTGAAATTGCTCACTTTGAATTGTTAAATTTCGCCCCTGTGTGGCTTACCCCTCCTCGTTCGTAATCACTGATCTAACCTCATCAATTCAAGATAAAATTAAAGCCAAGGCCCTAAAATTTGAGCTTAGGAGATTGCAGTATTATATTCGTTAGTTCCTCACAGTTGACCCTAGGAATTTACTTATCACAGACACCAAGAAACACTTTGCACATAATCGAACGATAGTAAGAGATGGATAGATAATATTCATAGTGATGAATGGCAAGCCCACAGAATCTGGAAACTAATCCAATTTACCAGCAAGGAACCGTCTAAAATTATTTTCTCCTCGCTGGATGTAAAGAAATAAAGTAAACAGGTTAATTTATTTATGTAACGAAATTGATACTCATTTTCGTTCTTAATAAATTAGTACAACTTTCATTTCAATAATGTTTAATTTTTCCTTTATTGAGGTTGGCTCGTACTTTTGTGATCAGTTCGAATGTGAAAAAGCGCCCTCCAATAGCAAAATTTAGGACTAAGTGGACCAGTTGGATAAATATGAGACACTGTAAAACCTTAATGCAGCCAGTGACACCCGTTCAAGCAATTCAGGACACCCCAGGAAGCGTACAGCTGAGCTGGTCGAGATCGTGAGTGATTCAATTCAGCAGAGCCCAAAAGGAAGCCAATCACTCGGTATATCCCGTGAGACTTGTATGAGAGTGCTAGTAATGGATGGAAAAGCCTGCTCATACAGAATACAGACGAAGCAGAGCCTTACAGCCTCACAGAAGGACCAGAGAAAGGACCCCAACTTTCCTTAACCACGTTTGGACCTCAGATGAAGCTCATTTCCATCTTAACATCCAAGGCAACAACCTCTACGAAGGAACTAATGTAAATGTACTTTCCTTTATGCAAACTTTAACTTGAGTAGTAAGGGGATTAGTAGGAAGATTTTGGAAGAAATAGTTCAGAATAATAGTAGAATGACCACAATATGATAATGGTGGAAGTAGGATAGTATCAAGGTTTCTTTTAGGGTCTAAAATATTACCAGAGGGGTAAAAAAGGGAGGTTTAGTACAGTTTGTGTTGAACCTAAGGAGATAAGACAATCAAGCAATTCAGCCTCGAGGTGGGAAAATTCGGCACGCATAGGGGGGTTAACACTCCACCCAATTGATGGGAGGTTGAAATCACCCAAAACAATCAGTCCTTTGCCTATAGAGAAGTTAAGGATGAATTAGATCAGTGCTGCATTCTCCGCTAGGGTGTAAGACGAGGGGCGGTACACATTGACAATCGGAACTTCAAAATCAGGGAGAAAAAAATCAATGGTATTAGATATGGTTCCTTCAACCATAGCCTTATATAAAGTAGATTTAATGTATATACGAACACCATACTTGGGTCTGTTACCATGGACATTATGCCTATGTGCAAAATAGTTTAGGAGAGAAATAAAGGAGGAAGAGGTTGTTGGTAACAACCAAGTTTCACTAACACCTAAATCAGAAACATCATTAACATACAACACATTAGTGATATAATTAACTTATTGATTAAAGATTTCACATTAAAATGCACTACATTAAAGGAGAAAAAGAGCTCAGGTCAACTCGATGAGTTACCAATTAGTTCGGGTTAGAACCAGAGGCAGGGCGTAGAGGAGAAGCATGAGTGAGAGTAGTAAGGTTGGAAACAACCACAAAGGGCTGAAAAGAAGCAGCCTGAATAGCAGTAGGGTCAGTGTTGATATTTCGACTCCAAAACAACTTTTTCCTCTAGTTGTATGTGAGATCCCTGTGAACAAAATAACAGTAAATGTACTTTAATGTTTACTGTGTTAGATAAGAAAAACCTCGTGTCAGTATAATTAGCAATTGCAGCCGGAAATCACCACTCTCACGTTGAATGCACACAGGTATGTTATTTAATTCTTTATTAATTAGGATTAGTCATAAACCTTAAATTTAAGTGCTACTTTGTCAGAGTCCAAATTAGCTAGGCCTCTAATGATAATTGAATCACGTCTACGTTCCCTATCCCTCATTTCTCTTATTTTATCTCTGATAATTAAACTCATATTATCCCTAAGAGGGGGCACAGGAGGGGATTAGGGGGCAGTGCATGAGGATATATGTTTTTTAAGGGTGCCAAAACATTTCTGGGGAGTGTCCATCAGATAAGACAGTGTTTGGACAGTGGACCACAGAACCAACACCATCTCAGACATTTGCCTAATGGTACCCTGGCCCCTAGAGAGACCCAGTTGAGACCCACTGGGGGAGGAGTGACCACTGTTTACTCTACATTGAAGGCAAACCAAGCACATAACCTCACCCTCAAGCTCAATTATTTACTTAATCAACTGCTCAGGGATACCCAAACACATTGCTGTGTGGTAAAACCAACCGGAGCATCGGTTACATCCAAAAGCTTCATTTCCACGGATTTACTACACACCTGTTACAAGGAAAAGGAGAGGAATCAGAGGATAGTGTAGTGTTATTTAAGTTAGAGCGAGAGCGTCGACCTGAGCCACCAACAGTAGGTTTTTGGGGTCAGACAGAGCTCAATGCACGAGGAGGATCAGGGGTAGGAACACCACCCCACCAACCTCTCCACGGCTTCTTCCTTGAACCATATGTAGCATACCTGTGGAACTATAGTGAAACTGGTAACCTTACCAGTCTAATATAGGCAGGGAGAAGTTGATTGAAGTGGTAGTTGGCAAGCATAAATACGCACAGTCAATCTTCCTCACAAATGAAACCACAATCTTATGAGTAACTCTGTTGTCCTGATTTAAATATATTCTCAATTAGGTCAGCTTTTATCGAATCTTTGATGTATAAGCTTAGATCACATAATTTGCACCACACAAACAGCTACTTCTTTCCATTTTAGATTTTATAATTTCATACAAAATTTTGCTACATTTACTTTAAATAATGTAATACCTCAACTTTAATATATTTTAAGTTGACTTTGATAAAAGATTAATTTATACGAAATAATATCGGAAATAACCTTATGACCAAGTTCGTAAGATTTTAATAAAGACCGCTTAAATCTCGAGATTTTAAGTTTTTTAATCTTCACTGTTTAGTTCAATGTCAAAAGTGACAATGACTGAAGAAAAAATGGTTTAGTCTATGCATTTTTATTCGGACAAACCAATTCCACAGCTTTGAGAAGTAAGATGGAAACTAGATGGTTACGAGAATAGTGTTTCTCAATAAAAATTTCCGCTAAAAAGCCTCCTTTCTATTGAACAAATCTCCTTTTGTCTTCTATGCAAATTGAACTCATTTAGCGTATCACTAAGGCTCCAACAAGCCTCTTTTAATTACTTGAAATACAGAACCTTTTCTCTTCGCCCAACTTAAAGAATTTATAAGGATTGGGGGCGCCCCTAATTTACCAAAATTGTTTCCCTAATATTAAAAATTGAATACCTTTGAATCACCAAATCTCTTCCTTTGTTTTGATTCACAGAGAACATTAAACACACTCCATAATTACAGTAGGTATGTCTATTATTTTAATTTCTATCTCGATAATACTCTGCATTTTTAGTCCAAGTTTTACATTATCTTTCGAATGATCTAATTACCAAAGTCCTCCCAAGTTTAGCCAAGTGATTATTTTGTTTTGGCTATATCATAACTATTCGGCTCATTCTAACGAAACTTTGACCCCGTATATGGTTTTACATTCTCTTTCGAATGATAGAATTGCCAAGGTATTTCCATGATTATTCTTGGAAGTTTTGTGGGTCATACGGTCATAAATCAGATAATGTTAGATCGTACGACTTTTTGGACAGAAGACATTGTTATTTTATCGCCTGCTGTCCTTTAAACGACATGTTATTAGGCAAGTGCACAAGAACTAGGGAAGTAAATCAATAACATACCCGGAGGCCACAGATTGTCATAATTCCATGCACATAAGTAAAAGATGAAGAGTAAAGAATATTCGTACACGTTTATATAGCAATGATTATCAGGTAAAAACGAAAGTCATATCTCAGTTTAGGATATATATTTAAGATGAAACACCTTTGCCTATGAATGTATTTAATCATACCCATAACATCCATTGCTTTCAAAATCCTCATTCCATCTGTCAGCAAACGAATAAATGCCACGCTTTTAAATTCTTTACATTTTGATGCAAAATATGAATCAACTTCTTTTCTTCATTTCAATCTAACACCATCAAAATGTTTCTTCAATACCGTAAGAAGCATTATCAGGTGAATATGGCAGATGAAGCAATATTTCAAAACCGAGTTCATTCATGAGATCTTTATTCTTTCAAGCTGTATGAATATGGGCATTATCGTGATGGAAGATGACACCAGGACAAAGTTAGTTGCATTATAGCTTAGCATTAATTGGTTGATTGTTGTCTGACAGTTCCTAATGAACTATTCCTTCAATATACCACCATACACTCAACACGATCTCTTTTTAATGTAGTCTTCCTCTTGATTTTTCCAAAATTCTGATTCCTCGAAACATTCGTAAAATAAAGGATTCACTTCTCCTCACCATAACAAGACTGCCCTAAAGTGCTGCCTGAAAGTGACTTGAAAGCAATGTCTCGCAACCAACAACACGCTGTTCAGATTCGCAATAAACAGTTCATGCAGGACTCATTTTCCAATCAATGGAACTTCCCCAACTCTTTTTATTGTCATGTGAGTTACGTGGAAGTTATATCCAGATTTTCTGTGACAACAGCTTCAATCACATCTGCATCAAGTTCTCTTGGATGACCTTATTTGGTCCATATTTTAGACTAAAATCCCCACTTCAAAAATGGAAAACCAGCTTCTGCAACTTGAATCATTTACTAGATCATCCAGATTAGTACACTGAATGGATTTCGCCATTTTTCTTGAGTTAACACATTTATGAAACTCATCGAGTAAAACATGTCTAATCTGATCTATAGATGGTAGGATATGGGTGAGATATCGAAGAAGATCATGAACAATGTTTTTATAATCTGAAACAAACAGGTATTTATTGCTGATTGTTGCATTCCTAAACCTTAACAAGATGCACTACTTTAATAAACCTCAAATCTATAAAATCCACCTAATATACGAAGAAACGATATTTTACGCAATACATTTCCTACATCGTATTCAGTATCATTGTGAGTTCCATTAATTCAATTCATGCTAAGTTCAATCAATTATGCTCTGGTATCTAACAACTTTCCTTTCTGATACCGACGTAAATTGAAAATGTAAACGTACGTTAATTAATGTTTCAGCGGTGATCCGTAAAGATAATTACTATACAGACATATTAGAGGGGATTAAAGTTACCAGGAAAAAAACCCTATATTTTAGTTGCTCGCAGGTTAATAATATCATGATAAGTTTCATCATAGTTAAACAGTTCTAAATTTGATATCTTTCGCACTTTACTTGATGAGTTATGCGTGTAAATATATTAGGTAGCAATGGGGCTTGTCAACAGAGTTTCCTTTTTCCCATGTGATAGCTTATAGCTAGGTAAAGAAAAGAAGAGGCATGTTGAAACCAAATTTTATCCGCTATATCAGAGTATAAGTAGCCTTAAATTAGTACCAAAGTGTTTCCAATATCGAACGATGTTAAAAGATATACAAACCTCAACTAAACCTCTATATATTTAATAAAGATTATAAAAGCGAATAAAAAAATATTTTAAATTTAAACTATCAAAAAATTTTATTGGAAAACTACTAAAAGAAAAAAACTAAGAAAAGTTGGAAAGAAAACATAAAAGCGACATTTAAAGACGAACTTAAAAAGTAAAATTGAACAAGCGACTGAAATTTAATGTCTACATAGGTTTTAGGATCAGTTGTGGTGTTCATTAATCCCTCCTTTCCCGACCCTCTTCTAAATAGGCCCCCCTTGGGCTCCCTTTCTCTTGTGAGAATGTAAAAATATGACTCAAATCCACTTTCCTTAATTACGGATATATTCCCCAAGTTTGGTTTTATGGTTACTAGAAGACCGAGCGCCTTTGCGACATTCATTTTACACATTTAGGTTACCAAGGGATTGCACTTATTTTTAATGCATAAAGTAAAGTTATGGTGTAGTATAAAGTATTGATTACTTGCATTTTCAGTAATATTATCTAATGGGGCGTAAGGTTTCTAGGGACCCAACGGGCAGAGACCTTGGTCATGGCCAAATTGTCGTGGCGATGTTGATAACACTTTCATGTGATATTCCAAGTTCTCGCTCGATTTCTTTGACCTTCACCCGTCGATTTTCGAGGATCATCCTCTCCACAACGGCCACATTGTCCTCGTTGGTCACGTCTGACAGGCGTGCTGGACAGGTGTCAGCTTCAAGGGACTCATGACCATGGCGGAACTCCCTATTTCAGCGAGCAATGGTTGCTTTGGAAGGGGTAGTATCGGCGTACACTGCAATCATGCGTTCATGGATCTCTTTTGCATTCTTGCCTTCCTTGGTCAAAGATTCGATCGCTGCGTGGTGCTCAACCTTCTCCATTGTTGGAAAATTTGTTACTGACAAGGCAGGAGCGTGTGGCTGCAGGTCCTGACTTGTCATAACTTGTCCTAACAACCTACAAACAGCCATCGCCCTTCCTCTGTTTTGCCCTACCAATCGCAAAACTTATTGACCACCCCTCGTAGATAAGGGGATACAAATCATCTTGCATACAACCTAGAGGAGGTAAGGTATCAATCGGAAAGGGCAACTCTCCCCTTCAGTTTTAGGTATGCTAAATCTTAAATAAGTTTCATGTAAATACCAGAAAGCCGTCTATGTAATTAAACTCTGATATGTTTCTCAGTAAAGAAAACAAACAAATTCTCATCGAAGGATTTTATTGGTAAAATTTATTAATATTGGATAAAGGGAACTTGCTTATAAGGAAAGAGGATAATGTTGTAAGAGCAGAAGCCTTCACAAAAAGATGTACTTGAAGTTCACTTATTTGGAGATTCAATTCTGCATTCACAATTGAATTATTCCGATCGATAATTCAATGCCCCTAATATGTACCTTCACACGACATTGAATAGCTCCCGCTACAGTTCTCTAGCACGCTAGGGATTCCTTATGGGCTTAATGAATGCTTAATCCAACTTTCATATCTCCTTAATTAGTAAGTTTACTAAGCTCTTTATCTTTAAGGACTTTCTGCCGGTTAAGTCTAACTTGATATCTCTTTAAATAACAAAAATAAAACAAATCCTATCTCATTTACTAAAGTTTCAAAGAGTCAACTAAACTTTCTTAATAGTATCTAAAGGTAAATTACCATTTCAAAGTAAAAATCTTAGTATTAGCGTAATTTTGGTAATTTAAGAGTAAATAATACATTTCCTTCGAAGTAATAAGAAAAATCAAATCTGTTAAACACTTTGCGGTATTTGTGATCTTTGCCGTAAAGGATAGTTAGTGAAAGGCAATTTTCGTGATCACAAAAATCGTGCAAAACTATATAATTTTGAATTTCATTAAAAAATATATTTAGCGCAATTATTTAAATATATATATATATACGAGGGGCGGTCAATAAGTTTTGCGAATCGGTAGGGAAAAATAAAGGAAAAGGAAATGGCTGTTTGTGGAAGAGTTAGGACAAGTTACGACAAGTCAGGACCTGCAGCCGCACGCTCCTGCCTCGCCTATTTAAGAAGCAGTAGCTGATCGCAGATCGTCAGTCACAAGTTTTTAAACAATGTAGAAAGTTGAGCACCGCGCAGCGATCAAATCTTGGACCAAGGAACGCAAGAATGCAAAAGAGATCCATGAACGCATGGTTACAGTGTACACTGACACCGCCCCTTCCTATGCAACCATTGCTTGCTGGAATAGGGAGTATGGCCGTGGTCGTGAGTCCCTTGAAGATGACTCCCGCTCAGGACGCCCGTCAGACGTGACCAAGAACGAGGACAATGTTCCCCGTGTGGAGACGATGATCCTTGAAATTCGACGGGTGAAGGTCGAAGAAATCGAGCGAGAACTTGGAATATCACAAAGAAGTGTTATCAACATCATCCACGACAATTTGGCCATGACCAAGGCCTCTGCCAGTTGGCTCCCTAGAAACCTCACGAAACCTCACGCCCCATGATCGACTACAACGTCGTCAAAGTCCACAAGACCAGAGTTGCACAATATGCCCTGTGCGAGTGCGGATTCGAGGAGCTCAACCATGGCCCCTACAGTCTAGATTGGCCCCTAGCGACTATTTTTTATTCCGCCAGCTCAAGGCTGCACTGCGTGGACCCTGGTTTGAGGACGATGAAGATGTCCAGCTCGCCGTCCAGGATTGGATTGAACAGCAGTCGGGAGATTTCTGGTTGTCGGGAATTCGAAGCCTCAGGGACAAGTGGCGCAAGTGCATTGAAGTCGAGGGTTGTTAGATTGAAAAATAATAAAACACTTCCTCATATCTCGTTTCCTTATAACCGAATTGCAAAACTTATTGACCATACCTCGTATAGATATATATATATATATATATATATATATATATATATATATATATATATATATATTTATACATGTTTACTCTTTCTAAAAATATAAAGTGCCCTCAGACACTTTAGACATTTAGAGATTTGTGGCAAATAAATTCAGTAAACATATATATTTACTTATTTTTTCTAGTTTTTACACTTTGATCCCCTTTTGATTTGCTTCTTTGTGTCATGGATTTTACCAAATTTTTCATACAGTTCTGTTTTAGGATAGATGGTTTTAAAACTCTGCTGCAACATGAATTATACTTTTTAGAGTTAATTCATCTATGGCATAAAAACAAATCTATTGACCCTGCTAAAGACATGCAGCCCCATACTATAATACCTATGCTCCAAATTTGGTTAAAGGCACGTAAGTTGAAATCTGCAAAATTGTTACAAGAATGTTAAATTTCAAATTCTTTTTTAAAAGGAACGTGATTATCCTATTTTTATCGATATTTCATTATGGCACTAATAAATTTACCCAATTAAAAAACCCGTTTATATTGTTTAATTCTTCCTTTAAAATTAATAATTTTACCTATGTATGTTTACGACAGTCCGCACAGGAAATTGATCATACGCAACCATATTAGATAAGAATTTCGTTGTCTTTTACTTAAGGATAACTGAGACTTTATTGGAACAAGATGACACAGTTGAATTTCATTTAATATGTTTTTTTTTTTAGAGTTTCAGAAATATTAACAGGAAATTTTAGAAATTTAACTTACGACCTAAAATAAAACCTCCTTTATGAACTCATTATTGTACCGGAATAAAAGTCAGATCCCAAATATACAATGCCCTTAGTTCGATACCCATGATAACACCAGGTTAACGGGAAAAAAGTGTGGAGAATGTGTGTACGTATTAATGGAGTGTAAGGGTTTCTTATTTGTTTAAAAAATCGGTTTATCCTAACTATTTTTTGGTATTAGGTCATATAAGAAAGAATGTTTGTTCTTCAATTGTTAGTTCTAAGAACAAAATACTGTCTTGTTATAATCATTAGCGTAGATATAAAAACGGTTCTCATAATTTTACAAAGATAAAAAATAACTGAATGCAATGTGTTTATGTATTTCTATGTATTTTTAAAAACTACATTTTTTATATAAATTTAATATTGGTATATAAACTATACTGATTGTTCCCATAAGCGCCTGCGCAACTATATTTTTATTTGTCTAGGCTACTTTGTTAATGTGAAATTGATTTCAAATAATCTCTAGCTTGTTAATTTACATATAGGGGTGAACATAAAATAAAACGTCAATTCATATTTTACTTTATATCTCCGCTCACTACAAAAACTTGGTGGATGATAATAAATTTGCGTATACTTTTCACTCCAAAAAGAAAAATTTGGGGAATACACTTTTGGGTCTGAAAATGCACAGCGCAGAAAACAAAGTATCAAAGTTGTGTATACTACTGGCGAATATATAAATAGTTTTGAGATAACACAAAGAAAAGCTATTCTTATCTAGATTCTTTTAAAAGCTAAGACTTTATTTTCTCAGGAGAATGACAATACAAGTGCTATTATTACAGAATCTTAAGAATTTGCACATTAGTAAAGAAACTAAGATCAGTTCGAGGCCATTGCAGAAAAGTAAATGATTGGAAGGTTAAAGATGAGAATGGTCGGAGAAACTGAAACATATTATATAGGGAGAGGTTTCATGCACTGTTATTCCTAAAAAAAGTATTTTTTATCCTAAAGTAATTTTTTACATTTATATTTTTCAAGACGGTAACTGAACTGCTTAGAAGGCCAATTATTGTATATTTATTTAAATAATTAGGTTGGTTAGGTACTAGTAGAATTTGTGCTGTTGTAATGTTTCAACAATTATTAATATTCAAGGTTGAAGTCTTAATTTCTTTTGGCAACATCTCAGTTATCTGACTCAAATAATAAGTCATATTTTATATGCATTAAGTAAAATCATTTAGTATTTCACAGACCTTGATATTACTGAACCCATTTAGTATTTTACAGACCTCGATAGTACTGAATCCATTTAGTATTTTTTAAGACCCGAATTAAGTTTCCTCTGTTGAACCCAAACGAAGTTAAAATAATATTTGGTAGATTAGGAAAGCAAAGATGAACTGTATATTCTAGGTAATGTGTGACAAAGGATTTATATTATAAAATATGCTTTTTGATTACAATAAAAGAAAGCCCTGTTTATGTAACGGCTATGAAGATTCAAGTGGTAGTCTGTTACACACCTTTATTTTAAAACATTTATGTCACTCAAAATTAATCCACAAGTCTCTTTCCAACTTAATGTTGCTGTTCATATATTCTAAAATGGTATTAGCTGTAAATATTGATTTTTTTAATAATAAAAGTTAAAATCATTAAAATATGATATGAATAAAAATATACCAATTCCCAGTATGATTTAATCGCCTCAAATACGAAGCTCTGCATTTGGTTTACCAGCAAGTATTCAAAGCATTAGAATAATTATACCCCCTATAACATGCGATTTAATTTTTATTATAAAGAATTATAAAGACTAGTATTAAACAGCTTTCTGAAAATCGAAAATAAAGTAATGAAGGAATGAATGAAGTAGTCAATGAATGAAGTGATTTGGTGGAAAAATTGTAATACAATTTTAAAACATAAGGGCACATGAGAAGCATTTTGAACTTCATTATTTAATGATTGGAACTCAAAATAATCGATGATTAGTTTTTAATATTATTTATATTCTAAATTTATGGCCTAAAATTTCCGTGATTAGTTTAGATATTTGTTTTGATAATTAGAATCATGTTTGCCGTTTAAAATTCATTCGTAACAATTCCTTCATTACCGAATTTGTTAAAAATTTTGCCAAGAAATTTTGATACTTCCATTTCTAATTCTTTAAACTGAATTGGATAGACTTTATATGGATCTACCATTTTAGATAATTTAATTTAATTTATATTAAAGAATTATTTTCGGTTTTATGTATATTTCAAAGACTATTGTGCAAATCTAATTAAATAGCACTAGGATTGTAAGAAGAATTTTAGGTCTATTAGTGTAAAGACACTAACAAAATGTTCAATCAATACCTTCACTAGGGCGGTTTTAAAACTTGGTCTACCTTGAGAATCATCCAGGAAGCCGTTTCAAACCCTGATCGTTTGGCAATAATTAACGTATCGGCAAATCTCTTAGGTTTACGTTCGAATGCAGAAGATAATAAATTCCGTTTGGGACTTTTTTTAAGAATCCTTATACTATATTTTACAAGAAGATGATAAAATTTCTATCTCTTCCGATTTTCGCAATTATTTTTACCTTTTAACTAACTGTTCATAGGTTCGGTTACGTTCCAGTATGCAATTGTTAATTTCTCTTTTCATCTAAGCAGCTCGTTTTATTTTTATATTTTTCATAGGTTTATAACTCATCACCTCTTCATTATTTCTCAAAAAGATGCTTGCTGAAATGATTCATATATTTCATGTGCTCTAGCAAAGTTAAATATTCCAACCAAAATTTAAATGCTTTAAGCGATCAAGGAAAATTTACCAGATTTAAAAAGTATATTTAAATGAGAAATTTCTTAGAATCTTTCCCTAAAATATTAATAGCAAAGCGAATTATATGTTGATCACTCTTCATCAATGTTTCGCTAATATGTACTTTTCCAACTATCTTTTCATGACTGGTAAAAATCAAATCAAAATAATTATGATCTAGCGTCTGTTTATCATCTCTTTTATTGAGAAAGTTATAAATGATAACGTCTATGAGACGCAATCTCTACGTTTCTGTAGTCATTCTGCGGTCAATACGCAACAGGTTCCAGAAGCCACTTATAGCTAATATTCAGTGTGTCCAATATGAAAGGTGATTCTGGACAAATGTGATGAACCAGGGTTTTCTTAGCATTACTCTCTGTAATAGAGGTTCCTTGTTCTGAAGCAGTCTGACTGCTGAGTGGCATGTAACTAAGAAAATTTATTTTTGTATATCTTCTATAACTATACTTTAGCAACGTGATTTTTTGAAAGGGAGGGAATTATTATAATTGGCGAAGTTCATAAAATTCTCCCTAATTTTATAGATTTTAAATTTTAATCTTAGTAGCGAAGCACAAGCTTCCCCGTAAGGGGGCAGGCGAAGCCATTGCCTGCTTTCCATATAACCCCGAAACAGGAAAAATAATTCTTCAATGGTTGTTGGCTGGTATCTAAACTACGCGGAGAATGATTTTCCAGGTTACGATCGAGGGGAAAGCTCACATATGCAGGTGATCTTTATGGAAAAGCGCGACTCATAAGTGTTTAATCTTGTAAATTTCTTTCTTCTTTTCTTCAATTGCGTTTAGTTGTCTGGCGAGATGTTTGTCTGTCGCAAAAAAACCGCTATATTATGCATTACTTGTGCTTTATTTAAGTCAATTTAATGCCACGCAATGGCATGATAGTGTTACGTAACCTTCGCAAGTATGACGCTGATGAAATCGGGACAAGTGCCTGCTTCTCCCTTCCAACCCTATCCTCCCCTCACGTATGCAGGTGGTCTTAATGCAAAAGCAGGACTCTTCAGTTTTTTATTTTGCAGATTTTTTTTCTTCTGTTCCTTAATTGCGTTTAGTTTTCTGTAAAGATGTTTTTCAGTTTCAAAAGCCCGCTAAATTCTTTATCACTTTGCCTTATTTTAGTCAGTTTAATGCCACGCAATGGCGTGATAGTTGTAACCTTCGCAACTATGGTGCTGGTGAAATTCGTATAAGTGCATTCTCACCCCCCCCCCCTTCCTCTCACATGCTGCAGTGATTTGAAGGCGATAGATCGTCCGAAAATTTTCACTTTCTCCATTTGTACTACTCTCATTGAAGGACCCTCCTTACAAGTGTTCTCCTTTTTATGTGACAGAGAGGAATTTTTTATCTTAAATTATTAAGTTTGAAAAAGGCAAATTTGGAATATAATTTGCTTAATCTTGGTAGAAATCTTGTAGTTTTAAGTTAAATATGTTAAATCGTATTGTGGTACAGGCACAAAGAGGAGGTGAATACCTAGGTTTTTAAAGGTCATTGAAAAACAAGAATGAAAAGAAGAAAAAATATATGGTATTTAATATAATATAAACATGTTTAAATTATAGTCTTAAAAATATCGAGCGCATCAAAATAGAGATAAAGTAAAAATTGTTTCAGTGGACTCCGTATTTAAAAAAAATTTACATTCTCCACTGGAAAAAAATACTAAAAAGTTAGTTTTTCCATCCATATTTATTGCTCCGAGTAAAGTTATGAAGGAGAAAGTTTGACTCTGAATGTGTAAGAGTAGCTGGAAATTTATGATTGTTAACTATTTTATTGACGGATAGTCAATAACACTATTACTGTTAAAATGAGGCTAATCTTCTTTCAACCACTAGTTGTGACGTGAGACTTAGATCGGGAGGAAACTTTTGCCACATTTAAAGTAATTTAGCAACGCTTAGTAAAATGTCTAAAGATATTCAATATCAAAAATTTATAAAAGCCAGAGGAGGGATAAATATTTAAAATGTATTCATATTCTACATTCAATCTTAGTACCCTGCTAGAACACCGTATATTTATATATATATATATATATATATATATATATATATATATATATATATATATATATATATATATATATATATATATATATCAATGGCTATTCCTCCATAAATGTTAGGCATTCAGTGGATGCCTTGTTTTCATAGAATCACGTTATAATTTGTAAGCCTTTCACACTACAGAGAAATCAAACATTATTTCATAAGATTCAAAAGACAACTTTCCCGTAGCATGGCTTGAAGTCAGCCTAAATTGCCTGAACTTTAAAATTTCTATTTGAGTAAAGAAAAAAATGGTTTTGATGCTATAGACAGTAAGACTGTTTGTTCAGTACACCAGCAATCCATCCATGATCACATAGCTTTTCGAGATTGTGTCTGTGTTACAGAAAAATGGTTTTATTGCTTCAGACAAAAGGTTGTTGTTTGAGGCGTACATCCCTTCACTTTCTATAACGTGTAAATTCTTCAAGTTTTTGCATTTAAATACATAAGTTAAATTTTTGCTAAACATGCTAAGAAATTATAAATATATATTTACGTCTCAACAACAACAATTTTATATATGTTTATAATATAGTTATCATTTAAATTATTGATATAATACAGAAAAAAATGCATTTTGAAAACGCATGCAGCTGCAGGTGATATTTGGCAACCACAGGGACGGTCGGCTGAGTGGCTGAGGCATCTTACATTTTTTGTGGTGAGTAAGGGCACTGAGGGGCAGTTACTGAGGGCTAGTTACTTTACTTATTTTTTGTGCCTATATTGACAAGGGACCTATTCAATGAACTAGAATTGAAAAGATCTATCTCACAGTTGATTGATAAGAAAAAACGCATCGGAAATAATGGGAGACTGATGCCAAAATTGAAGTTTATTAAAAAATGCAGAATTTACTTGAAAATTTAACACTATGATTAATGATGAAGTTGACTGCTTATGTGGCAATATGTAGAACTGTTTTGATCGTTAATATGACGATTTAAATAATTGAGACAATGCTATTTCTCGTCATTAAAGTTGTCATTCTCATATTAACGCATTTGTTGATTTGAAAACATTTGGAAACCCCAAAAGAATTGATTTATTGCTTGAAAACAAAAATCAGCTGCCATTTTTACATATAAGGACGAGGTAAGTAAGAACAGAGAAATTCTGAAACGCTTAATTAGGATTACATGCCATTTAGGTATGCAAACCACAAGAAAGAAATTAACGCTGATAATAGAGGTAACACTATTGAGTTAGCGACTTGCATGGAAAAATTTGATGTAAAGCTTGAAAATCATTTAAAAACTGTTATTGTTTTCAAGGGTACATCATCTGCTTTTCAAAATTGCTTAATTCAATCTATTTGTTCACTTTTATTAAAAAAATAAAGAAGAACTTAATGAGTCCAGGTACGTGGCGATTTTATTAGATGCCGGCTGTTTTTCAGAACTCTCTACTGTTGTACGTTATGTACATAAACATGGTGATATTTGTTGACGATTTATTAGATTTAATTATGTGAGTATTGGCAGAAGAGCTGCATTAATTTCTGATTTATTTATTAGACAACTCCAAGAACTGGGCTATTTGAAAATCTTGTTGCACAATCTTACAACGGTGCTGCTATTGTGGCCAGCAAAATTAATGGAGTTCAAGCTAAGATAAAATAAGTTTTGACGGAAGCAGCTTTCTTTCACTGCTGGCGAAATTTCTGAATGCAATATTCTTTTCTCAATCTTAGGAAGATTATTATCATTTTTTAGTATTTCAACTAAGTAAACATAAATGCTTGACAAGTTTGTTGAATAGTGTTTCCCTAAAGTAGATCCTAAATGATGAAACTATTCTTCTAGGCTAATTGCAACAGTTAAGGAAAATAAAGATGGTTTAATGTTTTTTTTTTTTATCTATTCTTGAAAATCCAAGAGCACGCTTGGCTTGCTGGCAGGTATCAATACATTTGATTTCAATTTTTATTAAAGTATTTTCGGCAATTTTTCCTTCTACTGAATATCTATTTGATGTGTTGTAAACAAAATCTATTGATATTGTATATATATCAATGACCGTTGAAAACATTGTAACGAAAATTACACATATGAGAGAGAAACGAAAAATATTCAACTGCGTGAAGTTTGATAACAGTAAAGTGTGGTGAACCATCAAGCAAAACGAAACAGAATCTTTCCCCAAAAGACAAGTAAAGTCAATTATATGATGATATTTTGGATAAAATAATCATTCAAAGGTAAAAGCGTTTCAGTTCAATAGAAAATGAAAATTCATTGAGGTTTTTGATTACAAAAATTTGAGTTTTATGATGTTACCTTCCCAGAAAAAGCTTTTTAACCTTGGGAAAAAAAGCTACAGTTCCATTTGTGAGTTTCCTCGCCTCCTTTCTGATTGTCTGTCCTATATTCGCATAAATCTCTTGCAAAAAAAATATTTGCGATCTCCTTAAATTTATACTTGAAAATGAAATGGACAAATGTCTACAGGAAATATATAAGTTAACAAATTGGATTCTAACTATGCGAATGACAACAGCAACTGTTGAACGATCATTTTCTGCTATTAAAAGAATTAAAACTTACTTATAAAGTTCCCAAAGTGAAAACAGGCATTATAATCGTCATCATCATCACTAACTTTATAATTTGAAAGGGGGATTTTATGAGTTATTTGAATAATAATTTCATCTTGGTTTGGTGTTGACATTTTTTTTCTAATAATTCTATCAGGCAATGGCTTCGCCACTCCCCCTTACGGGGGGAACTTGCGCTTCGCTACTAAGATTAAAATTTAAATTCTTAAAAAGCAGCCATGGGGAAGGGGATTTAGTTTAGAGTTTCTTTTTGAAATTATTATAATTGGCGAAGTTTAGAAAATTTATAAAAATTTAACAATGGCTGTTTTTTTTATATTTTAAATTTTAATCTTAGTAGCGAAGCGCAAGCTCCCCACGTAGGGTGGAGTGGGAAGCCATTGCCTGGTCTTGCTATTATTTCAATTGAAAAAATGTTCTCAAAAACTTTTGGAGAATCGAGAAAACTTTGATAATACAGTAATTAAAGAATTTGGCAAGAAAGCACGACGCGCAGAATTTCAATATAAGTAGTGTTTCGCTAATATCTTAGGTAACTTTGAATTTTGTAGGGATTTTCCAATATTTTCAAAAATTTCCTGAACTATTAATAAATTTGTTAGGTTTTGCCTTTTCTTTGATTACTAAACATGGCATTGAATAATATTTTTCAAAAACGTGTCAAAATGTGTATGAAATCTATTCTAACTTACTAAATTCTATAGGTAACAACTATGTAATTTGTGGTAGGACCGTTATATTTTCTCTGTATATTATAAATTTACATGCCTAAGAAAAAATCATGCACGAGTCCCCGCACACACATACACACACACACACACACACACACACACACACATATATATATATATATATATATATGTGTGTGTATATATATATATATATATATATATATATATATATATATATATATATATATATATATATATATATATATATATCATAACAATTGAGCTTTTTCCAACCAGAGTTTCAATAAGAAGGTGAAAACAAAGCAGGCTATTGATAAAAGCATCTATATTTTCCTGTGTTTGCATTAATAAACTAAGATAATAAAGGGTTAAAATTTATAGTTTTTATAAAATATTAAAATTGAATACTACAAATTAGGATAAGCTTCTTAATAAAAGAATGAAAATTTCAATATTTCATGATACAATATAAAGATTGGATGCAGTTTGAGTTATATTTAATACAGCGAATGGCTTCGCCACTCTTCCCGTAGAGGGGAGCTTACGCTTTACTACTAAGGTTAAAATTGAAAATCTTACCAAAAGCAGCCATAGTTAAATTTTTATAAATTTTCTGAACTTCGTCAATTATAATAATTTTAAAAAGGAACTCTAAACTAGATTTTCCCCTTTCAAAATACCACGTTATTAAATTATAGAGTTATAGAAGAAGAAGAATAGAAAATATATAAAAATATAATTTCAATATACTATATAATAAATGGGGCAATATATATATGTATATATATATATATATATATATATATATATATATATATATATATATATATATATATATACATATATATATATAAATATATATATACGGAACGGGGGAACAAATTCCTCAATCAAGGTAGTTAAATGAAATATGTCGATTTATGATATGACGGAGAACAAAATTTATGTTAACTCGAACGAGGGGGTATTAATTACAATTTAGCGGGAAGTCCAATCCAAGGCGAATGCAGGTGAAGTTTAACGAGGTAATCTGGCGATGACATTACAAGATCACTTTACTTTCAAGCGCGGGAGAATTGGAAGGCGATGGGTTGGAATACAACGGCGCAGGTCTTCAATAAGATAATTCAAGGAGTCATAACGAGGAGGAGTCGAAGATGGAGTTTGATTACTTCCTGATGAAGAATACGATTTTTTTCTACCCCAGAGAGACGTAATCTCAACTTGAGATGAGTCTACAGATCAGCAGGAAGTATCACTCTCGAAATAACGGGAACTTTGATAGGGTGGTGAAGATGAGAGGGCCGCAAAACTCTCCGGAAAGAAGGGGACTCGATAGCTTTCCTTCCTCTAAACAGGGGCCAAAGCTTAACAAAAGTAGATCTGCTGGTGGGATCTTCGACGAGGTACGACTAGAACACGGTTTACGGGGCTTTACGTGAAACAGACGGACAGTCTGAACGGAGGGAATAGCGAGCTTTCAATCTCCTCTAGAAATGGTGAGCTTCGTGATAAATAGCCGGGTGGCTGGTCCGATAGATAGCCTCAAGCAAACACACTTCGTGATAACGAGTCGGTCCAGGCAGTGAAACCTACCTCGGAATATGGGCGTAGGGTCAGGATGGCGGCGCACGGCGTTATCGCAGGATAGGGGGGATACGAGTGGCGCCGGAAAGCAAATGCAGCTGCGTGGGGTTCTTCGGGGCGGGAATGATTCCTTCTTGAACTTTCCAAACTTTTCACGATAGGCGCAGGTAGTTTGGAAAGAACGATCTGAAAAGGGGTATTTCCGTGGGGCTTGCTCTCGCGCTGGTGATTCGAGGGAATCCCCTCACATTGTGATTCAAATAATTTGTCCATTGCTTTAAGTAAATACAAACGATAAAAAGCAATTCATGAAGCGAAATATCATTAAAAACATTTGAATCTAGACAAGTCGACTTGCTCTTAGATAGACAGAATTCTGTCAGGATAGAAATTCCCAATAAAAAGGTTAAAGAAAACAGAAAAATATTTTAAAAAATGAATTGTGCTACTTGTTTCTTGATTAAAGAAAAACTTGTTTTTTCGTGGCAATAATGAACAATAATCATCGTTAAATCGTGGAACAATACTGCAAAATTTGATTAAAAATTGGCACATTTACAGTATTCATCAGTTTTTCTGGCCTTTCTAATAAAGTACAAAATGACTTGATTGAAGCAGTAGGCATGATTGTAGAAAATAATATTAAAGAAGAAATAGCACAAGCTGCATTCATTGCTATAAGTGGATGAAAAAAGTACCTTTCATGTACAGCTCAGTGTTCTACAGTATTGAGCTGCGTGTTGGACTTTGATATGAAAGAAGTCTTTATAGGATTTGACATTCTTAAGGACTGAAATGTTTGAGGTGTAACATAGTGTATATTTAATAATTCTGATAAATATGGCTGTGTTGATAAATTGTAGAACAGACGTACGATTTGGCAATTGTGATGGCATCCCATTCAAATAATGTTAAAGTAAAACAAGGGAAAAGGGAACCAGCAGCTTTATTTCCTTACTGTTTTGTCATAAGTTAAATCTTGTTCTATTTGAGTCAGCAAAATTCATACTTGAATGAACAAGCTTTTTCAAGACCAGAAAAGCAATTGCCTCATTTTTTCCTTTCCTCTACAAAACTAAAGCAATTTATTGATGAGATAGTGAGAAAACGCATTGCAAAGGCAGCACCTACGAGATGGAGTCCGAATTTCAAACTAATCCAGACAATACCATGGTGACCTTTGTCAACTTGTAAACAGTATGGACAATAATCTTATGTTGTGGGATTCAGAAACCTTAGTGAGAAGCAATGGATTCATGAGTTTTCATTAAAACTGACATTCATTAAAATATCCTACAGACAAAAATTATAGATATTCCATACTGCATTGAGAGAATTAATGGCACAATAAATTTGCTAGAGGATTTCCTAAAAATTTCGAGAACTTGTTCGTAAAATTTGAAAAATGTTACCGAGATAATAACTTATTTGAATCAAAATCTCGTACGAAAGGTTCAGTTAAAGAGGAAAGAATGAGAATATTTGGTGTTATTTTGGATGACATACTGAAAAACATGAAAGTAATATTTGCTGATTTAAAAACTTAAAGTTGATTTCATTAATTCATAGAAATAAATTTCAAAATCTTTCTTGCCAAGTTGATAAGGATGCACTTGAAAGCTTAGAAAAGAAATATGAAAACTTTTTCTATATTATAAGACTGAAAGCGGATTTAGCTGGAATTTACAATGCACAAGTGTTTCGAGATATATCCGTTCAAACTTTGCTTGATTTTATATTTGAAAACCAGGCAATGGCTTCGCACTTCCCCCCATGGTGGAACTTGCGCGTCGCTACTAGGATTAAAATTTAAAATCTAAAAAAAAAGCAGCTATGGTTAGATTTTTATAAATTTTATGAACTTCGCCAATTATGACAATTTTTAAAAGGAACTCTAAACTAAATTTTCCCCATTTCAAAATATCACTTTGCTAAAATATAAAGTTATAGAAGAAGATATATGAAAATAAATTTTCTGAACTTCACCATTTGTAATTCTTTGGGTCTTAAAAAATTCACCAAGTTTCGATACTTATATTTATTTCTGAACTTTGATAAAAAAAACCTAAGTAATAACCAAACTAAAATGAAATTATTATTTAAATACAGAAAAAAATCCCCTTCTTAAATTATAGAGTTAGTGATGATGATAAACTCACCCAAACGATCCCGCTAGTTGGGAAGTTGATGAAATTAAATTGGACAATTCCTGCTACAACTGTTCCAGTGGTAAGATCGTTTCCTGTTACGAAAAGAATTAAGAACTCCCCAAAAAACAGAATGACAAATCAAATACTTTCTTCACTTGCTTTAATATCCATTGAAAAGGAGAAACTTAACAAAATGGAGCAAGAATCTACTTTTAATTACTATGAAAAGTGACAGATATTTTGATACAAAGAAAGAAGAATGGATTTCATGCACAAATAAGCTAATATAATTAGTAAGTAAATTTCTGTTATATTTCTTTGCTTTTCTATACTGACAAATCTTTTGATGGTAGTTTACTACATAAAGGTCACCAACTGCCTAATAGTTAAAAGCACTGCATTTTTATAATTTTAATATTACCACCTCTGCTGCTTCACATTTCCCATATAATTAATTTATAAATATCTGATAACTTCTCTAAACGATTCTTATGTTTGTATACATTTGTAATGACATATCCTTGAAAATAGGTTCCTACACTCAAAGTCAGTAGCAAGAAGTTAATTAATAATAAAGAACTTCCTAAATTTAGCCACCTTATTTATCCTAAAAATATGTATATCACTGGCAACGCGAAACCCCTCTGACCTCTTAAGATATATATATATATATATATTGCTAAAAAATTCTAAAGAAAAATGAAAGAAATATTTTAAAGCTTTGTAGCGTCTAGGAAGGCTTATGCAAAGTACTCAATTCTTTGGGGATTATACCGCCGAAGGGAAAGTCCATGCGAATAGATAAGCTTCTTATGGGGATAAAGGGAATAGTTTACGTCGTAATATATAGTCATTTATTCAAAATCCAATAAGTTCATTTCAGTGCAGATTTAATATATATATATATATATATATATATATATATATATATATATATATATATATATATATATATATATAGATAGATAGATATATATATATATATATCATCGTGAAGGAAACACGTTCTCTGAAATTTATGATTAATTAGTATATTTTCTATTATCTTATCTTTTTTTTCATTTTCAGTCGAACTTACGTAATGGGTTGAAAAATATAGCTTGCAACCTCCAAACAAGTAATAAGTAAAATTATTTAATAAAAAAATTAATACAAGGAATAGAAAAAGGTTGACATATTAATGATAAAATATTAATAAAATTGAGAGAGAAAAAGGCCAGGATTATTCGGAGAGGCTTTCAAAGACAAGAAAGTCAAGATTTAATCGAATAAATAAGAATGATTTTGAAGTGTGGTAAAGATAATGGATGAAACTACTTTCTTAACGTATCTAAAATTGCAACTAAAATGGTGACGAAATTTACATTCATTTCCTTGCAATTAATATACTCAGCAAAATTTATTTTTGAAATATGAATACAAATTACGAACAAATTGCATAAATCAATTGTACTACTATTCCAACTTCCCTAAGGTGCGACAATAAAATTAAATTTCTTACTTATTCACGATTTTTTTTCAACCACAGTTCTTAAACTTTACAAAGAATTCCTCCACTTAAAAGAACGTATTAAACCATAATAGCCAGAAGATGATAAAGAACTTTACTAGAACAATTGGTTACATAAACTCACATCCACTCTCAATTATAAATCACATTTTTCATACAGGAATACCACGAATAAAGCATGACCCAAGATTCGGATGCAATGGAAACCATACATTTATACAAAAGACACATCCTTCTTTGGATTCCTCTAAACAGGCATATTTGATTTAATGTACATATAGTTAACTGTAGCAGAATAAGTTTGAAGGACGACCACCTGCCCTTTTGTACCCACGTAGTTCCGAAATCACCGCATGGAGCTTTGAAAGCACGGCTGAACCAGGATGAGGCTGCAGCCTACGTCGTTATCACACCCCAGCTCTATTTGCATAAGGACCGAGTTTATCGTCTCCTATGGCCACCTTTCAGCCAACATTCCTGCCTTCCGTCATAAATCGAAGTTTGTAGAACATTCTACACCAACGTTATCACAATTCTCACCCGAAGGAGTCACCTACTTTTCTCCAAAATCGCACGTGTGGGTGGAGGCAGCTTCCAAGCCATCCAAAGCCACCTCACTGAGCGTCTATATAATTATTCGACTCGGTTCAGTAAGCAGCACTACTAGACTTCCCACCTACCACTAGGAACGAGCTGAAAGACTCCCTCCCTCCACCCTCCCGCGCGATCGGAGAGAACGAAGATTTCGATTCAATAACGAAGGCTAAATCGATATCCAAGAACTCGGCCATAGTTAATCTGCGAGTATTTTGCGAGGATTCTCATCTCCGAAGGCCATCTGCGTGTGATCCATCATCTGAAGCGAGAGGTGACCCGACTTCCACAATCGCAGTCATCGTATCTCGACTGGCCCCTTTCCTACAATGAGCACGTAAGCAATTCTAACCATTTCGCCTGCAGATTGAACTAGAATCTGGCTTACTCAATCCTCCTTTTTTACCTCCTTCATAAACCCAACCACGTTAATCCCCTAATTAATCAGCCTGTATCTCGCTGTTTAGTAAACAGCACTAATAGACTTCCCACCTACCACCGCGAACAAGCTGAAGGATGGTCCCCCTCCCCTCTACGATCGGAGGCAACGACGATTTCGATTCGAGAAAGAAGGCTAATTCGACATCCGTGAACTCGGCTATGGTCAATCGGCTAGTATCTGACGAGGATTCCCATCTCCAAAGGCCATCTGCGTGTGCTCCCTCATCTGAAGCGAGAGGTAACCCGACTCTCCCCATCGCAGTCATTATATCCCGACTGGCCCCTTTTCGGCAAAGAGCACGTAAGCAATTGTAACCGTTGCCTCCTGCAAATTATCTAGAATCTGGCTTACCCAATCCCTCTTTTGTATCACCGTCCTGAACCCAACCACGTAAATCCCCTAATTAACCCGCCTGTATCTCGCATCGACATTTAACTCCGTCTGTGCGACCATTCCTTTTAAACCCAATATCTATGTATATTTAAATATTATTTCGTTGCTAGTAAAGATATATTATGGTCATTGAGTTTCTTTTGCAACCTCTACGTATACCAGCTACCTGTTAATCGTTGGCCAAACTTTCATTCTGAAATATTTGAAAAAGGACCCCGCAAAGTTAATAATAAACCATCCGCACTAGACTCATAAATATTTACCCATTCACTAGCGGTCTATAACGAACTTCATCTCAAAGACCCAAAAGTACCTACATATATATTTATATAGAGAGAAAAAGAAAGAGTCTGGCCATTCCACGAGAGTAACATATTTATAACGAAATGCAACGCTTTAAACACACGAGCTATCATCATGTACAACGAACGTAGGAACCAAATTCAACTAACTATAAGATATGTGTCGCAACGAAACGGCTTTGTGGTAAAAAGAGCAAAAGGAGATGGGTTGTAGCCCTTAGATAAAGGATTGACTAAACACACCTCATCAAGCTTAATAAAAAATAAATTTGTGCATAGTATAGAACATAATACGAATCAAGTTGTTGAATTTCTCCAACTCGAAAATATTTTCTGAATGAAATTGATGAAATTATTCTCACTGAATCTCATCCAAAATATAAACTCGTCAAGAAATAAGCTAATTTCTAGAAGACTAATTATTAAACCTTAAATCTATAAAAATACTTACAAATATTTTGCAAGCTGTTTAAAGATATGTTTTAATGCCTAACCCTTTTGTACATGATTGTGCTGCCAAGATATTTTGATACTTACCAATATCTAGGCATTTTCTAAACTACAAAATGTTGTTTAGATACTAACTGAAATGTCTGAGGGACAACGATTACCGACAGTGAAGATGATTTCTTCTCTAGTGGTTCGTTTTATTTTGGAAATTTTTTGATAGATCTCCTAAGTTGACAGAAGAGAATTAAGAAAATTATCCATGTTTCCCATTAAATTCTAAAAAAATAATGTCATTCGTCTGCACCAAAAGATGTCAATCAATGGTCAAAAAGTAGCATTCAGGCATGATTCTGTACGTCTTAGGTAAATCCAGGCCAGTTTAGAGACTATCTTGTTACCTTCCTTTGTTTGGTCTTAACTCTTTTAGGAATTTATATGCGAGTAGCAACTGAATTAGCTCAATCCTTTAGCTTGAATATTTTTTATTTATAGGCCTGACGCCTATTTTCTAATTCAAAATTTTAGGTTTAAATATTTGTTTATTTCTTGAACTTCTTTAGTGAATATACCCCCTTGAGACCCATTGCCCAGCCCAAATGCCATCGTTTTCTCAAGCTTAAATGAGAATACCAGGAATTTATTTCTTCTAGAAATGTTATCCTTTTCCGCCACTTTTTTTACAAGCCTCATTTCAACTAATTTTTTAGAGAACGGCTAACTTTGCAGCCTTGTCACCGCTTAAATTTCGTTCATTATTACTGTTTGGGGCCGGAAAGGGGATTTTTCAATCTCTTCTCTCATGACTTCAGCCTGAGTAGAGATTTTTTTCCATGCCTGTATTCTTCCCACTCCTTTCTTCCTATACCTGTCCACCCATCTTTATTTTGCTTATCTCTGGTTTGCGCAACATTTTTCCCTTATTCTTTCTCCCTACTTTGTTTACAGATCATTGCTTTCAAACCTTTTGCCTAACATTTCATCCTTGGCGGTATTATTCTCCAAAGTAGGAGAGTATTGCACTAATAACAGTGTATGTTCCCTCAAATTATAAGAGTATTGCTTTCATTTGATTTAAACAATAAGGTCATAAAGAGCAGTTACTGAAAGTTCTCAGAGATAATTTGAATTTTATTATCATCTCTCGTGAATAAAATCAGACAATAGGTTCTGTTAATATATCTATCATATGCATATTGGACACATTAGCTAGTCTTTAATATTTAAAGTTTTCAAAGTTTTCCGGATTTTTCAATAGAATCTAGTATCAAAAGCGGTGAGGAATCTGTTCACTTTATGTTTGCGGGAACCAGTTTGGGAAGTCCTAATCATTCCACACTATTAGGAATGATATAAAATTACACATCTAGGAAGACCACCTCTCCATACTTCCTCGTTCTCAATACTTGAGATTGAAGAAAAAATACAGCTTCTCCCTTGGTGCATCTTAGAGCAACGGAGAGCTTAGCAAAACCGAGGAGACCATCTCCACTCAATGTTCTCGCCTCTCCTCTCCAAGGTCGGTGTTAAAGTACTTTCTTTGCTAGAGCCAAGCTATGACGACTGGATTTATCAAGAACATCTCATTCGTTCATCCTTAAGATCGCAGACATACAAGCCTCTCCTGAAGTCTAACCTATGTCAATCATTCGAGTAGCTTGCAAGTAGTGAGTTGAGATCCCCGAGAGAAATGTCATTCCTCGTTGAACACTCAGAAACAGTTACGACCTCACTTCACATATCCACGGTAGTAGATCACACACCTCCTTTAGAGAGTCAGGTTCATTTAAATCACATCTTTCGTAAGCCAGAGGCAAGTCTTCCGCCTAGTATCCCCATGCCACCCCAACATACCTCAGAACGATGAGGAAAACGTTTCTTCATTTCGAGGTTCTTCCACAAACGGCCTCTGAGATAATTTCCCCTCTTAACTTATATCAAACGCAGGGTTCATCGTAAACACTAACTAAAGCTAAATTATCCCTCAGCTAAGATCTGTAACGCAGTGATTAATAGGGTAGCAGAATAAACATCGTTAAATATCAGCAAGTTATAATAACGTAGTGAATAATCATAAACACAAAGAAATCTCAGGGTCCATTTAAAGCCCAAGGGTCATATTTATATCCCTATTCATTAACATATATAGTTGCGTAGATTCTAGTTAAAAATAAATAAAATCTCTTTTATGCTGTAAAAATAAAGTAATTACAACGAGACTATTTTCCATAGCATTACATCAAAGAGAAACTATATTACCCACTTTGTTTCAAAATGGAACACAATGGTTTCAAAAGTGGGATCACCACAAAATGGTGTCAGAAGTGGGATACATATCGTTACAAAATGGTGGCAGAACTCGGATACTTATGCCCACAGCTATTTTTCCGGTGTAGTTGCTCAATCAAACCGTATGGGTTTGAAGTTCAAGAGACCCTAGAACCAATTCTGAATTTCTTTATTTGTTAATAGTTCTGAACGAGATTTACAGTTTTCTATTAAATATGGGCCCATGTTGCAAACGACTTGCACAGCAGTTCATTTATTTCCATCAAAAATTAATATATTGTGTCTGTTTATTATAATTTAACCCTTTAAGTTCCACTTATAGATTCCTTGGAAATTTTTCAAAAACGCTCTTAGGATGTGAAACTAGAACATATTATAAGATGTTTTTGTTCCTATGCACTTATTGATTTGACGCAACATGTTGCGAGAAAGTGCAGGCAATGATGTATCCCAATTGGGGATCTCGGTCCAATTACGAGGAACAGAGCTTAGCCCAATTGGGCTTCCGCGGGCCGACTACGGGTAACCACGCTAAACCCATTTGGGATGTACTGAGCCAATACGACTAAGCAAGTGCTTTTACCAGAATGTTAAATTTTCAGTTATTAACCATTTTTTTTTACACCTCTATTATTTTACCATTTATCAGTTATATTTTTAACTCTATATTTCATTTTGGATATTTTTTCAATTCCCTATGACCTATATTATTTTTTTTTTTTAATTATTTGTGTTCTTCTCATTTTCGTTTGCCAGTTACTTTTATTTCACACTTATACTTACTCATTTAGGTTTTATCAGACAACTGTACAGTAATAAATTGTACACAAAAAAGTTTTAGAATTCTTAAATGTTACAATAAAAGGTTTCAATCTCTCATTTTTTTTTAAATATAATCAAAGATGGCTCGAAGAGAGAAGTAATAATATAAATTATCAAAGGCTCTTTGAGATTTAGGTCTACTGATGAGAGATGGGTTATATTCAGTGGTGAGATTACGAAATTTTATGAACAGGTCCTCTCACTATAGGTCTTACTAACAACTAAGAAAAAGTTTTTTCACTAATAATAAGTTCTCTTACTAGAGGTCTCAGTCTCTAGCAGCTAAACCATACTTGTTGGCCCGATAAACGTGCAAAGGTTGATCTATAGGTTGTTAAATGATAGAGTCTAGCAAGGGAAAGTATTAATTTTAGGTATTTTCCCAACTCCAAAAAAGATTGAGAACCCCGTCATCGAAGCTAACAACGGATTCTCTGGATTAATGAAATTCCAAGAACATTTCCTTACAAACCGGTGCAATATATGATTGTATATACTGAGGAGTTAGAAATAGTGGCTGATCGTGATATAGAGGGAAAAATATTGATCAAAGCCTTTGGCGAGGAATTTATGACGATTGGGCTAAAAGTAAATTACGAAAAGAGGCGGTGAATATTTTTAGAGGTGATGGTAGGGTTGTTGTCATATTAGAGTCTGGATTCTTGCACGTATATAAGTGAAAGGTCTGAAGTAGTTATTTTTTGTTTGTGACTGAAGTGAACTTCCCTGAGGGAAACAAGCCATAACTCAAAGATTTTAGAGAAAAATCCAGGCTGTTAATTTGTAAAGAGTGCAGCTCACTCTATTTTCCAGTTACTTCTTTTAACAACAAGAAAACTAGAATTATGCATATGACAATAGAGTTCACCACTCTACAGAAATCTAAAGTGACGATTATCCCTAATCGCTACCCTTCCTTCTTATCGACGTGCGACACTTTTCTTAGCTTATACCTCTAAATGACTAGTGAAAAGAATAAATATAAATTATTCTGATTACATTGTTTCCATAGTGTCTAAATTAAAGAGATATGTTTAGCGTAATAACGCTAAATTTGGTAAATTTGCTAATAACCCTTCAAGTGAATGAATCCAATCTGTTCCCTTGCAATTGTCCATATTAAACAGTATCCATTAAAATTCTTCCAAATTAACTTCGACCGGGCCAGGTCTTTGTTGGCTTCAGAGGTGTATGAAGCAAATGCAAATTTTCCCACTGAAATATAATTTACTTTCGAAAGCGCTAGTAATGCCTAAAAAAATGGTGCAAGAACCCGAGTGGTTTGGTGGACCTATTCGAACATATACTCTTTCTTTGGTAGAAGCTTAGTATAGAGGTTAATTTTCCGTACTGCGGTCTAGTCACTGATTTTCCAAGAAATCTCTAAGATCACATGAGAAAGAGCATGCCAAGGATTTTAGATAAATGGCCGATACCTTCCACTATTTCTATTCCCTCGTGGTAGCTCCACTTCACCTTTGATGCGCGAAAAATAGCCTGCCCACAATGGGGGTAGAGTGCATTTGTGCGTGATATCCTGACTAGTTACCTCGCCGTGAAGCACTTCCGTCATCAAGTGAAATGGCGAATATTTACCATATATAGAGACCATTAGCTACGCCTTTTCTCGATTCAAACTACGTCAGATCGTCCGTCATTCTCCACGCGACTGTCCTCAAATGGATAAAATGGAACTAAACACTCACATTCGACAGGATCAGGGAAAAGACAAGGCCATATCAGATGTTAAACTAGCCTAAACATTATCGCAATTGAGCTACCTTCCACATACACATATTTGATTGCAATTGCCGTGGCTTAGACCGAAGATCCCGAACTCAGGGGCCTAATTGTACGCCTCCGTAAACTGAAATTGGAAAAGGTCTCATTTGACTCGACGAAATCCCGAATCTACTACTATATCTCACATTAAAATCCACAGCCTTAAATTTCTATAGCTTCCCGAAGGTCAGGATTCGCTGCAGTTTACCGTTTTACACTTCAAGTGAAAAATATAGCCAAAGAGCAGTTTCATCGAGTTTGAGTTGGCTGGCAATCATTTTTGAAGTTTTCACGTTACACTTGCAATTGCGCATATTGCAAACGCTCAATGATGCATGGATACACTATCACCACTCTTGATTCTTGAACCCCAGCTGCAAATAGTTCTAGAATGTCTACCTGGAAATCGTAGGTCTATGCAGGAAAATACATAGTTGCTAACGATCATGAGTTGCATTACGGTCTTAGGCCCTTCACCTTGCCAATTGTTGAATCTAAAACCCTCTATAAGGTTAGAAAAAATTCAATTGGTCCTCGGGAAATCAGATTGCAGCGAAATTAATAAGGGCTAATACATGGTCATCCCTACAAAACGAGCCTGCACACACTTTTTGTGATATATCCTTTATTGATTCACTAATCACCCTTACTTTACAGGCCATGACAGAAACAACGCGTGTAAATCCAATTAGATCTAAATGGGAGCTCCATCAAAGAATATACAGCGTAAAAAATTACTACAACACAGGCTCATTCAAGAAAGTACAGGACACTTCGTGCATCAGTTCGAATGTGAAAAAGCCTCCCTAAGAGAAGAATCCAGGGGAGTGTAGAGAACCTCAATGCACCCTGTGAAAGCCGTCCAAACAATTAGCACACACCAGTAAGCGTACAGCTTAGCGGGTCTAGAGCTTAAGAGAGTCAGTCCATCAGAGTCCAAAACGCTCTGTGCGCGGGGGAAGTCAGTCCCTGGGTATATCCCGTAAGACTTGCAGAAGAGTGCTAGTAATTAACGTAAAGGCCTACTCATACAAAATACAAAGGAAGCAGATCTTTACAGCCTCAGACAAGGAGTAGAGAAAGGCTATGGCAGTCAAGACTCTGAAGGAGATTCAGCAGACGCCAACTTTCCTTAACCTCCTTTGGACCTCAGATGAAGCTCACTTTCATCTTAAATGAAAGGTAAACTCGAAGACAGATGTCTTCTGGGAGCCTTCTAGACCAAATTAAGTAGCTCCAAGCCTCTACCTTATGTGCACCGTATTGACTGCAATCTCAGTCAGAGGCATCATCGAACCATTCTTCTTTGTGAATCTGGCGTAACAGTGACAGTCACCAAGGAGTGGGAGGGTGAGGTCCTCAAAACCTTCAAGAGGAAGCCTTAGACCCTGTTTCCATCGCTTATGGGGAATTCTGGTTTTAGCAAGATGTATAAAGCTCTCACACCTCAAACCTATCCCGAAATTGGCTGAAAGAGAAATTTGATGGCGTGTGATCAGCCTCAAGACTGAGTTTGAGTGAGCACCTCACAGCCCAGACCTTGAGCCCCAGATTTCTTTCTCTGGGGCTACCTTAAAGACAGAGTGTACGCAGGGAGACTAAAGACCATCACGAAACTTAATGAAACCATCAGGGAGAAGATAAGATCCATTTGTCGGTCGGTTTTTAAGGACGCCATGGACAACTTTGTGCTACACCTCAAGAAATTCACAGAGCTAAATGGAGGTCATCTCGAACACGTGCTCTAGAATAAAGAAGAAATATCCAAAGACTCTCCTGTTTTGATATGATGTTTTGAAACACAATAAACTAGTTATCAGCAAAGTTTCATTCAATCCTTGCAGAATATTAAGAAATGAGGTGTATCGAAATTTGGGGCCCGTTTTGGGGGGTACCATGTATACAGCGATGGTGTATTGTTTGAGATGCTAGCTGGAAGCCGTTTTCCTGGTACCACGGTATCCTAGACTGTCAACCAGTTTTTATAGCCTAACTAGGTGGCAAGGTCTTTGGTCCCTTCTACCATCATTACCGATCTCGGTTCAAAATTCGACTCCACCCTTTGTAGAAACCACACTCGCACCCATGGCAGTAGGGACGCAGCCCCACTAACTGGGTGGAAATACTTACATTTGTCCTCTTGGGCTCCACGATAGAATCAAAGAAGGATCTCAGTGGGTATTCTTGGGTTATCATGTATGACACTCTCATGTGCATGCAAGGGAAGCTTAGGGTGTGCACCTTATGCACCCTATCCACATGCGATTTCATTGTGACCATTAGGTACGCCTAGAGGTTTATCAGTTTAAAGCTCTAAAGGGATGAGGGGGAAAAGATGATCTATTTTCGCAATATCTACTTTCTTTTTCTTCCATTATCGTTAATGGAAGTGACGTAAAACAATCTGTTACAACAGCTATACATAGAGCCCTTCAAACTTCTCAGATGTTTACTTAAGTATTATGTAATTCTTAATAACTGGAAAGAAGAGAAGTTTGCAGGGGCCTTTACAGGATCAAGGCGGTCAGGTCATCAAGTATACCGAAAAGATTGCAACTAAATTGCTTCCTTTTTTTGTCATTGGAAAGTTCAGTGCTCTTTGGACAATTGTAAAGGGGCACCAGCAATTTTTCGCCGACTTTTCCACGCGATTTGTGAACAAAAACATTAAATGCACGAAATAATTCAACTCTAACTTATTGCTGTCGCTGTGAGAAAGAGTGAGTGAAGTTAGCCTCTTGTTTTGCGTCAGAAGATTTTTTCCTTTATCTCTTTTGGTTATGCCAGAAACGTTTGTCTAGGTTAAAACATTGATCTCTAAGCTTAAGACTGTCAAGTTGCACGAAATGCAATTAATCTCATTTTTTTAAGTCACTTTCAACAAACCCCGAAAAATAGATGTAACGCTTAACTCAGGTCACTTGTATATTCAACTTAAAATCTAATCGCACTTTTCAAAGTGCCCGGCAACGTCCGTTTGGCGTTTCTCTTATAAATTCATCGAATTCAAGGAATATTCAATCACTGTAGATTTGTACTAGATTTGTAATAAGGTGAGAAGCATAAATATCTATTCTCATTATTACAGTGTTTCCATAGTATTTAAATTAAAGCGATATATTGGGTGCAATAATAGTAAATTGGTACTTTTTAGTAATTTATGTGGAAGGTTTTAATCGCAGCTTCTATATATTTTCATTTCGTTTTGTATTGTTTATTAATATCGTTCAATTTATCATTTATTCTGTAGATTAATAAAGCACAAAATTCAATATTTTTCCCTAAATCATACTTTAAGTATACCAGGGTGATCAATAAAATTTGCAATTCGGATATAAGGAAACGAGATATAGGAAAAGTGTTTTATTATTTTTCAATATAACTACCCTCTACTTCAATGCAATTGCAGCAATTGTCCCTGAGGCTTCGAATTCCCGACTGCTGTTCAATCCACTCTTGGACAGCAACCTGGACATCTTCATCCTCCCCAAACCGACGTTCACGCAGTGCAGCCTTGAGCTGCGGGAATAAAAAGTAGCCGCCAGGGACCATATCTGGACTGTAGGGGAGATGATTGAGCTTGTGCAACTCTGGCCTTGTGGACTTTGACGACGTTGAAGTCGATAATGGGGCGTGAGGTTTCTAGGGACCCAACGGGCAGAGACCTTGGTCATGGCCAAATCGTCGTGGATAATGTTGATAACACTTCCATGTAATATTTCAAGTTTTCGCTTGATTTCTTCGACCTTCACTCGTCGATTTTCGAGGATGATCCTCTCCACACGGGCCACATTGTCCTCGTTGGTTACGTCTGACGGGGGTCCTGGACGGAGGTAATCTTCAAGGGACTCACGACCATGAAACTTTCCTTACAGAGAGATGTACAAAATAGTGAATTTTAGTGTCCTCTGTATAAGAGGGAGATGGCCATACTTATTCATTGTGTCACTTCTCATATTGCTCCTTGAAATTTTATTATAAACCTGGAAAATAAAAGTACTATATCGCTTTCATTTGGATATAATTATATGACGTGAGTTCGCTATGCCATAATTTTAGAGATATGCTGATAAATTATATTCCATGGCAAGCCTACAACGAATCTGGTATCTATAATCTGCGTGGAAAGGCGTCTGCTTACTGACCGTCTGTGACAACAACATCGTGAGCACTATCCTCGATTTCTCGAGTACTTAAAGGGTCATGGCAACTGAATCCTATTTTTTTCTGATGAAAAATTATTCACGGTGTTTTTGTTCATCAACAAACAGAAGGCCTGCGTAGTAATCTTTGGCCAGGACGTCTCCGAGTTCCGCTAAGTGTCCACGACCGAACACTCCATGATGATGCTCGGTATCGTAGCTTCTAATGGCGAGAAGGTGACGCATGCGTTTTTTCACGGCCGGTTACAGACTCACCACGGCTGATTGCAGGTACATGCTGTCCATAAAATCAGGCCATGGGTAGGAAAAAACACAAAAAATGAGGAGTAATTCTTTCAGCATGACGGTGTTTCGGCTCACAGTAACAATACCGTGTAAGATTGGTTGGGGTTAAACATGAATTTCTGGTCGAAGGACATTTGGCCTCCGCAGTCTTTTGACTTCAATCTCATCGACGACCGCTCATGGATTTCTGTCGAAGGCAACCGCTGCAAGTTCTGCCACAGCAACGCCAATGAGCTAAATTTCACGGCAACGTGTGCGTGGTGTTCATGTCTCGCCTAGAGCGCGTGTTTTCCCTAATTAAAACGTCTCTAACTGCATCCAATCTATTATTCTATCTTGTGTTGACATTATCGTAATGAGTATAACAGGATTTTTGCAATACCTAGTACACTTCGATAGACGCTGCCTTCTTGTATATTTTTTTACCCTAACCAGACTTCACAGAACAGATATAACGTTAGTTCTTATGCCCAAAATTCTAGCGTGGAAGAGATTCAAACGTTACTCCAGGGGCAACAATTAATAAGGTAAGGTTGGACGCTTTTATTATAAGATCAACAACAGAGTGGGAAGCCAAAATCTTTGAGCATTCTCAAAGGAAACATTGACGCATAGAATGTACTACTGAAAACTAATTAAATCAATGGAAATGAGTTGTTGCTCGCCCACCACTAACTTTTGCACTTCGTCCTCCTTGATTAAAGCAAAATGTACAAAGCACAACTAAGAGAAATGATTAAATTGGGTTGAGCTTTATCAATTTAGAGTTATCGGCTAGTGAGATTAGTGTGGCCTCAAGCAATTAATATTCAACATATAACAGGATTAAATAGATAATATGAATGATTAATTTACAGTGATACCATTCAATGATCTTGAATATCTTATGATAAAGAAATAATCTTGCGATTAGTGATCTATGGATTTGCATGTGAAAATTAGGTCATGGAGGGTCCTGATGTATTTTTTAGTGTATATTTGCTGTTATGTACGAGGGGCGGTCAATAAGTTTTGCAATTCGGATATAAGGAAACGAGATATGAGGAAAAGTGAAAAAATATTTTTCAATATAACTACCCTCGACTTCAATGCATTTTCGCCAGTTGTCCCTGAGGCTTCGAATTCCCGACAACCAGAAATCTCCCAACTGCTGTTCAATCCACTCCTGGACGGCGAGCTGGACATCTTTATCGTCCCTAAACCGGCGTCCACGCAGTGCAACCTTGAGCTGGCGGAATAAAAAGTAGTTGCTAGGGGCAAAATCTGGACTGTAGGGGGGATGGTTGAGCTCCTCGAATCCGCACTCGCGCAGGGCAGCTTGTGCAACTTTGGCCTTGTGGACTATGACGATGTTGAAGTCGATCATGGGGCGAGAGATTTCTAGGGACCCAACGCGGCAGAGACCTTGGTCATGGCTATATTGTCGTGGATAATTTTGATAACACTTCCATGTGATATTCCAAGTTCTCTCTCGATTTCTTCGACCTTTACCTGTCGATTTTCGAGGATGATCTTCTCCACACGGGCCACATTGTCCTCGTTGGTTACGTCTGACGGGGGTCCTGGACGGAGGTAATCTTCAAGGGACTCACGACCATGAAACTTTCCTTACAGAGAGATGTACAAAATAGTGAATTTTAGTGTCCTCTGTATAAGAGGGAGATGGCCATACTTATTCATTGTGTCACTTCTCATATTGCTCCTTGAAATTTTATTATAAACCTGGAAAATAAAAGTACTATATCTCTTTCATTTGGATATAATTATATGACGTGAGTTCGCTATGCCATAATTTTAGAGATATGCTGATAAATTATATTCCATGGCAAGCCTACAACGAATCTGGTATCTATAATCTGCGTGGAAAGGCGTCTGCTTACTGACCGTTTGTGACAACAACATCGCGAGCACTATCCTCGATTTCTCGAGTACTTAAAGGGTCATGGCAACTGAATCCTATTTTTTTCTGATGAAAAATTATTCACGGTGTTTTTGTTCATCAACAAACAGAAGGCCTGCGTAGTAATCTTTGGCCAGGACGTCTCCGAGTTCCGCTAAGTGTCCACGACCGAACACTCCATGATGATGCTCGGTATCGTAGCTTCTAATGGCGAGAAGGTGACGCATGCGTTTTTTCACGGCCGGTTACAGACTCACCACGGCTGATTGCAGGTACATGCTGTCCATAAAATCAGGCCATGGGTAGGAAAAAACACAAAAAATGAGGAGTAATTCTTTCAGCATGACGGTGTTTCGGCTCACAGTAACAAAACCGTGTAAGATTGGTTGGGGTTAAACATGAATTTCTGGTCGAAGGACATTTGGCCTCCGCAGTCTTTTGACTTCAATCTCATCGACGACCGCTCATGGACTTCTGTCAAAGGCAACCGCTGCAAGTTCTGCCACAGCAACGCCAATGAGCTAAATTCCACGGCAACGTGTGCGTGGTGTTCATGTCTTGCCTAGAGCGCGTGTTTTCCCTAATTAAAACGTCTCTAACTGCATCCAATCTATTATTCTATCTTGTGTTGACATTATCGTAATGAGTATAACAGGATTTTTGCAATACCTAGTACACTTCGATAGACGCTGCCTTCTTGTATATTTTTTTACCCTAACCAGACTTCACAGAACAGATATAACGTTAGTTCTTATGCCCAAAATTCTAGCGTGGAAGAGATTCAAACGTTACTCCAGGAGCAACAATTAATAAGGTAAGGTTGGACGCTTTTATTATAAGATCAACAACAGAGTGGGAAGCCAAAATCTTTGAGCATTCTCAAAGGAAACATTGACGCATAGAATGTACTACTGAAAACTAATTAAATCAATGGAAATGAGTTGTTGCTCGCCCACCACTAACTTTTGCACTTCGTCCTCCTTGATTAAAGCAAAATGTACAAAGCACAACTAAGAGAAATGATTAAATTGGGTTGAGCTTTATCAATTTAGAGTTATCGGCTAGTGAGATTAGTGTAGCCTCAAGCAATTAATATTCAACATATAACAGGATTAAATAGATAATATGAATGATTAATTTACAGTGATACCATTCAATGATCTTGAATATCTTATGATAAAGAAATAATCTTGTGATTAGTGATCTATGGATTTGCATGTGAAAATTAGGTCATGGAGGGTCCTGATGTATTTTTTAGTATATATTTGCTGTTATGTACGAGGGGCGGTCAATAAGTTTTGCAATTCGGATATAAGGAAACGAGATATGAGGAAAAGTGAAAAAATATTTTTCAATATAACTACCCTCGACTTCAATGCATTTTCGCCAGTTGTCCCTGAGGCTTCGAATTCCCGACAACCAGAAATCTCCCAACTGCTGTTCAATCCACTCCTGGACGGCGAGCTGGACATCTTTATCGTCCCTAAACCGGCGTCCACGCAGTGCAACCTTGAGCTGGCGGAATAAAAAGTAGTTGCTAGGGGCAAAATCTGGACTGTAGGGGGGATGGTTGAGCTCCTCGAATCCGCACTCGCGCAGGGCAGCTTGTGCAACTTTGGCCTTGTGGACTATGACGACGTTGAAGTCGATCATGGGGCGAGAGATTTCTAGGGACCCAACGCGGCAGAGACCTTGGTCATGGCTATATTGTCGTGGATAATTTTGATAACACTTCCATGTGATATTCCAAGTTCTCTCTCGATTTCTTCGACCTTTACCTGTCGATTTTCGAGGATGATCTTCTCCACACGGGCCACATTTTCCTCGTTGTTCACGTCTAACGGGCGTCCTGGACGGGGGTAATCTTCAAGGGACTCACGACCATGACGTAACTCCCTATTCCAGTGAGCAATGATTGCATAGGAAGGGGCGGTGTCGGTGTACACTGCAACCATACGTTCATGGATCTCTTTTGCATTCTTGCCTTCCTTGGTCATAAATTTGAACACTGCGCGGTGCTCAACCTTCTCCATTGTTGATATATTTGTGACTGACGATCTGCGATCAGTTATTGCTTCTTAAATAGACGAGGCAGGAGCGTGCGTGTGCAGGTCCTGACTTGTCATAACTTGTCCTAACACCCCCACAAACAGCCATTCCCGTTCCTCTGTTTTGCCTTACCTATTCGCAAAACTTATTGCTGCCCCTCGTATTTAAAACATCGGCCAAATATAGTCCGAGCAGTGAATACCCTGCTTGTTTTTTTCCGTATATTAGAGCCAAGTAAATAGGACCTACTGTAAGACAAATTAATGTCAGCTGGACAAGTGGGACCTGATATTCAAGATATGTCCATACCATAACAGTATTAGGTCCTGTAATTTATATGAGATTCATCCTAGTGTTAGTGTACTGCTAATTCTTTCTTTCTTTAATCCTTCTTCATGACCCCACAAATCCACCTAATCATCTTTACCTTTGCAACATCTAGACTGATTTCTTGCGCCTATTTCTTCGTTCCCTTCGTTACTCTATTTAGTATAGTCGGCTGCGCCACGCTTCTATAAGCTTTTTCTTTCCCTGCGTATTTTTTCTTTTGTCGCGCAATAATTTTTTCTTAATATTTCTAACCCGAATGCATCCTATGCTATACCTCTGGGTCTATCTTCATAGCTCTGAACACCTTTAACCCTAAGAAACTGAACGAATCCTAACTCTCAAGTTTTCTCCCTTATTCCTGCTTTTTCTTTCACTATGATATAAAATCATTTTGCTCGAAGAAGTTTCCTCTTTTTGCAAATCTGACTAGGTTATACGTCATCGAATACCTTTAATCGAAAATTTTATAGACATGCCAAGAATAATACTACAATCTCCCAATTGATAGGAAGGATGATAGTAATACATTCTAAGCCTTCTCCGAGGTTCCATTTTCATTATTAGCCAGGTCAAATGGTGCGCTCCGTTTGATCATTAATCTCTTTACTATTTATCTTTTAAAAAAAATTATACTGCTTTCTTCCTTTGCCAATTTCCTTTCCACCCATATCGTTTTAGCTTTTGATTATATATGTTTCATGTTCTATAAAAGAAATTAATAATCTATTGTACTTATAATGATTCCCATTCATCATATCTGTTTCGATCTGTTATTAAATAACTCTAGGCTTTCTGCAACTTTCGCTCAGTCAAGCATTCCCCTCTTTAGGATCGAGAGAATAAACTTTTAAGTGACGCCTGGTATAAAATGGCATGTTTGGGGCACTACATCGATTTAACTTTGTAAAGGTCGACTATAATTTCGTTTACTTCTCAACCAAATATAAATCTTCTCTCCCCACAAAATAGCATGAGAGAATTGTGACTTATAGAACACCCAGGCTAAAGGGAGAGATATTGGTTTTACATTTATCGGATGAAGGGTTTAAGGATTCTATAAAGTATCGCCCGTGAATCCTTGAAACCTGCACACTACTTGCCATGTCTGGGTAAATACCACTCATGACGCCGCTCCTCTTTTCAGTCTTTAGAAACGAAATCACGCGACAAGAGTTAAAATTTGTTGTGCAGGATCATAACTGGTTCACTACCCTTTAGATGCAGGAGGTGAAGAGGCATTTCCCAATAGCTCAACTAAGTTTAGCAGCTCCGTGAGATATGTCACAACCTTGTTATCAGAAATGGACACATAATCGTACCAAGGTAACCGACCCTTTATAAAAATGTATCTCCTTTTGAACTTATCTGGCTGCAGCTTGCACCAAATAATTTAACTTTGATGTTCTCATCAAGCAGTCGTGATGCATTTGTTAATATTTTTACCGTGATACATTAAGGCGCTGATCTGGAGGAAGTTTGTTCCGGTAAGATTGAAATGGAAAAATGAGAGTTTTTATTTGCTACAGGACCCATGACATGACCTTTCTTGCAATCAGGCTCACGGCATGACATCACAGTAGCACTTGCGACAGGGTAAGCAGGATTGTGGTGTGACATTTCTTGCAAGTAGGTCAGCGGGTGTGCAGGCAAGCCTTTCTACGCGGGTGGCAGCCACAGACTTTAAAGCGCGGCTCAAGCTGATTGGCGCGAATTTTAACTAAGTATCTAAATTATACGAGTTTTTGCCATGATGATATTATGCATTATCGCTGTTTTAAAAATTACAGTGGCATAATTGGTCATTCAAATGTTAATTTTTCTACTGGCAATGTTGTGTTAATTGTAACTCATTGCCAAGAATAATGGTCCCAAATTTCTATAGAGGGCAGAAATTCAAATTTTTATAAATCGCGTTTTCGATACAACAACCACGTGAATCTCCTAGATATTGACGTCTTGAGTCCATATCTGCAAATATTTCCACTCAGGCTTAAATAGTTTTGGAGTTATGAAGAAGCAATCATTATACCGATAAGTAAGTTGTTCCTTGGGAACCGAATTCGTAGGAGGAATATCAAGAACCATGTGATCACTTTTGTTGGAGCTCCAACAAAAGACGAGTTCAATCCGCTGGAAATGGTCATTGCTAAAGACCTAAACGTCCCGCAAATAAATGTTTCGAGCGATCACATGGGTCTTCAAATTCCTTATATATATATATATATATATATATATATATATATATATATATATATATATATATATATATATATATATATATATGTATATATATATATATATATATATATATATATATATATATATATATATATATATATATATATATATATATGAGGAATTAAACCACATTCTCCGAAGACAATTGAATTCAGAACAGTTTCGGTGTATCTCACACTCTTTTTCAACTGACACTGGGCAGAAAATATAAGAGAAAAGCATAACACAAGATCCCCTCTTTTTCCCCCCAATCCCCTACTTGTGGCTAATCTGGGGGGGGGGAAGTTAGGCCTAAACATATGGAAGGGCTGACATTTTACTTTTTCATTTATTTGCGATCTTATTACAGGATTAAAAGAAAATTGACCTTCAGATAGATTTAAATTAGGAACTGACGATATCAAGCTCGATTCTACGATTCTTCTCTTAACATATTTAGCCGATTTAAATACCATTTTACTTTCATTGGAATCGATCGTATGATTCTTGTCTCTAACATGGCAAAATATTCCACTACTTTTGCTGCCCACTCTAATATCTCTTTTGTGTTCGTACAATCTCTTGTCTAGATTTCTCCCCGTTTCCCCTATATAAACTTTATGGCAATCGTTGCATGGTACTGCATATACTCCTATGTTATGATGTTCTTTGGGTTTCCTGGCCATCATCAATTGGTTTAGGGAATTATTATATTTAAAGACGTACCACAACTGCTCAATAAAATTAAGATCTGGAGATTGTGGGGGGCAACTCCATGCATTATAGCTCACTTCTATTCTCTTCATACCAATTCCTAACCACATTAGCGTTGTGTATCGGGTTATTGTCATCTTAGAAAAACAATCACAATCAGGTAATAATTTCTGGACCATAGGATGAGCTATATCTTCCAAAATATTCTGATATTCGTTGTTGTTGATCCTACCATGAAGAGCAACGATTGTACTAAGAGAATTCCAAGATATGGCTTGCCAAACCATCACTGACCCGCCACCGTGCTTCACTGTAAGAAAAGGGCAGGCCTGTCGACCATCCCTTGTAAACTGTACACCAGTTCAGCCTTTTCTGAATGTTTTGAAGAGAAAGCATAAGTTGTTTGATGGCGGCTCTTCCATTATATCCCGCTTTATTGAGCTCACGGGTAACAGTTTTGGTAGAAACTCGGCTAGTAATATATTGATTTTAACTCTGCAGTCACTTTAGGGGCAGTTGTCCGTGGATTTCTCGTCATAAAGCGTTTCAACTCTAATCGGTCTCTTTCAGTGAGCTTCAAAGTCCTGCTGGAAATACTCCTCCTGCTGCAGGTTTTGTCCGGCTTCTTAAATTCACTCATGGTCCGTGATATGGTAGCTCTCGACAAATCAAGGAGTTTAGCTGTTCTGGTGATGGAAGCTCCTGCAATGCGAGCTCCAACAATTGGCTCTTTTTCGAACTCAGTGAGGTCACGCATCTTAGCATCTATACCATGATCTGAAAAAGAAATGCAAATAATCATTAAAGATGATAAGTAATTAAAACTATGTATCTAAAATAAAAACAAAACACTCAGAAAGAAATTTGAATGAATATTTTTAATAGAATGGCTCATTAAATCATTAATGTTAAATTTCTACTAGTCCAATCTTTTTGTCCAACTAACGGTATATATATATATATATGCAAATTTTGTCAAAGATAATGGTGTATTTCGCCTTAGTAAATTTCCTTTGGCAACTTTATATTCTTCTGTCTTTTTTATTCCATCTTGTAGATGAAAGATTACTTGTCCTGTATTCATTTCTCTTTTAAATGAATGGGTCTGGTAAAAACCAAACTAAATTGCTGAGCTTTTGATCTTATTCGATCATCTTCGGAGCGCTTTGATATATTCTTTCCTCCTTTAACAATGAAATGTGGAGGTAGTATCGGACTTAATAAAGAAAACGTTTTTTGGGGGAATATTTATTCCGCCTGGTTGGTCGTAACGTTAGAGGAAACCAGCCAATCCGGTTAGTGGAATTTTAAAACAACTTTAAAGTTCCATTCCAGCTTAACGCGTTAAGATGAAATCACTATTGTGGAACAACTTTTAATATCAAGAATCACATCGTCCTATGCAATAGTATTTGACACCATATGGAACGCATCATAATAAAACAACGATTTTCTTTCAGATTATTATGCTGTAATATTTCAACCAATCACAGAGTTACACGTTTTCTTTATAGCTATACATATCAGTTTTTATCGCATTCCACCATGAGTACGCAGTTCACAGAATTTAAATATGGGTAAGACGAAAGAATTGTCAGATGATGTTTGGAAAATCAACTGGCACATTACAAAGTAGGCCAAAAGTACCGAAAAACTGCTGAAAATCTAAATTTTCTCGTGAGTACCCTGGAAGCCATTGTTAGAAAGTACGAACGTTCAAAGGAGTGCTCGCCCTCACAAACTGACTCAGACCTTTGCACGAAATCCAGCCAGGGAAGTTATGAAAACCCATTTTTGACACGGGATGAAATTCAGAAGGACCTAAAAAATACAGGAATTGAAGTAAGTAAAGATACAATTAAGATAACGTTAAATATTGTAGGTTTACACTCTAGATCACCAATAGAGACTCCATTATTAAAATTTAGACACGTGAAGCTGCCCTAATTCTGTGAAAAGGTATGAAACTGAGTAAGATCAATTCTGAGCAAAAGTTATTTGGTCTGATGAAAGAAAGATTTGAGCTTTTCCAAAGAAACACCACGACCCATGTTTGGAGAAAAAAAGGGGCTGCCTCCTAACTAAGCCGGCCACAAATTTATCCTGTTAATACTAAGATTAAGCCTTTGCATATTTTTCTAAGATAAAAAAATTCACTCAATCTTTATCATTTACCCGATGTCACTAAGATATTAACATCATCAAACCTATTTTCATTAACTGCCCGTCCTCAAACATACACGAATCACCCACAACATCTCCGACCACAAGGATTGTAGATATACCCTGGGGAATGAGTGGCCTCCCTACGGCAAGTTAAAAAAAGGTAAGAGAATGGCTCAGTTCAGTGCAGACCTCTTTCAGCGTAAGACTAGTTTCGGCGCAGACTAGTTTCGGCGCGAACCCGATTTGGCGCAGACCGTGTTCGACGCAGACCTTGTTCAAATTTTTAAAATCAACCAGATCTACTTGTGAAGGACCGCGTTCTTTCTTTCTTTCGTGTTCAAACATACTCGAAAACTATTATACCGATTTCTGTCAAATTTGGTGGACCACTAGAACGTTAGCCTAGAAGGAAACTATTAGTTTTTTTGCCTGAAAACAAATTTACCGATATAAAAATAAAGCATTTTGAACGCATATTAGAATATTGCTAGTGTTATACATATATTAAATTGCTAAGCTACTCCTTCTTGATACTTGGAACAACCAAATGTTATAAATTAATTAAGAATTTGTATTTTTTTTTAAACTAGAAAAATCTAAAGGTAAAACAACATTTAATAACTCGACAAAGATTCAATATTAGCATACATATAAGGGGCAAATGAGCACATAAAATAATAACAATAAGAGTAATGATAATAATAATAATAATGTCACCACTCGCTGACGAGTATAGCTTATGCCCAGGGAGTGCACGAATTTGCACTCACGATCTTCACTGCGGAGATTGATGCCCCGTAGAACAGGAAACCACGATAACCAAATCCTCTTCGCAGTTACAACCACTTATCTGCCCTTGCAGACATTTGAATCCGGAGTGCGTCATCTCATCTGCCTGGATGAACATTGGAGGATTTGTGTTTGATGATCGTTCTTGGTCTGCTAAAATACACTGAGGTTGCTCTCGGAGTCGTTGGAGCACGCGAGCTTCTGCACCGCGACAAGGGAACGACAGTGCTCTTGATAATAATAATACAAATAATAATTATATATCAATAATAATAATATGGCTTGCAACATGTTTTTGATAATACAAGTTTCTTTCTCTTTGTACTTTACGCAAAAAAGTCAATAAATTTCTATATATTTGGATGATGCATTTCAAGTTCCGATTGCAACCTCTTGTTTCCTGCTTCTGCATGATTATTTGTCCTGTTATCTTTGTTCAGTACTCGGTGATATAGATTCCACATTGCATCAGGGAAACAAGGCTCTCACCCGATGTTTGTTCTTCTGTCCATTCTTCCAAATTAATTGTGTTCAAACCAATCAAGAAGTTCTTGTAGAATGTAGATTATCGGCTAATTCCTGACTTAACTGCAAGATTGGTTCATTTTGTGTTCTATAGGAATAAAAGCTAAAGCAAGGACTATTTTGCATTTTAAGTTAAACTCTGGATAATTTTTCTATTGAAGACAATGTCCTAAGGCACAAAACTTGTTTTTTTCATATTTTGACTTAAATAAACAAAAGACCGTCATTATCTGCTGAAGAGAAGCTCACTTGTAATCTATTAAAATTTGCTAATTCATAGTCACAGTTAAAAACTGTCGAATAATTTGTTATAAGTTCCGCGAACTTTATAATGGAGCAGAGCGTATAACAAGAGATGGACGCCCCGGTATTTCTCACCTGAGATTACAGAAACCTGGTAAAAAAGAGGTGGTGAGATGATAAAAGTACAATCAAACACAAAACTTTTCTCACGCGTACAATAATCTCGGGCTCCTGTTACGTCCAAATATTAAAATTCTTTAAGAACTTTCATCACATCCACTCTCTTCATACAAAATTCTTCCGTTTGTTCCCCAACAAATATATTAGTTTTGAATTCTTTGGTATAACAAAACTGGCTAAATCGATTGGGCTCATCGTGTACGTTTTACATTGTTTCTTTGTGGACAGACCATCCTTTTTAAATATGTATTATCCGGCATAGCTCCTTGGAAAGTTTGAGATAAATTCTGTAAGCATTCGTTAACAACTACAGTAGTCCCTTCATCTGCGTTGCTTGCACGCGTCCTTATTTGAATTATAATGGGGTATCTCAATTTTTGCTGTAAAGTATCTTGTAAATGGCCATTAATATATTTAGCGATTCTTTTTGTTTTGAACATGAATTCTTGATTTACAGGAATCTTTTCTATCTCACGTATAAAATTTTGTTTCTTTATCCGCACTAGATCTATCAAAGACATAGATAAAACCATTACCCTCATATTTTGGCTTTCCATATTTGGGGTCTAAGAAAAGATTAATCAATAAAATACTTGAACTTTTTATAGATTTAAATACATTAATCAGTTGAAATTATTGAAGTGAAACTCATAAAAACTGAATTCTATTTAAGTTCTGGATATTAAAAATTGAGAAAGTTTGATTGTACGCAAGCCAGTTCATCAATGCGAAAGATGTCTAAGACAAACCTGAATTTAAAATTCAAAAGCATTTTACATTAATACATTTCACGGCTGGAAAAATATAATCTTTATTAAATTTGCTGGTTCAAAGCGTTTACATATTGATGTTGGAATAGAATCCATTAGTAAAATCCCTTCAAATCTCTCCCCCAAAATATTTAGATATATGTGCAGTAAACTTTCTTTAAAACAAGGCCTGTTCAAGTTTTTAGGGTACAATAAAAAATAGGTAGTTTATTTACGAGCACCATCAAAAATTGTCTTGATTTATTTAGTTTAAAATAATCCATGTATCTCTTAAATATTTATAACAGATAAACCGTTATCCTAAAAATAAAATACTAGATCTATTCCCATTTTGGGGGTGTTATTTAAAATTTATACCAATATCTATAATTATTTTTCTTAATTTTTTAAAATATTTGTTAATAACTTGGTACTCCAAGAGTTTAAAGCATCATATTGGAAAAATGACACTTTGGGATCGTCCAAAATCCCCCCCCATAAATATTTACCTGTCAACCATTATTCTAAGGCCAAAAGACTGTCCCTAAAAGTTCCATTTGTACTTTCACTCTCAAATGATATATTGCTCTCGTAGTTCTTATTTTGCTCGCAGGGCTAAGAGATAACTAATAAGTCTGGATAAAAGAAAATAGAAATCCTCAAAGACTATTCAGACATTCTCAAAGAATTTTGTTTTGCAAAAAGATAGCACTAATAGACAGCAAATCTCCGCCATGGGAGCCCATTTCCCATATTTTGGAATACTTAACCTTTTCCTTCTAAGCTAAGGCTCTAAAGTTAACCCAATTTGGTAGAAATTGGCTAATCAGTTTTCATAAAATTTTGTAAAGAATCAAATTAAAATATATTGGTTACCAGGCAATGGCTTTGCTAGTAAGATTAAAATTTGAAATCTAAAAAAAAGCAGCCATGGTTAAATTTTTATAAATTTTCAGAACTTCGCCCATTATAAAAAAATTAAAAAGGAACTCAAAACTAAATTTCACCCCTTTCAAAATATTACGTTGCCAAAATATAGTTGTAGAATAGAAGATATATAAAAATAAATTTTCTGTACTTCACCATTTGTAATTCTTTGGGTTTTAAAAATTTCGCAAAATTTCGATTCTAATATTTATTTCTTAACTTCACCATTTTGTTATTTGATATTATAAAATGATTATTAGAAATAACTCTGATAAAAAACATGAGTCATAATCAAACCAAGATGAAATTATTATTCAAATATTCCAAAAAATCGCCTTCTTAAATTATAGAGTTAGTGAAGTGATGATGATGATTACATAATTTCCACAAAGATATCTTGGCAGGGAAAAAAAAGTTTACAAATATTTAGAAACTCGACATTAACGTTCGCAGCTTCCCAGATATATATTTTTAATCATATCTATTTCTCGTTTTTTAAATAGTTGATCTGTTTGAGGTAAAAATTTTAAAAAGATGTTCGCAGAACAGAGTTTCCGCCGAATAGGGTTTGCGCCGAATAAGGTACGCGCCAAATAAGGTCTGCGCCGAATAAAGTCTGCGCCGAAACACTCGCGCCGAATGAGGACGCGCGAAATATCCTATACCGAAAAGGTAGGGATGCTTGTAACTAATTTAAAGTAGTATATAGCCGGTTTATAAAAGCGTGGCCCTAAATTGATGCGAAGCTTTAGGTTCACTTTCTCCCAATTTATTCTCACCATCAATATATTTAAGAAGATCTGGCATAGTATCCTGTTTCTCATATTTGTTATTGTTTAGACTAATTATATTGTACGTGATTTATTTACTAACCTGGTAGCAAGGATCTGTTTTACCGCAATCAAAGCATCATCACGTAGTCATAAGAACGAGAACAACTTTGGTACACTTTTATAGCAATTCACACTGTCTAACAACATTCCCACTGGAGCGCTATACATAGTTAAACGTGAAATCCATATGAGGAATTGATTCAGAAAAAGATGGGCTGAACAATGTCACCTAAAAAAGTAAATAGCGAAAATCCAAGGAAAAAACGCAGATCAACAAGGCATGAGAAGAATGGCAATAACTAAAGTGACGCAGCTTTGCAAGTTAATGATCCTCAAGTGCAAAATTCCATGGAAACCAGTGTCTCTATCATTGGTTTTCCACCTCAATGTGGGAATATCTTGATTGAGTTGCATGTCTTCCTTTTCCTAGAGCTTTAAATTACCTTCTCTTGTCTCTTAGATTTTATCGTTGCTTCTCCTTTCTTTATTAGATATAAATGATTAAATTTACGCTTTATTGTCCTTACATTATCATTTTTTGTTTTACTTCTTCTTATTACACATGTCTTGAAAATTAAAAGAATTAAACTCTATTAGATTTAGAAGTTTACATTTGTTTGTTCTAGCAACTTCTTCAGGTTTGTCATTGGTTTCCTATTCTCCGGCTTCATGGGAGCCCGAGTATAGAGTGGCTGAGTCTTGAGTTGCAAACATTTTCATCGACCTGAGCAGAAAATCACTCTTGGATTTTCAATTGCAGTCATTATCATCGGAAACTACTTTCAAAATTCTTTTATTTATCTTCATTATTTTTATAATCTTTACTCCCCCATAATATTTTGTCACATTATGAAATTTTTCTTGTCAGTAGCACGACTGTTTTTATTTTTTAAATCCATATTATTCTTAAAAAGATCAGCGAAGGAGTGCCAATTATTAAATTAGGCATAATTACGCCAAATTCTCATATTCTTGAATATTTATTACCTCTAAACGGCATTAATTAGGTAAAATTAGACTCAATTTCCTTTAATTTAAAAATCCTTAAACAGTAACTGTAATTATGTGAGAAAACTTTGATTTAATTGACGATAATTAATTTAGTGTAAACATATGGACAACATAAATTAATCTGTCAGATCTATGGTAACAAGGACTGCTGTGAAACCACCTACTTTGAACATGCCAGGTAGGAGAGAAGTAGTTCGTAACCTGATCGATCGCGCTAGTAGGTTATATTTCTCGTGGTTAGTAAGTCGGTTCACTTCGTGAAGTTGTGCCTCTGATGATTATCTGTCTCAAAAAATCAATATTTTTCCACTTTGAGTTTTATCTTATTTATCCATAGCAAATTAGGGCGGGAGACGATTAATTCACTTTAAATATTGATCTTTAGTACGATAATTACATTACTGGCATGGCAAGTCAGAATGCAGGCTTTAATTTTTTACAAAGCTTTGTAGAAAATTATAAATCTTATTTCAAAAAAGCATTGGAATATTGTAGAATAATATTTGTTTTAAGGAAACCTTTAAAATCTTTCTAGATTTAATGAAAAATCCTTAGAATTTCTTTAGTTGAATTTTATGAAGTTTCAAGAATGTTCCAAAACTTATAAGAACACACCTATTGAAAATTCTAGAACCTTTTGGAATAATCTTGAATATAAATTCATAAATATTTACAAAATGTTTCTCAATATCTGCCATCATTCCAACTCTGCCTACCATAGTGGCCACATGAGAAGAGAAATGGCATCAAGAGGATGCAATCATTCTCCAGATGGATTCTGTTATATTTGCGGACAGTTAAACAAAACAAAATCTTAAAGGTTTGATGTGACAGAATCTAGGAAAATATTTAAAGCTTACAAAGCAGAGTTTGCTAAGCTATTTGGGCACCATGACAAACACTGGGGACCTCATTTTTCTTTTAACACAGATGAAAAAATTTGAAAGTTAAGAAATATTTTGCTACAAAGAGTAAAATATTAAATGTCACAAATATTTCAGCTAACATGTTTGTTTTTAAGCCAAAAAAGTAATAAAGTATATATTTATACTTCTATAGGGGGCTATAAATGGGAAAGAATAGTCTATTTTTTTCAATCCCACTGAACGCAAATGCAACTCTTTCTTCTGCATGGTGGACCATTTCAAACTTCAACATGACAAAAAACCACTTCCAATTTCTTATCCCACTTCCATCTTTTATTGCACTAGTAATATACAGTAGTGATATTCCTGTACCTAATCCTCAGGAAAGAAATAAGCCACTTTCAGAAGAAAGCAACAATTCAGAAGCTTAAAAGATCAGTGTAGATGTACACTACAGTTTCAGAGATATGGCTGCTGAGAGGATCCCTACTATCCTAACCATAAATACCTAAATGACCTTGTCAGTGATCTTGATTTGTCAAATGCTGAAATATTTATTTGCAGACTCCAAGATTGTCGTTTGCCTGAAACAAAATTTAAAGTGATAAGTCAAAGGAAACCTCATGAACAATTTTCCAGATTTTTCTACTTATCAAGCTATGCTATGGTATTACAAAAAGGTATCCCGTCTGTTTTATGGAATTGGAATTACTTCTAATCCTGATAAATGGAGGATCTTCAGTAATAGCTCATCAAGAGGCATTAAAGCTGTCAACTACAGTGGCTGGGGTATGTGATCCATATGCCAGAAGACCGGCTTCCTTGGCAAGTTCTCTACGGACATATTGATAAAGAGCATCGAAGACCTTGTTTCCTTAAAAGGTGGTTTAAAGATCTAGCTAAAACGTCTTTGAACAAGAACAATATCCATCCTTCAAACAAGGAAAATCTAGTCATTAACCGTGCAACCTGGAGTTCTAAAATCACCAAATGACCTAAAACGGCAGCAGTTACATGCTAGAAGAGAAGCTCTAGCTGACAGCGCTCCTGAGCTGATCTGCTGAACCTGTGACAAAGTCTGCAGATTGAGATTTAGGCTTTTGATTTACATAAATTCCCACAAGCGGAGAGGACAAATTTCCTGATTTTAACTACCTTACCCACTCCTCGATCATTTATCGCCCTTGGACATTGTATGCTTTCATTTAAAGCTGTAATCTAGATAATTGGAAGAAGCATGCAAGAAAGACTCCAACAGAGTCAGTCAATCTCAGGCTACAAGCTTTTATTCATAAGTACTATTGCTTGGAAATGATTCGAGAATTCAAAATGCTAGCATTTCTGATGGGTCTTCAGGTAAGTTATACCAAATTTCCCTGTTATTTTCGTCTTCGATACACTAGGGATACCAGAGGACATTACAACAAGAAGCAGTGGTCACAAAGAACTGAATGTGTTATTAGAGAGCATAATGGCAAGCAGAAGAAATTGATGGAACCTGAAAAGATGTTGTAACCTAATCATGAAGCAGTTTGGTAGAGCTCTTACCAAAGAGTCCTTTGTGGAGTTGTCGCCACAAAAAAGGGAAAAGTGGTGTCTTTATTGAACCACAAATAAAAAATCATAGTGTGTTTAGAATTCCATGAAAAGGTAACTAATAAAAAAGATAAAGCCTGGAATAGTTTTACTTTGGAGTGTCAAGGCTTTTGGGGCAACCAAAAGGCTGAAAATTATGTGGAACTAGGGGAGAATTTAGTGATAAGCTATGACCAAATGGGCTGCATGATGTCCATATAAGTGCACAACCTGGATGTCCATCTTAACAAGTTCAAATAAATTATGGGAGATAATCAAAGGACCAAGTGGAGCGCTTTGAACATAGATACTAAGGAGCATAGAATAGAAACATGATGGGAGCTTTTATAGGAAAGTGACTTACATTACAAATGGAAATCGATGCAAAATGTTCACTTCTAACTCTTTATAGTTGTTGTAATAGATTCCTTGTAGAAGTTTTAATAAAATTATATAAATATAATTCTGTATTTTTAAATTCTGTATTGGTTGAAAAAGACAAAATTTGCCTTTTTAGTGAATAAATATTTCATCAAGCCAGCCACAAAACAAAGTTTAAACCAATTATGGCTAATTTTCAGTGAGTTATAGAAGAGTGAATAAAATGTACTACCAAATTCATTTCTAATATAAAGCAATTTTCCGACCCAATTCTATCCATTGGACGAAGTATCCTCTTACGCCGACGCTGGGAATAATATGTCAATCTAGAGCGTCATTTTGATCGATCCTTATTTCTGCTTTGATATAAAATAAAAAGTATTTCTGTTCTATTAAAATTCTATGTTACTTAACACGAATCTGTCGAAAAAGAAACTAAGTTTATATTTTTTTCTTGGATTATGCGTTAAATTTGAAGTAATCGATTTAACAGAGGCGAGAAAAATAATTAAGGTGGACAATGGTTTTTAACTCTAGCGCTTGATAGTCTCTTCTTTTGGCTACTCAGACTGTCTATTTAATAAATATTTCGTTCTAACAGAAATTCATCAGATTCTCGACTAACTTCTTTAAAAAATATATTGTAGATTTAGTAGATGCAGCTACTAATTATCGCTTCAATAAAAAAAACAATATTCTATCCCTCTATTCGAACTAGAGTTTTCAAAAGTATAAAAATTTTAACCTGAGAAGAGCTTTGTTTACTAATTCATGATAAAGGCCAACTACATATTGGGTGCAGAGTCTTGTCATTTTATTGCAAAGAAATGACCAAAATTTCCAGCTGAATGATATAAGATTCCAATGTTCCTTGTTCATCGTAATTTCCCTTTGAACTCTATTTTATTTGTTAAGGAAAGTAAAATCGTTTGTATGACCATTTGAAGAGTCTGGCATGATATGCATTCGTTTAAGCCTCAGTGTTCCAGTTCGTGTTTGATTCCAAAGAATCTTTACTACCTTATGGCATTCTAAAATAAGGTTCATAAGGATATTGGTAAAGGTGGAATAAGGAAAAATGTCCTGAATATACACTAATGAGAAAGATTAGAGAAAGATCTTCCCCTATTAAATTATTTTCCAAAATATGACGAGTAGGTAAATGAAATATCCATGGCACATAAAGATATGCATTTAATATATTTCATATGATACAATCGTATGTTCAAGAGATTACACTAAATAAACTAACAAAATAAAATATTAACAAGTGTAAAATAAGACAACGATTTTTTAAGAAACCTTCTAGTAGTTTCTTGAAATTATCTGGTCATATTTGGCTCATTAGGTAAGAACTGTACAAGTGCTGTTGTTTAACTACTCACTCTGTACAGATACCTCAACTCCTTAGCTCTGTAAGTGAAATTTCGCTTAAAATCTTCGGAGAAGACTCTTTCTGCGATTTAAAGAGAGGTAGGAAGGTTAAAGACGGTATGTTCGCGCGTTCTCAAGTTATACACTGAAAATAAAACTTATAATCTCCCTTCGAGATTACTGAATCGTTACCTCCATGCATCTGGTTTATAGGCTCGTTCTCCAATAACGAAAACAATCATCAAAAGGAAAAGCCAGTAGGCGAGACTCAAATATGAGGAAGCTCATATTCTTTGGTTGATAAAGATGGAGAAAGAATTCACTTCAACGACGAATATAAATTTAATTATGTTGGATCTAATGACAGACGCTTTGTTTGACACCTTGCAGGTGAAAGACAACCCTAAATGGTTTAAAAGATCTGCCAAGCATGGATGAGGCAGCGTCATGGTATAAAACATAGTTTCGGATGAAGTAGGTAGTCTGCTACTGTGAATAATTATAACGGCAAATGTTGAGAAGTACCTAAACCTCGTACATCAAGTTATGCCTTCACTCCGCGTATCTCTGTACCAGCCAACAGTATCAAGTCAGGACAACGGGCCAAGACAAACTGCAAGCATGTTGCTTTAGTAAAGAGAAAGAACAAACAGAAACTTTTTCAGAATGCTATGGTACTTTCGGTCCCAATCCTTGAAAGTGATGCTCTCTCGGCACAAATTTTACTGAGAGACAAGTTGATTCATTTCAAGTTCGAGCCATACTTACGTGATGTATACAAACTTTGACTTGTAAAATAAATTAATTCTAGCAAACGAAAAATAATACAAATTGAGTTGTAGAAATTCAATATATGCAGCCTCTAGTCTATGCTTGGTGTATTTATATTGTTGTTTGAAATTAATGTCGTATTAAAAGGAAAGTAGAATCATATCTAATATAAAAAATAAAATTATTCACCTAGGAAGTTTCCATAAATATTCATAATGTTTCTCTATCGGATAATAAAGCAAAAGATACCTTAATTAAGGAATTCACTTTCTTTTGATGAAATATATGATTTTATTTCCTTCTTCTTCAAATCAGAGGAAACATTTCGATTTAGGTCATGTTGTAATGACTTACATAACTTGTGATCCGATGCTGATAGGGCGGGTAAATATCGAAGATGAAAATGAATTTCCAAGAATAATGCAATCATTTTTCTTGGGTCAAAATGGCCACTTTTGGGCTTGCATTGTCATGAAGGTGAAAGGAATACCTTTTCAGTTAACCAGTTTTTTTTCAGTTTTTTAAAAAGCTTCCTTTAAATTTGACAAATGTTCACCATAGAGGTACTGTAGATTAAACAGGTTTGAACAAATTTAAACAAAACTTTCCTGTATAAAACCCAAGCTTGCATATCAAATTAATTAATTGACAACCAAATTTACGAGGTCATTCACAAAGTGGTCGGCGGACAAACCTATCTATAGTTTAGTGTACTAATTGCAAAAAATTTTCCTTAAATGATAGAAATATTCCTTCTTGCTAAATTATATGCCTCTGTACAAAGATTTCACCACATCAATTTCAAAACAGAGAAATAAATGGAATACAACTCAGTTGTTAAAGTTCTTCATATGAAATCATCAAGGGGCTAACGATAATTCGAAATATCATAATTTCAACATATACAACATTTCACCAAGGACTATCAAATTTCGTATATGGGTCTAATGAAACTCTATATCCCATATATATACCCTTCCTCTATTTCAACATTGAATTTGCAAATTTCATTATAATTCATTCTGGCTCGGATCCCATTGTCGAATTAATATAATATTGTAACATCCATTTGTACCAACATTTCTCCATTCTCTAGTATGTGAAAATACCCTCGTTGTTTACTTTGCTGCTAAATCAAAAATATTGACATGCTTCTCAATCTTTCTCTTTTGTCATTATTTGTTATTTTTAAAATGGTTGATTAATTTTACTTGTTTCCTCGAAAATCGCTCGGGATACTGCAATAAATATCCAACACGTACATATACATATTGTAGCCCTAGAAAAGCTTCAGATACCTCAATAATTTAATATTAAAATATCGAATACCTGATATTACATATTAGTAACACCACTGCGGTGTTAGAATGCACCTTCCAGGTCTCAGGTCATATATATATAGATGACTAGGATTTATTTCCTAGAAGTTATAACTCAATATATGTATTTTAGGCCATTTCTATTAAATCGGTCTTACCCTGTCGCTCTGTACACTTTCTTTTCCTTTTGGAGAGAGAATTTTACCAAGGAATTCCATGTCTCATTTCTTTAATGATAATATATTAGATAGTAAGAATAATTAAGCTGATGATGTGTTAATTTATTGTTCTTGAATACATTTCATGATTTGATGGGTGGGAAAAGAATTAAATACAGCCAGTGTGAGAAAAATTGGTTTCATCTGTGATTAATATAGTTTTTACTGTTTTCCTGGATGATGTGTGCATTTAGACCAGTACTTATTAAATTAGGTTTCATATTACTATTTTTAGTTCCTGACCTATTTCAGAGAAATACCTAATTTAAAATACAAAGTCATATTTTTGGTTAAGTTGGCAAACTCAATTAAATGAGTAAACATAGTCGTGTGGTTCTTTTAATTCAATATTTAAGGTGATAAATAATAGCGCAAGCGAATATCTTTATACAATATATCGTTTGTAAGTACTAAATTCTTAAACATTGACTAATAATTTTAAAATATATTTTAGGGTAGGAAAACACGAAATCTATTCATAATTGTATTCTCATTAAATATCAATCACAAGAACCTCTTAACCTTGTGAAAGTTCTTGCCAAACTCCCCTATAAGATCTCTGCATGCGCAAATGTCAGTCCTGAAAAAAAGGAAAATAAATGGAAAATATCATATTTACTCAATTGTTTCTAATAGCTATTACAAACAATTGAGTAAATATAATATTTAAAGGAATACTTTGTTTTATTTTTTCAAAAATATGAAATATCAGGAATCAAAATCAAGAAATTCTGCACCTAGTTCTGAACTTTTGAACAAGGACAATTCAAGATTGTGTGACGCAATAATTCTCATTTAGTTTCAGTTTCCCGATTGGATAATATTAACCGTGACTTGTCTGTTTAGAAGTATGTAAAATATAAGTGTTGTATAGTTTTGTAGTATATGCAAGCTTGTGTTGCATACATGAAAGTTTATTGAGATCAAAATTCTCATTAATTGGTAATTTTCATCAAAGGATGAAAAATAATGGGCACGATCAACGTAACATGAAAAAAAAGATCAGAACGTGCCTGGGCCTAACAAAAGGAAGTTAATCTTCAGAAGAACCATATCGCTTTGTTCTACTCCCCAATATTTGGCTTTATGCTTGTAGGAGGGAAATAGATTTCGTTAAGTTCTGAAGTATAAACTGGGAACTCTATGCTTATAAATGATACTGAGATGAGTGCAGCAGTAATTTGTTCAATCATTGATGGATAGGCTCTGTTGTTGTTAGATCACTGTCCAGTCCATGAAGTAGTGCAGAAATAAATTTACAACTATGTGTCATACATTGAACACAAGCTTACTTGGTGCTTGTCAGGTATCAAAGTTATAAGATTTGAAGTATTACTCGGTCTGTAAGAGGTAAAGATTGAGTCAAAATAAATGCTCCTCGTTAGCTAGGAAAGGTTCCATTATTCATGGTTTGGTTAAACAAGACAGAGTACAACCCAATCAGCCGCCACACACTCAAAGAGAACAGACCCTTGGTGTCCTCAGGCTCACTGGTGATTTTTATTCTAATTTTATGGGAATTTCATCATGCAATTGGGGAATATCTGTCATGATTCGAGGTACTTATACTAATATCTACTACCAAACTACCTATCACTAATCACTAGATATTAAATGCAGAAGATATATTATTATATTCCTGAGTTTAGGCATTTACCGACCTGTACACTCGCACAAATTTGTCATGTCACCTTTCCCAAAATGTTACAGACAAAGGTAAGTTAAGTATATAATTATTTATATATTCTATAAGCCATTGAATGAATTTGGATGATTGCCACTAGGCTCTGCTGTGATGTGTTGACAGGGGATAATATTTTTCGTAACAGGTTAGTTTGGAAAATTAATTCTAGGGATAAAATTAAACAATAGTCAAATGTTAATGAGAATATTTTTTTATTAATCGATGGTTAAAATTTAAATATATACAGTTAATTAAGCCTGTGTGTTCACTTTCTGGGTTCACTTGATAAAAATCTTCTGATACCACTTTACTCAACGTTTGCAAATTTCTTCGTATATTTCTTTTCTTTCTATTGGTACATTCTCTACGCAAGACAGGGGATGGAGGAAGAGGGGTATTGCCCCTGCTACAACTGAAAGTTGGAGGAGTAGCACGCTATTCTACCCCAGTGCCCTATTATAATACGGTTCGCTCTCTTGGTTCGTCTTTTGCATCCACTCTCTTTTCCACGTCTGGATAGACGCAATAATGGGTGGAAGAGGACGTTAAAATTTCCTAGATAAATATTAGGAAATATTTGGTGGCTGTGATTTTGTTTCAGCTTAAGGTTCCCAAAACTATCTTTAATCTGATTAGCCTTGACCGAAATTTTGAGTCTATGTTGTCCTTGATTAAATCCTAAATTCTTATCTTTCGCTATCTGTCTTCTTTCATGAGGACAGTCTTTGGTTTTCAATCAACTGCGTACAAATGATGCTGTTATTTTTATGATGTAAGGAAGAATTATTTAGATTAAGAAATGATCCTGCGATTTTATTGTGTATATAAGTTTCTGCAGGAGGGAAAGAAATGCACAATAGGGTCAACGACGATTTTACGAAAGATGAGTAAATTATAATTTAAAAAGAAGAATAAAGTTGAATAAATAAAGGCAATGACAGCGACATGTATCTTCCTCAAACCATAATTTGTGAGGTAGAGCGCTCTCAACGCAGTCCAGGCGTGATGATATACTTAGAAGGGAATGAGCGTTGTCTGATTAACTTGAGCAGTAAATTGTGACGTCATTTTGTATTTAAAACGTCCAGTCCTAAGATTTTATCACTGTGATTTTGTTCCAACAATAGTGATTCGCTCATATGCAAACTTAGAGTATTTACCTCCGTAAAATAAGAGATTCCCAGACAATATAAGGATATATGAAACACAATTGTATAAGGAACTAATCAATTAGCTTTTATACACATCAGACCCCCGTAAGGGGCGTGGTAAAATGCCATCTTGGCCGTGGTGCTAACAGGACTCAGCATCCCGTCCGACCCCAGCTTAGCCTCTTCTCCTTCTATCCAACAGCCTGTGTTTTTCTCCTACTTCGTCGCTTTTCATACAACCTCTCCCACAACTTTCTCAGGTCAGCCCTCTAATCAGGTCTGAGGGGGGAGGTGACAATGTTTCCTAACCCCTAAGCTCCAGCCTGGGGGGGTTGGTTTTTAGCAACATGCTTCATCCTGACCCATACCTTTCTTACACGCCCTTTACTTCTCACTTCACAATCTATATTTTTACACCGTGTCTAAGGTGGAGCCGCCATGCCGAGGAACTGCAATGCAACAAGGCGGGAGGGGTGGTCATGAATGGCGGCACCTGGCTCGGCCAGGCCTGTACACACCCCTTGCAAGGCGGACTACTGCGAGGGGTGATGAGATATTGCTTCCCGTATATAATACAGGGTCACCATGCCCAATGATGAACTAATAAAAAAACCCTCTCAATATCCCCTGTTCCATCAACGGAGCCACCCTCGGGCAGGTCCACAGAAAAAAAGGGAGATACCCCGCTCTAGGCTTGCGCAGGAGACCCTCCACATTTCTCTAACCGGTGAACAGGCTTACTTCTCTCCTTCGCTTAAGGGTTTAGGGGACTCACCCTCACTCCTATCTCTGAAGGTGCATTTGGGCACATCTCTTTGCCCAGCGGCAGTAAGAGGACTGCCAAGAAAGCCAGAAGGCAGCTCATAGCCGACCACTTCCCAGTGAAGCGGCTCGGTAGGGAAAACCACCCTAGGGGGAGAATGAAGCCAGGACCCTTCGGTCGCTTTCCTCAAAAGACCTGCTGGGAAGAATATTGAACCTTGCTGGGGTCAAGACCTGTGCCTCCGCACACATGACTAGTGACGTGGCCAACGGGACCTGCGATGTCCTGGAAGGGAATGGCCAACTGGAGGCCCCTCCTGAGATAGACATGGTCCTTGAGGCAACCCAGCCTCAGAAGGTAGGGCCTTCCATGGGAGGGAATCTGGGCTCGGCGCCAAGCACCGAACCCGAATCTGCCCCTATGCAAGGTCGTGCTCAAACGGTCCACGTTTCTAAGGCAGTAGCAGGAGGGAATGGATGTCCCAAACCATTGCCCCAAATACCAAATACCAGGACCTTTTTCCTCTCGGAAAAGACCTGGCTGAAGCCGATCCATCTGGCCTAGGGGCTTCTTCTGGCGGAGCGTAGAAGCGGATGATTCCCGTCCCTCCTCTCCTAAAAAGAAAAAAAATAAGAAAGAGACTAAGAAGACTAGGGGCTCCTCCCAACCCGCAAGAGCTGCGGAAAGGGATGGGTCTGCTGCCACTTTGGAAAGCGACTAAGTAAAGATCGGCACATCCAGCCCCTCTGCTTCCCCTGGGAGTGGAGCCCCCGACTATGACTAATACGAAAAGAGCGCAAAGCGGAGCCTCGATAACGTCAGGGCCACTCATTTAGAGGTTAACTGGCGTTTTCGAGCCCGCCGGCACCAAACGCTTTCTTGCTATTGGCTCTACTAATGGCTGCATGTTGGCCAAGGGCAACATGATCCATCAGAGGAGAGTATTAGTTAGTGTAATTGGTAGAGAGCCGAAGATGTCCCATTTCTAGGACGAGAGCCTTCTGGCGAATGCCGTGGATCCCTCTAAGGCGGCCAAGATAAGTGCTCCTCGGACACTTCATGGCAACTTGGGGGTGTAACGTCGCACTCTACCATGAACTTTGTGAAAGGAGTAGTTTATGCGAAGAAACTCGTTGACTACTCCATTGAGGACATTACCCTAGAGCTGGCCGACCATGGGGCGGTCAAGGTCAAACGTGTGATGAGAAAACAGAGAGGGGTCTCGAGACCCACCCCGTCACGCTCGACTGGGACAAGCTCCCTGAGTCGGTGCTTCCTAGTTGGTACCGCTACCGCATGAAGGCATTCATGCCACTGCCGCAGCGGTGCTGTTACTGTCACCGCTTCGGCAAGACGAATCTCTCATGTAGACGTGCAAAGTCGGGGTCACCCGAAGTCTGTGTAAATTGCTCCAAGGTCACACACGATAAGTCCAAATCGTGTGTAGGCCAAGTGTGCCAATTGCGTAGAGCCGCACCTCGTTTCTTCAAAGCAACGTGGTGCATATCTCCTTGAGAAAGAAATCCTAGCCGTTTTGGCCCAGGATGGACTCTCATTCCGCGAGGATAAGGACTTGGTCCTGGCGTGCAAGGCTCTGCCTGCAACGTCTTCAGCCTCAATGTTTAGAAAGGCCTCCTCTGCTCATGGCCCATCCAGGCCAATAAGCACGGTTGTTTCCGTGCCCATTCGGATCCCTTCTGCGGGTTTTACTCAACTTGGGCGCCCCCCTGGTAAAGCTGGCGGCAAAAAGGGTTCAGACCCATCCCCGGATAAATCCAGAGCTCCCCCCTTACCCCAGCGTTACCATTTTCCGCAAGGCAAAACGGCCACGTACCTCCACCGAGTCGTTAGACTCACAGGAGATAACACCCCTGAAGTTTGACGCCAGGCCAACTTTTGAGGTTCCCGAAGCTGTCCTCCGAAAGTAGTACAGCAACAAAGGAGCTTCGGCTCCTTTGAATACCCCATAGTGATGGACCAAGTGTCTAGGAGACGGTGGTTTCTCAAAAAGACGGCCCCCCCGCCCCTGAAGTCGCAACGCTCGCCTAAGGTTTCAAAGCTGAGGGAGGAAAAGACTCGCATGGCTCGCCCAACCTCCCCCAATAAGTCCTCGAAGGCGACAGCGCTTTCACCGCTTTTTCTGGCCAACAGCGCCCAGGGTTCTGCTTGCGGAAAGCGTACGTCCATTCCCGTGAGGGTTTTTTGCTCGAAGAGGCCCCCCACGTCTCCTCCGAGCTGGTCCTGGAGGGCATCTTTCTTCAATGGAATTGCCGTGGACTCCGGGTCACCTGGGAAGAGCTACGGAGGCTCGTCTCGTCCCGTTCCCTGTTAGCTATTTTTCTGCAGGAGTCAATGCTATGCGCGTGCCCCCTGCCCATCCTCTCGGGGTATAAGGATCTTGCGACCCAACTACCACGAGATGGACGGCCTGGAAGATGCGCGGTTTACAACCGGCATGAAGTCTCATTCTTTCTTTCACTTTAGAAACGTCCTTTCAGGCAGTAGCTGTGCAGCTTCACCTGGATACGAGGTATACTATAATTTCTGCGAACATTTCACCATCAGCTGAGTTCGACCCGGGGGACTTCCGCCGCGTCGTGGCACGGTTGCCGAGGGCCTTTCTCTTGCTTGGAGATCTGAACGGCAGACATCCTCTCTGGGGAGACTACTCAATAAATCCCAGGGGACAAGTCCTTGCCGATCTGATCGAAGAGCTTGAGATAGGTGTCCTAAATGTGGATGAGTTTACGCCTTACTGCCCGAGAACCACTTTATTTTCTTGCCTCGACCTATCTTTCTGCTCTTCGGATTCACAGCCTGATTTTGATTAGGAGGGTGGTCGATGACCTCCATGGTAGTGATCAATTTCCCATTTAAATATCATTTTCAGGGAAACTGCTGCCTGAGAGCCCACCTCGATTGTGCTTGTGCTTGCGGTGGCCTGCATTTCAGGAAATGACTGAATTCTCTATCTCAGTCGAGGCGTTTAGGTCGAGAGCTAGGTATAGCTCTCGGGCCGGTGGCGCCCCTGGTTCTGCATCGGACGCCACCATGGTGGGTACCACTTTTGGATATTTGTCGCCACGCCTCTGCTCGCAAAGCTTTTACAGCGCCGGAAGTATTGCGTTCGACCTTTTTGGAGCACACTTAGTCTTACGCTTGAACCGTCCCAGTGTATACGGATGGCTCCAAGTACGTAGAGGGGGTCGGCTTCCACGCCGTATCTCCTCTGTTTGAAGTCAGCGGGACTGCCAGGCACTGCGTCGGTCTTCACGGCCGAGCTGGTTTTTTATATACCACTCGGTACGGGAGATTACGCCACGTGCCCGGTTCTGATACCAGATTGTGATCTATAGTGACTCACAAAGTACCCTGAGTGCTCTCGAGGCTTTGGAATTCCCGCATTTCCTGGTTCGCAATATCCGTTACACCACGATTTTAACGAGCCGGGTGGATGTCGAGATTATCTTCTGCTGGGTTTCTGGACATGTAGGAATTGCGGGGAATGATCGCGCCGATGAGGGCGCCAAATAGTCCGCAGGGACTCTGCGACCGGACCAGCATTTTGCTCTTCCTCACACGGACTATATGGCAGGAATACGGGTAGCTTTTCGCGCAATTTGGCAACGAAAATGGCATACGGTCAAAAGGAACTTATAGTTGTGTGCCATTGCGTCGCGACTGTTCCTATGGAACTACCCCCCAATGCCGCGAAGGCTTCAGGTCGCTTTCTCTCGTCTCTGAATTGGGCCTACTCGTGGGACGCACCACCTTTTGATACAGCGCTCGCCAGCACCCTACTGTCACGACTGCGTTGTCCCCCAGACTGTTCAGCACATTATTGTTGCATGTCCCAGTCTGTGCGATTTTCGCGCACGTCACCTGTCCCGTTACCACGATGGGTGGGGTCGCTACCGCCTGTCCCTTGTACTCGGGAGGAGTGCGTGCTCTTTGAATCGTGGACTGGTAGACCTTTGGGGGGAATCTGGCCTTCTCCCTTTTATTTAACTAGGTTTTGTTGTTGTTGTTTTTTGTTTATGTTGTTTTCTTTGTAGTTCGCAGGCTCCTGCAGCGGGGCGAGTGGGACCTCCCCCCGACGCCAGAGATTGCTTCCTAATTGTTGCGATCTTCACTTTTTATCATTGTTGTGTTTTCGTGTTCATATTTTAAAGTAGCTGAGTGCTAGGCTGTCTTGATTCCGGCAACTTTTGCACAAGTGGGCAGTCGCCAGATAGGCTCTTAAAAAAAACCTCGTGTGAGGCATCGCTATTTGATGGAGCGCTCGCCTGTGCCCTATTGTGACGACTGCCTCGTCCCCCAGACTGTTCGGCACATTCTTGTCGAATGTTCCAGTCTGGGTGTTCTTCGCGCAGGTTTCCTGTCCCGGTACCGGGTTTGGCGGGTTCGCTACTGCCCGTCGTTTGTACTCGGGACGAGTGCGTGCACCTTGACTGGTGGACTGATAGACTTTTGGGGAGAGGTCGGCCTTCTCCCTTTGATTTAACTAGGTTTTGTTGTTTTTTTTATTGTTGTTTTCTTTGTAGGTCGCACGGTCCGACGCCAGGGGGAGGGGGATCTTCCTCCGACGCCGCAGCTTGCTTTCTAATTGTTATCTTCCCTTTTTACCGTTGTTTTTTTTCAAATTTTTATTTTAAGTAGCGTAGAACTAGGCTGTTTGTTTGCGGCGACTTATACCCAAGTGGGCAGTAGCCAGATAGCACCTTAAAAAAAAAAAATTAACCCAACATTACGCACCAAATTAAAGGTTACGTGAAACTTCCACCTCGTTTTCCGTAGCACAATATTCAATCGAGAGAATGTTAGAGAATTAAGCCATAATAATATACGTTATCTCATTTCTATTGACTATACAAAATACCGTGTGCTAATTGTCTTCTACTGGAAACCTTAAGCTTATGGCCTCCCCAAAGGCTAGTAAAGGTATTCATATCTTTTACTTTTGCAAAATAATAAGCGCTATTTAAATTAAAGATAAAATTGAGAGAGTGAGACGTCATGAAGTAAAAAGATGCCTTTCCCTTTAACGTTACGTTCCTGTATATATTTAATCCACTGTCGTTTGTGAGAAAGAATTTCAATTTCGATGGATGCCACGAACACTTCTTTCCCGAGAAAATCTTCATTAAAGACGATAACTAACAATGGATTGTGTTTTGCATGAATTTAATCAGCTTTCTAAACGAGAAGAAGACTTTTGATGAAAAAAAGAACTAGGAATGCATACTATTGATAAGCTTGCTTTCGCTGACCATTTAAAACTATTGATAGATAGCGTATTTTGTCGACAAGTTTGTGATTCTCGAGAGGGAAAATGTGTAAAATTTCTATTAAGGTTGTATTATCATTTTCCTGACATACTATTTAGCTGGAGTTGGAACAGGAAGCCAATTTTACCTTCATAGATGTCATACTCACGGGAAAAAGTAATGGGATTACTTACCGTACGGTCTTCATGATTAAAAGCCGCACTTCCATAGTAAATAAATCCTGAAGCATGAAGGGAACTACCTGAGAGAGGTAATTTCGTCCAAAAAATAACCCAACCTTGGTTATAAACTTGGCTTTTAGACCGTATCTTTGAACCAATGTCTAAACACAGAACGATAGGGTACGGTTAAGCTCTCTCATATAATTAGATAATTGAAAATGATGGCACATCTCCTTCATCAACCCAACCTCGACATCGGACGTAAATCCTCCAACACGCTCTGAAACCACGTCTCCAAAGTAAAGGAGAACAAGTAGGATACTCATTAAACTGGTGTCGTGCAGGAAATCGAAGGCAGTAATGCACATTCACGTACATCACGCAGAATTCTAACAACTCAAGACCAAAATCGAATAAATCTAATAACCGCAAGGAAAATCAACCACAAGAATGACTAACAGAACGATGTGAATTGGGAAGATACCCAATTTTTGAAAACAGAGGCATCAACAGGCACATACACATTTCTGTCAGTTCACATAAAAATATTACCAATATACAAACAAGTTACGTTAAAGTTTGCAATACCTGAAAATAAAGTTATAAAAATCTCATTTGATAAATAAAAAAAGGTATTTTAATTTGGAAAACAACTTTAAAATAAAAAAAAATCAATCAATTATTAAATGGTCCCTCCTTGATGATTAGCTACAGATTTTTTCTATTAACACTTCGTTGTCATTGAATATTGTATTATTTCTTTGCAACTTAGGCGGATTTATCCGTCGTTTGGCCAAATCATATCTGACATTAACGCCTTCTGCATTCGAAGATTTATGAGAGAAAGTGAACAAGGGTGCGACATTACACACCACATTTCAGGTATAAATAAGGTCCAGTCCCTATGGACACATTATTCTCAGTTTGGTTGACATGCAACTTAAGTAAGAAGAAATAAATCCTCATCTAAACATACAACGAGATCATATATAAAAACACCGTTCAGCTCCATTGAGTTTACTTAACCTTCATTATGCATCCTAATCTACATTTTCTTAATATAAATATATATATATATACATATATATATATATATATATATATATATATATATATATTTATATATATATATATATATATATATATGGAGCTCGGCCGTGAAGCCTGAATTTAATATTGAGGATAAATCCCAGAGCTACCAGAAACGGATGCAACATCGTATAATTTCTCACTACGTTTCGAAAACTACAAGTTTTCGTTTTCATGCTAGAATAAGTTGACTAAAGTTAATACATATGAAGAAAACATGAAAAGGCTAACAAGACATTGAATTATTTTAAAAGTTAACCAATTACAAAATATCAATAAAATGTACTATAAGTTAAAATTTTAAATGACTTGGCAATAGTTAAATTTGCTTTAAAACTGACTCAAAAGATTAGTTAATAAATTTAAAGTATATTTCAGAAATTAATTAATAACTATAAGAGAAATTGACCTGGCAATAGTTAAAGGTAATGAATTTAAACTTTGTTTTTAATTTTGTAAACACTGTAAGAGTTAAAAACATTTAATATAAAAACGGTAATTTTGGTACTTACTAACGTGGATCCATCTTAGAGAGTGAATGGTGGGTTTAATACGGGGCTAGTATTCATAGGTTACAGTGACGCTTGGGAGAGAGGAATATCAACTAACCAAACAGTAGTTAAAAAAAACAACCAACTAACAAACTGTAGTTAAAATTAGTTAATTAATAAAGATATTGCACTTAAATCTTCATTGAGTGTAGGTTTTTAATGTTTGGTATATAAAGATTCGAGGGTTCTTAGCCAATGTTGGTTGTTGTTAAAGGCTAATACTTGAAAATTATCAATAGAAATGTCAGTTTTACAGCTTATGGTGTGTTCCCTAATAGAAGATTTTTCCTTTTTATTTAAGATTTTGCTTGTGCGCCAACTGTTCCCCATATGAGCAGAAAACCTAGCTACGAGACACCTGACAGTGCTGCCAATGTAAGAGGCTGCAGTACAACTGAGACATTTAAATAAGTAAACATCATCACTGCAAAAAGCTGAAAAGCTTCCTATCGATAATTTGTTTATAAAAACTATTTGTGGGTTGATTTGGGAAAAATATCTTTTATAAATGAATAGGATTTTTGGCCATCGAGATGAGGTGTGCCACCGAAGCCTTGGCGGACATTTAGGCGATATTATTTTTCACACATAATTGCCATGACTCAAATAACATGATCCAATAGAGAAATTGAAAAAATTTCCACCAATAACACTTTTATTTACTGCTAACTTCGATCCGTCTTAATGGAACACCCTTTATATTATTTCGTAGCATCGATAAACAAATTTCACCAAATCACATGCATATTTCAGGCTTGTCCAATTGACTACACATATTTCAAAGGTGGAAAAAGTTTTTTGAGAAATACTTAGAACGTCCCCTTTTGAGATCAAAATTTTACTTATTTAAATTTCAAGCCAGAAGGATATACACCATTAAAGTTGTTAGTTTGTTGTTATGAGTGTTTGTACTTATATTAGAGTTGAATTTAACCTAAAGAATAATAACAAAGAAGTAAGCAGTTCAACTTTTATTATCTAACTGATACATACCATTTGGCAACTGTTACCTAAAAATCATGCTTTGTCTTAAACGATGACATGAATTCACGGAATTTTAGTACCACCAGAATGTAGCCATCTCTTGCTTCTTTTTCATAAACTTCGCCAGATTCATCCGCCAACATTCGCACACATCGCTTCACACCTTAAGAATGGCATGGAATGTCAATAGAGAGTGAGTGACTCATCGACAATATTTTGCTGGTGCGTATTAAACAAATGTATGTATTGTAAGTGCTAACTCAAACCTTTACTCATTTTCATGAGAAATTAAGTATGTTAGGTTCTTAACAGGCTTATCTATTTTTGGTGGTCTGAAATCACGTATCTCTTCCTAATACATAGTAACTTGTGGAATCGTCTTGAATCTGACAATAGCTATTTCCTGTTTTGTGATTAACGTCCACCATCATTGCCAAAAAGACGGTCTCAGGATTGGTTCAGTAGGAATTTCATTGGATTGTTTGCCACGATATGGCTAAACTGACAGGTTGGAGTATGTGCAGAAGATTGATCTGTGCCAGGAGATGTTTAGTTCCTTCCTTGCATTTCGGAGAGAATTTAATATGAAACCTGATGGGCCCATATTGACACACAACAAACGCACTCTGAAGGACATATAAGTCATTATTAGGTCTTTCTAGTGGCATATAAGGTTGGCATATTCTGCTGGCAGTGGTGAGCCATCTTACATGAAATTTTGTAGGGGGTTTTGTAGGTGGTTAAGGCTTTACCAAGTGGTCTTTTGCTTTGAGTCCCACTTTCTGTTGGACCAATATATTGCCTCCACATGGACCTCAAAAGAAACTCATTTAGATGCAAGCTGCCGATGCTCTACTGTAGAGGACAATGTATTTGAGATCCCAGCACTCTTAAAGCTCCATTCTTGCAGCGAGGATTAGTTGCCGTGCTGTCAGCTACCTCTGCCTTTATCTCATCTTTAATGGTATTTTCAACAAACCATTTCATTACTCCGTTGTAATATTTACACCTATTCCTCTTCCAATAGTTACATGATCTAAATAGAGAGTAACAGGTTCTCCTACAACCAAATAATTATCTTGAATTTCCTTTGCTAAATACCATTTGTTCCCTTTATTCTTTTTGGTTAGTGTTGTGTCTCTCCTCCCATCAAAAAGGGGGCAGTTATTTTCATATCTCCGAAACAGTCATATTCGGTCAAATTCCTACTTAACTTCTCCCCCTGCCCTCCAGACTTTGGGTTGCTCAATTTTATGTGAGCAGTCTTCTGAATACCATAGTCGAATAGGGCTGCGCTACAAATAGCAGCACCATCATCTGCTGCTCCATTTGACACATAATACTGATCTGCTTCCATGGCGATTCTGGGTTTTGGTATAATGTTGTTTTGTGTTCTCGCAAAGACTCTTGCATTCATCAGAAATGTAGGAAGATGAGGTTTCTTCATCCAAGGCTTTGTTTGAAATTGTAGTTTTCTCTTCTCTCTTATTTTTTGTGACGCTTCTTCTTCTTTTCTTCCCTGAATTCAATCTTCTCTGATTTTTCTTTTCTAATCATTTCATTGCTCTCTACGTTGCACTTTCCTATTTTTTTCACACTTGCAATATAGAAGGTTAGCACACTGGTAGCCGCGTACTATATCATAAAGTTGACCAAATGATGAGTTACTCTATGTGGTATTCATTCCTTCTTTTGATACCACAGACGCCTATTGAACCAATCAGAGCAATTTGGTTTAACATTCTTGATCGGCTGAACCAAAATACAGGCTCCTTTCCAAATCTCAGTAAGGGCCTCGGATACCTCACGAATAGCATCCTTGTTTCTCTTTTATTTATTGTCTTTTACATATTGAATATATTATATATATATATATATATATATATATATATATATATATATATATATAAATAAATGGTGGAGACGGTATTATTTTGCAATTTTCACTGCTGCTAATTTTACACATTATTTTTAATTCTTTGTCTGTCTTCTCTTTTAAAAACAATAATCATTTTTGCTTTATTTTTTGGCTAAATATTTGGCTATGAGAAATTATGACCCCTCAAACTCCTCAAATTTGTGGAAGAAGCAAGGAATCCTTGATAACCGCGCCAAGAAGGCGACAAACAAGAGGATTTCAGAATTCCTCAACTCCAGAAGAAAGATGGTGGTAAATGTCCGAAAGGAGCTATAAGATTCAGAAGTTGATCTCAAGGCTTCAACAGAGTGATGATATGGTTGATGATATGAGGATAAATGAACACCATAATTCTTCGTTTAAATCCAGGAGTTCACTAGCAATGATCACAGAGAGACGATGCATGCCAGTGCAGTGGAGATAGGTGTTGATGAAAAGATATTCAGGATGGTGGTGCATAAAGGCATTGGATACTTTTCATACAAGATGAGGAAGGAATAATTTCTGTTTAAGGCAATTTAGCAAAGAAGATTCAAGCACACCAAGATGGTGATCGACAAGGTGAAGTACTCGTTAGAGCCAGATATGCTGTGGTTCTTTTCCAACGAGAATATTTGCTCCCAAGTCAGATTATCAACTCCATAAACAAGAGGCGCCTCGCTACTGCGCCTAATGACACGTCTAGAGTCATAGTGATGGAATCTTCAGTGACATTTTTTTTCTTTTGTGTCGTCAAAAGTGAAGGTTAAACCATGCCTCGAATATCTCTCGGATGGCCTCAGACTAAATATCGATGACTATATCTGTGTGTTAAACGAGGCCTTGGTTCGATCGCGTAGCTGCACGGAGGCTTTAGGTGTGTCAGCAAGACTACACTCCATGCTACACCAACCGAAAGCCTAAGGCCTGTCTTTCGGAAAATTTCTTCGATCACACAGCTCCAGACATGTATCCTTATTACTCATCTGACTGAAACCCCCTCGACTTATTTAAGTTTGTAGCTGTGAAATGAGTTAGGAACAGATACAATTGTGACAAGAAGGACGAGCTAAAGACTAACATTACCAGGGTCTTGAAAGGGCTAAAATAGGAGATAGTGACGAAGGCCGGTGGCCGGTTCCGAGGTTACCTGTAGGCTATCTTAAACACAGTTGGATTTATCAAGTGAGATCGGAAAAATATCTCATGAAAACGAATTGAATCAAATTTGACGAATTTATCTTAAACAAAAGTATTTTAATTTTTCCTGAGAGAGTCATAAATTCCTTGAGAATATGATTCGTAGCAAGAATATAAAGATAACAAAAATAAATTAAATTCACAAGTGATCATAAGTATTCATACGAGGGGTGGGCAATAAGTTTTGCAAATTGGATGGCTGTTTGTGGGGGTGTTAGAACAAGTCAGGACCTGCAGCCGCACGCTCCTGCCTCGTCTATTTAAGAAGCAGTAGCTCATCGCAGATCGTCAGTCACAAATGGTTCTATAATGGAGAAGGTTGAACACCGCGCAGTGATCAAATTTTTGACCAAGGAAGGCAAGAATGCAAAAGAGATCCATGAACGTATGGTTGCAGTGTACACCGACACCGCCTCTTCCTATGCAGCCATTGCTCGCTGAAATAGGGAGTTCTGCCATGGTCACGAGTCCCTTGAAGATGAATCCCGTCCAGGACGCCCGTCAGACGTGACCAACGTCACCAAAGTCCGCAAGGCCAGAGTTGCACAAGCTACCCTGCGCGAGTGCGGATTTGAGGAGCTCAACCATCCCCCATATAGTATAGATCTGGCCCCTAGCGACTACTTTTTATTCCTCTAGCTCGAGGCTGCACTGCGTGGATGCCGGTTTGGGGACGATGAAGATGCCCAGCTCGCCGTCCAGGAGTGGATTGAACAGCAGTCGGGAGATTTCTAATTGTCGGGAATTCAAAGCCTCAGGGACAAGTGGCGCAAGTGCATTGAAGTCGAGGGTAGTTATATTGAAAAATAATAAAACACTTTTCCTCATATCTCATTTCCTTATATCCGAATTGCAAAACTTATTGACTGCCCCTCGTACCTCTACTTAAGCTTTTTGACTCTTCCTCAATTCGTTCTTTTGTAGTGTTTTTGCAAGAATGAGTCTTGAAGAAAAGAGACGAGCGAACTACTCGCAATGGTAACAATTGGATTGAAATAGAAAGAAAGAAATGTTACACGGAAGGTTCACAAGTTGTTTTTTTTTTGAAAAAGATAAGAATAGATTGAAAACATAAATTGCACTAGATAATTAATACTAATTTATCCTATTTTGGAAGTTATTCTTTGCTCTGCTGTGTCTAAATTGAGGTTATCCACCTTCCTCCTTCTCATAACTTTAGACAGCTCTTATAACCTCACCTACGATTGTAATTATTTACTGAATCTACCTCTGCAACTGAAAGCACTGTGTTATCTGACTAATAATCTTAAGAAGGGTAATCTCTCTGCTAGAAAAACCTTTTTCTTCTACGTTTGTGACTTTGAGCATGAGTAGATGGACAATATTTTTTTCAGACTCCTTTTTACTTTGTATACCAAGCGCGTCAATAAAACAGATATTGAATTACATCTCATATTTATTTATATCAAAGACTATTGCAAATTTCTTTCCAAGAGTTAGGAATCAAAGAATATTCAACCCTTTGCTTAATTAAATTTCGAACGAGTATATATCTAATATTATTCATCTAAATCTTTTCAGATGCAGAATATGTTGGAATGGATGAGAGAAAGTAGTTTAAATGAGCAGTTTTTCGGTTCGTAACTTCTATACCGGAGCCATTTTTCAACTTTTTCGGGCATATTTTGCTGGATATTCACTGTAAGTAATTTGCTACTCAACATTCAGTTGATCTATACAAGGTTTTCTCTATCAAAATATATGTATACAATTGCAACATGAAGAACTAACTTCAGCCTAAATTCATATATATCACTTTAGCAAATAAGAAGACAAGAAAAGGTTTGCTGTTGGACACTACCATATTTCTTCAAAGGAGAATTAATTATTTGGATATGTAAATTTTTGAGGGATATAAAGAGTAGCCCTAAGACGAGATTATTTAAATAATTTAGCTAATTAAGGAAAGTATAAAAGTTGAAAATCAAGGATGAAAGCAGGAAACAAAAGGAGATAGCAGGAAAATAGGATGAACGATTTGATATACATAACTGCAGGGAGAACAGGTGCCTTGAACTAGAATCAAAATTTTCCTGACATAAGATCTTGAAGTTGCATGATTATTAGCTTCGGGGTTTTACTTCATAGCTCGGTCTTCGCTTGAACTACAGCTGATTTGTCGAGATTTCTAAAAATTCATTGTTCATTGGGCATCCTAAAATATCATAGTATAACGATTATCTTTTAAATTTTTTAAATCATAATGCATCTGATAATAATCTTGATAAGAGTTTCTTTCCAAGAGGAATGTTTGAAAATACGTTCATAAGATAATAGTGAACTTCTGTGAACTGAAAATACCTAGAATTAGTGAAACCAAAGTAGCTGGAAAATGAAAATTTCGTTGGCAAGCATATGATATGACAAAATGCCTTGATCGAACAACGTTTCAAGCCAAAGACACTTATCGAGTGAGCTAAAATAGGTGAGGGCGATGGGGAATTAGCTTTGGATTACATTTGCCCAACTTTTGCGTAGGATATCCACTATATCTTAAATTTTTCTGGGGTTATTTATTTTCATTACTCATCTCTTCTCTTTATTCAGTAAAATTAAATATTTTAATACACTATTCTTCTACGCAAAAATTTAAAAGAAAAAAGTGTAATTAATTTTTGAACTCTAAATTAATATTTTTATGCTCATAGATAGGTTAGGGCCAATTTCTCTCTAAGAAACTTTCAAGTAAATATTTGCTTACATTTTCCATTAAGAAAAAATATTACACTAATCCCTAAATTTTCCTTTAATTTCGAAGTTTTAACACCATTTAAGCCTCTTTTTTAGAGTTGGAAATAAGTATGTTAAAAGTTAATAGTTCAATGCTAGTAAAAGCTCGTTTTGAAGAGAACGACTATTGAATTGTGTCCGAAAGTCTGCGACTGAAATCATATAAAACGTAGTTCTTTCAAATAAAATATAAGTTTCTTTCACATTTATTAAAATTTTCAACATTCTAATATTTGCATACCTTGGTCAGCTCTGTTAAATACTCCTCACTTTGAAAGTAAGTGTCATTTTAGAGCCAAAATTTACTTATTAACCACTTTGATATTTCGGGAATGCCTTTATAATTTTAATATTCTACGGAATACTTTTATTGATCATTAGAATGTTTGTTTTCGCTACATTTTCTAATCATTTGTAATTAATTACCTTTAGGTTTCTGTTTTTGGCACTTTTATCAGGAATTTCGTCAGTTCTTAACACTTGCTAATTATTAGGTCATTCCCAGCCCAAGGAAAGTATTAATTGTCTAACTAAATATACTTACACTAAATATATGGATATTTCCCTTCCTTTGTTTGCTAATACCACTTTTATTTTCGGAGTTTCCTGATATGGTTGAGAGAAATACCCAATAAAGTTCCATGTGTTTTGGTGAAATAATTACTCATGGAAAGACTTATTCCTAAATATGAGGGGCTGTTGCTTCCTCACTAGACATCTTCAGTAAAGTTAGAATAGTATTGCTTTCTTTTTCACTTTTGATATTATTCTTAATTATAATTTTACAATTATAATTAGTAAAACTTGCAATGCCAATCTAAGTTTAATGCAATTTACTAAGAGCAGAGTATTACGCAGCATGGCAGTAATTGTATTGTGTTTCATTCATCTCAACAAATTAAATTCCATCAACCTCTTTCTAGAATTTTTAGAAAAAATAGCCTGAATTCAGATAATGGAATGAAATGACTATGAAACTTCGATTAATATTAAATCATAAAAATACATCGATTAGCCCAAAAAAAGCAAGCGTATACATAAAACGCCATAGCTCTCCAAAACCAACCCTCCCCTCAAAGTATGAATAACTATAAATGTGCCAAATCTTAATGGTGAGCCGCGTTACAGTTAGGCGCTTGGAGTAAAGCAGAGAAATTTGGGGCAGCAATTGTTTGTTTGGTTTTTTACCTTGCACGCAACACCACATCACTAAGTGATGCAGATACATCATACTCCCCTGCCACCCTCCGCACGCAACATATGAAGCAAGATTCAAGGAGTTCACTTAATTGTGACGATCCTGAAGTTTCACAACTCGTCCGTATTCCTCTTCATTTGTGTTCTTAATGAGATTCTTGTTCATCCTGATCATTCAGTTGATGTATGTCTAATGTGTTTAGTTGAACGGAAGCTCTTTTTCCGAACGTCAAAAACTAAAAAATTCTTTGGTCGATGTTAAGAGATGTGAATGGAGTTTGAAGTCATAATGTGACATTAAATTGTATAAAAGAACATTTTTTCTATAGCTGTAACGAAAAACAATAATAATCCTCTAACTAAACATTAAACCTACCCTAAATTACATAACTCAGAACAAAAGAGTGTTTTTTAATAGGAATAACAATATTAAGCTTCCCCCGAAAAACATATCCGTTAACTAAAATATAAAAAATACGAGTATATGTAGGCGGTCACAACTCTCTAACTACATGGTTGGCTAAGAATGGTAAAGTTATAGATTACTACTCCTGAGTATAAAATTCACTTTCTGCTACGTATAACCATCGAGGGCATATAAAATCAAATTTGGATCATCTCGTTCCTGCCCCTCACTAAAACCGTTCTGCGGGTTGAAGGCATCTCTTGAAATATTCAAGCAAGGAAAAGAAAGTGCTAGTAGAAAACGAAGAATCTGAAAGGTACTAGGAGAAAAATAATATTATGCTAGAGACATTGTATGTAACCACATTATAATACACGTTTGGCTTCCCGCTATCTAACTTATCCAGAGGTTTCACCTCTCCTAGCCTTGAAATAATTTTAGCCCTCTTCGGGTAGCTATTGATTTCCCTCCAGACAACATACTTTTAACAAATGTAATTTTATAATTTTCACGACTACTTTACTTATTGCAGCACACATTTTGATGCCGAAGAAGCGCCTGTAAGTCTATTAAAACTTAAACTCAAATATTTCCTCGAATGTAACGCACATGCCCAACCAATTGACTCAAAATCCTTGCACGCAAACATTCTGCATTGCCAAAGTAGTTTTGATTGCCATCCTCTTCATATATACTATTTTCTCCTTATTTTCATCCAATCATCGAAGGAATCCAGAAATCGTTATTTTTTTCTTCCAGAAACGTTTTGTTGTACAAATTCACCAAACTTATTCATTTCCAGTTCTGGGGTTGGTTACATCCCACAGAGCATAAGTTGTTTTCCAAATGATTGCACTCACGTGAATTTTGCTGGCGAAATTATTGCAGAGTGTGAAATCGAGTACCAGCTATGAAGTAAGAAAGAACTGCAATATAAAGGTCATTAATAGGAACAGCATCTACTTTCAAGATAGGAAAATATGTCTTTTCACGCCGTCAGTGAACTCTTAAAAATCCATATCATTTGAAAAGTGGCCTCAGATAAAGCAATCCACGCCATCTCAAGAAAATAGAAGTAGCTCTAAACTATTAGGTTGGTAGTGGGTTTAGCGGGTTTCATCGGAAATGGAGTTATTGGACTAAAGGCCGAGAATAGGGGCACCAAGCGTTTATTTTTGTATGTTTGTCCTCTAAATATTAAGAAAGATTTACGTTATAATACAATGCTCTAGATACCAGATGATTCTTATCTTATACCAAGAGGTAAAAATATATCTTGAAGCTTAGATCATCGATACATATTTTAATAATATTCAATCTCTGTAAAAGATCTTCATAGTATATGTATATACTTCTCAGTGTTGGGAGCAGTTAGGCGATAGCACAGACTTGCGTTTGAAAATAATTTTTAATTTCCTCAGGATTTCTTTGCGGTTTCTTAATGAATCAAACCTCCTGAGCTGAAAAATGAATTTATTTTTGTTCAATCAAGTCAGATTTTCTCAGTACAGCATACACCATTTTCATTGGGATTACCTCATTTTTCCTGAAAAAAAAGTCAAAAACCTTTCTCTATCTAATAATGCATTATTATTGTTATATCATAGAAACGGGAATAAACGTATGCAAACTATAATCCTTTTAATAAAACAAAGAAGTTAAAGAATGCAACATAATAAAGAAAATAATTCTAATTTCCAAGAAAAGACGCCCTTGACGATTTTCATTTGTGTCTCTCATCTGGTGCATCACGCCTCAAACACCAATAGTAGTCAGCAAGCATATTTACCTCTCATTTATCCTGGTACCTGGATTTCCTTATTTTCATGACGTGGTAGAATCTTTTCCCTGTTCTTCACTGTAATCCCACACCCCGCAGTTGTCGGGAAGGTAATCCAGATGGGACGTTAAAAAGTGTATCTTTATTGACATTCGCGCTCCCAAATGTTTGAGACTTTTTAACTGCTGATTTACCAGGGCAACTTATTCTGGGCTTCTTTTATTGCCTATAGAATTGTTAACTAGAGCTTTGAAAGCTTTTTTAGGTATCTTCTTTCTATGTCCGTCATTGATACCTCCAACTACTGATCTCTCATCAAGTTCCTGATCTGAGGTTCATCAAAAATTCCCACATGGAGCCTAGCGTTAATGATTTGTGGAAATTTTAAAGTTTGGCCTTCTTTATTAAGGTTTTGAGATAATTTTTCATTATGCCAAGCTTTATATTCAGTGGAGGAAGTAGTATTTTGTGAGAAGGCACTAAAGTTTCAGCTATCACATTGTTTGATCCAATTCAAAATGCTTCTGGTGGAGGCCAAACCTTCTTCTCATAGTGCTACTATTTCCACGACTGTCCCATAAACATAGGAAACAGGGATGCTTCGTGTAACCACTTTGCATCCCAAGTATAAGAGACAGTACCTAAAAAGAAATTTAGCAGGGTATGTAAATTCCAATTGTGATATTTTTGAAAAATAAATTCAAAGCAAATATTTCTTAAAACAATAAAAATATGAATATGTACTGGAAAGTCCTGTATGCTGATGCCTTAAATCATTATATTGGAATTAATACCTTCTCAATGTATACCTTCTCAATAGGATAAGTTTCCCATTAACCCAAATGGATGCATTAACCTATAGGGACACACTTCAACAAAAGAATATAAATCAAAAATGACTCATGATTTCCAGATTTGTATTCTTGTATAATGTATGTTGACCAAATATTTATAAAAATATTAACAATTTAAAGTGTAAGTTGACCAAAAGGTCTATACAAGTATTAACAATTAGAGGATATGTGGTGACTTAAAGTCACCACATATCCTCTAATTGTGGATAGAGTAATACATTGTATCCAAAAGTTTTTTCATATTTTCATAACTTTTAGTAAGTTTGATTAAATGGCCTATAGGAACAAAAGCTATCTTGTTACGAATATTTAGTAACACAGATTTCAACTTCTACTTGAGAAATCTATGCAAATTCTCCATTCTAATGGGTCGTAGGGAATTCCAAGGGCCTCAACAGGTTCATTAATATTGGGGAAGTATACTAAAGAGCTGGAAGAATGCTGTAAAAAATAGCTTCAAAACTCTTGTTCTCTATTTCAGTACCAAAAAAATGTTTCTTTAGCGAGAAGATTACTTTCAAGAAGTCGAGAGCCAAAAGGTCAGGCATTCTCCTTTGAAAGCCCCAGATCCCTGGTCAGGTCATTTAAATGAACTTGAGTTAATGGTCTTGCGACGATATCATGAGTGGAAACCTGATAAGATTCAGATGTGTCATAATCTTGATCATCTTCCATATTAATCTCTTTATGGACCCCTACATGGTCAGGGAGAGAAGGTATAGGAATTCCTGGACTATGAGACAGGAGATTGATGGCAGAAGGAACATCCGGACATGCCACACTATGTTTATTCTTCTTATTTATAACTGTGGAAAATATAATTTCATATTAGTAAAGAAATTGATTTGGAGTTGCGCATAATACGTAAATGTTTAGTAAAAGATATGTTCATGCTGAAGTGAACTATGTCAGTTTTTAATTTTAGGCCTAATTCTATGCATGAAGAATGACATTTTAAGGAGCCAGAATAATAGAGAGCTTAAATACTTGGTACAATGCTCACCTTTAAGATTTGTCATGCAAAAATAGCAGTCCGTAGTGTGGTCCTTGCCCTACCTTCACACCATAGGAACACCAAAAGAGAGAGACTTCTGTTCGCCCTGACTCCAGCGCCTTAAACTTATGTAGCATCCCTTACAGCAGATATTTTGGTGCAAAACTTTTATCTTGATCTCCTAGCTTTACTCCAACATATGCATGATACAAAAAATTAATTATAGGAGAGATTGTATATTGCTGCTCGGAAAAAGTCACATTTTCTGTTCATTTTCAACTTAACCAAAATTATTATTATCCTTATTTTTATAATGTTAAGCAATTTGTAACCTGAAAAATATAAAGTTATTAACATATTTACTTAAAATTTACACAAAATTTACTGCGAATACAGTTGTGCAAAACCTAGTGAAATTTTTATGTAATATATAGGAAATGTATAAACTATAAAATTACTATCACCTCCTGTATCGCAAAAACTGGACCTGATAGGGAAAAATGGATGCCAGGTTCAGATTTAGGAGGTCAATTTTAGTAAGAAACCCTACTACAAATCTAAGGTACATTTTTGACGCAGACCAGTGTAATCAATTAGCGAGTCAAAAGTTTTCTATTTACTTTGTCATCCATAATTTTAGGATTTTTCATATTTTATAGTTTGGACACTTTGAGATGATTTAAGCGCTAACAAAAATGCGTTCTATATTGCTTATGATGACAAAATTATAATTAATGTTAGCAATTTAGCGTTAAATTCGGTTAGATTTTAAACAAATAGATGGATTAACGATTAATTGTGCCCACCTCTGTTACTTCTACACATAGGCATGACTGTTACAATAAGGAGCTTTAGCGGGAAAAAATTAATTCCTAAATGTTGATAAAAGGTTTTTGTTGGTAAGTTTATGTTTTAATCTCTAACAACACTTTTGTTAATGATGTCTATTAGGTCTGCGTACCTAAGGGTACAATATCAATGGAAAATAAAGAATTCAACCAATATATTAACTTTCTTAGAAAGAGAATTTCTTTTTACAATCGCCTCTCAAATCAGAAATATCGCAGCGATTCTTTGAAACAGTTATTTGTCCTGCATCAAGAAAATACAAGAAAGAATTGAAATTTGCATGTTAATTATTTTTACGCAACTGACTTTCACAACTTAAAATTATAAAAGAACTCTTCGACTAATGAAGTAAGTAAGTTTAAAATTACAAGTGTTTTGCTATGTCAGCAATAAAACATTCGTCCAATATCAATTCTGCACTTTCAAGTTGAGCTTTAATATTTCCAAAACATTTTCTAATGATGTAATACTTATGCAGCATCATTTTCAGGAACTTATTTAATTATGTTTTATTTAGTTAGAGCATGAAGAAAATTGACTTCATTAGCACAATCCTTATCAACTCGCACTTTTGATACTATGGAAAATAACTCTTTACAATGTATAATTAAATACACACGAGCCACCATTTTCTAAGCTCCATGACTACCCATAGTCACGAACAAAGTCCATTCAAGAATCTTGTTTTATAAGTACTAAAATAAATATTCTACTGCTGTAATCCCTGATAGAGTAATGGCATTGGCTCCAAAATTATTTCTATAAAGTAAATATCTTTATCAGCCACACGAGTATGAATACAAAGCTACGCGATGTGTCTCTTCTCTACCTTTAGCAATATGAATTGAAAAGACTTGAAAGGGTTTCGTTAACCAATAAGATCTATGTTTATATTATTAGATAAATATACAATGATTTGTGCAACAGTATTCACCGATAGACATAAATCTAGATGTATTGAATGAAAATAAAGTGACGAAGCAAATAAAAAGTAATGTTATAATCGTTGCCATAAAAGATCAGGATAATGATACGGAAATTGCTCGCTTTTTGAAAGTTACCTGATCCTTCGTTGCAAAAAATAGAAAAAATGTAGAAGCAATTGTTAGTGATACAACAGATGCAAAATGTTCTAATGCCTTTAGAAACCAATAATTTACGAAGAAATTACAGGAGAAATTTCAAGAAATAACGTGAGATTTGATCAAAACACATGCAAATGACTTCAAGGTCTCAGAAAGCTCTATCAGAAGACTTTTACATTGAGATACCATGCACAAATTGTACGTAATATGAAGAAAACAGCCCATATCAGGCGCAGACTCTCCAAGTTGAAACATCAAGAAGCTATATTACTTTAGTCTTTCTTTGCTGAGTAAACTTCAACTTGGAAAGGAAAAAAATAAGGAATGAAAGAAGGTTATGCAGAGGGACAAGCGATGTTTCAACTGAAATGGATAATAGGTTTCCAGTAACTGGGATGGTTCTATGAGTCGTTAGGGTTAAGGGAGATATAATGCCTCTTACCTATTAACCAAGGCTTAAGATTCAATGCTGCCTCTTATAGAGGGGTTTATGAAAATGCTGTGAGTCTCTTGATCGACAAAACACGCAAAGCAAGAACTTAGATATTCCACCTAGAATTTTGGTTTTCCTTAGCCAAGACAAAGGTGGTGCAATTCTGCCGCCACCCACGGCTCCACCCCCACCCAGATTTGCTTCTTAACGGGGTGCGCCTGGAAGTGGTTAAATCGCTTCATTTCCATGGTGTTGTATTTGTCCGACGCCTCACCTGGGAGGCTCATATTCGTCGCCTTAGGGTCTCTAGTCCCCTCGCAATGGATATTGTCCGTTTCGTGACGTTCAGCGCTTGGGGCGCTGATAGGGCTTCTGCCCTACTTTTATATCAATCCTTTGTTCATTCGAGGCTCAACAACGGATGCGATTTTTATGTATCCACAGCCGAGCATTTATTGCGGAAGGTTTACTCGATCCACTACAACGGCCTTCGCCTTGCGACCGGTGCCTTCCACACTTCCACGATTGAGAGCCTGTTGGTCGATGCTGGGGAGATTCCACTCGCCCTACATCGCGTACAGGGCATCACTAGCCTGAACCCACGAGCACGGCGCCTCCCTAATTCGCCAACAGCTCTCACTGCATCCGCAGCTGATCTCGACTGTGCCTATACCGCCAAGAGACGCTAGTCATACCCTAAGTCCTTTGGGTTTAGGACCAAGCAAACTCATTCGAGAGCTAGGTATAGCTCTCGGGCCGGTAGTGCCCCCTGGTTCTGCCCAGGACACCACCCTGGAGGGTACCACATCTGGCTATTTGTCGCCACGCCTCTGCTCCCAAAGCTTATACTGCGCCGGGAGTATTGCGTTCGACCTTTTTGGAGCACACATTGTCGTAGAATTCCCCTCATTTTTGTTTTGTTCTAAGAGTGCTAAGAGTGTCTAATATATTGATATTATAAGAATATCTTAAGATCAGAGCCGTTACGAAACACGTAAGTATATAAAAGAAACGCCCACTAATTCACAAAATAAACTTATATTCTACCTTTATCAATTGAATACATAACATTTATACATTAACTACAGCAATACTCTAAATCTTATTATAAACAAGAATTGATTAAATTAGTTTATCCCCCAAAATTGGTTAAAGATTTCTGTACCCACAACAATAATATAAGAATTAGGCTTACGGACTCATGTGGAGTTTAAAGGCCTCAGAAATTTTATTTACTCTCGACGCGTGCCGCCAGCCAGATGTAGATGAGCAAGATCACACGGTTGTTTTGGTGAGGGTGGCAGCTGGGGGGTCCACACGTTCTTTCGGGAGGAGGGGTTCTTCAAGGATGAGAACCAATACGGTGCTTTATGCAACACCTAGGCAGTCGTGGTCTCTCTGGCGAGAGTGAGTCGAACTTGGTTCTTAAATCAAGTTAACTTGGAGTGCGGTGTGACCACCGAGTAACAAGCTCGAGGAGGAGCTTTTCTCCTTCGTTACTTATTTCCTTATGGACGAGGACTAACCTCGGGAAGGGTCTTCTTCAAAGACGGGGATAACGGAGGAGGGTTTTACTGGCGAGAATAAATTACTTAAAGTTCGGTTTTATAACCAGGAACTAGCTCGAGGATGAGCTTTTTCTTAATTCCAGTCTTCCTCACGGGCGAGTATAACGGAGGGAGATTTCTCTGACGAGAAAAAATTGAACTTGGTTCCTCACCAAGTTAACTAAGAGTTCGGTGTGGCCACCGAGTAACAGGCTCGAGGAGGGAGCCTTTTCCTTCTTCTTTTCTTAATTCCTCAAGGAAGAGGAATACCCCTGGTGTTTAAGGTGCACCAGGATATGAGGAGTCTCTCTGGCGAGAGTAAGTTGAACTTACCAAAGTTAACTTATCGTTTGGTTTGATAACCAGGGACTTAGCTCGAGGATGAGCTTCTTCTTAGCCCCTTAAGGTAGGTAGCCCTGCCTCTCTTGCTCCTTTGAGAGCTAGGTATAGCTCTCGGGCCGGTAGTGCCCCTGATTTTGCCCAGGACACCACCCTGGAGGGTACCACATCTGGCTATTTGTCGCCACGCCTCTGCTCCCAAAGTTATACTGCGCCGGGAGTATTGCGTTCGACCTTTTTGGAGCACACATCGTGTCACGCTGGAACCGTGCCAGTGTATGCGGATGGCTCCAAGTCTGAAGAGGGGGTCGGCTTCCACGCCGTATCCTCTCTGTTTGAAGTCAGCGGGGCTCTACCAGGAGCTGTGTCTGTCTTCACGGCCGAGCTGGTGGCAATACATCACTCGGTACGGTAGATTACGCGACGTGCCCGGTTCGGAGACCGGATTGTGATCTATAGCGACTCACAAAGCGCCATGAGTGCTCTCGGGGCATTGAAATCTCCCCATACCCTGTTCGCGGTATCTGTGACACCACGGTTTTGGCGAGCCGGGCAGATAGATGTCGAGATTATCTTCTGCTGGGTTCCTGGACATGTAGAAATTGCGGGGAATGAGCGCGCCGATGAGGGCGCAAAAGAGTCCGCGAGGACTCTGCGACCGGACCAGCGTTTCGCTCTTCCTCACTCGACTACATGGCAGGAATAGGGGAAGCTCTTCGGACTGCTTGGCAAAGAAGATGAGAGACGGTCGAAGGGAACTTAAAGTTGCGTGCCATTGTGCCGCGACTGTTCCCATGGACCTATCCGTCAATGCCGCGACGGCTTTAAGTCGCTTTTTTGTCGTCTCCGAATCGGACACACTCGTGTGACGCCTTACTATTGGATGGAGCACTGCATGCGCCCTATTGTTACGACTGCGTCGTCCCCCAGACTGTTCGGCACATTCTTTTCGAATGTCCCAGTCTGGGTAATCTTCGCGCACGTTACCTTCCCGGTACCAGGATGGGCAGGGTCGCTACTGCCTGTCCCTTGCACTCGGGACGGATTCGTGCACATTGACTGGTGGACTTGTTGACTTTTGAGGGGTGGCCGGGATTCTCCCTATTATTTACGCAGGTTTTTTTGTTTTGTGTTTTTTTGTTTTTTTTCCTTATAGGTCACACGCTCCTGCGCCGGTGGCATCTCCCTCGACACAGGAGCTTGCTTACTGCTCTTTTCCCTTTCCCGTTTTTGTTTTTTATGTGGGGGGGGGGTTATCTTTTTTAATTTTATTTTAAAGTAGCCTAGTACTAGGCCAGTTTTTAATACGGCAACTAATGCCCAAGTAGGCAGTCTCAAGATGAGCTCTTAAAATCTTTTTTTTAAAATTCTTCCTTCTTGAAAATGCATCGTTAAGCCCCGGCTGATGGTAATAGTGGTTATATCTACGAGTATGTATATATTGATTATTTGTTTGAAGTTTACATTCCTCATCGGGGCATTGGAATTTGTATACCACCATTGTAGCCTTTAAGTTCGATTGCTTTTCGCGGAAGTTGTTTTTCATTAATAAGTTGCTTAGTTTTGTGTTTTTATAATAAATTCGTAAAGATATCTTGTTATTTTCTTTGATAGTGTTCATTTTCATGATATCTTTTATTATTCTTTCTTGTGTTTTATAAGCATCCTTCATTTGGTTCCTGTAGTAGAGTAGTATTAGTTATCTTTTTCTCTTCCCTCCTTTACCTCAAACTTGGAGTTGAGAACTTTCTTTTGTAATTTGTCGAATTTTCTGTTTGAGTAGACATTATTGATCAGGATCTGTTTTGATCTTTGAAATTCTTCATCAACTGCGGTCTACGTTGAGCAGTTCTTGATGGCTCTTCTTATGTATGAGCTTATTACAGATTTTTAATAGTTCTCAATGCACTTACTTTTGGCGTTAAGGCATCGACCGAAGTCTGTCGATAGACGGTGGTGGTATATTTTCTGTCGTTGTTTTGTTAATGGAATCAATAGATTCCCTTAAATTTCTAATTCGCCGTCGAGGAAAGTTGAAAAGTTGTTACATATTTCAATGTTATGTTTGCTAAATACATGCAAATATGAGAAAAATAGGCAATTTTTTTTGAGACTCATTGGAAAACCGGATCCCACCAGGGAAACTGCTGATAAGCCACCCATAGCAAACCGTCCTTGTCCTCGAGTACTAAGAACTATTTCTCCTTTCACTGACGTTAGACTGGACATTTTGGATCCTTTTCCACTGCATGACGCGGAACATGATCGAAGTGGACTTTGAAAGCATTGCTTCACTCTAAAGTTGCTTTTTGCACGACCATGCAAAAAATAAATTGATTTCCTGAAATTTTCGGATTCTTATGAATGAAATACCAATTTTAATTGGCAACAAATATTTCTTGGAAAATTCACGTATTTATAACCAACGTTTTCTAAATAAAAGAATCACGCATATTGCCACATGTTGCATATTGTTAACATCGTCATAAATTATGTTATCTGAAAAAATTATCCTGTATAGATTATTTGTTGCTTTGGGGCTTTTTCTCTCAGATTCTGCAGTTCTAAAATCCTACAAAACAACTAGTTTTCTTTTCTCCATAAAGCATTGAAGTATATTACTCTCTATCGGTATATGATGTATTTTCGCTGTTGTAAAATAATAATGTAAAGAGGATTAGGTGCGCCTCTGTTCTACAGATAAACACGCCTCAAAATTAATGATCAAAATCGTTAGAAAAAGGCATGATATGTCCAATGAAATATCTAAACAAATTCTCAAGAATATTAATTGTTTACAATGATACGGCAAGTAAGAATTTATGCCAAGACCTGGTCATGAACTCGCAAAACAATCGCTGGATTGATTTTTCCCCCAAAGATGTTTTTATTTCCTCCCAAGAAAAAGTTCCACTTCGACTGCGTCGACAAAGATTAAACACCGATTTTCTAAGTTGCGAACCCTTGGAATTTTCTTGTCATTTTTGTCTTGAATACTATATGTAAAAGAATTAAAATACCACCATAAATTCGCAAATATTTGGTATAAAATAATATTTGACCCACTTTCGACGATTGTTTGCAGGTTACTAAGGATTCCGGTTTTTGGCTGTGCGATTTGAAGTCTGGTTGCATTCATAAACCAATAGTGGCGAATTATATGAGAGCATTTGAAGTGTAACATATTAGCTAGAGATTGAGATAAAGTACAGTAATGGCAGTTCAAATAACTTTCTGGGTCATCATTTCAAAAGATTATACAATAACCGAATGAGGCTCGAACCGGAGCCTTTTTTTTAAGAAAGTAGTCATCCTAAAACTATAGTTTCTTTTCTCCTCCTTAACCTTGAGTAAGCGAATTAATAAATTTTACTATAATTCTCATATTACCATAGAATAATTCTTATTCATTCAACAGGAATATATTATCACAGTTAATATTTGTTGCACATAATTCATATTAGCACTTATGTTTCATAAGTATTCGAACGTATCATGCCCCTTGAAATTGCATTAGAAACTAAAGTGAGGGGCGACTGGCAGTGCTAGTCAATTATCAATGATCAAGAAATTGATTACTTTGACAAGAATATACAGATGAGGGAGATAAAGAGGGCGCACCGTTTCATTTATATGAAGGTCACAATTCTTTGCCCTTTTACCCCTCTGGAGTCATTGGCCTCTTCCTCCGAGTGTGCTAAGTCGTTGACTCAACGAACGATAAGCGTTTGACCGTACGGGTTCGCATCTTCATAATATTCCAATGGGTCTAATAATTTTATTTCCTCCATAGATTTTTATTTTGTTTGTAAATTGGGACGATTTTAAGTCATTGCTCCCAACGCTAAATGGTCTTATATTTTCAGAGTAGCAGAAAAGCCAAAGGAGCCAGGCATTGTTTTACTATAAGATCGAGGAGATTTATTCTTTCGTCATTTTTCTCAAAGGTTAAAATTTGTAAATAATAGATTTGAGAAGGAAATTGTCAATGAAATTAATTAAAAAGATTGTACATACTGAAAACATTTTAACTCTAACATTAGTAGCAAGAATTCATATGAGTAAAGGTCGATGAAGACCTACGTTGAACATTAGGGCAAGATTGTAGAGCATGGATCTTTGGAAAATTGCTAATATTTATGGGATTTTAAGATTTCTTTAAAAAAAATTATAAAAATTGATAATGCTAATCCGTGGTATCTTATCTACTCTTGCCTTATTATGCTATCGAATCAAGGAGCTCATCATTTTCTCATCATCTCTCTTTGAGATTAGAGCCCTTACGACACTAGTTAAATCAGTTATCAAAGCTATGCAAGAAATTCCATTTAAGTTATGCTTGAACATTTACACGATATCTATCACGTTCTTTTTTTTGAGTGAAACGTAAAACAGCTTTACCTTTAGTTTCTTGCATTCCGCTTCCAATTTTCGAATAACTATTAGGAGTTAAGTTTATGTCTCATTATGACCATTTTGGGTTTGGTTTAGCCTTTATTCGGTTAAAGCCTTTGAACTCCTAATTCAAACTAAAATATATAAGTTGTATAGAGATGCATTTAGTACATATAAACTATCATGGTCCAGCCCAAGCGTGGTCAAACCATTTCTTAATTAATTCATTTCCATCCTTCATCTGTATACAGTGTACTTCCTCAAATACTCCTACTTTAGTATATATAAAATGTATGTAAGATTTTGTCTTTTAGTTTCGCTGAAAATGCAAGAATAATCTTACCAACGTTTGTGGGAAATGATTTCTAATTTAATTTAACTCCATTGCCTCGGCTTATTCATCTTTCAAGCAACAGAGCAAATCTAACTTTATACTAAAGAATCGCTTTAAAATTTTAACTTGCTCTATTTGTTAACCAAACAATCTTCTCTGGTTGGCTAGACACGGTTTATTCAAGGGCTTTTCTAAATATTCAGCAACCAATCTCTCCACAATTGGACGCTGTATTGAATTATTGGAAGCATTATGGACCAGTAAATTTCCAAAACCATGTAGTTCCTTTTATAAACAATGTATGTTGATAGAAATTCCTAAAATTAGGTTGCCTTCTTGAATTGCAAATAAGTTTTCTGATTATTTGTCATCTTATACATTCATCCTTTTCTTCCGTTGTTTCTGTAGGAGGCAGAGTAGTAATTGTGCAACACTAATTAAGTTTGTTTAAACTCACGTGAATCAGTATGAATTTACTAGTATGAAACTCATTTACTATATATTTCATCAGTAATATTGCTTTATATTTTGGGGGCATAGACGAACGTCCTACATTCCGTATTTATTTCGTGTTTTATTTTAAAAATTAAGAACAAGAGGCGAAAAGTGATCGTATAGACACTAGAAATGAACAAAAAATCAAATTCTGAGTCTTTCTCGTCAATAATATCACATTGTAGACGGTTAGTAAATGAGTATCAAATTAAATTTAAAAAATAACAATTTATTTCATGTATTTTATTGTGATAGTAATTATTTTATAGGAAATGAACTGCTACCTCTTTTGAAAACAAGCGTATCATATCGACCGCTCAATTTTACTTAATATTTGCTACCATTTGGCAGATTGTTTTTTGATTCAAGTATATTATCCAGCTGTTGTAGTATTTTCAACTCGAACTAGTGATCATTATATGTATTTTAAGATTTTAAAATTTTTAGCTTATAAATCTATAATTTAATATTTCAATTCTTAAAAACTTTATTACGAATGGGAGTCGAATGCTTTGATTTATAATCAAGACAACCATTTCCATTATTAATGGAGATATCAAATAAATACTCGTACTTTAAGTGGTTAGCTTTGACTGCTTCTAGTTTCTTCATTCCTCGAAAAATACTCATATTCTTTGTATTAGTCTTTAGTTAAAAACTCCTTTATTTTTAATAGCATGGATTAATTTTTTTTATACATAAAGAATTAAGCCCAAAGCATTAAAAATACAAGCAACTTATTTCAATCTCAAGCATTTCGTTTTGGCACGTAATTCTCACGTCACAATTTTCGTCTTTTGTGTGAGAACTTCACCCTTTGCCACACTTTTTTTTTATAAACAAATTCTTTAAATAGTAAACCGTCCATCTTTTTTCATTTTTTTATAATTAAACTTTTTACTAATTACTTATCAATAATTGTCTAGTAGGATACCCTATTGACTTCTATTTAAAAAAATTCCATTCCTCCAATGTGATCCTAATAAGACATCGGACGACCGCATAATTCAGTGAGACGTTACCAAAATAATTCTGTTATTTGTCATTTTCTGACTTTTCTTTGTTTTTACCTCTTTTTTCATGTACACAACTGTAATATAAAGTGATGTAATTTTGGGAGAAAATTATGGGAAACACCTTTTTAGAGCTAATAAAATCATTTTACCTTTCCGTGCCATTTTTTATTTTTCTATCCTTACTAACATTTTGTCTATATTTCTACCTTACCCTCTTCTCTTCTTAGATTATTTCACTTCATATCTCTTCCGAAAACATTTCTTATTCTACTTAATTCAGCCATTACCTTCGTATCATCGTATCCTCCGCCTCATCACCTAAATTAAATTAAATCCCAAACGATTTGATTGACTGATGAATTCATTTATTAATTTTGAATGAAAAAAGTCATGGTGGCAAACGGTAGGTTTGCCACAGGAAGATGAATATAATGTTAATTAAACTTTAATATCTACGTGTGTTCACGTCACTTCGCGGAAAAAATATGGAATTTTAGTGTAGCTTTTCCAATCGTTCTCAAAATAATGATGAATAATGAATTAAAGCACGTCCTCCTACATCACATGCAGCTGGCACAATGATGTCCGCCAGATTAAAATAGGGCTTCATACGTTTACTAAGATTAATTAATCGCATGAAAAAAAGGATGCAACTTAGTCGCTGGAAAATGAAAATAAGATTTCAAGCGCTTTCCTCTTTATTAGACACGTCTCATTAAGTGAATGAATACAATATTAAAGGCAATAGATTATAGAGAGGAGAAGGATTGCGGGGACAGAATTCAATATAGGAAGTAGTATTTTTTGAAAACATATACGTCGTTGTAGACAAAAAAAGTACATAATTTATGCAAATGTCCCTTTCTAAACATTTAATTAATTGGGACAGTGCTCAAGTACCCTTGCATTCCTAGTAGCTACCCCCATGGAACACAATTTTGTCCCTCTCCGGGAAGTATTAATTTTCAACTCCTCTTATTTAAACCAATTAAGAGGATCCAATATTTGTTTTAAACTAATAAAAATAAAAAAACTTGTTTTTTTTCATCCATTGTAGGGCTAAAAACAAAAACACTAGGTTAAATCTATAGAATTTTATTGAAAGTCTAAAAAAAATATCTAAAATAAGTACAAAATTAAGAAGTAAAGAGATTTCCTAGATTTCTTTTTGCAATGGAAACCATTTTCACCTACCTTTCCAAATTGTAGTACCTTATCATGTTTTCATTGTATACTCCTTTGTATCTATGTTCAAAGATGAGTATATCTTAATGAAAGCGCTCTCCTTGCTCCTCTGTTTATGTTTCCATATTTTCTCTAAGCGGCAAGGTGGGCTTCACAGATATGCACTTTCAAGGACATCCTGAAGCCCATTTGTCCATAGAAATTCGCTAAGCTCTAAAACATTTCCACATTAATGTCAGCCTTGTGGTTTCTCCAAACGACAATAACACACCGAAACAAAACAATTCTAGGCTTTTTTTTCCTTTTAGTAAGCTTATCAGGCAATCCTGAACATTCTATGATTTTTAAAGTATTTAAAGTATACAGACTGTTTATTAAGAACACTAACAAACTGATTCATACGACAGTTTTAAATGCAAAGCTGGGAAGAAACCACTTAAAAGGTTTATCAATTGCTCATGGTTGACACTATGCACTGGTATACCTACTGTAAAAACAAAAATGATTGCATGGAAACTTGGTAAAACCTCTCTGGAGATCTATTAAAAATGCTATATGTTTCAAGTCTCCAAACACTTACCAGTGATACTCTTCATGATTCAAAGCTTTTACCAGATGTTTGCTACTGTTGTATTCCTTGAGGTATATTGAATAAGACAATGGAAGGGATGGATGCTTATTCCAATTATGGAGAAGTATAACTTTAACGCATCTTAAGGAGCTATAATTGAAGAGTCTCTACTCATTTGAGTTATATATAATTCCAATTGCATCCAACATACTAGATACATTATTGTAATAGCATAGTCAAGCTTTATAATTACATAATCTTCAGAAAATTTTCTAACATATTCTTTATCTCGTCTTTTGCACATTTCCATACAGCAAATCCCACACTTTTACCTTTAAAAATTAACAGCTCATCATTTGACATTGATAAACCAAGCTCTCTAACAAGGTCATTTATGTTTCTCTGGTTCAAAGAGTATATACTTATCTTGACAGCCATATCAGACACTGTAGTCTACATCTTTACTGATCTTTACTGAATTGTTACTTTCTTCTGAGGAACGCATATTCATTTCTAGAAGGGTAGGTACAAGAAGATCAGCACTTTGTGATACTGATGCAATAGAGGATGGAAAATCGAGATAGGAAATAGCAGGTGCATTTTTTCCACTTTGCGTTTGAAAAGCTCCAATATGCAGAAATAGCAGTGGCTTATTAGGTCAGGTGGTTCACGCCAAATCCTTGGAATGCCAAACTTCATGACTATTTTTCTCTCTATGTCATATTTTAAAACTAAAAAGCAATATTTTATTACCCATTTGTCTTATAAAAAACATAAATTAAATAATTGTGACATTTAATATTTTGCTCTTTACAATAAAGAAATTTCTTACCTTCCAAAGTTTGTTTATAGTGTTCACAAACAAAATAAAGTGCCCAGGGTTTGTCTTCATCCCCTACTGGCATGCCAAAGTATTCTTTGCAAGAATCACACATTCTCCACCAAACAATTTATCTCTTGTTCTGATAAACTGTCCGCAGATATAATAGAATGAATCTGGAGAATGATTGCATCCTCTTGATGCTAGTTGTTTTCTAATCTGTTCACTATGGTAGCGAGAGCTGAAATGATTACAAATATAGGAAACCCAGTATGAATATTTTTGAAGTAATATTTCGGACTATTCCAGAAGATTCTAGAAGTTTCTAGGGTGAGTTGTGGCAGGTTCTGGAACATTCGTGAAACTTCATAAAATTATAATAAATTCTCAAAACTTTTCATTAAATCTGAAAGATTTTGGAAGGTTTCTTTAAAACAAATATTATTCAACTTCTTCCAATGTTTTTTTTATAATTTTCTATAATTCTTTGAAAAAAATGAAGCCTTGTATATTTTCTCACTTTTTGTGCGAAATTAGTAATACCCTACCATTAGTTTTCGAATAGCAAATTTAGAAATTCATTGGTTGCCCTACCTACAAAAGGAAAGTTTGGGGATCAAAATATAATTTTTCATTCACTATAATTACGAATATCTGTGAAATGACACAACTCAGGAACAAGAGAAAACGTGAATTTTGTTACATAGTTGTTTGTTTATCATCCGACCGGAATTTATATTTGGATGCTGTTTTTTTCTCCTGACAATATCATTATTGACTCTAATAAATACCCAAATATCCTTTTTTCACATTTTTTGGCACTATAAATTTGATACGCTCTATCTTGTATTTATTTATTGAATGATTCCTATTTAATTAACGAGAAGGTGATTAGAATCACTAGGTACTCCATTTTCTGCGTGTAATTTTCATATATATATATATATATATATATATATATATATATATATATATATATATATGATAAATTCCACCCACAAGAAAAATGTAAAAACGATTCCGAACGCTTTAGTCTTTATTCTAAAAGACCTCTTCATGGAATAACATAAGTCAGGACAGACAATGTCTTAAATAGTAAGGAGTGCGGTGTTAATACGGCTACCTGCATCAAAACCCCAACTAAGGAGTTCAAATTCTTTAAACACTTTAATTTGTGATTTAATATAATTAGATATGATAGGATCTAGGCTAAACAATCCAGGGTTAATATTAAAATTGGGGAAATTGAATGTTAGAGTTAAACAGCAACAAACTAATGTTCGTAATTTTTGTCAACAATTTGCATTATTTTTAAATATCTATAGTCAGGATTATTCTATTAATTGGAATAGTGTTAAACCTGTTATTAAATGTACAAACTACATTTCAAGAAATGTTTTTGAGGTTATTTCTTCCTATATTCATGATCCAAAAGTCTTTTTTCAACTCGACCAATATTCATCAAAACCGTACAATAACCTACCGCATAATTAACGAAAATACCTCATCAAACTTCTATAACTATGTTCTAAATCAGATCTATATGAAATTTCCTATATAAATGACATCGATTCTGCTACCGAAGAGTTAATTTCAAGGCTAGACGATGCTTTTAAACTTAATTGTCCTCTAAAATCTAAAACCATATCATATAAACACAAAACAAAACCTTGGATAACAAACGCAATTATAAATAACATCAAAAAACGTCAAAAATACTTCTCTCTTTATAAGCTTAGTCGAATTCCAGAACACACATATAAAAATTTTCGGAATCAAGTTACTAACCAAATTAAAATAGCCAAGAAAAATTATTACCATGAACGATTTAATCAAACGAAAAACAATATAAAACAAACTTGGAAATTAATCAATTCTGTGATAAAACCTGAAATTACTAAAGGAACAAACCAATATTAAACAAATTATTATTGACGGTAAACCTGTTGATGAAAATAAGAAAAAAGCGAATGAATTCACTAAATTTTTTGTCAACGAAGGTAAAAAAATCTCAGACTCCTGCAAAATAGTTGATAAATCTTTTCTTTCCTATTTTAATGAGATTAATGTACCAAATTCCTTGTTCTTTTCTCCTGTAAGCGTAGCCGATATAAAAAAAAATCATTAGTTCACTAAAAAATAAAAAATCAGGTATTAATTCAATCTTCACTAAAATTTTCCAATACATCTTTGATATAGTTGCTCCAATTTTAGCATCAATAATTAATAAATCATTTACGCAGGGTATATTCCCAAGTGTATTAAAAGTTGCTCGGGTAACACCGTTACCAAAGGCCAGAGACCTCACAAGCGTCAGCAATTACCACCCTATTTCATGTCTTACAATGTTCAGTAAAATATTTGAAAAAATAGCATTAAATAAACTAAAAAAATTTTTGGAATCTAATTCACTGTTGTATAAACACCAATATGGTTTTAGACGTCAGAAATCAACGATTTACGCGATAATTTACCACCTTCAATATTTATATGATAACATTGAAAAGGGCCACATTGTATTCTCAATTTTTCTCGATTTTAAAAAAGCTTTCGATTGTCTCAACCATAATATTCTACTGTCCAAATTGCTATGTACGGAATTAGAGGCAACTGTCAAAATTGGTTCAAATCATATTTAACTGAAAGAAAGCAATTTGTCTCCGTCAATGGTCATGACTCATCCCACCTTAATATTACAACTGGGGTCCCACAAGGCTCCGTGCTAGGTCCACTCTTATTTTTAATCTATATTAATGATATTGTTAAATCATCTTCTCTGTTTAAATTTATATTATTCACGGATGATAGTGCCTTATGACTCCCTTGCCATATGACAAACCGAGCAACATTGCATCTACAATAAATAAAGAACGCGAAAATGTCTTCAGGTGGCTTAATGTTAATAAACTATTAATAAATGTAGATAAAACCAAATATATTCTTTTCTCTTACAAAAAATCTATTGAATTGCCCCATATTAAAATGGGTGACGGAATAATCTATGAAACTACTCATATCAAATTCCTAGGCATCTTTATTGACAAAAATCTGAGTTTTAAACAACATATTACGCATATCTCAACAAAACTATCAAAATCGATTGAAATATTATATAAATTAAATAAGTTTCTTCCTAAATCTATTCTCCACTCTTTATATATGACAATGGTGCAACCTTACTTGACATATGGCATAGAGAGTTGGTATGGAAAATATCAAAATTATCTCAATAAATTAGTCATATTAAAGAAAAAAGCAATTCGAGCCATCCATCAACTTGACTACAATGAGCACACTAATCGATATTTTAAGGAATTCAGAATTCTAAAATTAAATGATCTCTTTGTTTTTCAAACATCCTAATTCCTTTACAAAACAGTAAAGTGTTCCTATAATAGCTATATATTTAATATGTTACAAACAGCTGATAATACCCATAATCACCAAACCCGCAATAGAACAAAATTTATTTCACCCTTGTATTCAAAATCAAATCTCAATGTAGCTTTCTGTACAAATCTATCAAAATATGAAATGCCATGGACGAAAAAATCAAATCCCAAACCAATTTAGCTCAATTCAAAAAAGCTCTTAAAAACAATATAATTTTGGCTTACTAAATTTCTATTCAGCTTTTGATATTGTGTATTTATTTGTTACCGTACACTATTATACTGTGTACTATTACTTTGATTTATACATTATAAATATGTTATTATTTATATTCGACTGTTGACTATGTTAACTACAGATCTTTTTAAATAATCGCTGGAAATAAAATAGTTTTTTAATTTATCTCTAAATTTAAATAATATAATTATTCGTTATTTGCAATCTTTACAATGGTTAGGTTTTCAAATGTATATTAAGTTGTTTATATTTTTAGAAACATGAAGGGATTTTTATTCTTGATAATTTTATGCTTAGTTTTAAGTTTCTGCCCTAAAAGTCACGGACTTATTTTGGGCCCATAACTAATCTTTGTATGTATATACATATATACGAGTATGTATAAAGTACTTATTTTAACTTGTCATCAAGATTTAAAATGTAATATGTTTATACTATACATTGGATTAGTATGGAATAAATAAATAAATAAAATAAATAAATAAATAAATTTTAATATTAGCCCTGGATTGTTTAGCCTAGATCCTATCATATCTAATTATATTAAATCACAAATTAAAGTGTTTAAAGAATTTGTAATCCTTAGTTAGGGTTTTGATGCAGGTAGCCTATTAACCTTCCACATATATATATATATATATATATATATATATATATATATATATATATATATATATACGTTAAGTATGATCTTAGCACATTGAGCAAACGTTATCCTATTTGAATATGAATCCTCTCTAAGCAGCTTATGGTCTCATAAAGAAGCCTCTTCTCTGCACGATCGTCGCTTTCCCAATACAAATGATGCACGAAAGAGTTTTGCTAAATAATCATTTTCTCTTCCCATTTATTTTTCTCAATTCGTTGGAAATAGAAGAAAAGGAAAGTATATGTGCCTTATTACTGAGATCTTTCCGCTTTAATTATTTCGATAAATGGCATGTTTAGGGATATAAACCTTCCTGGTAAAATACACGAGTGAAAAGAAACAAAAGTGATCTCATTCTTCCTTTTTCAGCTGATCTGCATCTCTGGAAAATAGTCTTGCTCTCTAGTTCTCCAAATTACTAATGTCCTTTTTACCTAATAATGTTTAAAGGAAGGAAAATTTCTTGCAAATCATTACTTTTATTCTTTTTATTTTAATTAACAAACTAGCGGTTTACTTCTCCTGAAGAGGGAGTATAATTTTCCAAATGTACGAGGTGTTGCTTCTACAACAGTTTTCTTTTGCTGTATTCTTTAATTTTGTTCAGCCGAGAAAAATATAATGAAATCAGTATTACAGGCCACTTATCAATGCTTTATTTATTCATAATTAAAAAGATATATATGTATATTTTAAAAATCTATACTGATTTTATTGTTTTAAGTTTATTCTTTTGAGTTTTTTTCTAAATTTTGATACATATCAGCTAAAGGCATTTATAAAGAATTTCGAACTTTCTTTTGTGTGGCTCGATGTTGATCTCAATAGTTTTAAGCTAATAAAGAAACCTGGGTGGATATATCAACAAAAAAGTACTGCCTAATGAGAAAACAAACAGAAAAATACCCCTCCGTCATCTGTCCATGAAAAGGAACTTACTTACTGCTTCGCTTAGTATTCAAGAAGCTGAGACGGCTTGGCTGTTCTGATATCTATTCTCATGTGAGGTTATTCAAATTGTTGTGTTTAGAAGCTGTATCGTGTTGAGTAGAATCATGACAATTGAAGATATCATTCTAAGTAAATCAAGATTGAGAACGATAATGATGTTTCGTAGAAAAGTGTATTAACTGAATGAACAAAAAAATGGATAAAAGAATACTTTGTTCATCTATTTATTGGTTTACTTCACCTAAAAACGTAAGGCGCGGCGTGATCTGCAGCCAGGGCTGTGCTCTTAATCTAAATCCTTTTTCTTTAAATGTGGAACATTGACGACCCATGGAATCTTAGAGATTTATTATGAATACTTGGTGCATATGTATGTTTCTTGTGTTTCTGGAAAAAAGCAGGATTGTTAAAAAAAGGCCATAAAATTTAGAATTTGACAGTCCCTTCAAGCGTAATGGCGGCCATGGTGAGGGCAGATTTCCCAAGTGATCACATTAATCGTATTATGAACAATGCCAGAAAAATGTATTCTAAATATTTTCTATTGAAAAACAAATATGTTTATAATCAGTTAGACATCGACACGAAATTTATACTTAAGAACAATGATATATTCATAGGCCGAGGCAAACGTGCAGTACAAAAAGGACGAAATAATATGAAAAATGACGAGAGAAACAAACACATCGCTTCCCGAGCTGATCTCGGCGTGGGCGGGTTATTGGCTGACCACAACTTAGCGCTTGAAATATGCGGAGTGTTTGTGAGTATGGAAATAATAATGAAAATTTTGAATATTTAAACATACATAATAATGGTAACAATGCAGTTTTACCGATAGAGACTATAATTATACCCCGTGCTACGAGTGGCCTTCAACTGCGCATACCACCCACGCAACGTACCCTGACGCCTCTCCAACTGGAGCAGGGACCTGCAAATGACATCCACATGCTTGCACCGTTCCTGTTTCTTACCAACGCAAAGAGCCTTACCATCGTACTCGAGGAGTTTGAGGAGAGAATAGAACTGCATAAACCAGATATTGTAAGCGTCTGCGAAACCTGGTTTTCGACAAATAAACCAGCCCACATACATTCAGTCCCTAGTTACCAACTGTTCACTAAGGATAGGCCTACCCGCGGGGACGGGATAGCCCTGTACACAAAAGACCACCTGAACATAAAAAAGTGTACGATAAATGTACCAATTAACTCGGAGTGCGTGTGGGTGATTATATCTCCTGTGTTCGATCTACTACCCTCCAGATACGCCATTCCATCGCGAACTTTTAGATCACGTAATATCATCTGTAGATAGTTTACGGGCATTTCGCAGTATTATTCATATTGTACTAATCGGCGATTTAAATGACCTAAATAAGGATGAACCACAGGAATCTCGTCACCGGGCCTACACACCAATGATCAGTGCTGAATGTTATACTTGCCGATGCGGAGTGGTTTAACAACGACACCGCCACCCATCATCCCCCAAACGGTCTCAGCCAGCATGACTGCGTGTTCAGTTGCCCGATGCCGCCCGCGCCACCCAACTTCTTTACTCACTCCTACCGCCGGTTCTGGGAGTCCAATGTGCGCGAGTTTAGGCGATGGGCTACGACGGAGGGGTTGGTAAACGTGGTCCGTTCAGAGGATGCAAATGACTGTGTTCACAACTTTAAGACAACAGTCAAAAGGCAGTACGAACTCTGCTTCTCAGAAAGGCGTGTGCTGGTGTGGGCCCAAAATAAACCTTGGGCCACCGTTCACATCCTTCGCTTGATGCGACAACGACGGACGGAGTGGCACCGGCGCAGACGCAAGCACACCTAGCGAATCCTGTACCGCCGTGTGCGGTACGATCTTAGACTCGCCAGGCGCAACACTGCACGCGACGTGCAGCAATATCCGGTGAATTCGTACAAATTTTCCAAACGAATCAAAGGTGTTTTAAGACAAGAAAAAAAGAAGTAAAATATTGCATTATTTGACAATATGAACAATAATGAAATCACCATAGCCATTCGTGATCACTTCACTGCGATATGCACCAAGCATTCCCACTGGACCCCACCAAAACTCCCAACCTACCTCCAGCCAATGATGATCTGCCTCACATAGACAGAATGACTGTATATCACGAACTCCTTAAAATCAAGCTTGGTAAAGCTTTACTTCCTGGTGATATCCCCAAAAAGCTATTAAAGGAGTTTGTATAGGAGTTTAACCTCCCTCTCACAAACATTTTCAATGTAACCCTTCGTAGTGGAGTGTTCCCTGATAGATGGAAGCAAGTGATTATCTCTACATTCCTGAAGGTGAAGATGGTTAGTGAGATGGGAGAGCTGCTGCAACCAGTATCTTCAACACCAGATCTGGGTAAAATATTAGAGTGGATGGTAACGAAGGTGATTTTAGCAGACATACGAAGCAATATCGACCAGCGCCAGTACGGTAATATGAATGATAGATCTACCAGCCACTATCTCATTTACCTACTAGATGAAGTTCACAAGGGATTGGACGATCGATCGCCGAACATCGCAAATATAATCCTGGTGGATTTCATGAAAGCACTCGACTATGATGATCAAACCATAACAATTGCTGACCTCATTGCGCTAGGATATCGCCCATCAGTCATCCACTTCGTGTCCAGTTTCCTCATTGGTCGTCTCCACCGCGATAAATACCAAGATGCCCTTTCGCCCTACGCCCCGATCATGGTCGAGGAAATGGAGCGTAGAGCTAAATTCGTATACGATCTATCGCTTGTCCACACCATAAACATTCGTCACGAAATTGACTACCCAGAGCTTCACGAAAATCTGAACGCCCTTTCATCTGAATACGAGGAAAAACACATGGAGACAAATCCATTAAAATGTGAAGCACTCTACATGATCACAGCGAAGCGTCCACTCGTGCTTCCTGATCTGACACTCGACGGTACACCTCTACCTGTACAACATCAATGCAAGCTACTTGGAGTGCAGATTAATGACGAATTGAATTGGAAAACCCAGCTTGCTGAAATAACATCAAAAAGCAAGCTGATGCATATTTATTCTTCTGGGAGCTAAAAGGTTCCACTTCTCTACGGCAACCCTCGTTGCCCTTTACCATTAGTACGTGAGGGTCGCACTGGAATATGCGGCGCCAGTTTGGCACCCCGGACTGATGGAGGCGCAGCACAGGCAAATATAGCGCATACAAAAGCGCTGTCTTTCGATCATTCTCGGCGCTGAATGCATCAGCTACGAGGATGCACTTGACCGACTGCGTCTCGAGTCACTTCGTAGCAGACCCCCGGAGCCTCCTTTCCCTGACAAAAGGAGAGGTCCACGGGCTGGACGCGCCAAATGCCCACCGCCTACAGTCTGTCAGATGCCTCAAGACACGCCGTAAGAAGACGTTTGTGCCTTAGGTCGTTGACTTAATTAATGAGTCAATGTAAATACCTCAACTTGTTTCATGTAAATGTGTTCGTTTTAAATATTATTGATTCTTTTTAAGTTGCAATTGTAAACAGAACGTAATGTTTAATTGGCTATATAATACCAGTATTGTATGGTTGACTTTTATGTAAATAAACCGTTAATTATTATTATTATTATAAATACCGACCTCTTAATCCCTGTGCAGATGCCAGGTGATCCTTTTCGTTAATGAAAAAGTGATGACAAATGTAGCGTTTAAATCCCTTGGCTGTATCGGGCAATAACTACATAATTAGAAATAATAATTAATAATAAACTACAACCATCAGAAATATTTAAATAAACACTATAAACATAAAAAGAGCGCTTTCCTGCTCTAAATATTCAATGGATAATTCTTGGTGCACTATATTCGAATCAAACTGCGTAATTTAGGTAAAAACGGGTATTTTTGATGCCTAAACTTAATCAAACACTAACCTCACCTCGTAGGTAGTAGAAAAAGTGACAAATATGATTGTTTCATACTTACGGTTAAATACAATGTATGACAGAGAATGCAAAATACTTTTCTCAAAAGTTCTACAGTGAAGGTCAGAATAACAACGATACCAAATCTCACTTGTTTTGCTGAGATGTCCAAATTTACGTACTTTGTAATGCAACAGGAATTGGAGATCGGAGGAGAAATATAGGGAAAAATTGAATCCAATAATAATTTATGGTACAGAGGTGAAAATAGGCACGGAACTAATTAAGGGTGAATAATGTCGGATGGAAATGGAGAGCTAGGTTAAGTGAAGCTGCATAGGAGTAATAGATTATTGAGCGGGAATCTATGTAAATATTGGCGATATAATATTTAATAGTACATGTGTACATGAGTTATGAGTAGAGCAATTAGGAAGAATCGTGTATAAGAAAGTTCAGCGAAGATTAAAGTTTTTTTTAAATGTTCGGAAGAAATATATTTATAATATAATGGCGAATGCATTAAATAGAGCAGTGTAACATTTAATCAAATAAACCAAGCAAAGAGTAAAAATTATTTGTACTAACTAAAGAAGAAGCTGCAAATACAGCGGTGAATTTAAAAATAACAACTGATGGAAGAAAGAAAATTTATAAAGTTAAGAAAAGAAGGGAAGTACCAAATAAAGAGAAAATGCTAAAAGTGAATAAAGAGGAACTATTGCAGGCAGTGAATAATAAAAAAAAATGATGGGGTAACTGAGGTGGATTTGATTCCTGTCTAAACATAGAAATGTTTGTGAGAAGAGGGATTACTTTTCCGTTTTCACCTCATTAAGTTCAGTAATGGTTTGAAGATCACAGCTGTGTGGAGGAAAGGGAAATTGTGCAATTTTATGAAGTATAATAAATACGACAACAATGATGAATCTGTGAGAAATAAAATATGAGAATGAGTGAAAGAGAGTAGAAATGCAGAAGAGTAAATTATCCGTTTGGCTTATGTCTAGAAGATTTGGAGTAAATATAACGATATGGTACGGAATAGGTCAAGGAGATGCAAATTTAAAGATGAGAACGAGTGACCGATTGATAGAAATTTTTCCACTTAAAATAGGGATCCATCAAGGGTCGTACCCAAATCCATATATATTTGTCATAATTATACATATATTGATGCAATGGAAAAAGCTCAGAAAGTGCACGTGAGTCAAAGTTAGGCAGATAAACACACAAAGGAAAAGTGAAAAACGATTACGAGCGCTTTCGTCTTTATTTTTAAAGACATTTTCAAGGAATGAACAGGAGACTGGACATACATTGCCTTAAATAGTGGAAGAGGGGATTAGACTACCCAGGCAAAGAGGAAATTCCGTATTTTTTTCTCTTTACTTGCGATCCAAATTCGGTTCAACATTTGTGCCTCTTGCTTCGGAGCGTTGGCAATGAGATTTCTTTCATGCGAGGCAGACTAATGTGCAATGAATAATCCTAATCTAAATAATTTAATTTATCCAAATAAGTATTTTCATACTAAACACCTTTGCATTCCTAATAATTGAAAGTGTTTACTGCGTAAATTACAATAATATAAGCAGTGTCTAAATTATTTGTACCACCTTTGCTGAAAGAATCATTGGCAATCGATGATTTTGTTCTCTTGACATCAATGACTCGTTCAAAAAAAGAACACCGTAAATTAGTGCCAGAAAACTTTTGGTTCCATTCGTTCGTCATTGTCTTAGGAAGACAATGATGAGCCCCAGATGAAGATCCAGTAAAAAACACAGTGTTATAGACATCTTCAGCAAAGGGCTTAATTTTTTTATTTTCTAAGATTTTATTAATTTTCTCCTTAATTTTAATTTTGTAAGACTGTAGAATAGTAGTAATCTTTCTAAATGAAGTTGAATGTGATTGTTCTTTGAGATACGACAGACTTAATATCGGTGGAGAGTGAAGTGCAGTGACTTAATTATATTTTAAATAAAGCTAATTACAAAATAAGTCCCCTCGAGGAAAGCTAGATTACATTAACGTTTGTCGTTCTTGCTGATCATCAAAGCTATGCCTTTCCAAAAGACGAAGATACAATTGATACCCTTCGCAAGAAAACGATCGCTTCAATAATTCTAAACTTATCAGAAGAAAGTAATTCGTCCCAATATTTGTTTGAACACTTTTGTATCCAATTTACTACAATATTATTATGGTCTATTTTGGTGCAGACTCGACAGCTAATTAAGCGTTGGAGGCTATCGCGACGTTAGAGTTACGCTAAGGTTCGGCTATGGCGTTCAAGGGTCGTAGTGTGATTATAACCTTATAAGGTAGCTTGAGTTAGGTTTTGGAGCACGGAACTAACTCAAACTTCTTGCAAATGTTTATTCAATGTTATTAATTATGTCGACATTTTATGCTCCTTAATACAAAACAAGAGTTGTCAAGCCTTTCTTACAATTCGTGAATGAAATAAACGATTGGGTCATGAGGTAATTTAAATTTTTCTAACCAAGTGTCTTTTTGAAATCCAACACTGAAATTCATTCGCCTTTATTACAGCGCAAACGGTAACCCAAAGATACTAACGACTTTTCATAATATGTCTATGTTGGCAAAATTTCTCTCCTAAACCAACCTAAGCGAATCTTAAGTAGCCTAACCTAACTTTAGCCTAACATTAACCTCACGCTAGCATCGAACACTTTTAATTCGTGGCCAGACCTGTTTTAAAAAGGCCCTAGTAGTTTGATGTTTGTTTACATGAAACAGAACTTTTTTATCTTATTTCTTTTATCCTACCATAGCAAGAGACGTTCTTAAGTTTCACAACTAAGGAATAATTTTTCTGTCACACGGTGGCTTTCTTTTGATTTTTTTTTCAATTTCTACATTTTTGGGGCTAAGGTATTCTGAGCATAAATTGGTAAGCATTCGTGACGTTCTTAGAACCCTTTGATATGGTAGTCAACCTATTTTACTCTCTGATAAATATAACATTCAAATCTCTCACGTTTTGTAACTTCTGTACCTCTACCAAACATAAAATGCTATTCCTCATTTCTGAATTCCTTTTGATAGGTTACTTCTACATTAGATCTTATCTATTTCTTAATTGACTACTCTAAACGTTAATTAAGTCGATTTCGCAACGTATATTCTCCTAACCTTAATTACTTCTTTCCCTCTTTTCATGTATTCTACCTCTGCCTGTGCAAATTTCCAACATGTTTTTATCGAGGATACCCTGTATATTAAACATGCTTCGTCACATCAGGAAGAAATTTCGTAATTTATCTTAGTAACAAATCAATGAAAGTATGCACAGCATATTTTGAAACGAATAAGTACGTTCAATTTTAGCATAATAGCATATATTGAATAAAAAACACCTTTCAGATGGTTTGATTCATCACGCACGTACTAACTTGGCAATTTGTATTAGTTCATATATATTCAAGGGAAGATCAAAATGATTTTGCGATATCTGCCACATTTCCCATTCTCTTTCCAACCGACGTCAAAAGATATACAACAGCACTTACATACATAACTAAACTTACTGCAAACACAGCAGTAAAGCAACCTATCTTTTCCATCTGAGGTCTATGGCAGGTTGGAAGTAATCCAGCTTGTTAAAAATATATTTTTATTATAATATCTTCCTTCTACATGTAGAACCTTCAAGGTATGTTTGAATGTGAAAATGTATTGTTTCTCATATTGCATGTGGCATATAAATGATTGATGCAGGGCACAAACCTTGCTTTGTGATATTATTTTTTAATTATTCCGTGTGTGTGCTTAAATGGAATGAAGAAGCGGAAAGTGAAGAAAAGAAGGAAAAACTACTTACACTTACTCGATAATAGAGTGGGAAATGTTAGGAAGATGCGGACAAATGAATACGAGGACCTTTCAAAAGAGAAATATGTGATTAAATAGAGTAAAAAAGCAGCAAATGATTCATTTAGGTGCAAAATCAATCAAGATCCGGATGGGAAAAACATAACTTGGAAGGAAGTTTAAGAGTGAGAAAGCAGGAGGAGAATGCGGTTAGTTGAACAATGATTAGCTACTTTCCTACTGCAACCGGAACTCATGGTACTACTCTTCATCCAAGCCAAGAAAGTGACTGTATCAAATAGAGTAATCTCCCAGCCCTATGGATACAGTCACTTATTTGGCGTGAATGAAGGGCGTCGCCCAGGCGGGCTCGATGTAGTGTAAAGATAATTTATCATTGCTAAACTAACCGCATACCATCACGGCGTACATTATAGTTTACCTCACAAAGGCAAACACTTGTGACAACATAAAGACTAAGAATGGCAAAGGAATCGATAGCATAAAGAGTTAAAAACTACTTTACCAGTTAAAATGAATTATATTAATGATATATAATATGGGAATGGAAGAAGATGCAAATGCGAATATATTTGGCTACGAGGAGGTAAATAGAGCGTTGTATCTATTAATGGAAGCTAAAAGAATTATAGACGGGGTTAGTGCGATGAAAGAAGATTCGGAAGAAAACTGGAATTGTCGGGGGCTATGTTATGCCATACCTCTCTGGGCCAGGGTTAAAGTCAGGACGGGATAATTACACCAACATAACAATCAGAATCACAATCGCTTCTGAGATCAAGGGGAAAATAAACCGGGCCTCATTTGGGGAAAAAGTTGCTATAAATATACATTTTTAACAACAACCTTGAACATCTCAGAACAATCGTCACCCATGGGTAGAGAGAATCTGTTTCGTGTCCGAGTTATATAAATTTGACTACCCTGCTGTAGGATTACTTGAAACAAAAGAAAAGTGTGTATTTCTGTGAAGAAGCAGAGCAAAGTCAGCGGTGTTACGATTGTGTATATTTTTAATGAGTTTTGTAAAATCTCCCTATTCTGCATGGTGGTCAGAAAATCGCGTTTACCAATTGTTATCCAGACTTCTACACGTGCTGGTGTTTGTGTCCGGTTTTGCTTGAGATTGAACCCGCAGATAGAATTGTCAATGCTAAATAACCCTACTATAAAATCCACCCTGATTTTAAATGTTAACTTTAACTGGGCCACCAAAACACTCTCCTATTTACGTAAAATTTATTTCGTCAAATATCTTAGAAAATATATCTGGGCATTTTAGAGCACTCGTGTAGCATTTCTTAGATGCCGGCGAGCCTCTTACGTGAAAGTAGTTATGTATATCGATCGCATTTGGGATATTTATTTTAATTAAATGGATGTACTTTTGAGTTGAGTAAAGTTAATTTATATAGTTGTTATTTGAAAATCCCAAATATAGATATACTTGAAATAAATAAACTTAAGAAATCAAGTATATGCAAGGTAAGCACCGCAACAATAATGTTTTTGATATCAACCTCATAATAACTTTCATACAGTTCATTGCAATATTAGAGAATAGAAAATCCAAATCTTTATTTTCTTGAAAATACTCATTTAATATCCATAAAAATTGAACAGAATATTATAAGAAATTTGCATACAATTTTGCATACAACAACGACTATGAAAATGATGAGAACAGGAATGGTATTAGAAGAACTGATGCATCAAAATATAGAAAACTATAAGATTTCAATTTCAGTTTACACGTAAAGATTCATAAAATATGTATGAAAATTATCGACGTAAAGTGATACTGATATTATTACTCATTTATCTGGATGGTGAGACAAGTTTAGTCCAAAATCCTTCAGAATATAGGTTGTCTAGTAATGGAGTGGAGTGACACTGTTTAACAATTCTAGGCTTTCTAATAGGTCAAAACGTGTTTTTCATGCAAAATAAAGCTCCATAAGGATACAAGGTCCTGAGAGCAAACAAAAATAGCCAATCACCTTCGAAAAAAAAGAGTCATAAGTGAGATCGGAAGATGCAAAGGATGTCGATGAAAGACCATTTTGAGAAAACAGCCTGTTTTTCACGTCAAGTTGCCAAGGACATGAATCTGAATGTGTCTATTTAGACTATCTCACATTGCTTAAGAAACGTGGAAACTATAACTCACACTTTTACTAGCAATTAATTTCTATGTAAAAATAATAAATTAGATAGGCTAGCCTTCGTTATTGAGAATGTACATAGCAGTGACTTTAAGGGGAAAGGTGTTTTTCACCGCGAAAAGGAAATTAATTTGTTCTTATTGGCTAGAAAGAGGCATTACCGCGTCTTTTATGTAAGAGATTGTATTACACATAAATGAAAAAGACGTAAATTTGGAAGTTTCCGTGTTATGGTGTTGGGCATCTGTCTTCTCTAGCTGTGTTAAGAAGTTTTGTAGCACTTTTCTCCTTTATACAAAGTTCTAGGTCGTTTTTTCTCATTTTAAACTAGATATGACAGCATATCTTGAACATTATATTTTAGTAGCATCTAATTTTTACTTGTGATAACGCTTGGCTATGGACAAGTTGGATTTATGCTCTCTGTGCTTTTGCAAGTTCTTCAATTTAACTTATATTGGCCATTTTTGAATGATATTCAATGCGCACTGGGTATTAATTTAAGTTGAGTAAAAAGAAATATTAGTTAAATTTTGATTTTTGAAACACCATTTTATTTATTTCGCACCTTTTAGCAAATAACAATGGAGTTCAACCATATTAACAAAATGTTCAATCATATTAACAAAATACGCGTTTTTCATACATATTTATAAATAATAAGATATAATCTAAAAATAATTGGATTACATATAAAAATCTATGACAGGTGATATATTTTGGGGGTAAAATAGTCTAGTCGCTAGTGTAGATGAGATAAAGTTTATAAGAGTGCGTGAGATTGAAATTCAGAAAATTTAAATGAGATGATTAGCAAATCACTTGGTAGGATACCTCGTTACAATTGAACCATTTCTGAACCAATCAAACACGCATCCTTTCACAAAAGAGTGCAAACAAAGGAAGCGAGGCAACTTAAGGATATTTCAGTGATGCCCTTTCTATTCCAGCTAATGCATTCTTAGTTATTCTTTATAATATTTTCATTTCCCAATTTTGTTTATTCACTTATTACTTTGACTTACTTATTTTACAATTATAGATCTATTACCATCAACCTCTCGCTCAAAATTTATCTTTCTCCATTATACCGGGTGTTCCAAAATTCAGAGCGTATTTTGATATAATTGAAAACGTTTATGAAAATTTTGGTGAATTATTTTCATCATGTTCAAATTGGGCTCTGCACAAAATTGTAGTGTTCCATGTACAGGGTATTCCAAAACTTCAATTCGTTTTTCAATCCTTTTCAGAATTCTTTAATAATGAATAAAGAAGAGAAGATTTTTGTTGTGATAGCTCGTATTTCGATAAGCATAATTTATTGAAGTACGAGAAAAGTTCGAAAGAAAGTTTAGAAAACCTGAACCTACATACAACGCGTTCCGTTTACTTGTGAACAAATTTAAAAGAACCAGATACGTAAATGATGAGAAAGGAAGAGGTCAGAAAAAGATTCCCCTCAACAAAACGGAATAAATTTGACGATTGTTTGAAAATGAACCTAAGAACTTCGCTGAATAAGGCCCGTCAGAGACTTGATATGACCAAGACAACATTGCAAAGATTCTCGCTTTCAAACATATGAAAAAGCCTTATCACATTCTATTACTTCACTCCGTTAATAAATAAGATTATTTAAATCAAGGAGCAAGGTGCGCAGAATGTGTGGATCAAATTGAAAATGAAAACCTAATAGATAACATCTTATTGAGTCATGAATCGCTTCCAATACATGTGGAAAACTTATTCGATACCATTGTCATATCTGGGCAAATGAAAGACCAAGTGGTTTAATGGAATAGAAAAAGTCTCCAAAGGTTGACGTGTGGCTTGGAATAACCAAATTTAAAATTTATAGCCCATTCTCTTTTCAAGAAGCATTTGTGGCGGTCATCATCTACCTAGATATGCTCCAACAGGTTTTAGAGCCACAGCTTGTTGATGATAGCATTTTTGATAGTGTGGTGTTTCAACAAAATGATGCACCATGTCATTATACTGTAATTGTCAGGGATTACCATACCAGTCTCTTTCCAAATCGATTCATTTGATGTAGAGGAGCGAGACATAGGCCTCCGCGTTCTCCAGATTTAACTCCCGTGAATTTCCTTGCGAGGTGTTTTATGAAATCAAAGGTCTATCAGCCAAAAATTAGTACTTTAACTGAACTTAAAGGATGCATACTTTCAGCAGTGCTGGACGTAACTCCTAAAATGCTCCACACTGTTTGTCGAAATGCTATAGATCAATTTGGAATTGGTAGAGATAGGAACGGAGAACAATTTGAATAATTTAAATAAAGTTTTTCTTTCCTATAGTTTATGATGATTTTTTTTTTGTGATCATAATTGAGACGGAAAATTACCATAATTTTTCCTTTTTAATATCCATTAAGAAGTGATTATGAAAAGGATTGAAAAACAAATCAAAATATCGGGACACCCTGTTGATTGAAAATTACCATCTTAGGCATAGCACAATTTGAATATGATGAACATAATTCAACAAGAATTTTTCATTAAATTTTCAATTCTATCAAAATACGCACTCAACTTTGGGACACCCGGTATAGTGTGAATTTCATTAAACTATTGAAATTATGTAGGATTTCAAATTTTACCCTAGCCTTTCTACAGTACTCTTGTCTGGCTAGTTCATATTTTAAGAACTAAGATTATAAATAATATAAACACTGTGAAACTTATTCCTTTGTATCTTGTAAAACAACATCCATGATTGATATAAAAATGTATTTATTTTCACGGGCATCGAGTATAACAGATTATCTATAATTCATAATTTCTAAGAAACCTCCACCCTAAAAATAGGCGCATTTGCACACATTCATTTGATATATAATAATGACTTTATTCCAGCCTGAGCCATTATAGCCAAAATGTATTTACTGTGTTTCAGTTCTTCTCTGTATTCGGCCGAATTCAAAAATATAAGTTCTGAGATTTCTTGAATCATATGATTGCAAAGTTGACGTATGTAAAAATTAATACTATATATCTAAAGTTATATCGTTAAAGAGTTAAATAGCTAGCACGCACTCTCAGTCCCAGTGTTACCGGTAGTATCACATTAAATTGAAATAATCTTGTCTTTATTTATGTCATCTTCATTTTACAGTTTTGGCATCCATGATTGTACAAGTTAATTTTGCTGTGACTTTTACAACCAGCCTTCCTCCATTCGTCTTCTTCTCAGCGACAGATTACAGGAGCTCTAGCAGCTCCTTGTCGGCTCTGGCAAATGCATGTGCCTTATATTAAGTCTGTAGTCTCCTTACCCTTTTCTCTTTCCACACTCCGACTTTTTTCCTATTGCAATACTTCTGTCTTGTAATAGATGTCAAGTATAGTTGCGGAAATAATGCTGCACTTGATATCTATGTGATTACGTGGCTTCCTCACCTGATGCAAGAAACTGTTTTTGAGTCCGTCTTTATGGTCTTTTGCAGGAGGATGTGCTGCAATATTTGACCGCCACATTTCAGTTTCTCTACACCTCATCCCTTACATATCATTGCTTGCAAACTTTTCGTCCGAGTTGCACTCATTTCTTTTTGTTTTAAATTAAGATATGTGAACAAGCCATCCATGCCCTCACCTAAATCACTCTCACATACATACTTTCACACATTTTCTCACAAAGTATCTCGTTCTTTAGTTTAGGATGAATCATTTCTTCGAATACTTTACAGGAACCTTTTATTAATGTTTTATAAAATGAAACTTGGAGACTATCAGAACAAAATTACAGAGAATATTTACGGAAATATTCATGTTAATTGAACAAGTACTTTAAAGAACTTTTAGAGTTTAATCTTTAGTTTTTTCACGGTTTTGTTTAAATAGCAATTTCTGAATAACAAACTTTTTCCCAAAGATTTGGCATAATTTTTAATCTATGTAAGATCTAATCTGGTGTATTATAATATACATTCTAATGTTTCTGAATAACATGGTCATAATTAGTAACTGTTACGGTGGATTTCTTAAAAGAGTAAACAAAATGTGAGTAGCAAAAGAGCATCATAATTATTGAAGGCAAACTCTGTGTTGAATATTATAAAAGGCCGAATATGAGATATAGATTTTAATCGGTACACCTTGATGTTATGTAATCTTGATGTTATATTATATAACATAGTTATAATGATCTAATCCGTCAAAGTGACATCCTGCTTTTGAAATGCTAATGAGAAGCACAATAATTTGGCACGCGCCTAAGTTATATATCGTGACCCAAAATTGATTTAGGAGCCATGTCCATTCACGTGAAATCTGTTATAGAAGAAATTGCCAGAATTGAATAAAATCCTTAACATGTATCAGTGATGATGTGATCAGAAGAGAGCTATTTTTACTTGTATGTGCTGTCTGACCTTCGCTTGCCTCCCTGGATGCGGGGAAATGAGGCGACAAGCAGGCGCGGGGAAATGCTCCTTTTTGGTGTGGCTCACAACGAAATTATATACAGGTGCTTCTTCTACCTTTCGTCGATTTCAGTCAAAGAGCCTCGAGGGTTTAGATCGAGGGAGTATTCTCGCCGGAAGGAGCTGGGCTGGTTATTGCAAGGACGACTCTTCACGTTGCTCAACTCTCGTTAATTCTGAATAAATATTTATTGCATGCGAGCTCTTGAGGTGCGGGAGTCGCTTGAGAATTTCCGTGTCGTGCCATTGGCTGATTCTGGCGAATAATGGCTAATACTGGAGAATACTGATTTTCTCTTGCTCGTGCTTGGAATTATATAAGGGGTTCCCGGAAACAATTTTGGTATCCGACGAAAGCGGCTCTCACTTTATCTGAAGATGCACGACGGACGTGAACTTCGTACTCTCTCGCTGATCTTTTCCCAGGCTCCGTTTTGGCTCGTTTCAGCTCGTCTTATCGCTCGGAAAGTTTAGACAAAGACGCCGATTCTAAGGCTTCTCGTCTGTGCGATACTCCCTAGGCCTTTGCGTTCGTGTGAATCTCTCTTTCTCTCTCTCTCTGACTGTTACCATCTGAAGAATATATGGAGAAAAAATCTAAACCAGATGAAAAATAATCTCATTATTCGTTGTAAAATAAGGTGCAGCTGATAATGCATTTAGTGATTTTTAAGCAAATATTTTTAGGAAGTAGCCACAAATGGCAGTAACCTAATTATTTTGCATTGTCAAATTAAGCGAAACGCTGGAGCGAAGCGGTCAAATGACGAAATGCTCATAATTCAACTGTGGACAGCCCAAGCAAGAAATGAGACTAATAAAGGGTCTCCCCCCAAAACAGGCGGTTCACACGTTTTAGGATATATCCTTGATTGATTCATTCACTAATCACCCTTACTTCGCAGAACATGACAGAACAATGCCTATGAACACAACTAGATCACAATGGGAGCTCCAGCAAAGAATATACTGCGTCAAACATTTCTACAAGACAGGCTCGTTCAAGAAAGTGCAGGACACTTTCATGCATCAATTCGAATGTGAAAAAGCTCCCTCCGAAAGTGTCGTGGTATAGCTCTATATACCATAAATACATCTATGATATTTAATTTTAGAGTGCGTGGGGGTTTCCTTTTAATAACTTTGGGTAGGTCGATGTCCGGTTACGAGGTCAGATCTTCGTAAGGGAGGGCTAGTCCAATAGATGCTACTTTAAATCTTGGTATTGGCTAAGAGTTTTAAATCTCACTTAGTTACAGGCTGTTGTTATACGGCTATAATGAGCTCGAGGGTCGGAAAGTAAAGGAGTCGGCAAAAATAGACTTGAATAAATATTAATAATTAAAGTTAATATGAATACAGTAATACACAGACATATTAGGCAAATAGTTACAGTGGTTAACGGGTTATTAAGAAGACTAGGTATTCTATAATGCAATAAAATTGGGTAGGCTGGATGGAATTAAAATTTAAGCTTAACACGGGGACATGATAAGCACACAAATGGTAATGGGGGAACGGTAGACGGCAATTATAAATTTGGGGAAGCTATAATATTTTTTACAATACCTTGTACAAAAATAGAGGAGTTGGGGGAGAAGATGGTTGGGTCACTTCGACGGGGAGAAGAGTTCTTAACTAGTTCTATGGTGGATATTTGTTTGATCCAAGGAAGTATACTCGGTTTTATCTCACAACGCTTCCTTGCCTTCGGCGTATGACAACCCGATTCGAGGAGGAGTAAGATTGTCTGCTCTCGTGAGCTTCTCTCGCACAAACCTCTCTTGAATCCTCCTCACATGGGTACATATCGACGCCTGCCAGTGAGGGAGCTTACACCATAGAAGGGGGGGGGCGACTATCGCCCGTCGTTTGAGTAAAGGCGAACGCGTTCCGGGTGGCGTTTGTCTCAGCCGATCCCAGCGTGGCTGGTAGATGAGGGGAGAGACTTCTTGTCTTGTCTAAATAATAGGATTGATAAGGGCTGCATTCTATGAGTCCGCTCCTATACCTTCTCACACTTTTGAGCTTCGAAAATGCAATGCTTTAAAGTGACGTTGTTTCTCCCATCACCTACTTGTTCCCTCACAAAGAGCATAATTCAGAGTGGTTGGACCACTGCGAGAACTATGGGACAGTGGAGAAAGTAAATGCAGCCAGTGAGAACCGTCCAGCCATTCGGGCGTCCCAGGAAACGTACAGCTGAGCTGGTCGAGAGCGTGAGTGAGTCAGTTCAGCAGAGTCTAAAACGCTCTGTGCCCAAGCGAAGTCAGTCCCTTGGTATATCCCGTGAGACTTGCAGGAGAGTGCTAGTAAGGGATGTAAATGCCTATCCATACAGAATACAGACGAAGCAGACCTTTACACCCTCAGACAAGGAGCAGAGAAAGGCTATGGCGTTCAAGATACTGGAGAATATTCAGGAGACCCCGACTTTCCTTAACCCCTTTGCCCTCAGATGAAGCTCACTTCTATCTTTAAGGAAAGGTAATCCGAATCCAAATGTCTTCTTGTGGACTTCCAGACTATATGAGGTAGCCACAAAGCACCTATTATCAACCAGTTGCGCGGTATGGACTGAAATCTCAGCCAGAGGCATCATCGGACCATTCTTCTTTGAGGAATCTGTCGCCACAGTAACAGTCATCAAGAAGCTGTATGTTGAGGGCCTCAAAACCTTCCAGAGGGAGAAGAGGACCTTGTTCCCGTCGCTAATGGGCGAGTTATGGTTCCAACAAGATGGAGCAAGCTCTTACACCTCAAACCTGTCCTGATATTGGATGAAAGAGAACTTTGGTGGCTGTGTGATCAGTCTCAAGACTGATTTTGAATGATTGTGTCGTCCGATAGGAGGAAGGCTCCTTTGACACAGGAACGACTTCGACAATATCTTGTTACCACACCTTACGATGAATCGGAAGGAGAATCATTTGATAGTGATGAAGAAGAATACATTCCTGAACACAGTTTTTCATCAAGTTCAGACGAAGAAAATGAAAACCTTACATCAACTACAGAGCAACGTAAGTGTGATGTGATTATTTTATGATACTGTTTGGATGTCATTCGATAAACCGTTCCAAATAATATGTAGCTATTTACATTATTATTTATATTATTATTATTGTTTTTGTTATTGTTCTTATTATTATTATCATTATTATGTTATTATATTATTATATTTATATTATTTATATTATTATTATCTTATTCTACGATGAGGATATTTTATTTTAATAAAAATAAACCTAAACATAAATATGTGGGGAGATTGTTTTAGGTACTTTTGGTACAAATTTATTACTATAAATGACTAATGAATCCTTGCGTCTTTATCTGCAGATTATGACAGAATTCTTGAGCATAATACAACTGCCGAAAAAGAAGTAATGGAAGGAAATACATCAGATGAAGCTCCTACATCTGCACATGAAAAAAATTTAAAGGCTGCAGATGGGACCCAGGGGATTGGAATCCCTACTGAAGGTTCCCATAGTAGTGAAAGATACAATACACAGAATATTCTTACTAAAGTTGCCGGTCCTTCTGCATATGCCAAGAGACATGTTGTGTTGGGGAGCCTGATCAGCGCATTTTCCTTATTCATTGATGATTTCATAATTCGAGAGATAATAAGATGTATAGAAGCAGAAGCTCGCAGCAAATTTAATGATGACTCAACGACCTAACTAAGGAAGAAATATATCCGATGTTAGCAATTGTCTACGCCAGAGTACTTATTGCTAAAGACAACTACTTGCTTTTTCTATGGTCAAAGGTTTTGGGGCCTCGTTTCTACTCCATGACTATGTCAAGAGATAGATTCTAACAACTTCTTCGATTTTTACGTTTACATTTGAGATCCACCAGAAGTCAATGAATTCAATCAGATAAAGTCTAAGAATTTTGGAATCCCTACTAATACGTGCGAAATCTCCTACACTTAGCATAGATAATACCGCTGTTCCCCTTCTTATTTCTTAATTTTAATTACCTCATTAAACAACCAACCAAATTCGTATCCTTCTTTAAGCCACATCCTTTAAAATTTCTTCACTTTGTGATCTCTCCTGAACTTCATCGGTAAGAAATATTATACTGTAATTTTTTACTTTTGTGTTTTTGCTTTTCTTTTTTTTCGTGTCAATAGTGTTATATTAGATTGATAATTTGATTCTCTTGCCTTTTAAATTCCTGAGTTATTTTCTATTTTTTTTATTTCATACCTATCACCTGGGTATATTTAGATTTTTATTTAAAGTTATTCCTAAAAGTTCCTTTATAATATAAAAAAAATAAAATGGTTACGTTCAGAAATAAATATAATTATCGAATTTTTGTTCATTTTTAAACTAAAAGGTGTTTGAATAAGATTTTTTCTTTTAGAACGTTTGTCACCTAAGTATATTTAATTTTTTTATCAAAGTTATTTCTAATAATTCCTTTATAAGAAGAACTGAAGAAAAAGAAGAAGAAGAAGAAGAAGAAGAAGAAGAAGAAGAAGAAGAAGAAGAAGAAGAAAAAGAAGAAGAAGAAGAAGAAGAAGATGAAGAAGAAAAAGAAGATGAAGAAGAAGAAGATGAAGATGAAGATGAAGAGGGTGTTCAGGGTGTTAAAATAAAATTAAGGGGATTAAAAAAGGCGGTTAAGATTAGCAAATAAGGCCGTAGGCCACACCCCACAGGGGTGCCTGTGTAACCAAGCTCTTCCGGTTAAGGAAGAGAACAGCGGTTTGCATATGTATAAAATTACTTCTAATTAAAATAACAAATTTACTGAATTGGCGGCGAGTTCTCTCCCTCAATAATATAGTATATCTACTGAGACTTAACCGGTTAATGTTTGTAATTAAGTGATCCAATTGGAATGACAAAGAATCCCCCGCCCCCTAAATATTGTGGCCAGATATTGGGATAACTTAAATTTGTGGGCCTATGTAGTATTGTATTATTTCATCCATATAAAATTGCGGTTTCGTTGCCAACCATGCTGATTCCCCCAAAAGAGGGTGCAACGAGCAATAGCCCCGCTAGAAGTGATACTTGGAGGAGTATCACGTGCTTCTGACTCTAGTCCTCAAGAAGAAATAGAGGTCACTCTCTAGTCGTTTTTTTGTACCTGATTTTAATCTTCCACTATTTTCTTATCTCCTCTTTAGACCCAGTCCAGGGTGAAAGAGGGCATAAAGCGTTCTAAAAAAAAGCTATGCCGCTTCACGGAATCAAGAGAAAAACCTAACTCAAGGGAAATAAACAAGCTAGAACATAATGATGCCGGAAAAAATCGAGGGAACAAAACTTCCTGAGGCAAAATAATAGCCTAAATACTATTAATATTAAAAGCAAAGATGAGGATAAAAGGTTTTATTGAACAGCGTTAAAAGAAACTTAAATTTGTGATGTGGAATAATTAAAAGCTTCACATTCCTATATTGCTTAAATCTTTGAGTAGACTTCATAAGAAAATAGGATCGCATCCTTCATTAATTCATTGGTCAAGAATTAAATGTTCTCATTCAGGAATATGTGGTCCTAACTATTTAAATTGTACTGATTTAAATTTTGTTATTCATTTTCTGCTAATGGACAAGAATTCTCGTATATCAGATTGAAAAAATTTTCAATGTGGCATAACTCGTTTCATTTGGTTTCATATATTAAGTTAGACAGATAAACTTAAGATGATTTTTTATTCAAAAATATCAAATTCAGTGTAAATTTGATTAGAAATTAGTATATTTCTTAAATTACTCCTGAAATTTGTGTTTACACTTGTTCATCTGATTCTATTTACATTGAAACATCCATCAGTAGTCATTCATCATGTTTGGAATAAATTAGCCTTGATACCCACTATTCATTATAGCATTGGTGTGGTGACAAATTCACGAATGATTCTCATTCCTCCTTCTCCAACGGGTTTAAGGTCTTGATGAAGTCATCTTCAGTAACCAACATACGCATCTGAGGACGATTCAAATATCACGCCAACGAGCTTCATAAAGAGGTACTTAAACCAATTACTTGATTTGTCTATTGCCCTAATAAATTTATTGGCCAAGCCTAGCTTGAGTTACAATGCAGGCAAAATTATATTCTTTGGATCGATAAGAGATACTTAATGACACTTGAGCCTTTCGCGTGCATATTTTGGTCTTGCCGGCCATTCTTTTTTCGCGTAGTAATTGGCATCATTTATACTGTTCTACAAACACAGAAAATACATGTGTTTGTAAAACCTCTCTGAAGGCCCCAAAATAGACTGATTACTTTGAGGGCCTCACATATTCCCCAATAGTGCTTTTCATATTCGATAGCAGAAAACACAATCTTCATAGTTTTCAGTCTCCTTGTTTGCATGTGTGGTTTGTATGGATGACTGCTTTCAGAGTATCTTAGGCTGAATTTAATCTAATAACAGCCTCTAATACCCTGCTTTTATATGTCAGGTTTGCAAACTTGTTACATGATAGACCGCGTCATCAAGATAGTAAAGGTTGTTTGCCATTTTGGAAAAGTTTACAGTTTTCTATACCGAAGACGTGATGTAGTGATTTGCACACAATTTTCCAGTGAGTACGCTCCTTCAATCTTAATCACAGAGGCTCTGTTTTCTTTTAAACAAATCAAGGTCACCGTGAGATTATCAGGTGTTCCATCGTTATATGTTCTGGACTCATTGTTTCCTGAGTCGTCCTGGAGGTAATCAACTCTTGGGCTACAAACAGATTCAGTATCATTGCTAAATAAGTTTTCAGCAGTAGGGTTTGGAACTTGTAATCCTTCACCGTACTTAGTGATGTCATATTCGAGATCGTTTCCGAGTAGAATATATGTGGTGATTCTTGTACACACAAATTATACACACTCACATACTCGTTCTTTCCTTCACTCAAGTGGCGACGAGACACCGTGAAATGGCTGACTTCTTTGGCACTATTGGTCTTAATTTTTCGAGAAATTCCGGTTGCATTCTCGAAGTCATCCTTCATAGACTTGTGCCTAATAGTTCTGTCTTCTAGAATGTGATTTTTCAGGCTCGGCCGAATTTTAAACGAGATTTAAAAGTTATGTTTTGATTGTAATCATTCAGAACGAAGCTCAAGAGCCACTTTAATTTGTTGTGTTATTTCTGCAGAGTGAGTAAGACAACAGCAGCGTTTGTACAATTCTTACCTTCTAAACAAATTGTTGCCAGATTATTTTCTTAGTTTATTTAGTATAATTTCTTGAATATACGATTTTATAATATGAAATATTGTTAACAAATATTAAATACATGGTTTGATTTACGAGCAAAATTTTTATTTATCTACTCATCATGTTTTGGAAAATATTTTAATAGAGAAAAATCTTTCTCCTATGTTGCTTGGTAGTGTATTTATAAATAAAATGAAAATATCTTAATCGACTATCACTGGAAATTCGCTAACAAACAAAATGGCTCGATCCTGAAAAAGCATGATTTGTATTTTAAGTTCAAAATCAAGGTAACTAGAAATAAGTATGCACATTTTTTACAAGGAAACAACTCTAGGATAGACCAAATCTTTTCAAGTTTATAGCTGGTTAAAGAAGTGTTAATACCACAGCATTGAAAATGCTAAAAAAATTGCTAAATATTACTTCAACCTAAACCTATGCAAAATCAAATATATGTTTAACTCATACAAAATTGCACTACCTATAATAATATGATCTCTCTTATCTCCTTGTTTGGACTCTTCTCGAGTCGATATTAGGTTCTTTTCAGGTACGGAATTGTGTAAATGCATTATGACTCCTCATTTAAAAGCACTGTTGCACCTGATTGCACTCAATTAACTCCATCCTACACAAAATCTATATTCCCTCTCATTGATACCTCATACTTTTGTGACAAGATTAACTATAAACCAGGTTTAAACATACATAACTACCACGTTCCTTCACCACGTAGGACATGACCCTCTCATTTCATACTCTACCCCTTCACTCGGTTGAGTTTATTGACGCGGATTAAGCGGCATGTCTGGATGAAGTCCGCTAGAGCCCCTCCCCTTTAAGGGGAACCTATAGGCTGACAGACTGAATTTCTGTCAAATTTACGTTTATGCGATTTTATTCTATAATGTTTCTTCTATGTTCCATAAAGTATCATACAAGTGTTCAGGCCTATATCTTCTTCAGTTAGTGAATTATGAAGCTATTAATAGTAGTCGGTCCGCATAAAATAAAGAAAATTTTAAAAGTGTCTGACCACACAAGAATTGCTAGAAAAATGTATAAGAGGACTAACACAGAATGCAAGCGAAAGTTTTCATTCAAAAATATGGAGCACAGTTAAAAAGACTAAATTTGTCGCTTTGAAAGGATTGGAATTCATCGCTAATATGCTACTCTTGACCACAACCGAGGTTATGAACAAGCAGGTCTAGTGAATAAGATCAACTTGAATTCAAGCAGCCAAACTGGATTTTTAAAAGGGCAAGGCAAAGAGATAAAAAGAAATAGATCTTTGTCAGTAACTCCGAAATACAAGAAACAGAAATCAAAAACAGAATATACTCCAGGAGTTTATTAAATCTTATGAACCTGGCAACAATGAACAGCATGGTAAGCTCTGGTACCCATCTCTACAGAAAAGTAATAGTCTGTAATACATACAGAGGGGGACCAGAAACCAATAAGAAAAATAAATTATTATAAAGAAAACAGAAAAACATTGAAACTTATACTATGTAATGCTATGGATAACTGATGACATGGCGTAAGTGTTCATTTTCTGTTACTTTTTTTTTACTTGCATTTTTCTCCAAAATTAAAATATTGATGAATGAAAGACTGGCGAGTCCTTAACTATTGACCGATTTTAATCAAATAAAAATCAGCGTCCAGAGAAAAGGTTTCAGAATAATTCTATGGTTCAATATTTTTTAATTAGTTCATATAGTTAGGTTATGGATGGATTCCCCCCCTAATTTTGTTTAGGGGGTATATTACTGGAAACAAATTTTCTTGGAGTTTATATGAATAAACCAGAAAAAAATAACTATAGTTTAAACGCATTGGGTACATGACATATAACCAGAAATTATTTAATTTCCTTCAGTAGTTTAATTTTTTTTTAAATGGTCAAAATATCAATATTTGAATGAGGTCCATGCCCTCCCCCCTAATAAGGTGGCCATAAATTTTGCTCCTTTTAAAAATAGTTTTATAATAATAATGCACTGTTAAAAAGTTAAGGAAATCGGAGATACTCGTATCTTTTGGCACAGCTTCCTATAAATTGCGTATGGTCCCATTAATTTGATTATTACGTTCTCAGGACAAAAGCTTCGGTTGTACCTATTGCTTCACACCCCATCTCTCCATATAGGAGATCAATCGCTTTTTACGACACGCGTTGGAGGACGCTAACATACTGTAATTGTAATCATAATAACATTATATATTAGATCTTAATATAATAGAATGAAATTGCACGCCAATGACATCCGTATTGCCAAATGAATGCTATTGCCAAATCAGCTTCTCATCAGGGATTAAGTTCTAATATTTCATGAAGTGCATGGAATTTACAACATCTTTCGAATCGTTTTATCATTTGGAGACTTGTTTATCTACTAAAACCCCTTACAGGTGGTGGCAAGCACATCCGAGAAGAAATTGAAAATTTCTTTCATGATATGCTGGAAAGATTAAGTTTAAAGTTTTCAATACTTTATCTAAGTAAACCAAACTAAATTGCATGGATATTTCTACTTGAGGAAAGATTAACAAGTTCAGCTTGCACCAAAACAAAAACAGTCGAGATACGTTGGTTGTAGGCTATATAAATTTATCTGCGTTGCACACCTTAAAATTCGGACTGGATGAGTATAATTTTTTTTTATCTAATTCTTCAGAGTATAAAATTGTCGAATGACAACAAAATATTTGAATCTATGGCAGTTCATACGTTATAGAGAAATTGCTGATGACAAACTTCAAGCTTATCTGATTTAAAAAGAACAGTGAATAAACTGTATAAAGTGCGCACTATGTTTTTGTCTGTGAGTTGCAATAAATTTTATATTAACTCATTATATTATAGGACTAAATAAAATAAACAACACATTATATTCCTTGTAAAAGAAACTTTTAGGAAGTTATTTTTATATTCATAAGTTAAACCATTAGTTTCATAGGGAAACAAAATCTACAATAAAAAAAATATATATATTAATATTGTCTGATTTAGACTTTTCTAAATTAAGATGAATAGTTGACAGAAGGACTAAAAGAAATGCTCTATTAAATGACAAATTCGTTATAAAAGAGATGGCTCTTGAAACCTTACTTGTGATTTAAAATAGAGGTATACTAGTTTTATCGTAATTTGATTCAATATGTAAAATTTATGAAATGGGACTACGGTTAAATTTTTGTAGAGTAATATTATATCAATAATTCTCTGCATCAGTAAATTTTACCAAGGGTGGCGAAAGATTAAATATTAATATAGTCTAAAAACAGATAGAGGGAAGAATTGCGTAGGAACAAATCTAGAAGGTTAAATTTGAGTATCTCCTCCACTTACCAAGAGAACTGAATTCAGCCCTGAATCCAACAACTTTCGTATACAAATGTACAAATTTTGGTAAAGAAGGTCTCTAGAAAGTCTTGTACTTCTTACTTTAATTTATTGTTATACTTCCTTGGCCAAATATATATTTAACATATATAATCAAATATTTTAGAATTTATCATATTAATCATAAATATGTATGATAATAATGTGTATTCTGCAAATTTGATTCATTATTTTGATAATATGTTGGAAGTACTTAGTATTTTACTAAATGGTGCATAATTAATACAATAGAGTGCTTTATAAAATACAAATTTTACCAAATATTTCTTATGTTTCAGCATAAATTCATAACTGTTTGGTATTGAATATCTTTTATAAATAATTTACATGACTAAAACTTAACTTACTGAATTACAAGTATCGCAAATTTAACTTCAGCGTCAGGGGTTATCACAAGTAGAAATTACTTGAAAATAAAATGTTTACGATATGCTATCCAAAATGACTATAAAACGATATCAACAGGCCCTGGCCGTTCTTTTCAGTGTGGAAATGTTTTGCAACATACGAGAAAAGACATATATATTACTCGGAAATAACCACCATAAAATTTTACAAAGTTAAAAGACACATTGTGGTCGCAGAAGGGCAATTAATTACGTGAATTCCAAAAATGAAGTTAGAGGATATTTACTTGCACTTGCAAAATTTGCTGGCTTTACGCTGTATATTGAAATATTTTGTTGCATAACCTCATAAAAAAGAATAGGAGAAAATAATAATAATTTCGATGGAAATAAATCACAAAATGAACAATATGAAAAGTTGAAATAATTATGCATAAGAAGACAATTTAGAAGTAGATAAACGACAAATATAGTTAATTCCTGTTTGTCAGAAATACTTTATTTGATAAATTGTAAGTTCCAGTAGTCCTTCACCATTTTAACTTTGGGGGTTCAACACATCAGAGGCTGACTTATTAGTTTCATATTATGTAGATTTATGTGAAATTTCTTTTCCTTAAGTTGTTGAGCTTGCAAATATCTATAATTTGATTAAAATGAAAGGAGGTGGGAAAATTCAAGACGATCTCTATGATGTATACGTCTTTATTCTCATTTTCTTTTCCTTAAAGCTTAATACTCTTTAAGGAACTCCATTTTAAAAACGTCCAGGTAGATATAATACCTTTTTATTCTTCATTTGATCAAAATACCTGAAAGCAATTTCAGACAAAGAGAAAAAGAAGAAGCAGGTATATTCTAATGAAAACCTTTGCTGCCACGACTCTTCATCTTTTTGCGGTTTCATTACTGGATCAAAATAATCCACAAGCTTTCTAATTTTAAAGATTGAGGAAGAAATGACGTCTTTAGCTTCGTATTTGATTGGTGTATTCGCCGAGACTTCTGTAGCCATAAACCGTTTTTGCAGGGATTTTCTTTATTCAATTTCTCTTGTATCTGTGAGACAACGTTAGAATTCACTGGTTTGCTATAAACAAACAAAATAACTAATAGATTCTTGTGTATAGAGTCGACTGTTCTCCTTTTCCTACTAGAATTCCGCCCTGAAGCAAGAGATAGAGAGGCTTCTTCATCCACAGGAGACGAAGTAAATACTGAAGAAATACTATGATAAGTACTTAACAGCCTCGGATACTCTTCCGCATGTGATTATTCTTCTTTCTTTCCTGGAAAGGAGATGGTCAGGAAAGTTGACTAGCATACAAGTTAGTAATACTCCAAGTAGTTTACTTTTTAATGGTCATTTTATGCTCCTTTCTCAAAATTTCTAAACCTTGTACTATTTTTAGCAACAGTATTGCCAAATATTGCTTCAAGATCCTGATGCATCGATTATTGAAGTATTGTAAGAGAGGCAAAGGCAGGTAACTTACAGTTTATAGGCAGTATATTGAATTTAAGTTTGTCTATTATAGAAGTCAGTCCTTCGCAAAACTATTTTGAGAAAATCCAACGTGTCACCGAACTAGACTTTCCTTCTCGGCAATGCTCCGTCGCTTATATTTTGTACCCAAACTTAGCGCTCATTCCCAAAACAAATCACTATTATTTTTCTCAGACAATCTTTCCAAACTCTCTAAAATTATAGAAAAACTCTAAATTTACCTAACGTAATTAAAGCGGAAAAGTGGATAATATATGTGAACTTTTGTTTCCTAACTTTCGAAAAAAACTTTATTTTTTGGAAAGGAAACTTTGAACTTATAAACATATACTCGCTAACAAATGGCACTGAGATAAAATAGACCGAAGATCTAAAAGTTTAGAGTAGAAAAATGTTTTGATTTAGAAACAAATCTTAAACAAATGCTTATATATATTTAAAAACGGAGATGAAGAGCGGAATTTCAGTCAAGTTATTCATCTGCCTTTTTATTAAGTTATTAAAAACGAAAAGAAACGAGCCATCTCTGCCAAAAAGTTTTTAATAAGAGATTAAAATAATGTTTGCATACGAAACAATGTTGGGAGTGATGTTTAATACACCGTAAAAATAAATTAGGTGAGTGTTTATGACATTAGGACCCTGGAGTCGTCTATCAATCCTAAAACTCTATTTTTACATCTGCTTTGAGCCTATATCAAACCCAATGGTCTATTATTAAATAAAATTATTAGGCTGTTTAACATAAAATTTCGTTCTTTACATTATAAGAAATAAAATGAATGATTTTGTAAAGCAATTGCCTATTTAAGGAGAATCAATTTAAATTCTTTGAGATTGAATGTTTGTTTATCCGTTTAAAATGCGTTAGCGAGAAGAAGTGAGAGAGAAGGAGAGAGTCAAAGGAGTTACATAGATAAACAGGTCACAACAGACCTTATGGTCCATACTAAGTGACCTGGTATAAAGATTATTGGGAAGATAGATATTGGAAACGGGAAGTAGGAGAAATTTGGTGAACCTGTCACCTGAAGGTTAGGGAGTTAGTTATTCGCTATAAAACGCTCATAGTCGGGAATTAGTTTCAAAGCATTTATCTTACAGCGTTTGTAAGATAAGGTGCAGTTTATTACTTTACGTGGCAGCTCATTCCATAAGTTGACGATTCGGTTACAAAAGAAAGAGAGACATCGATAGGTAAATAAATAGAGAGAGTAGAGGGAGAGAAAGGAGATAAGGAGGAAAAAGGAGAGAAATAGAAAGAGAGAGGGATAAGGATGAAAAGAGGAGAGAGAGAGGGAGGATAAAGAGGGGAAGAAGGATAGGCTAAATTGGAAGTGACGGGAAGGAAAAGAGAATGTAAAGGGAGGAGATAGAGGAAGCAGAGATATGGAGAAGCCGGGATGGGTTTGGAGATGAGGGGATAGGAGAAGAGGAGAGGGAAGAGAGATATCTTTACAGCGCCTAACTGGCAACTGCTCCCAAAGGCATAAGTGGCCACAATTATAACTTCAACTTATTATTAGGCTAATATAAAATTTACGAAAGACAAACCAAAGAAAAACAAACAAAATAAAAAACCAAACAGCAAAAAAAAAATAAGAAACAGAACAATTTAAAAGGAGAAGGATACACACTCTGACTTCAGGAGGAGGCTCCTATCCCCTTGGCTTGGATCATGCGACCAATACAAAAGAGATTCAAATAAAATGGAGGATGCCTGCCTCCTCCAAAAAGTGAAATATTGCGCAAGTTTTACTGAACGAACCTAATTAATTAATAGGGACTCGCGCTAGTGACCTCGCTCCTCCAAAGAGTGGGAAATATATCGTGCGGGAAGATCACCCAGACCAAAATCTTCAACAAGAATGTGCCGAACATTTTGGAGCAGGTGGCGTGGGAAGGTAAATGGGAACGCTCAATTAAATGGCAGAGGGTCCACAGAATGTGCTAAATTTAAAGACGAGAGAAAGTGACCTTAAGCCGTCTCAGCAGTAGGGGTAGGTCCATATGAAGAGTCGCGCAACAATAGCACTCAACATTTAGGTTCCCTCTGCCCTCTTCCATCTTTGCCGATACATGACATTTAGTAGATTTGAGGAAGAGTGAAACGCAGGTCTGATTATCCGCTTATCGGCGATTTTGGCGCCTCCATCAGCAAGCACATTATCTGCAACTCTCACATATCCAGGAATCCAGCAAAAGATAATTTTGTCATGCGCCCTGTTTTTAGCAACCGTGGACTTACAGAGAGGACGAGCAAGGTGTGTGGCGATAATAAATCCTCGAAAGCACGCGGGGCATTTTGTGATTTGCAAAAGATCACATTCTGTTACCGAGCTGTGCCCAACGCGTTATGTTCGCTACCGAACGGTGTATTGCAGAGAGTTCAGCCGTGAAGATAGACGCAGCGCCTGATAAAGTCTCACTGACTTTAAACAGAGAGTGATAAGAACGTAAGATATCCCTCTTTTGAGGTTTCCGCGTTGTGAAAAGAGACATGAAGACAAGTAGTAAAAGGTGCTACCCACCGGGGTGTTCTCTTGGGCCAAACCAGAGGCAGCACTGGCGCAAAAGCTATACAAAGCACTCTAAGGAGTTTCTTAGCCCTAAACACATAGCTGCATAGGCAGCCTCGAAGTCGGCTCCGGATGAAGGACGAGCCGTTTACGACTTATATAGAAGTCCGGACTAGGCGTAAAAGCGCGATAAATAATGCATCCTCCAGGCATCGACATGTAAAGTCTTAATAAAGTACGTGCGGGAGGCATCAATCGCTAAACAGACCGCTCAGGTGGATCGAGTTCACCTCCGGCAATACACGCTTGGTCCAGGGTGCGTAAAACTCGCATGCGTTTTCAAGCCTCGGACAAACAAAGGATTGGTATAAAAGTAAGGAACCAATCCTATCAGTATCTCAAGTGCAGAACGTCACGGAACAAAGAATGTTCATGTCGCGGGTACAAAAGTCCTTAAAAATGTTAATATATGACTCCCGGGTGAGGTGTCGGACGAAAACAAGACCAGAGGATAAACGGTGCGAATCCACTATTTTCAGTAGCCTAGTTTAGGATCATTGCACCCCCCTTACTCTTGGTCAAAGTAAACAGAACCTGTGCAATTCAGTATAGGGAGAGATGAGGCTCAATGCCTGTTTGTTTCGAAGTTCTAGAGTTGGTATCTGGGCTGCACCAAAAGAGACCGGATGGTCGTTTACGTAGCCGTAGAGCATAGCCAGAACATTTTTCGGTATCAGCGAGGTGTTTCCGTTGATGCTCAGGGCAAAGAGTTTAACCCTGAAGAAACAACCCGTATGCGAAATCAATGATCTCGCAAAATTGAGAGATAAACATTGGGAGGCGTCTCTTAGCCTCCGTTATTTAGAGATTCTCCATGATACCATATCGCTATGCGCTATGATTGGCCTTCAGCCTTTTGGAAATTAGCGTGGCGTAGCAGGATCTAAGTAGGGAGGCATCAGATATTGCAATATCTGGTCTGACACAATCACCTAACGTGAAGTGAAACTTGCGGAAGCTCCACGGTGAGGAAGAAAGGAGGCTTACACTCTCTAAGAAAGAGGCGATTCCAACTTTTACCAGTTTCTCCATTAGCTTGTACATGCAGTGGGCTAAAAAAATTGGGCAGAACTAGCTTAGCTAGAATGCTACCCACCTCGTTGCAAAAAGCGAGCACAGTAGCTATTCTCAAGATCTAACAGAAATACTTTTTATAGCACGCCAATCACTCGAAGAATGGCATAATAGCTCTTGTCCGCCACAGGGGCGGTGTCCTCGTAGGAAGAGAGAGTGGAAAGAAACTTACTTAAAATAAACCTGTCTTTGAAGAGGTTTCTTAAATTTCGAGGCAATATCTAATTAATGGCCATCAGTAACATCACGACGTGCAATATATGCTGGGGGAGCAGCATCTTGGCTAGAGAATGGTGAGAAAGAGTGCGCTACGAACACGTGGAGAGAGATTGCGTTCCCATTTTCCTGGAGAATAGGAGGGTATCTTGTGAGACCTTGCTCTGAATCCTTCGGACTGGCATCTACACCCTGCGTAAAGACACGCTGCCCTCAAGGAAGAGCCTTGAGCGTGCCTCGAAACATACCGGAAGCTAGCTCTATCTCGAAGAAATTTAGCTACGTTAAAATCGTTTGGAAAGGCGCATAAAGTACATGAGGGCAGATCGTTTCCGTCTGAGGTCTGTCTCACACTCAAGCAACCACAAAGGAAGCGGATGGCGTGAAAAATTACCAGGCGTAATATATATATATATATATATATATATATATATATATATATATATATTAGTGTGTTTTAAAGCCATAGGGGTAAATTTTCAAATGTGCATATACATTGAGCTGCATGTCGCCCTGTTTTCTAATCATATAAGTCGAATTTCTGCCAAATTTTGTAATGATCAGAGCAGATTTAAAGGTCGCTCATATTGTTCACTATTATGTTCATACAGAAAAATACCTCATAAATGTCTCATCACCTAATTAGTGTGTTTTTCTTGCAGGCAAACTTTGATATGGCAAGATGTAGTGCAACATTAGTTTGGATTCTTGGCAATTCTGACGAAGAGATTTCTGCTTCCCGCCTTTCGTTTACCGGCCAAGTCATTCGTCGCTTCTTTTACCATTACTTTAAATTAAAGTGCATGAAATTCAAGAGCGCCAAGAAAGTTGTAGAAGCAATCTTTGGTTATGGACGAATGCCACAATCTCTACAACAACGATGTTTTACGCCTTAAAGAAACTTACAGACCTCAATACGAAGTACAAAGGTCTCAAGTAGAATCGTCTGCGGGATTCAGAAAATCAGCGCATGAAGGAAGAAATGCCTAGTAATGAATTAGAACTCTGTGACATTGCTCACAATGATACACTGATTATGGTGATAAATGAAGAAGATAAAGCCTTCTTGTTGACCCAACCCGAGAATTGTTCCCATTCGAGCATGGCTTAAATTCACATGAATCATTCAGAGCGACTAGAGAATAAATATAATAGAGCTGAACTACAAGATGAACGCCAAAAGAAATTTGAGGTAGGAACAGAACAGCCGTCAAAGTGGTCAGCTCATCGACACTAGCTGTTTCAAATTTGTTTTCAGAGTCCTCTGTATATGAGTCCTTTCAAAAATCCAGCCTTCCCAAAAGAAAGAAGTTTAATCCCTACGTTTGCAGGTGTACCAACTCCAGAGAAAGTTGTCTTGAAAGCCTAGTACATGGCTGCTCTGGATCATACTGGTGTATCTCCCAGGAAGACAATGCATCACATAGGGCCCCAAGGAAATGTTTATTTGCAATGGCATCGAACAAATCTCTTTGTTTCCTTGTTTAATTTACCGGTACGGGAAAAAGAATTGTGAAGAAGCAGCTTACCAGTGTCAAGGCTGCATTGGGATAGTAAGATATTGTCTGACATAACTGTATCAAGCTCTGGTCGAGAGAAGGATTACAAAATTTTAATTGTTGTGTCAGGAAGAGATGGTGTTGAGTTCCTCCTTGGAGTTTCCTAAATTGGATCCAGTTACAGGACTGATCAGGCAAATTCATGTCTGTCAGTTATCAACTAGTGGGCCTTCCCGATGCCTTCAAGGCTCTTTTATTCGACACAAGAGCCTCAAACAGATGTTTGCAACAAGACGTTTGTATCACAATTCAAAACCATTGGTTGGAGTGTTGACATCACGTGTACAAATTAATTCTTATTGATGTGTTCCGTTTCACCGACGGTCCTTCTTAGGCACCAAGCATCCCATTATTTGTACGTTTTCAATACCATTTATATACGTCGACAAAAAATAATCCAAGACAACCGAGGATGATGAAGATATTCTGGCAAGCTTTGTGAGAGATTGGTCCGTACCTCGTGAGGAAGAGATAAGATGTCTTGAAGTTACCCTGAAGTTAACTACAACAAGAGCTGATTATCTCGAACTTATTTCTCCCGCTAATATTTTCCTTCGAGTTCTCCCCTTCATGGAGTTTTTTTCGTTCCCGGGGTACTTTCAATCATGCGAGATAGATAGAAAAAGGTATATATAGTATCAAAATATTGCTCTTCTGTGAACAGTTTTCTCTGATGGAGGATGAGCTAAAAGCACTCTGAGATTTTTCCCTCTTAGTCGCCTTGAGCTATGTGCCATTTTGGAATGAGTCACTAATCAGTCCCTATGCTGCCAAGAATGATATGGTTATGATGAATCTCATGCAAGATGGAATTTAAAATGAAAAACTTGCCAATGTTGCCTTCACAGCTTTCAAACGCCATCTTTTGTATATTAAAGAGGAGGTTGTGAAACTTTGCGTGTTTAGCGACCGTATCTCAGCTGATGAAAATCGGAAAATGGTGAATAATATGACTCGTACTGAGAAACCAAAAATATTGAAGAGGGACGATGGAAAACGTTATCGCCAGACTTCCCTCTGATTTTTTTACGATAAAAACAAAAAGGATATTTCCAGTGACTCTTTTAGAAGAACCAGAATTCTTGACGAAAGATCCTTCTTCTTGAAAATCGATGATTTCTATCGTCGCTTCGAAAGATCAGCACATGAGCTGAAGGTCGTGAATGACTGCTGAGCGAGCCATTTCTTCTATCCAACAATTGATCACTGTTATTACCAAAAATGAAGCTCAGCCACAGTTTCTTTTTAGAGTTATGCAACAGCATCAGAATAAGATTCGAGTGTCCACAAAATAAGCTTTCAAATGATCATAAATTATTGCTTTTGCTTAAAGAGTTTTATTTCACTTGTTCCATTTTATTTTCTTTGTTAAAAAGAGAATTAAAATTATTTTTTTCATTAAATTTCATTTTACACTTTTTTATTTTTAGAGAGAATTAAAAATAAATCAAACTTTTTAAGCTGCTCCTAAATATTGAGCTATCACATTAACCTTTTGTGTTTACATTGCATTATATGATGCGAAATAAATAAAATAAACAAATTTCGCTGAATTTAAAAAATCATTTAGTGTATATTTGTATTTTCTTTCTCTTTAGGGTATCAAGGGAGTGTTTAGACAAGTAGTTAAAATTGTTATATAAGGGGGTTGAAAGGAGAAAGACGCCTTGATACCTTAAAGAGACAGAAAATACCTAAATACATTAAAACTCTTTAAAAATTCCACTTAACCACGCACAGTGAGGAGGAGACTTTTACTGATAGACTCTACTTTTGTAGGAATTATAAATGATGGACCCTTGAATAGTGGAGTAAAGTGATATTCTGAGATGAACCTCCTATCCGCTTCTTTGAAGCTTCTGGAGGATTCTTCAATTAGGAAGAGAAAAATGGAGAGCTTTGACAAGTTCTTGTTCGTGGCCACCGGGAATTAGCCGGAGGGTCTCCATTTCTGAGGCTACTTCTTATCAAAAGAACTTGTGCTCTAATAATTTTGTCCCTAAAACACTGGCATATCTCCAAAGCAACCACAATATGCCTTTTCAACACCTCTTCCAAACATTTAACCAACAAATTAACATATGATATGTGTGTTTTTCAGCATGATGGCACAATTTGTCACAAAACAAAAGCAAATAAAAGTATTTGGTTGAAAATTACATCTAACTTTTTGGATCTGAGGCCCATTAATTTGCTACATTTGAACTTAATAGAGAATTTGTGGGTGATAATTAAACTGGGGGGTTGAAAAACAGAAGCCATCCAATTGTGAGCCGTGTGCTTATTGAACACAAATGAAACAATATTAGTCAATGTATTATCACAAATTTAGTCAACAGCATGCCAAAATAAAGCACACCTGAAGAGCAAGAGATATCATTGTAAATATTGACTGCGCTGATAAATTTCCCGTATTTATTGATAAAACGTGTTTAAACTCTAATTTTTGTATAGTTCACCTTCAAATCATGATCCAAACCTATAAAACAAAATTCAACTTTTGATTACTTAAATAAATTTATTTATAGGAAAAATATAGTAGTCTACAACCTTCAGCCATGACTGTATATCTTTATTAAATAAATTAATATATATAGATATATATATATATATATATTAAGTCATCTGGAATGTTCATGCTGCTTTATCGAGATATAAAAAGCAAATATTTTAAACAATTTTAATCAATTATATAGTTCCTATTTTATTCTAAGGGTTTCTCTCATTTAATTAGATTTGAAAATGATTTATTAGAGTTTTTCGTAAAAATAAGCATAGCTATTCAATATTTTGACTTAACGACGCATATCTCCTAAATAAGCGGCATGTGTGTACTAGGCTAGCCTAGTTTTGCTATTAACTGGGACTACGAAAACCATTAGAAGAAATAAATATAATTAAATTTCTACAGGAACATAAAGGTTTTGCCTTGTTAATTAGAATATTATATTAATAATCTTAATGTGATTGCCTTGTGTCATTTAAGTGTAACTATATAATTAATTAAATCTATCTACAAATATTACTTTTTATTTTCCAACGTGCCACCTACATTCTTGATGACCTAATATAATTCAAAGCAGACGAATTAGTAATTCTATTCACAAAGGAACATTAATGTTCTAAACGTCATGGGAAGATTTTCAGAGAAATTATATGAATTCGCTATAAATTATGAGCTATAGAGAATGGCATAAAATTATTTGTCCAAATGATGAAAATTATTCAAGAAAGCATATAATCTTATTAGGCCTGAACTCCATATATGTACAGTCTAGAATAAATATAGTATCATATAAATAAAAAATAAGTTAGGTAGACATACACCAAATAATTACACCATGGAGTAAGGAGAATCTATGCGTTTACATAGTGGACAACCCTGTCCATATAATTCAATCTTAAACCCCCAAATTCGGCCCTTTTATGATATGTCTATTCTTTTCCTTTTAAATTGATCCCGCAAGAATCCTTGAGATTTTATTAAGTCCCCTATTTTATATCACGCAGTGATATAAACGATAAAATTAATAATCATTTGCACAATAAATTTTAATCACTGATGTAATTTTAAAGGAGTAATAAATTGGGAGAAGGGAATAAATTTATAATTTTTCTTCTCTAGTTTCTACTGAAAGTAATTTTGGCTTTTCAGGAAGATAAGGAAGGATGTAATAAGCATAAGATATAACGTTTAGATCACCCTGTCTGAAAGAAAACCTGCCTCTGTGCAGTAGATAAGGAGTATCAGGAGACTTACATTGCCTCCTGGTCGCCAGCAACGCCAATCCTCTTTTCTAGCAATTGACTATCTACACATTTTGACTTCCAAATGTTTTATTTTTTTACAAATTCTGATAATAATATTTTAGTTAAACTGTCTTCAGTGTTCTTTAGATTGATTAAATAAAATAGCATCTAATATGTATCCATATTATAGACATTTTTTTAATTAAAAACCAAGAATCTGTGTTTCTTACATCTCATGGATTTCTTTCTATACTTCCTGGCAACCTACTTGGTGTCCCTGCATACATATATATTCCATTTATCCGATCTTGATTAGAGAGAAGTAGAAATAAATGCATATTTTAACCCAGCAATTTATTTTTTCAGCAAAATTATGCAGGATATTCATCTTTAAATCTATCACATTTCATATTTTGTACTCTTTTATCATTTACTCCATCCAGTCTTTGTTTCATATTTAATCCTATTTTTCAAAATTTACTTTTCTCTTCTCCCTCTCTTTTGTAGAACGGAGTAATAATAATCAGGAGTTTACGAATTACCTCGATTTATGAAATAAGAATTCAATATTTACGGTTGTGGAGTCAGGCCGCCAAACAGGACACAGCTAATGAGGAAAAAAATGCGGTATTTTTATTAAGAAATTTCTGCCTATTTTTCTCTTAGTCTTATAATCTCCCAGATTTCATCTTAATTTAGTGTTAAAAGGCAACTTTTTTTAAAGTCACCTAATTTTTAAGTGTGAAGCATGAAAATATATAATTTAATTTAATTCAGCTTTGACTGAAGTGAATTTTCGTTGATATGTGTTCGAGAGAGAGAACAGAACAGACATTCTTAATAAAAAGAATGAGGGTAGTAGAGATAAATGATGAGGAAAGGATTGATAATTAAGTCGGGACAAAATCTTTGGAAAAATTTATGAGGCTCATATAGGCTCTATTGGGCTAAATAACAAGATCGCGGTACCTGTGAGCCTGTTTGATCAAAAAGGAGTTATGTAAATTCAATTTTGGGTGGGAATATTTCAGCCTTTGTAAAAGGCTCATTAGTTTTACTTTGCTGCTTTATCTGTTCATCAAATTCCTGCTTCCATTTGTCAACATGTAATCTCTTCTCATTTGTTTGGTGACTTTGGACTCATAATTTCTCTCATGTAAATGCATTACAGAAGAGTTGTTTTTTTCTTTTTACTCTCAACAACTAATTTTAAAAATCAAGGCTTTATGTTACCTTTTTTATTCTTAATAAAGGGATAAAGCCCAACTGAGAAAGACAATATTTGCTCCTTGTTTTTGCTAACCATTCGCATCGTTTGCTGATTGTATATTTTGGCTAATGTATGTTTAAGTAGGAGCGCCTATGTGTGTACAAAGGAAAAGCCTCGGTTTCTTTCAAAAGCTCTAATTAACTCTATTTACATACAATTCAATTATACCCCGAAATTTTAATGACTCGCTTTTATGTTCCTTGATACAACTAAACCATCATTACTCTTCAACCAGAAGCTTGGAAATAAAAAGCGCTAGCAACTTTAATGTTGATGAGTAGGCTATCCAAGCAATTTTCATTCGCATCTTTTTGTATCATGTATATCTTCCTGCCCTGCATTGGTTTAAATAGCAAAAAATATCTTCTTCATTTACATAATTCCTCTTATTGTCTTTAGTAAGATATAACTTATGGAAGGTGACACCTGTAATCGCGAAGTAAGCTTTAAAAACTTCATGTAGAAAAGTAGAGAGAGAAAAAGGCAAACGAACCAATCTTTAAGAAAGGTCCCACCTCCAAACGGATCTGAGGGGATCCAAAATTTAAGTTTGTACGCTGTTCACATCATTTTTAAGAGGACAAAGCTGCACCAACAGGAATATTGACCTTTTTAGTCTTAATGAGCAAAGTTTAGGCAGTTTCGTCAATACTATATTCCAATTACGTCTTAAATAAGGATATATAGTTGTTTTGAGTTGTTTCAAAGGCTTAAAGGGTAATTGTCGTTCCTAAAAGTTTAATACTCTTCCATTTTCTCTGCCAATCCGAAAGGCACTTGCAATTAATTTATTCTTCAAATACTCTCCTTTAAGTTGTTAGGTTGGAAAAATAAAAGTAGGTTCACATAAAAATATTAAGTATCTGCATGAACGATGTTCATATTTCTAAAAATAACATTTAATTTCACGGCAAATGTCATTGTGGAGGTTAGCCCAAGAGAGGTAAAAGGTGCAAACATTCCCAGACATAGTGTGGCCATATCTCCATAGTTTATGGCCCCCAGAACATTTAATCAGTTCGAAACCCTGTCGGGTGCCCCCACCCCCTCCATTGTGCTCAGTTATCATCCCCCAGTGGAAAGTCGGAAACGAGAATTCCCCCCCCCCTCCCAGCCGCTGTGAGACGCCAGTGACTTAGGGGCTGTTTACTCGGCTACATTCCAAGCCTCTCATGGGACGCCATGTGTCCTACGTCTCTCTCTCTCTCTAACTGCCTCCCTCGCAGAAACCGCCGTATTTATGCGAGCGACTCCATTCATTGTCAGCGACAGTTTCTTCCGACGTCCGTCCGTCACGTGCCCTGTTGGGTCGCCGTGTCGACACCTGTGATCCCTTGAGCGGATCTTACCTTCGTAATCTCTCTGGTCAGAGGCGGATTACTCTCCTTCGTTATTCTCAATTCCGAGGGCTAACCGGGATCGATTCTCTGCTCATTTACTCCACTCTGCAAGGTCTGTGTACCTTAACCTCAACCGTGAGACAAGAGTGAGGAAGTCCGAGAAGTCATTCCGTGCAGATTCCCCATCTGGTCGGCGAGCAGACACCAGTCACTGGAGCGGACTCTCTCCCTACCCCTTCGTGATTCCCATTTGGACGACAACTTGGAACCGGACCTACGCTCATCCTCCGCTATACGAAGTCCCCCTGAGGCTTCATCGAATTCACCGCCGCAGAGGTAAAACCGAGGTCCCAGTCTCGTAATATTTCCTCCATTTAATTCACTCTGTGAAAACTCCCGTATTTCCCCTCATTCAATTAATATTATCTCAACCCGCGTTAACTACAGGTCACTTATTGATTATTATATTAGTTTGCTTAGTTTTAGTGACCAATAATAATTCTATTATTTACTTGTATATTATAGGTTATTTTTTAAGAAGTTTTTCTTTCAATAACTCCTGAGCTGAAACGGCAACTCAATTCCCCCCTTTTATTGGCCAACCTTGGATTAACGCACTCGCATATAAATTGGGCACAAGTCCTTAGCCGGGACTTGCCGGCCTTGTTAAATATCCATGGGCCCGTCTCTGTATAGAGCGTGACACCACCGTGTCGTTTCTAGACAGTCATAACTCAAATCCTTTCTTTTCGTCTCGTAGTTAAAGCCTGGCCATCGGGCCGTCCCCTGGTTTCCGGAAAGGGTGCATCGTCCCTAAATGAACGGTTTTTCCTTCTCTTTTATCGAGAATATATCTCCAATAACGCAATTTTAATTCTGCGGTTAAAAAGGCAATGTTATGGCCTACTAAGCTCTCCAATATTAATGATTTAATAATAGAAATTTCTATATCTTATGATGTACAAAGATATGTTGCAAGCAGCTAGTCAATAACAAACTCAACTTAACGGTTTTTGTATAAATTAATAGAACAAGATTGTAATTTGGGAGTCAAATATTTAAAAAATAATTGTTTAAATGATATTCTTATGCCGAACTTTGCTTTCGATTGATAAGCTACTCGTAAGTTACGTTAATGGGGTTTTGGGCCATTGGAAGGGGTATTTGAAATCGATTTGGATTTGGCGATGGTGAAACTTTTAATTTCAAGAATATAATAATGGTAGTTATCCAAATAGAGTTTATGCCTTCGCAGAACATATTTTTTTGGAATTTTACCAGTCTTAACGGGTAATGATGGTTTATATGTGAAGTTGGCTTTTCGATCGTTGATCAGGGATGGAGATGATGGGGGAGACAGATCTCGGAATTCGGGAGATTGCGTGGTCCTTGGACCTATTTCTGTTGGGTGTAGACCTACTGCTCCAAGAAGTTCTTCCTGTAAAGGTGAAGGTGGTCTGACAATTTACTGAGTGAGTGACTTGACTGGGGGTGTATCCTTTTCAAGTGATTTGAGGTACCAAGACTTTGACGTGTTGTTGGGTCAACAGATAGGTTCGCTTTTGATGAGGACGCGTTCCATCGCGGCTGTTTAACTGGAGGTGAATCACGTTGGGGATATGCGGATCGAGCATTGGGTCTTTCTCTTTTTAAAATGGTCACTTCTGGGACTATATTTAGATCATCTCCATGCACTAATTTTGTGCTATTTCGGTGCCTAAGATCGAGGATTTCGAACCTGTTTCTTCGGAAATCTTTCATTATTCTATAGGGTCCATCCCATCCTAGGATTAGTGCTTGTGGGTACGTTGCTTTTAATATAGCATCGCATCTCGGCGAAGATCGTACTTGGAAGTCAAGTGATTCGGTGTTGTTGCTGCTCCATTTGGCTATTCTGGTGGTTTAGTTCCCTTCGAACAAGATTTAAAATTTCAAAAGCACATTCTCTTAATTCATTAAGACTTCTGTATTGGAGGATCGTGCAATGCAGTCAGGGTTCAAAGCGACCTCCGATTCAATTATATCCTAGAGAAAACGTTTGTCCTAGTGAAATGATGCAAAGTGGGATGTATCTTGCATTGCTACATGATAATCACCGTTGATGTCTGTCTTGGCAAAGGCTAGACATTCATCTCAATGGCGTGAGATTTCTACTATTGGAGACAATCTTTCGCCAAATGAAGTGAATCAAATCTAAAGAAACAGGAACTAAAGATATAAAAAATTAATGAAAAATATCATCAACACACACGTAGTTTTTATTTACTTAAGGTGGAAAGGTTCATAGCACGCAAACAGTAAAACTGCTTCGAAGTGAACGAAGCTTTGAACAGAGGGTCAATAGCATTGAAATTAAGAAAAATGAACGAACTTAGCGCAAATAGAATAACTCAAGGTCACTAAAATGCTGTTAAAACATGTTAAAATGAAGATATGAAAGGTAATTATTAGAGAATGAACTGACTAACAAAACAAACTAAAGAAACGATAATATAAAATAATATTACTCAGGAATAATATAAGGAATTATCCGTAAATATGTTGATGTGAATAGTAGAAAACTAATTAACTATAAATTTTGGAAACAGCGAATAATTAGTAGTTACAGAAGATGGTAACAGGAGATTAACTCGGTTAGAATGACGTAAATTGCGCTTACAGCGAGAACAGACGAATAGAGACGAATCAAGTAGTCAGCGCTCACGCGGGGACTTATTTTAAAATAGAAAACGACTCAGATTTTAATTTAGAGCAAATGTTTGGAAGAGCAAATATTATTCAAGGTCACTAGACACTGATGCGAGGAATAAACTTCAGAAAATAAAACTGATACAAACATGGAGATTCTTCCTTGAAGTAAAGGAATATAATTGAATTGAAAACAATAAATAAAATGGAAAATAAATGCATCGCGTAAGAGAGATTACATAGCCTAGCCTAAACTATGAGAAAGTAAAACAAATAAAATAGCAGACAGTCAAAAACATCTAATTTTCCGGGAAAAGAATTTATTTCATACGATTGTACAGGTCCATGTACCATTTATTCGTGAACAGGAATATCCTTAAACAATGAACGATCGGGTGTAAATCCTGAGTTATGTAAGGGGAGATAGTTTTTGTTGCAAACATCCAAACCACTGTTTACTTTATCGAAAAGAGCATCTTTCTCATGGATTTTGGCGTTCCTTGTCTCCGAATTAAACTGTTATTTGGCCATAACTAACTTTGAAAACAAAAAACTTTTGGAAGAGCACCACTTTTGCCGCTCCCTAAGATATTTAAATCTCCGGACGCAGCAATTGTTTTGCTCTCCTATTTTAAACTAGAAATCGTGGAGCAACCTTTTTTGGCTTTCCATCCTTAAACTAAGGATTTATGGGGAAGACCCTTTCCGGTTCTCCAAGGGGGTTTCTACTCTGGTCGCAGAGTTCACTCTCTGACCAGTAATTAATTCAATTATACGCGATCCGCTATTTGATATCTCAGCAAGAATTGACTCATCATCGCTATGACGGATAGTCTCTGCGATAAATTGTCTTATGTTTATGTATCCATTTTCTATAACATATAACCCATCTAGGGTTCAGTATTTCCTCTATTCCCTTCGTTTATTTTTACACTGAAGTGAACTCTTTCTTGAAGCTGTATTTCTACATTCTCTGTGACACACAATTCTACTCAGTTTTTAGTTTCTACTGTGAGCTCTGTTGGTACTTACACCGAAATACAAGCTAAAGTATTTTTACACAGGGAAGTTACTTCGCCACTGCTTGTTCCAAGACCATAATTTTCGATACTCTTATCAATCTGAAATTAAAGGAGGGTTGAAAGGGGTTCGATCGTAGAGGAAGAGCGCGTGATCCTAAGTGGTCGCAGCAAATCGACGTGATGCTTTGTGTGGACGCAAGTGGCGACAGCACCTGGAGTGTTTTGATTGCCGGTCTTTGAAGACCCGGTAAGAAGTAGTGGCGGAGAGCAAAAGGAGCTGTATGGCTTTAGCTTTATTCAAAATACAAGATTTGCTCAGAATGTCTCCTAATCTAGAGGTTACAAGGGTTTTATCTAAGGTTGACATGGAATGGGTATGTCTCATCTGAAAAAGGGTTTACCAATAGGAAACTACTTAGGAGTAGCTATTGTCAAATTTAATGGAATTTTATCAATGCTATATTGCGTGGGGCGAGTTTTGACAGGTTTTTTAAGTAGGTCTACAAATACTAACCTAAGAATGGTAGGGGACCTTCCAGCCATGCCTGTTTATTTGCTACATTACGACGAGTGGGTAGGCACACACTTTTTCCTAACCTATCTTAGAAGTTGGTGGTACCGGTGAATAGATAAGGGTTTTGCATCGTATAACAGATTCGTAAGCAATTTTTTTTCTAAACAGTGGTTGGTTTTGTTGCTTAGATGGCAGACTTTTGTCACAATATCATTGAGGTTGGAAAAATCAATTATGGAATTAGATAAGCATGATAGAATTGTATATAAAGAAAAGCTAAGGTTTTTCAGTAGGGTTTTGGTTTGGAATGCATAGATGAGCGAATTTTGCTGTTGTACAATTTACGGTCAAAAGTCAATTACATAGTTTGGGAACATTTGAGTAATGGCATACAAATAAACAGCTGAGGTTTGAAAAGAAAATGTAAACTTGGTGAACTGCTAAACGTTTAATTCGTATCTGTCTATCTATATCTAGCTATCAATCTATGTGTTTATCTAATTAAATGCATATGTATGTTTATCTCTAAGTATGAAAGTGAGAGGCGGGTTTCCCGATTCATCTAACTATGCTATAGTTATTTTCTTTGTTAAGACACTTAATATATATATATATATATATATATATATATATATATATATATATATATATATATATATATATATATATATATATATGCGGTTATGATAGGAATTGCCCGCCAGATTGATTCTTGATCTATAACGCTCGTTACTACTAATCATCCATATCAAGCCAGTAGCTGTATCCAATTGACTAATTCAACAGCCCATAAAGCGATCTCATTTTATATTTCTTGTAACCATTCCACTAATATGCTATAAAATTCTGATTTTTTATTATTCCCTTCTCTTTTATTTATTACAGACATCCTTGTTTCAAATCCTAAAAAATATAGTTTTCTGAGCCACTCGGTTTAGTTGTTATTTCTCCTTTTACATGTCGTTTTTTCACTGACAGATTTTGATGCCTGCTGTCTCTTTGCCCTTTGATATATATATATATATATATATATATATATATATATATATATATATATATATATATATATATATATACATATATATATTTATATATATATATATATATATATATATATATATATTGTGTTACGTACCAATGTACGTGACACAATAATGTAGATGCTCAATAACTCATAGAAATAATGGATCAAGGAAGAACGATACAGAATATACTTTGTATTTTTAAGCTTGGCTTGTAAACTCAATTGCCCTTTCTTGTAACGCAGTTGGAAATAAGGGGGACTTTGTGATACTATTAAATTGAGATCCCGAATGAGAATTAAGTGATCTCCCTCAAAGCGGTTGTTAATATTTCTGACTACTTACAACGAGTAATGATTAAGGAATGAAATAGTGAATGGAGATAAGTGATTTCAAATATTTCTTGGTTTATGAAGCCTATGAATTTATTGAGGTCGCGAATGCCAAGAAAACACTTAGGGAGCGAATCAACTTTGCTATGTCTGATTGTGTGTCTGTCCATCGAGGAATGCTTGACAACGTGAATGGGTGCAATTTAGGTGAGCTAAAATTTCTTGTTCTCGGGATGGATTGTAGGAGAACGGGAAGTAAGGATTTAGAATACGGTTCTTACAAAAGAGACATTGTATATTTACCTATCAGAAAAGTGCGTAGAGGGTGTTGATTTGCAAATGGACTGGTTTATAGCAAGGTTTCTTTGAGTCTTTGTAAATAAGTAGCTTGTTTCTGACCTTGGATTGTAGTGGTTTTAATTGAAAAGAGGAAGAAGTGGGAAATCGGCCCAACATCCACAATCTGAACGCTAGGCCTTTATCAAGGGATCGTGTCTGTTTTGTTAAGCTCTGAAATACAGTTCAGAGTAAATTAGGTGAAGGCGCATTTATGGGGCCTCCTATTTAATCCGAAAGTGAAACTGTCTTCTGATTAGGATCTAAAGTTGTAGAATCGAGTAAGAGTCGGTTTGACATCGTCTCACGTGTCTCTCATATTAGTGTGAAAAAGGCTCAGTATAACTAGGCTAGGGATCATTCTTTTTCTGGTCTCGGAGAGACTTTCTTCAGTACTGACCATGTTGTCTCGGGTTTAGTTAGAATAATAATTTATGTCTGATTTCATTGTCATTTTCATTAACCTATATATTTCAATCATTAATTTAAATATAAAATATTCAATAATTTTTTTCTAGAGAAGGATAATTTGCTTGGCTAAACTTTGATATTAACCAGGTGCGTTACATTTTTCACTAAAATAAAAATATCACGTCGAGGATGACTTAGCACACGTGCATCGAAAGGAAGCTCAGTTCTCTCAGTTCTCTAAAAGGGTCAGCTGTTATAGCGTATCAATAAGACTTCAAAGCACAGATCAAGACGTCTCTTTCAGTAAATTTGTCAATAAGAAAGCCATTGATAGCTTACCCAAAATACAAAAAAGAGGAATAAGCAACGATTTTCTCTGGAATAAAAAGTATCCTAAATCCCTGAAGACCATTAGTCCTTTCCTCAAATTAAGCCATTAATTATCATCCTCTTTGCTCATTTTATGCTTAACTCATTAAAAGTTATTATATTAAAACTTTCAGAGAAAATTGAATTATCAATAAATTCAATTCCAATTAGTTAACAAACCTATTTTATAATATTTTCTCCCTCCACCCCTCTCACCCATTTTTAATATAATCCGATGTTCGAATGCACAAATTCGAACGCATGGGAGGGGGAACGTCTTGGGATTTAATAACCCCACTCCCATTTTCTTTCTTTATTTAATTAGTTACTTACATAATTTTATTTTTATTTCTAAATAGAGATAATTTTTATCTTTCACTTCACTTATTGTAAATCTAAAAGGCTTTCTATAACGTGGATAAAAGAAGTATTTGCAAGCAACCTTACATTTCGTTTATCACACCATTTTACGCATAATATATTGTTGCATTGCATCGATTCCCTCTCCCACTTCTTTATTTTTAAAAAATTAGGTATGTTTTTTTTATTGAAACGAAAAGTTCCACTCCTACAATTAATTGCACAACACAAACGTTTTTACTCCAATGGAGTACTCAAAAGCAACTCCATTTTGTATGCATCCTGTTTTTTTAAGAAGGAACGGCATCATTCATTCTATTTATATGAATTTCTTTGCTTCAAGACATTATAATAGGCATTTGCTTGGTGACAATTATATTTATCAAGTCTTTATCGCTAAAGTGTTAAAAAATAATCTATTTCTTTTGAATTTTGCGTAATAAATGAAGAGGAAGTCAAACCTGATAGTAAAGATTCAAACGTAGGCGCTGAAGGCATAGACCGAAGGCCAAAGACTGGCTGCCTCGTCCGTTTGCGTGGTAATCAGCATGCTGAGTATAAGACTATTCCGTCATATTGATAATATTGTGAAATTTTAATAGCTCTTTGCATTATTCCAAACATATTTGGTAGTAAATTTATCAAGCATTTTATCTTAAAGTGAAATTTAAGCTTTTAAATATATTAAAAATAAAGGCATACTTTCGAACGCTTGGAAGCACACCAAAATATTCCGTCTTAGCAGAGAGAAGAATTTGTGGTTTACTGAATCAGTTGAAGGAAGAAAGTATAAAAGAGAGTAAGGAAATGGGAAGAAGAGAGATGGAGGCTAGGTATGGAGAAGAAATCAAAACTGAGTACATCTTTTATGATTAAGAAGGTAATCAAGGAGGAAAATATATATGACAACTCATTTAAGCCCAAGCTAATGTTTAGATGCAGAACCAACCTAGTGCAGCTCAATTGGAGGAAGAGGTTTACAGGAGAGGAGGAAAAATGTGACCTCTGCAACCAAGGAGAGCAAGAGACAGTACGACACTTCTTACTAAATTGTGAGGGACTAATAGACACGTAGAAAGCATACTACTATAGGAGACACCACATTGGGAAAAGTGCTCTTCATCAACCCATCAAGTGACGAAGAAGTAGAAAAATACACATTATATATCGAAGAACAATGCAAAGCTATGAAAAGAAAGATCGAAATAGCCCAAAACCTGGCCTTCATCTAAACCCAAATAGGAATTAAAGTCATTGCGCTGCCGTTGCAAAGGCTTTAGCGCACCCTACATCTGTATCTGTATCTGTGGCCTCCTTCACATTTACTTCCTTTTTCTATTCTATCAGTACCTTACATAATATTATTTTTAACTACATATATTTTTTATATTTCCATTAGCTAATTAAAGATTTAAATGCTTGCTATAGTGAGGATAAAAAATATGTACATATTAAAACTGTATTTATTTATAATTGAAACAATTATGTACATTGAACTAGAAGTCTTTTTCTGTATGGTACTTTTTAAAACAAGGGTGAACACATAATGGTACTTCAAAATCCCCACGATATAATTTGTTCGTTGATATTTTTTCTCAGTTTTTGTTGTTTTGGCGCATACATGACAAGTTCTTCTTGAAGGAATAGGCTTCATAAAATGAATACCAACATCAATAAGGCCCGATGGTCGATTACCAATAGGGCCAATATCAGAAATTTGATATTTTTTATATTTATCTGTCATTTGTGCAATCACACTGTTTGAAAAAACTCAAATTGTTTTTTTTTCGTTCGTTTTCTCCTTGTATATATAATAAGCGTTTAGAATAAATAAATCAACAAGATGGAAGAAAAACTTCTTATACCATCTAATCCTTTTACGCACATTATACCACTTATCAGCATATCACTCTTTACAACCATTCGCATTTTTCTGTTGTACTCAATCACACATGTAGGTTTCAAAATAATGTAGATCATCTCTATCCCTTTTCCCGCTGTCACACATTTGATCATCATGCACATTGTAAGCAACTGTACATTTCGTTTATCATACCATTTTACGCATAATATATTGTTACACTGCATCGATTCAACCTCTCCCTTCTTCAGACTCTTAAATTTAGGCATGTTCTTTCTATTGGAACGAACTGTTCCATAAGCCCCAGTCTTATTTTATATTAAGTTTGTAAAGAGATCATGGCTTGTGTCAACAAAAAGAAAATGGTCCTTATTCAAATAGCATTCAAGCAGTGACATCACAACTGAGCCCGTCACAACTACTTCATTTTCGATAGTAATTTCTGTACCGGTTCCAGTATAAATGATCAAATCTATTACGTAACCCGTCTTACAATCGCACTATACAAACTTTTTTACGCCGAATTTATGTCTTTTATTTGGATTGTATTGTCTGTAATGGAATGTTCCTCTCTAAAGGAGTAGACTTTAATTGATACAAAGGTCTTTGAAAGAAATTAGCTTCGATTTTAATTTCTATTTAATGGGATCCAAGATAGGTTTGATTTTTTTCTATCTTGCTAGCTCTTTCAATTGTATTATCGCTAAAATGTAAAAGCCTCAATATTTGCAGAAAGCGATCTCTTGACGTGAGTTTTCCAAAAATCTTCTGTTCGTGAAGTTCATCACTTGACCAGTAATCATTTAGTCGATTTATTTTACTGTGACTCATGAGAAGATAAATAGTCAAAAACAAGCGAATTTCGTCGGCGTCCGTTTCTTTGAAGGTGGAAAGGCGGCTATTCGGTTGTAACAATTTCTTTGCTTCAAAAATCTATATGTCTTTGATTGTGTGACAATTATATTGATCATATCATCGTCGATAAACTGTTCAAAATAATCTATGTCTTTTGAATTTTGTGCAATGAAGCATGAAGAAGTCAAACCTGATTGTGAAGATTCAAACGCAGACAGTGAGCGCAGGAAACTCGAGCCAGATGCCCAAAGCCAAGTTTTAGCACGCCGTGTTCGTTTTCGTGGCCGAGGGTCGGACTTTTCATTTTCTTCTGTAGTGTCATTATTTTCACTATTCTCTTCCTCTAAAACTTCAATGTTTTCACTCTCAAATTCAGATAATGATCCGCTGGGCCATCCATCATCGCTAGATATACTGCTTAGGTTATCTGAGTCTACATTTTCGAGCAAGTCACTCGACTCATCGCCTATTTGGCCCTTTAAATTTGGTGTGCAAAAATGCTGAAATTTTCTACTCGACATTCTGAGTGGTACTGATTTGGAATGTAAATATTTCAAACATGGCAACTGATAGAAGAGTGGCAGAGGAAACTACTTACAAAATAATTCAAACCTACAGCCAATAGGAGAAGAAATCCTAGATCAAATCCATATATGGCCGATTCGCAGTTACCGTTTTTTTAGATTCTATACATATATGGCCGATTAGCAGCAAAAGGGTTAAAAGTAGGATAACCGCTTCCTTAAATAATTTTAAGACTATATATTTGGATGAGCTTTCTGAAGATATCTTTATTAGTAGAAAAGACGATATATTAAAATTTCTGACTAGATTTGATGAAGTCGATGATTTAATTATTGACGTATTTGAGGAAGCCGAATTGCCATAAGATGATGAAAATAAAGTTAAGGAAATGGACAGTAAAGTTGTCTATAGGGCAGGTATAACAGATAGGTTAGCTAAAATTTCAACAGGTTTAAAAAGGCCCTAAAATCCTACTAAATCAGTTAATGTGAATAAATCTTGATCAGTTAATATGCCTGGACTTAAATGTAAAATATTAATTGGTAAATGCTGTGATAAATTTGAATTCAAGAACCTTTACAACAATTTCAAGATTGTATGGATGCTTGTGAGTCTTTATCTGATACTGGGAAACTCATTTATCTAAGAAGCTTTCTTTCTGATCATGCTTTTTCCTATTTATTAATAACAGATGATAACTATGAAATAGAACTTAAACTGCTTAAAGATGAGTTTGGGGATATTGAGTATATTGTAGATGAAATTTTTAAGCAATTAATTTATAGATTTCCCAAGTTTGATAATACACTTGATGTTAAAATGTATACAAGTGAATGTAGAGCTTTATTATATAAACTCAGAACTTATAATATAGATCTTTTTCAAGAAAAATTATTCTCGTTGTTAACTTTTCAATCATATATTAATTTCCTAGTTTTTATAATATAAGTTACTCACTTGTGGTATTTATAATGATGGAAATAATAGCATCCCTTAAAACTATATTGAAATCCTACCAAGTGCACTAGGGTTCAGTGAGAAGCGTATTAGCTATAACACAACGGAAATCAACATATAAAGAGAAGACTCATGTAAACGATGGTGGCGGTTTTTGCTGTGGGGGCTGACTACCGCTGGTCAGGATAAAGACAGGTCATACGTAAATCAATATAAGCAGTTATGGCAAATACAGAAGGTTCTGTGCTCTGTACCACACTAAGGACGTTTTATATACAGGAATTATCAACGGTTTAAGTGCTGATTGATACGAGGTAGAGCGAGACGGTCAGTATGGCTAACGGACAACGACTGCCCACATAAAATTTACCTGCATGAACCGAGTTCGCTCCTCGTTTTCTTTGGGATTGCGCATCACAAGATGGTTGTCTCGAGTGATGCATATATTAGCCAATATTTAAACCTTAAATTCTGGGGGTATTTTAACCACCCAAAATAAAATAATAAATCTACTATTCTCCTTTCCGAAACTTCTGGAGTGAAATACACGACAAAACTTATGAAAAAATTCAAGTGCAAAAAAAAAAGCCCTCCTTTGATTTTAATCTGAGTATCCTAAACCATCCTTTGATTTTAAATCAATGGAGAGTCATCCAAAGTCATTTGCTCTAAAAACTTTAAAATCATTAGTAACCTTTGCTAAGTAAACGGAAAAAATTGTAAATTTCCTGCCGTTTAAGGACATTCTATGGTTTCTTGCCTCAAGTACTGGATTTTAGATTCTAGAAAGGCTAGATTTAATTAAGTAAAACTTTGTTATTTTTTTACTAACAATAAACACTTAAGTGATAGGTGTCCAGAAAAAAATAATCAACTTAGTTTTCCGTGTTTTTTACTGCAAATATTATACTCAGATATCAGCACTTTGTCACAAAACCCCAAATAATAAATCAGTGCATTCAAATCTTTACATCAATATGGGTGCTTCTACATATCAACCATATTTGCTGCCTATAATTGAGTTAAGATTTAAAAGAGGCGGAAATTCTTACAACGTTAAATGTTAATTAGATCACGGCAGTCAGAGATGTTATCTAAGTCAGTAAGTAATGGATGTTCTTAAATGTAGTACTCGTGATTATACACATTTGAATGAAAAAATTTCAGGATGTGTTATGGACATTAGTATTCCTGGCTATAAAGATCTTCCATTGCCTATTTTATTTGATAGTGAATTTGATATCCATTTACACGTAACAGATCTTCCCATAGCTGTTAACAACATACTATCAGAATGTTTTAAATAGGCGGATCAATTTCTTGCAGAACATGGTGAAAATATCATATTACAAGGACTTCTTGGAGTTGACGTGATTCAATTAATTCCAAAAATGGAAAAGGTAAAATGCCTAAATGGAACAGCATGGCTTTTGTCTACAGGTATCGTGCTCTTGGGAAATACAATGCATTTTTTGTACCCATCTTAAATAACCAGCTGTGCAGCGGTACATAATTCTTCAGTAATAAATACTCCCATTAATTTCATAGATGCTGTTGAATTTTATTGGGTTGAGGAGCACTCTGTTCATGTTGATTTTGTCTTAGAACCAAGAAAACGTATTTCAGTCCTCTTGATAGTAGATTCTTGCTCAAGAAAAAAACTAAACCCAAACATAATCATACACTCAGAACAGATTCATTTATAAACCCCAAGCTGCAAAACATAATAAGAAACAGCCAAACTAAGAAGATCTGTCCCCCCTGACAGAGGGGCTGCAGAAGTACAAAAATGGCGGCCCACCCAGCCACAAGAGTCCCATTAAGGACTAAAGGTGGGCACCCCAAACCGGATCGTAGCACGGTGTTCGCAACGCTCTTTGAGAAGCTGAGTGTGGGCATCCCGAGGCTGATAGATACTCCAGTTGGATACTCAGCAATCTCCCAGAAACAGGCAGATGTGGCTACGCTCACGATGGAGGAGGGACAAAAGGTCCTCAACGAGATAGGTCTCCAACCAAGCCCCCCCCCTCCCTTCAGATCCAGGCCCATCGCAAAGTGGTATGCAGACAGCTTGATCCATGGATCGGGCAGCACACCAAGGAGGAAATAAAGGAAGAGATAAATAAGAACCACTCTTGGGCTAACACGGTAGAGATCGTGAAGTTCCGTAACAAACGGGATAACACGGACTACCAACACGTTTTCAATGTCATCTTCAGTGACACGCAAATAGCACAGAAAGCTAAGAAAAGAGGGCTACTACTCTTCAATGCCAAGGTCTGCGCAGACCAAATAGAAATGGAAGAGTTTACTGCTGTTTTAATGTGCTTCAGGTGCTACAAATTGGAGAAACATGCAACCAAAGATTGCAAAGAACAATCTGTCACGTGCTCCAGATGCAGTGGGAAAGGCCATGATTAGCGCGAGTGCAAGGCGCCGACAGAAATATGCCCAAACTAGGGACTTAGCCACGGGGCGATGGCTATGTCCTGCCTCCAAAAGAAAGACATCATTAAGAAAAAGAGATCTGAAGAGACTAAGAGGAGCTTCAACTCATACGCTCAAGCAGTAGCAAAAACAACACCAACAACAGCCGCAGGAAAGCAGCCCTCTAAGACTTATCGCAAACTTGAGAATGAGCATTCGACGAAGATGCTCACGTGCATACTACTGCGCACGTGACTAATCTCACGAATCCGGGGTCGTTCGCGAAGACACAATCTCCTGCTCAAGAAAAACGGCATGTCTGAGATGTGGTTTCCGGACAACCCACCCACCATCAGGAGACGTGCTGCAGCTGCAGTTCCAGGCGAAAGATGCTACCGAGGTACCGGCGACTCCATTTTCCTAAGAAAACAGAGTGACGGAGCCCGCAAAAGAAGCAAAGCCAGCAACTGTGAAAGCTAACTCCTCAAGGACTGACCCGAGACTCGAGGCGCAAAAGCGCCGTGAGAAGAGGGAGAGAAGGGCAGCCATAAAAGTAAAGGAAGCTGAAGGCAACCTGACGAGCCAGACGTCTTCGGAGTCTGACGCTGAGAAGGTCGAGGACAAAGTGACGAAAAAGCCCCGTAAAGTCGAGAAGAAGGTCAAAAACCTTGAAGCGTACGTACAAGTAGGACGGAGAGGAGATTGACCTGAAAATAATTACGAACAAGCTGCCCCATACCATCACAAACTCTCCCTTAAGGAGATATTTTAGGGTATTCATCATAAGACCTAAAAATGGACCTACTCAGCAACGGATAAAGAGATTGACGTTGAGGAAGCAATGCTGGAGTGCGCCGTAAAATTACACAAGGACTCCTGCATCCCTCTAAGTGATGCAGAATTCAAGAGAGTAAGAAAAGTCAAAAGTAACTACACATAAGACAGAACAAACACCAGAACACAACTACAAGAAAACATGGAAAACAGAAACAACACTCTAAAGATACTCAAACTGAATGTGAATGGATGGAAGGGAAAGTCTCTTCTTTACGGGAACATCTTCCGGAAAGAAGACCCAGACATCCTTCTCATATCAGAGCACGGAATCAACACAAACACTGACACTATAAAAATACACAACTACACAGTCATACAGAAAACCACACCCAAACAAGAATCGATGGCTGCGCCATCGCGACTAAGAAAAACTTAAAGTTTAAAACACTTCCTGACTTAGATGAATCATTCGTGGCTGTCGAAATCCCAACCCTGGTGGAGGTCTAAAGGTGGCGGCAGCCTATCCACCGCCAAGGAGACAATACCTACCGATTAACAACTTTTACACCCTCTTCGGGCACAAAAGGTTAGCATTGTTAGGAGGGGATCTAAACGCCTGTTGCCAAGGGGACGGAACCTGAAGCTACTATTTGAAAAAAATAATCTCCAGAGAGTTGGTCCAGACTTTCCAACTTTCCTGACACGGTGTGTGGCGACAAAACCGGATATCGTGTTTGCAAGTCCAGAATTCCCCTTCAATATAGCCAATGCTCCAGGGCCTGTAGTCCCGAGCGATTACATCGCAATTATCACCACCATTTCGTTTGCGCCCATGCTTAAGCCCGTCGCACTTAGGAAAAGTTAGGCGAAAGCAAACTGGGAGCAGTAAAGAGAAATGCTCAGCACCTAACAACCAGCTGACCTGGGCGACGCTAATCTCGAGGAAATTGATGAGGAGATTGAAAAGATCACTAATCTCCTAATTTAAGCCGACGAGAGATGCGTACCCAGAATATCGCACAAAATGCTCCCGCAACCTAGGTGGACGGACGAAATGAGGGATATCGCCAGGGAACACAGGGAGATTTATGAGGAAGTCAGCAGGACAGGCCCGAACAGGGAGAGGGCAGCCTGAATGAGACAGTTGAGTAAGGAAATGAAAAACATAATCCTTGAGAACCCAAAGAAATCTGGGACGATATCATGGGAAAACTAGACAGGGCGATATATCCTGTAAGTTTTTGGAACAGCGTCCGAAGACTTAGGGGATTGCCTCCCAGGCAAAGAATGAAGATCAAGGATAGCGACATCATCATAGAAGATCTAGACACTCTCGAAGAGAGATTCAGAAGACATTGGGAACAGTTCTTTGCAATCTCACCTGAGGAAAACGACGATTTCGACCAGAACTTTAAAGACCGACTGCTCGACGACCTCGGAACGATGTTACATAGGACTCACCTACAACCTTAAGTATCTAGAGAAAGAGAGATGGTTGACCACGGGCGCCCGATCACAGTTGAAGAGACTTTGAACACCATTAAGTCCTTCAAGCAAAGGGCCCCCAGCTGGTCTGGGCTCAACAAAAAAAACTTGGTAAATGCCCCACGGAAAATTATTCAGGGCATGGTGAACACCATGAATGCATCCCTGAATACAGGCTACTTCCCCGACGGGTATAAGGTGGCTAAAATCATCTTTTTTCCGAAGGGGAACTAGCCCCCCAGACCAAGTGGCCAACTATCGTCCAATCTCGCTCCTAGAATTCTCTGGCAAGATCTTTGAGAAGATTATAGCCAACAGGCTTCAAAATCAACTCGACGAGTTAGGAGCGCATAACCCTTAACAACATGGTTTCAGACCTAAAAGGGGCACGGAAACGGCCCTGGCGCTCCTAACCGAAAAGATCGCGCACTGCCGAGCAAAGGGTCAATATATTGACAACATGATGAGGGACGTGCAGAAGGCCTTCGACAAGGTTTGGCTGATTGGACTACAGTACAAAATGCTGGGTCTCAAGCTAAACCCAGTCCTGGAAAGGATCCTTTGTGACTTGATCATGGACAGAAGGGCGCGTATCATGATAGAAGAGCACAAAGGAACTGAGTTCGAGCTTTAAAGCAGGCGTTCCCTGGGGGAGCTGCCTTAGTCCCTTGCTTTACCTGGTCTTCACCATCGACCTCCCTACTCCTATACACCGGGACACGATGTATCTGCAATACGCAGATGACGTCACGCAGATTGTCCCCAGTAGGGTCAGGAAAGCAAGAGAACAGGCAATCAACACAATTTCAGAGATCTGCAACATCAACCAATACGAGAAAAAATGGAGGATCCGGACAAATAGGGAGAAGTTTAAGATCCTCCCATTAAGCCGAGAGTCAACGTGGCCCATCATGATAGATGGGAGGAGATACGGCTACTCCGCCGAAGGCACCATCCTGGGCCTAAAGATCTCCGACCACGGGTACTCGAGTCACTTCAAGGAGAGGCAGATTATGGCGAGGAGAGGAATCCCCAAGCTATATAGGTTCCGTGATCTTAGCTCGGCGAACATCAGGAAGTTATACCTGATGCAAATCCGACATAAGCTCATCTACCCTGCAGTAGTGACTCAAGCAACCAACAAGACCACCATGAAGAGGCTTCAGCGAGTGCAGAACTCCGCATCCCTCTGCATCTATAAGAGCAGAAGAAGGGAGCAAATTCGGCAGAGGGTGCTGCACCCTAGACAACGTCTGGAACCCATCAATGTCGCGACGCAAAAACTGGCCAAAAAAGTCTGGTCTACAATGGCCAATGATATCATCCCAGAACTAAGAAGAACTGGCCACAGGATTAACATCCCTGCCCTATTACGTTGGAAGGTCGCCCGAAATCGACGCTTCCCCAGCACAAGACACTGCTCCGAGGAGAACATAAAACACATATACACATGAACACAAAAACCACAACACACAAAACTAAGAGACGGACCCCAAACCTACAAGCAAACAAGAAATACAAACAAAGCAGAACACAAACGCGAAGTACATAACTAACATAGAGCAGAAACAAAGGCTCTAATGCTCGAAATCGTGACTACATTTAAAACTCAATACAAAAAAGACAACCACTAAGAAGAACACTGAAGAGATACGAATACAAAGACATACAACAGACAATAACAAAACAGAAGGAAATCTAAATTACTCCAAAAAAGTAAAAACGCCTGCGATGCCCCTAAAACAAGGGTAACCCTATCCTATCTTTCATCATCTATTGTCTTCCACTATAAATATTTCCAAAGAGTGATTATACCATCAAAGATATCACAAACATATATAGATTCCTCATAGACCAGTTAGAAAATCTGAATCAAATGTGACTAACAAAATCTGGCTAGTTTTCAATTGTTCTCATAAAGTCACCACAACCCATCTTTAAATAAAGCTGCATATACTGGAATAAATTCAATGAATAACCTTTCTCAACTAATGTTACAATCCAGATCCAATAGGTACGCCATGCTTAGAGACATAAAACAAGCATTTTGCAAATTCAATTACCAAATAAAGAAGATAAAATTCGTTTTTCATTTTTCATGATAGAGGATGGCAAATTAGTTGCATACAGATATGAAAATATTATTTTTTGATTTAATACCAACCCGTTCATTCGGAATTATGTAATTAAACCTTACGTTAACCAATATCCCAAAGATTATTTCCAAAATATCTTAAACCTAAATTTGTTTGTAGATAACTTGATACTTACTGGAAACTAAGAAGAAGAACTACTTGATCTCTATAATGAATCTGATGCGAGAATGAACGGAGGTGGTATTTTCAGTTACGTTCTTGGAACTCTAATTGCAAAAGGATAAGTGATGCATTTGCTAGAGACAACTTCATGGTCCAATATCATAATGATTGTGAAAAGGTTCTTGGCTATAAGTATTTAATATATGAAGATGGTCTTTACTTAGCAGCTATTTATATTGATGAAGCTGTCAAAACTAAACACAGTATTTTATCTCAAATTTAGAAGTTATTTGATCCACTTAGATTGACTTTGCTTATAACAACTCGGGGTAAAATTGTAATGCAAAGGCTTTGGGCAGAGAAACTCTCGTGGAATCAAGCCATTCCAGAACAATATATAAAGATTGGAAAGAACTTCATGCTGATTTGAAGCAAATTTTTCATTTAACTTTTCTCACAAATTGCATCTCTAAAGATGACATTAACAATTTTTATATTTTATGATGCTTCTAAGCTATGTTAGGGTTTCACTGCATATAATGTTGGTAATGTAAACTCACTACTTCTTTATGCAAAGGCTAAAGTGGCTACATAAAAAAGAGAACTTTGCCTTCTTAGGAACCAATGGCAGTTTACTTGGCCTTAACATGACTTCCTACAATCTTAGATTCCTTCCCTGCCATAGAGTTTAAAGATATGTAGACTTATAAATAGTACTCTCCTGGTTACTGATTAAAAATGTAAAAACTAAAAGTGTATTTAGTATGAACAGTATCAAAGATATTAGAGTTTTCAAGAAAGTTATCATGGAAAATTATCAAGCTAATATAAACTTAAATTTTTTTAATTCAGAACATAATCCTGCCGATTTGCTCACCAGAGGAGTAACCATTAAAGAATTTGAAAATAAGGAAGAATTATGGTTTAAAGGACCAGTATGGCTCTCTACTGTCCCTCTTTTGTAGCCAATCAATTCATTAGGCTGTCTATCAGAAGAGAACAAAACAACTTGTTAAGATTTATCACGCCACTAATATATTAAATGTCAGCAGTGATAACATAGATGAACCTATTTTGGATATCAAGAAGTTTTCTTTTCTAAATAAACTCTTTTGTGTGACTAAATATATTTTTCATTTATCAAATTGAGTCAGAACATTATCTTGGAGCCTATGGAAACAGGAAAGATCTATTGGATTAAATATATGAGGAAATCTAAATTTCACAACGAATTGGAATATTTGAAAAATATCAATCAAAATAAGTAGAAAGTGCCTGAACTACTCGATAGACTTAATTTATTTTTGAATGAAAAGGGGATTATAATTTAAAAACGGCTATGTATGATTACAACATAGTGAATCCTATTTTACTGGCTAAAGATCACCATCTCACAACATTAATTGTGGAATCTTACCATCGCAGATGCAAACATCTTGGAATACAATCAACATTGAATGCTATTCGCATGCGAGGATTTTGATTCCACGTATGAGACAGAGTGTCAATAAAATACTTCTTCATTGCATGATTTCTCATAAATTTAATTCACTGTTATTTAAATATCCCAAAATGACAAATGTTCCTAAGAATAGAGTGAATTTTCTGAAACTCTCTAATCATACAGGGATAGATTACACTGGTCATCTTTGAGTAAATGATTCAACTAGCAAGAACATCAAAATGTATTTATTAGTCTTTACTTGTTTAAATGTCAGAGCTGTCCACATTGAATTAGTCCACGATATGTCTATATATAGCTTTATCCTAGCATTCATTCAGTTTGTTAATTTGTACGGTGTTCCATCTATTCTCTATAGTGATAATGCTAGGTCATTCATAGCTGGTGGAAATATATTAGAACAGGCGATGGTCTTTGATGAATTGAATAAACGATTCAGAAACCTTTATATCAAACATATTATGATACCGCTTTACTCAGCATGGGTTGGTTCCACTTAGAAAAATCTCATCTACGCTATTAAGAGTTGTTTATATGAAAAGCATAAGAAGAGCAAAACTCTTATTTTGAGATTTGACTGTAATTGCAGATATTGAATCTGCTATTTACTCTAGACCATTAACATACAGGTCATATGATAATGAATTAGAAATCATTAACCCTAATTCCTTTTTAAAATTTAATACAAATCATTTTGTATTTTTAAGACAATCCAATGATAATTGTATATGAGATGAAGATCCTCCAACCAGAGAGGAACTGCTTGCGTCCTTTGAACTTCCTAATTCACTTTTTTCTCATTTCAAAGAATTATGGTATGAAAATTTCCTGTTGGGTCTTAGAGAGAATTATAGAGATCTTCATGATAATAATTGGTTTAATAGGATAAAATCTGCAGATAGACTTTCAATTAAACTGCCTAATAAACCACGACTTACTGGTGTTTGGTTATAATAGTAGAATTAGTTGTCGGATGTGACAATAAGGTTAGAAGTGTTAAACTCAAAAGAGATGAACAAATTGTTCGTCATTCTATAAATTATTTGTATCCTCTGCAATGATCACTGACACATGCTCACAATAACTCGTCAGGTGTCAGTGATCAATTCTGCGAGGAAATTGCCACCAAAGATGATGTAGTAGATAATCGTGACACGACTAAGGATAATTTTCCTTCCGGTTACTATAGAACAGATTTATAAATATTTCAAATGAAAATCTACCTAATCAATGTTCGCTTGATAGAACAATTAATATTAATGATAATAGTTCAGGAAATTTTACTGATACTCCGTTAGTTAATTCACTAGGTACTCGCTCTAAACGGTTAGCTCATAAAGCATTCGTTGATAAGATGCATGAATAGTGCAAAAAATTGAGAGAGTGGTTAGCATGGAGTATTCTTTAAATTCGTCCTAGCTGGTATCCGATCGATGGCTTCATTTCAAGGTCAGGAAATTCTATGCTCCTAAAAATAGTTAAATGGGGCTATAAGGAAAATCAAAATTCATGAAATATTTTAATTCATACCAAGAATAGATAAATCATAAATGTATAATTACTAAATGTATTGTTGAAAAAATAACCTACTTTAACTTAACCAGAAACATTAATTCAGAGTAAGCCATGAGCCCACTGGCTTTATAATTATAAAACGCATACTTCTAAATCTGGGAGATTATGCGCAGAGGTGGTACTAGACGAATCTTTGGGCGTGTTGCATTATAGCAATTGTGCGTCGTAGGTCTATCAACAAGTGTTTCCTTAAAGGTTGACTATTACTTAAACTGATGATAGGGACCTGATCTCTAGTGAATGAAGTACCTCCACGGAGTGCAGAATGAGGTGAGAAAAATCATATATCGAGTCTGCTCTGTAACCTCCAAAGACGAAGTTCCTCCATCAAGTAAGCGTAGTGCTTAGTTCGCAGAATTTCAGGCACAGATAAAAAAGGGGGCTCGTGTCGAAATAATACGCTTTAAGAAATCCAGAAAAAAAAAATCAGAATGAAAAACGAATTTAAATATGAGCTTTGTCTTTGACAATGTCTAAAGAAGTTATTTAATCAAATAAATCAAATTGGTTGCTTAATAATATGCCGAGTATAGTGAAAGTATTTGGATATAATTTAGCAATATTCTAGATAAAAGATATGGTCAATTTACAGATGATAACTTTGTTTTAGGCCTAGTCTTTTTTATTCCTGCACAAAACCTTTGTCTCACTGAATAAATTTTGTGAGGAAAATACTGGGAACCACATTTAATTGCAACTGACTTAATAGGTCAGTTGAGAGAAAAGGTGGTAATATTATGGAATAGTGTTAGTTAGAGGTGAGTGATTAGCAATATTACTGTTTAGGAGGAAGTCGCTGGACTCAGTTTTCTTGCAAGGACAAATAAAAGGCGGAAAAAAATGAAATTTAAAATGGCAGCAAAATCTTTTTCTGTATAACGCGAAATTTTTTAAATAAATTCTCGCTTCTTATTTCTAATTAAAAAGTTTGAAGAAGGAAGCCTATCACCTTTCTCAAATTCCATCTCAGGAGATGTTTCCTTACTTATACGAGGTACCTAAATATTCAAGCTTATTTGGGTTATAATACATTTTAGACCAAATATTTAGTTTACTTGAATAACAAGTCATGGTTTCGTAGCATATTAAATCGCAATCTTTCTTCTATTTAAACAATATCAAAGCAGACTTGAGCAATTTTTTTTAATATTTCCTGGCCAAATACAGTGTAAAACAAATCATTAAATTCGGGGCATTCAATCAAGATCTGCTGACCAGAGTCGTGTGCTCTCACTTATTTGGATTTATAACCTTACTACCTTAAAAGTTTCAATGATTCCGGACTAACCTTAGGAGGACCTTGACAATTATATCATTCGAAAGAAAATGTAAAACAACATATGGGTTCCAAATGTCGTTAAAATCAGCCAATAGTTACAATAGTATTACCAAAATAATAAAAAAAACAAACGGGGCCTGACCAACCAACGACTGATATAGTGAGATATAGAGTCGCACGCGACTAAAAAGGCATAATTAATCTTTCAATATTCCTACCCAGGATGGTTCAGAATATCTTTTTTCAGTGGAATATTTACGTTTTTTTATTTTTATTGCAATTTAATAAAGAATAAATTGAAATAGGCATTTCTACTACTGAATCATCGAAAATCATTTTCGATGTTAGTTTTGTATGAAATGAAATTAAAAATTTTTTCGACAAAATTATAATTATACAAGCCGCTTTTCTCTTCCTTAACAGGAAGAGCTTGGTTACACCAGCACCCCTGCGAGGGGTGGCCTACGGCCTTATTTTCTATTCTAAACCGCTTTTTTTAATCCTCTTTATAGACTCTTTATTTTAACACCCTGAACACCTTTTTCAACATTGATACTCTGAAACATTATTTTAAAGTTATTTCACCTTTTATTATATTGTCTTTATCCCTTGAAGATTTATATATAGTTGAGAATTTTCCAAACACTTTTTACAACATAGACACCCTGGAACCTTTTTTTAAGTTACTTCACCCGGTTTGATATATAGAAAAACCTTCGTCAGATCTCTTTTTTCTTAAAAAAGCCCAAAGCCCTAATTTTAATACATTTTTTAAACTTCACGATTTGTATGTTTTTTCATTCCAAATCATTCGATAATTATATTTATTTTTTCTGAACTCTTAGAAAGAACTTTGATAAAAGCTCGAAACATACAAAAAAAACACCCCTGCGAAGAAAAGTTTCAAATAAAGTTCACCAAGTTAAAATATAGAGTTAAGGATGAATTTGTAATAAGATAATATATTGAAAGAATACAGTGAGTAGAAAAAACGAAAATTTTTAGCTTTTCTTTTCATATTTCAACCTATATTTACTTTATAATGATGTATTTATAAATAATTTTAGCTTAATGCTGCGTTAGGAGCTTAGCAATTTCGTAATCCGGACCTTTGCTACATAAATGTATGTTCCGCTGCTCGAAAATATAATTTTACATAAAAACCTTATTCAATTAATTCTTTATCCAAATCCACTCGTCTATGGACACGCCTTCAGCTGTGATTCCACCATTCCCATTATTTCTTGAACTAAATTGAAGTGTATCTTAGACGCTTTGCTGGAGGTAATTCTGGAGTTCTCTATCTCACCCGACATAACATTATCACACCTCATTTACAAAAAAATTACATAACTCTACCGCATTTAACACCATAACAAAACTTCTCTTATACTACCCTTTTATCTTCACAGCAACCCACCACCCTCCTCGGCTAAACCTCATTCAAACCACCAAGACAAATTACAAAAGGAAAAATGGTTCAAGTAGCCTAACTACATAAATGGAATATAACGCAATTTCACTATCGTCAGCTGCTGCTCCTTAAACAAAGCACTTGCACACGTATAAAGCAAACAAAGCGGCGAGCATAAAAACATTTCCCGCGATCAAAGAAAAACATATAACAAAATTTGCAAAGGAATTCTCAGAATGCATCAAAGAAAGAAACAAACTACAGCAAAACAGTGCAACTACACACAAAAAAATGACTACACCCAGCATGTAAGAACAATAATTTACAATATAAACTCAACGGAACTCAAGGGAATCCTACAAAAATTACATAAATTTCAATGAACTCACGCTGCTTTACATGAGTTAGTGATATTGTATTGGCAAAGAATTTAAATACAATGAACGGAAATTAGATGAAATATAATTTTGAAATAGAAACTCTTCTACTGCAAAAGGTTGAACAGTTTTTGTCAACTGATCTGTCAAAGTATTTAATGAATTCAGCAGAGATGTTCTCTGCAGCAAAATAGATAGTTTCCTAACAGGCATTGTGTTATTAAAATGCTTGCAATCAGCGTTATCGTCTCTCTGCAGGATATTCCACAAATTTTCTATTGGATTTCCGTCCTAAGTGCCTGGAAGGCAGGCTAATATTGAGTTTTATACAAATCCTTTCTACTCTCCCAAATTCTTAGAGAACTAGGAGACATCACTCGGAGCATTATAATGTAAAATAATTAGTGATTTCCTTATCATCCATGGCTGTCTCCTGAAACAAGGTAGAACGTTATTTCCAGGGACTCTATGTGCGCCTTTAAACACATTTTCTAACCATCATCATCAAACTGTTTTTGTCCTCAACAGTTATACATAAAATCATCAGTTGTACTCCTGCCTGGTGTCGCATTGTAAGCTTCTTTACCTTACATCTATTGACAACAGAGCCTCTTTCTCAACAATCTGGCCCATCTATCGTTCCCTTGATTTTTCTATATAGATAACTTTGTTAAATCCAGTTTCAATTTGTCTGGGCCAAGAACAAACGTTTTTCTTTGTATTTTTTTGTTTGGAAGAGCTTTTTACCCTTGATTCCTAATGATAGCAATTTTCGAGAAAGAAAGATCCCCCTGGAAGCCTCAAAAAATGTGTTTTAATGCTAGCAGGATGGGTTTGGCGAATTTTATTTACAGTTAAGAAAGATTTAGAGGGATAAACCTCGAAATTAATTTAGAGCATTTTCATTCTTCTATAAGGCAATTCTGTGCAATTTGCTTCCTAGTGTGATGTTACTGAAAACATTTTTGTTGATCTAATTCCTTTAAGATATAATTCTCTCTTACTTGAAAAAAAATCCTTTTCTCGGCATTTGAACATAAAATACTTATTACAATGTATGTCTGGACGGTCGTTGTAATAGAATTTGTGAAAACGACTATGAACTCTGTAATAGGATGAATAGTGTTAAGTATGTAATATATTGCGCTAATTACTTTCATAAACGTATCTCGAATAAAAAAAAATCTCTAAAGTTTCTGGAAAATCATGAGACGGTAAAGATTTATGAGAAAATAATATCTAGACACACTTCAGATAAAAGCAGAAAACTCAACAAACAATACATAGATAAACAAAAACACTAGCACAATAGCTTACGCAACAATCAAAGAAAAGTCTGACCTATATAAATATCAGTGGCACTACTTACAACAGAATACCACGAATAAAAAAACTGCAAATAAACTCAACATTCTATGAGCGCAAACAATTACCACCAGTGTACAAGTGAAAGAGAGTAAAATAACATTACACAAGCCTTTCATTTGCACTTCACTCAATTATGCAGGATATGTTTGGTACCCAACCACATCCAAAAACAAAGCATAAAAGGTTTAAACAGTACAGATAAACACTTACAATTGATACACTATCCATACTTAGTAGTCACTTACCAAGCTTACCCGCCTAAACCAAAATCCTAACAATTTTGGTAAAATTAAATATAATAAGAACAAAAAATCCAACCCCAACCTCATCCAGACTCAAAATATTATCCTCAGCGCACTAATATTGAGTTCAGTAAAATAACCTTCTGTCACCCCCAACCACAACTGAATAAAGCACAGCCACACTGCCTTTTCCTGTACATAATTAAAACACTTCAAACCAAACAATTCCCAAAATGAACAACCTCGCCATTAAACCACCAGGATAAATCATTGTTCAGTAAACACAAATATCTTCTGGCTCATCTAAGCTCAATCCACTTGACCATACACTAAAAATATAATCACACAATATACATTTGCTCCAGAAAGCATTCATGCCCCTAGCAAATTCGCATATTTTTCGCCAAAGTTCACAAACCGTTTGATACAGTGTTACAAAATTGGGAACATTGAGAAGCATACATTAATTGTCAGAAGCACAAAATTGCAACAGGTTCAGTCAACAAATGAAAGAATATTAATACTAAGAACATTGGAAATTACTTTTTATTAGTGACACTCATAAAACTATTCGTATTGTTCAAACTAGGGTTAAACAATCTTCATATAGTACTTTGTCTCATTCGTCTTTACACAACATCTCAATTCTTTGATATTTTGATAGCGTTTTTCCTTCGGTCAAGTTTATTTTACCAAGTATTAATGTTGACGAGGAGCATAGATGTAAAGTGAGTTCTTTATGCTTCTGCATAAAATGAACTACAGTGATAAACATCCTTTAATTTGTCCTTACTTGATATAACTGCTTTTGCTCGTAATACAAGGCAAGCAGCCACCGCTAATAGTGAACATTTTCTGGTATAAGGTATTGTACTAACCAATTTGCCAGGAGTTTTATTGTGGCTGTAACCGTGATGTGGAATGGTTTGCCTAGTGCTGTTGGGGAGTCTACCAATCTCCAAACATTTAAGAGGGGAGCTAACTCATTCTTATTATCTGCTGACATCACTTGATTTTCCGTGTTTTTGGTGTTATTATTATTTTTTTCCTCTTATTTAATCTTTACTCTTTTTTGGTTTTTATTGTATTCTTATTTTCAGGCTGATCTCCTTCTGGAGCCCCTTGGGTTTATAGACTTTGGAATTTTTCCATGGGGTGGTCAGCTCAAGATTTAAGAGAAAAAGAAATGCAAACCTTCATTTCCTGCCATATAATTCCTATCAGATTGAGGTGTAGAAATAGTGGTGGCCATTCTAAGTGGATTATTTTAACTTATTTCAACCTGGAAAAAACCAATTTTGGATATTTGTATATAGTGGTTTTCTTGATGAAATAACCATCTTCTACCTAGGCCAAAATTACCAACATCACTCTTCAGATAAGTATCACTAATCTTTTTTTAGTATTGTTTATATACCAGTATCATTCCGTTGATTCGATGACGGCTAGAAAAAACCCTGTTGGTAATAAAATACCACATATCATTATAGATCGACTTTTTTTTAACTTTTAAGGACAGTGTATTTTGAAAGAGGATTCTCGCCAGTTTTAGAGAAAAGATATCTGACATTATCTTTTTCTTAGGAACTCAAACGACGTTTCATCTGACCATAGCACATGTATCCATGTATTGAAATTTTTCCAAGTGATTGTTGTCCTAATTCAATTGGGTATCGAAGTTAATGTTTTCAAAAAAGGTGTCCTTCTTTGAGAACTTTATGCATTTCCAATTGTTGCCACCTTTTCGACGTTTGTCAAGCTAACATGGAAGTTCATCACCCTTCAAGACATCCTTTGGTTATTTCAATAGATCTGTGGCTCATCCGAATCCTGTGTAGTGAATATTTAGTAGGACGATCCGAGGAAAAGGAGATTTACCGTTTCCTAAGTTCCTTAAACTTTCTTATTAGTTATTTCTGACTCTACTCTGGATTTAGGGAGATTTATTTCTTCGGAAATATTCCTTTAGCTCATCTTAGATTTTAATTTCCTAATTAGTCTCGCTTTGTTTTCGGAAAACCACTACTTTCTCAAGGATAATTCCTTGTAGATTAAGACGCTGCGATCCCATAGAAAGGAGTTCAACTTATTGATATAATATTAAAGAAACTACTAGCGTAACTTTTAAAGTGTGACATAATTTAAATGATATAAATTTAAAATATAGCTGTGAAAATAATATCATAGGAATACTTTTTTCTGTATTTATATATCAAATTGTTTGATTATTGGGATGTATAGAAATGATGCATTGATTTTCATATTAGGAATTGAAATGTGTCAAAAAAAATCATCATTTACATTACAGAGCTCTAATGGCTCGTTACTAACACTCAAGCATTATGGCAACCAAAAGTGTTTATAGTATAATGGCTAGACCAAATTGCAAGTATGGTGTGAGTGTGCAGCTTTTTAACTTTCACTGTAAAATCGTGATAGCACCACAAAGTTTGGCCACAGTAAATGTCGTGCTTCGTGCGAATTGCTGTTATTTAGCACACAACCAGCTTGCCAGACAAAAAAACACTTTGCATGGCCAACACAAATCTGTCTGCACCATCTTCCCTTAGCTTTAGCTGAAGGTAACTAAGTTATTTACACTGGACGCAACTTTTGTTATGGTCAAGCTGGTAGCGCCACTACAAATTTGCATTTGAACTATTCACAAGAAACTCAAACCTCGTGCATTCATCAAGAGAAGGAGGTCTTATGGTGATGTGACTAGTAATCAGGATAGAATTTTGATGGCTTCCTGGTGGCCTCGTGTTAAGATATCTTAAAAAAAATAATCGAAGACATTTTACCCCTTATCCAACCATGCGAAACACGTAACTTCATTTGACCATGTGTAACATTTTGTTACAGAGTATAAATTACACTGCTCAACAAAAGAATATTTCACGTGGTTCTGGATCAAAATAGTCTGATTCAAGGGAAATTGTGTGTGCTGAATTCAATAGTTACATTTGTATAGCTGTATCGGGTTCAGTTTTCAAGAACCAGCATATCTATATATATGAAGCACCATGTTATTCATAGACTAATTTATATGTTCATTGGTTCCACTTATGCAATAATATTTTCCTAATTTGTGACTTTTTGTTTGTTTCAGATTTCTGCTTCATGATAGTACATATTTACAACTGCCTAATTTCTAATTACTCTGAACTTACCAAAACATTGAATGTAGCACGTACGTGAACGATGCAGATGGTTTTGGTACATATGTGGCGCCTTCACTCCTGGTAGCTTTAGGGAAACCAATCACAAAAGCTGTTTAACTGAACTAAAAAAGTTACTTCAAATATCTATGCGTGACGAAGACAAGAAATGGGCACCTCAAAGGGCTTGTAAGTCTTGTGTCAACCAACTGAGCGAGTAGATGTGTGGTAAGCGAAGCTCAGGAATGCCGTTTGCTGTACCAATGATATGGTGTGAACCCAAAGACCAGAGCAGCGACTGCTACTTCGGTATCACAAACATCGAGGAAATAATCATAAAAGACGAGGCAAGGTGCAGTACCCCAATATTGTTTCCGCAATCCAACCAGTTCCGCACAGGGCTGAACTCCCAGTCCCATATTCACAGACTGGACTAGAATTGATGATTGATTCCGATTCTAATTCTACCTCAAATTAATACGATTACCAGGATGACTCTGGAAATCCTAGGCCTAAAATCTTAACTCAAGGAGCGCTTCACGATCTCATCAGGGACTTAGACTTGTCCAAAGAAAAGGCCGAAGTTCTGGGATCCAGATTAAAGCAGCGTAACCTGCTGAAAGCTGGAATACGCATCACTATAGCTCGTTACCGATATAGAGAGCTGTCCGCATTTTTCAAGATGGCAAACAACCATTGTTATTGTGAGGATGCAGTATCTCTCACGCCACAATTCTGAAACTCCGAACCATACAAGTCCGATGATTGAAGGCTTTTTATACACTCTGGAAAAGACTCTCTGAAAGCTGCTTTTTTACACAATGGCAATCGGTTTCCATCTGCCCAAATAGGACATGCAGCAAAGATAGCTGAGAGTAATGAACTAAATAAGATTTTGTTATCCGCTCTGGAATACGAGAAACACCAGTGGAAGATATGTGGGGATCTCAAAATCATCTGTTTACTACTGGCTTTTAAGAGTGGCTACACAAAGCACATGTGCTTTTTGTGCTTGTAGAACTGCAGAGCTGATAAAGAACACTATGTGAGAAAGGAATTGCGAAGAACCAATAGATGCGCCTGGAAGGTTCAACTGTGTTCACAATCCTCTTGTAGATCCAGAAAAGATATAGTTGCCTCCCCTACATCTAGAGCTGGGTTTGGCTAAAGATTTCATCAACGCTATGGATCAATTTAAGGCTGGATTTCAATACTTATTTTAATTTTTTTTTTTTAAGGGGCTATCTAGGGACTTCCGACTTAGGCATAAGTCGCCGTAAACAAACAGCCTAATTCTAGGCTACTTTAAAAAAATTGAACAGGAAACAACAATAAAAAGAAATAGCAATAAAAATAACAAAACAATAACAAAAACAACAATTAAACCTGGTTAAATGAAAGGGAGAAGGCCGGCCTCCCCCCAAAGGTAAACAAGTCCACCATTTAATGTGCACACACTCGTCCCGAGTACAAAAGCCAGGTATAGCGCCTCCGCCCAACCCGGTACCGGGACAGGTAACGTGCGCGAAGATCACCCAGACTGGGACATTCAACAAGAATGTGCCGAAACGTCTAGGAGACAACGCAGTCGTAACAATACGGCGCAAGCGAGCGCTCCATCAAATAGCGATGCGTCACACGAGTGTGTCCGATTCGGAGACGACAAAAAGCGACCTAAAGCCGTCGTGGCATTGGGGCATGGGTCCATGGGAACAGTCGCAGCGCAATGGCACGCAACTTTAAGTTCCCTTCGACCTCTCCCATTTTTTTGCCAAGCAGTCCAAAGAGCTGCCCGTATTCCTGCCATGTAGTCGAAGTGAGGAAGAGCGAAACACTGGTCCGGCCGCAGAGACTTCGCTGACTCTTTGGCGCCTTCATTGGCGCGCTAATCTCAACATCTGCCCGGCTCGCCAAAACCGTGGCGTCACGGATATCGCGAACCAGGGGATGCCGAGATTCCAATGCCCCTATAGCACTTAGGGCGCTTTGTGAGTCGCTATAGATCACAATCCAGTCTCCGAACCGGGCACGTCGCGTAATCTCCCATACCGAGTGGTGTATTGCCACCAGCTCGGCCGTGAAGACAGACGCAGCGCCTGGTAGAGCCCCGCTGACTTCAAACAGAGGGGATGCGGCGTGGAAGCCGAACCTCTTTTGGGACTTGGAGCCATCCGTATACACGTGCACGGTTCCAGCGTGACACGATGTGTGCTCCAAAAAGGACGAACGCAATACTCCCGGCGCCGTACGAGCTTTGGGAGCAAAGGCGTGGCGACAAATAACCAAATAAAGTACCCTCCAGGGTGGTGTCCTGGGCAGAACCAGGGGTGCCACCCGTCCGAAAGCTATAGCTACCTCTCGAAGGAGTTTCCTGGCCCTAAACCCAAAGGGCTTAGGGTATGACTGGCCTCTCTCGGCGGCATAGACGCCCCTTTCGTGGAACCCTCTAGGGTGGCGTCCTGGGCAGAACCAGGGGCGCCACTGGCCCGAGAGCTATATCTAGCTCTCGAAGAAGTTTCCTGGCCCTAAACCAAAAGGGCTAAGGGTATGACTGGACACTCTCGGTGGAATAGGTGTCATCGAGATTAATTGCGGAAGCAGTAAGAGCTGTTGGGGACTGAAGGAGGCGCCGGGCCCGCACGTACAGGTGGGCATTGCACTGCACGTGGCGCTGAGCGAGTGGCATCTTCCCAGCATCAACCAACAGGCTCTCAGTGGGGGAAGTGCGGAAGGCACTGGTCGCAAGGCGAAGGCCGGTGTGGTGGATTGAATCCACCTTCCGCAATAAACGCTCGGCTGCGGATGCATAAAACTCGCATCCATAGTCGAGCTTTAAGCGAACAAAGGCTCGATAAAAAAGTAAGGCAGTAGTCACAGAACGGAGAATGTCCATAGCGCGGGTACAAAAGACCCTAAGGCTGTGAATATGAGCCTCCCAGGTGAGGCGTTGGTCGAATACAAGACCAAGGAATCCATGCGACTCAACCACATCCGGGCGCACCCCATTAAGAAACGAATCTAGGTCAGGATAAAGCCGTGGATGGCGGCAGAAGTCCACCACCTGAGTCTTGGCTAAAGAAAATCGAAACCTGTGCGCTTCGGCATCGCAAGAGACGCAGGTCAATACCTGTTGGAGTCGACGCTCCGAAGTTGGCATCTGGGCTGCGCCAAAAGAGATCGAAAGGTCGTCCACGTAGAGCGTAGCGAGAACATCTTCTGGCAGCACCAAGGTAATGCCGTTGATGCTCAGGGCAAAAAGTGTGACACTGAGGACACTTCCCTGCGGGACACCCTCTTCTTGCTCCTTTTGGCCGGCGATGGCTCCTTCCGCCCGTACGCGGAATCGACGATCTCGCAAAATGTCAGATATAAACATTGGGAGGCGTCCCCTCGCCCCTATCGTCTGGAGAGTATCCATGATACCATATCGCCATGTGGTAGCATAGGCCTTCTCCAGATCGAAAAACCCCGTGGCGTAGTGCTGTCTACGAAGGAAAGCCTCGCAGACGGCATTTTCCATTCGGAGCAGAGCATCCGACGTGGAGTGGAACTTGCGGAAGCCGCACTGTGCGGAAGACAGATGGCCTCCGCTGTCCAGGAAAAAGGCTAATCTAACATTTACCAATTTCTCCATCAACTTGCACACGCAAGAGGTCAGAGAGATTGGGCGGAAACCGGTTGGAGTAAAGTGATCTCTTCCCGATTTGCGAAAGGCGAGCACAGTAGCGATTCGCCAGGAGTCTGGAAGAAGACCTTCCACCCAGACCCTGTTGAACAAATCTAAGATAAAGGCCATGCCTCGCTCACCCAGGTGTCGAAAAATGGCGGAAAGGACATCGTCTAGACCATGAGCGTTGTTTTCGCACGAAGCGAGAGCGGAACGCAACTCACTCACAGTAAACTTGTCGTTGAAAGGTTCTCCGCCTCTGGAGGTAAAGTCCAGCCAGCGACCTTCAACGACATCACGACGTGCATTGAATGCTGGCGGAGCAGCATCACGCCTAGAGAATGCGGAAAAAGCGGTTGCAAAGGATTCCGCCACGGACGCGGGGTCTGAGATTGCGGTCCCATTCTCCTAGAGAACGGGAGGGAAGTCCTGCGAGAAGTTTTTCCGAAGCCTTTAGACTCGCTTCCATACCTCAGCTAAAGGGGTCTTCCCGTTAAGTGAAGATACGTAGGCCCGCCAAGAAGAGCGGCGGGCGTGCTTCAAAATTTACCGGAACCTAGCACTAGCCCGACAAAATTCAGTCAAACTGAAATCGTTCGGGCGGCGCTTATAGGGCATGTAGGCATAACGCTTCTGTTTGAGGGCCGTCTCACACTTGGCCGCATACCCTATGAGTGGTCGGCATGCAAAACGGTCAAACGTCCTAGAAATAATAGTCAGGCCCACGGCGATCATCTACCGACCTAAACTCTATGACTGAGATAGAGAATTTAGTCATTTCCTGAAATGCGGGCCACTGCGCCCGCGCCAAGCACCACCGAGGTGGTCTCTCAGGTGGCAGTTGCCCTGAAAATAATATTTGAATGGCTAAGTGATCACTACCATGGAGGTCATCGACTATCCCCTAATCAAAATCAGGCTGTGCATCCTAAGAGCACAAAGATAGGTCAAGGCAAGAAAATGAAGAGGTTCTCGGACAGTGATGCGTAAACCCATCCACGTTTAGGACACCCATCACAAGCTTTTGAATCAGGATCGGCAAGGATTTGTCCCCTGGGATATATGGAGTTAACTCCCCAGAGAGGATGCCTGCCTTTCAGATTTCCAAGCAAGAGATAGGGCCTCGGCAACCATGCAAAGATGCGGCGGAAGTCCCCCGTGTCGAAGTCAGCTGACGGTGGAATGTACGCAGAAATGATAGTATACTTTCTATCAAGGTGCAGCTGCACAGCCACTGCCTGAAAGGAGGTATCTAAAGAGAAAGTAGGAACGGACACATCATGCCGGGTGTAAACCGCGCATCCCATAGCCCAACCACATCGCGTTGGTGGGCTTGCAAGACATTTATACCGCGGGAGGGAAGTCATGGGGCACGCGCCTAGCATAGTCTCCTGCAAAAAGATAGCTAACGGCTAACGGGACGAGGCGAGCCTACGCAGCTCCTCCCAGTTGTCGCGGAGTCCACGGCAATTCCATTGAAGGAATATGCCCTCCAGGCCTAGCTCGGAGGAGACGCAGGGGCCCTCCTTGAACTGAAGACCCTCTCGGGAATGGCCGTCGCCTTCGAGGACTTCTTGGGGGAGGTAAGCTCGCAATGCGAGTCTTTTCCTCCCTCCGCCTCGAAACCTTAGGCGGGCGTTGCGGCTTGGGAGGTGGGGGGCCCTCTTTTCGAGAAACCACCGCCTACGAGCCACTCGCTTCACTTCGGAGCGTAGGCGAAGGAGCCGAAGCTTCTTTGTTGAGGTCCTCCTTTCGGGGGACAGCTTTAGTAACCCACGAAGATGGCCTAGCGACTATCTTCAGGGGTTTTGCCTCCTGTGAGTCTAACGACTCGGTGGAGGCGCGTGGCCGTTTCGCCTTACGGGAAACGGTCACGCTGGGGGAAGAGGGGGCAGCCCTGGTTTTAGCCAGGGCTGAAAATGGACTCTTTTTGCCGCCAGCTTTACCAGGGGAGCGCTCAGGGTGGGTAGAGCCCGCAGAAGAGCTCCGAATGGAGGCGGAAACAACCGTGCTCGTTGGCCTGGATGGGCCAGGAGCAGAGGGTGTCTTTCTAAATATTGAGGTATATGACGTCCCATGCAGAGCCGGGCGCGCCAGGACCAAGTCCCTGTAAATGTTTACAACACACTATGAAAAACAGACGTTTATGTATTTATAAGCACGATAACTAAATGAAACTTTTATTACTGACAGGATATGCATTCAAACACTAAATTATATCATCAGTACCATACAAAAACATCAATATAGTTTTTTGTTGAAGAAATACAATTAATTAGTAACATAAAAGTTTACAACACATGTATCAAATCGTTTCTTAATATTTAGTAGCATAACCACTGTTGCTAATAACAGCTTGTAGCCGCTTAGAGTAGTCCCCTAAGTACTTCTTACATGTGTTTGTGTTAATATTACTCCATTATTCAATGCATATTTTCTTTAGTTCAGACATGTTTGTTGGTTCTCATTTTTGGATTCAGCGCTTCAGTTCCGTCCATAGATTTTCGATAGGCTTCAGATCTGAGAATTGAATAGGCCATTTTAGAACATTTACAACATTTGATCTAAACCAAGTTTGTGTCAGTTTTGCTGTATGCTTTAAATTTAAGGATGCACACTTGGACGTAAATTTTTCTTCAAGATTCTTCTCTAATGTTCTCCATTTTTCTTCCCTTCTATGGTTTCGATATTCTCAACACCTGCGGTACTAAAACAATCCCAGATCACGATTAAGCCACCTCCATATTTTACTGTTGGGATAGTGTTCTTCGGTGCATATTCGGTACCTTTCTTTTGCCATACCCTTGGAGCTCCATTACGGCCGAACAGTTCTATCTTTCTCATCCGTTGTCCCAAAACTCTGTCGGTTTACCAACAAATCCATTTGCAAAATTCAAACGATCACAAACCTGTTTTCTTGTAAGAAGCGGGATTTTCCTTGGAGACCGTGAGTAGATGCCCATTCTACGAAGCGATTAACTAATTGTATCTTTACTTATTGTAACTCCAGTCACTTCTAAGTCAGGTTAAAGTTCTTTAATAGTAACCATGGGTGTTTTATTGACGTTTCTTACTAATAATTTCCCTGGAAGTTCAGTTATCTTGCGAGTACACCCAGAACTGATCAGAGGAAGAGTAGAATTTTGAGACTTCCAGTGACATATTATCGTTCCAACTGAACTCACTGGAACTACTAAATGACGAGCTATTTTTCTATAACCAATTTCAATTTTATGAAGGTCTACAATACGCGAAGATCTTGATCGATTCGTTTCTTTTTGCCCTTCGTGCGAATGTTTACCGAACGCTGTCTGATAAAGAATGGCTCGATAGCTTATACCAATCCCTAATTTATGTTCGTAGATTAATGTAGAACGTTCTAGAAATTGTAGGAAGTTGCTCGTTCTCGAACATTTATGAGTAACTGAGAAAAATCGATATGTGTTGTAAACTTTTGCATTAATAATTAATTGTATTTCTTCAAAAAAAAGCTATATTGATGTTTTTGTATGGTCCTGAAGATTTACTTTATTGTTTGAATACATATCCTGTCAGTAATAAAAGATTCATTTTGTTATCGTGCTTATAAATACATAAACGTCTGTTTTTCATAGTGTGTTGTAAACATTTACAGGGCACTATATATATATATATATATATATATATATATATATATATATATATATATATATATATATATATATATATATATTAATATTTATATATAAGGTGTCGGTCCTCGTTGAATCTGGATATGATTACACCATTAAAGGAGGTAAATTACTCTGCACGTTTAGTGAGGGCATTCGCTAAGATCTAACCCGCGCCTCGAAGGTAGGAATCCGACATCGTATCCCTTAGACCTGTATGCTTTGAATATCATCCAAGTCACGTGATATTTATCCATCATTCATGGTATTTAAGTTTCCTTATATTTTTATGTTTCTTTTTCTCGTCTTTTTATTCTTAAGGAGATGAGTATTTCTTTAGGGTTTCTTAGGTTCCGAAGAAGGTGGGACGTTACTTTTCATTAATTGAAGTCTTCCAGCAGTTATTCTGCTGCTTTTTTTATTCGGGTAATATGTTCTTTTCAACTATTTTATTTTTTCTTTCCCTTGCTCTATTGACTATCTAAAGGTACATACTTTGTTATTTTACATTACTCATTATTTTATGTTGAAAATGCTTTACTATTGAGTCTACTATACTTTATCCAATAATTTAAAAAGTTCTGGAAATATTGCCCCTTACTCTATGTTCCGAATGCAGATATTTAAATACTATCAGTGTTCGTCTAAAATTATTGACCGACAAAAGGAGGAAATTACGCGCTTTCACGACTTATATCGAAGTTAGGTTTTCGATTTTACTACAAGGTTAAATTCGATTATTTACTTGTTCCTACACCTCCGAAATTCTTCTTTTCTCATATTTTTTAGCCAAAATTGAGTCCCTTGCCTCCACAAAATGAATTCTAATTGCCCATCCTTTAATTAAAAATTTGAGAAAAATTTTTATTTACATTATGAGACTATTTTTATATCGGTTCAAGGGATCAATAATAACAATATTTTGGGGAAAATGTGCGATCGTTCGCAAATAAGTGTATTTTATTCAGACAAACAATGCATCTAACAATGCAGAGGTCTTTTCCTCTCTTAAGAGGAGAAAGGAGAAAATCAATGTACTAGAAACTTCATTGTTTGGCAAATACTTTTGATGTATCATAATTAGAAGAAAAGGTAGGTCACGGGAATACTGGAGTTTTATAGTACCCCTTCCTCCCCCAAAGTAGGAAAGTTACTGAACTAAGGAAATAATTTCAGAATATCCATGCGTATCCATTTCGCTATTCGATTGTTTAATGGTTATTATTGATTTGACTACGTTTATTAATATCAAAATGTTAAGGACATAAATTCTCTGTATACCTCTTCCCTAAAGGTTGGCTTGATGCTACAAAGGACACAAACCAACCTAACATAATTTTAAGGATTCACGGATTTTTATGCGTGGAAAAAGACTAAATTAAGCGTTTTCCCCAGTTGAATGGATTAGCTCACGCACTTTATTGAATTCTTGCCAATGGGGAAAGAGATGTTATTTATTTATACTCATCTAAAGACAAGAACGCCAGTTGATTCTTTATAATATCTTTTATCAAAATTATCAATATTGAAAAGCAAATCGATTAAATTGGTAGAGAAATAGTGTATCATGCGAAGAATATCCTCTTCCAGTACAGCTCCAGTAAGACTGTAATAAGTCTTCAATAGTTTAGCAATAAAGCAATAGACTTATTAAAGGATCTCAAAAAGAAATAAGAAAATTTTAGCCAAAGCTAAAGCCAAGATTTATATCTTTAAATTCGCATACCATTGTTCTTATTTCGATCATATAGAGAAAATCCCATTATTATGCTATCCTTCTATTATTTATAAATAAACTTAAAAGTCATGTAACTCATCGTATATTGGCACGAATATATGAACAATCATCTGTCGCACAGAGCAGCATGTACTGCGGCCAGCACGTGTGGGGTTACTCATAAACAAACAGGACTCATCACAAATTAGATATACAAAAATATGTGGGTCCAATATTTCAATCTACTTCAAAATACTGGCTGGTGTCCACAAATCCCAAGGATTTACGAATTTTAGATTCTATATTTATTTCAAAGCAAAAAACAATTTAAATTCCAAATAAACAACTGCTTCCCTCCCCAAACTTTTCAGTCCTGATGATGAAGCTTAACCTAGCAACACCCAAATAAAGGTGTACACCTCTACCTCATGTATGCATATATATATATATATATATATATATATATATATATATATATATATATATATATATATATATATATATATATATATATATATATATATATATATATATATATATATATATATATATATATATATATATATATATATATATATATATATATATATATATATATATATATTTATATATATATATATTTATATATATATATATATATATATATATATATATATTTATATATATATATATATATATTTATATATATATATATATATATATTTATATATATATATATATATATATATATATATATATATATAGTTCATAATTATTTTGTATTTCGATAGTCATTTAAGTCATGTTTATTATGCATATTTAAAAAACTCGTGGGATTATTATTTAATTTAGTTATTTTTTTTTTAATATATTACATCAATTTCAAAATAGATTTTCACTAATTTCATTTCTATGTTTAGTTATTCTTCTAAAAATAATTTTTGGTATTTAGAATTCGCTGATGATGGTCATCGTCAATGACCGAAACGTCCGGAAAAATTAAATGTTCAAAACCATCGCATATGTCTTCATATTCCTGCTATATATATATATATATATATATATATATATATATATATATATATATATATATATATATATATATATATATATATATATATATATATATATGTAACAAAGCTGACAGGGAAAATCCGAAGATTCCAAGTACTTTCCAACTTTATTTCGAGTTCTTTATCAAGGATAACATAAGTATTGAAAATTGTAATATTTATAAGGATGATACAGAGGAGAGGAAATGCTTCAGTGCTCTCAGTGAGTCGGAGACTTTTCGACAAGGACTCAATTAGAGAATAGCAGCAAAGAAGCCTAATCGCATCAATAATAACCTTAAGAACAGGCCTTACTTTTGAAGAAAATATAAAGAATGTACTGTTGAGGCGTATGGCTCTGAAGAAGCTCCCTTCAGCCTGTTTGAAACTTCTGGAAAATCACTCGTTAAGATGAGAAAAGAGGCGTGCTTTTAGTAAACCCGTTTCATGTGGACAATGAATCATCTGCATATCCCGAGTTTGCTTTCTTTTTTTCATCTAAAGAAACGGAACAGTAAAATTTTTGTCCACGAAGAGTGCCATGATATCAAAATGTTACCAAAATATGCCCCTCTTCATATTTCCCAACAGTTTAAAAGCGCTTTGGGGTTGATAACTGTATTTTTCAGAAGCATGGCACATAAAGCAAAGGCAAAAACAATGCTCTGGATGAAAATAACATCGAAAGGTTTGAGTCCTTGCCCAGGAAATTCGCTAGTTTTGAACCCAATAGTGCACTTGTGGGCGATAATAAAACTGGTGGTTGCTAAAGAAAACCATTCAACTGTAAGGAATTGCGGGTGTTTATTGAAAAAAAATAGAGCAATATCAGTCAAGATATCCTAAAATATTTGCTTTCCATTATGCCGAAACGAATTGAAGCATTGCTATATAATAAACGATATGAGTATATTTAATAATGAGGTGGTTTTGGGCTCTATCTTTTTCTATTTAACCATCAAATTATTTTAAAAATAATAAAAGGAAATACAATGATTTATTAGTTCTATTAATATTCGCATTTTAAAATATTGTAGTCTAAAAACTTTTGGTCATGACTGTACATAGGTTCTCAAAAGCATTATTTATGCATAACATTTTAGCCGAACTGTAATTTCATAAATTAATATTTTCACTTAATATAATATCAAAAATAGGTCTCGTTTCCAAATTCCTGCAAGTATGAATGGTTAAATTCTCACCTGAATAATTAGATTATTTCTATTCTATTTCTGCTTGTTCAAGTTATGTTAATTCACCAAACCAAATCCTTAATTTTGTCATACCTCGTCTACTTCTGATTAACACAGATTAAAACTTTCCTTTTATAAGTATGAGTTATTCAAGCTGGTTAATAACCAGAGAAGCATTTTTAATCAGCAAAGGGATTAAGAGAGATTCCACTCTGTCAAGGACCATGGTGTACCTCAAAATTTCTAGATGAACTTACAGGTTGAGTAATGCAGGGTGCAGGCAGTATTCTTTTGAATTTTTCTAAATGTTAATTGTACGCATATATATATCTTTTTACTTTCGTTGTCGGTCGTTTTCTTCTTAAAATAACAACCATTTTTCCTTATTTTTTTCTCCTAATAATTTGCTAGGGAAAATTTTGAATCGCCAAATTTGTTGAACAGGCATACAGTCTTTCTTGAAATCCGCGCCAGAAGGAGAAAAAGGAATATTTCAGACTTTTTCCTATGTCGTCAGAATGATAGTAGAAATAAATGGTCAGTCAGTATCTAGAAATTTATAATTCGACTATGAGATAATAGTAGAGAGGAGAACCCGTAGAAGACGATCTAACGCCATCAGAACGCCTTGGTTCGTCGCTTAACTAAAAGAATTCATTAACAATTATCCAATAAAGTCGATACGTGCCCATTTAAGGGACAAAGTTGAGGATAAAAAGCTTATCAGGCTGGTGGTGCATAAGGACTTTCGGTTCTTTTTATACAAGATGAGGAAAGCACAATTTTTGTCCAAGATGATGTAGGAAAAGCAACTCAAGCAAACTAAGAAGATAATAGAGAAGTTGAAACAACCTTTGGGGACAGAGTTACTGTGGTTCTTCTCAGACGTAAAGAATTTCTGCCAAGACCAGATGACCAACTTACAGAACAAAAGCTGGCTCGCTGTCCCGCCCATGGACTTTTCGAGATGCGTGCAGAAGAAATTTACAAAGACAATGATGGTCTCTTGTGTCGTCAGCAGTTAAAGTAATGTCCTTACACCCTATATCTTTCCTAAGGGCGTCAGGCTGGAAAATGACAGGTACATTCGTGTTTTGAGCAAGGTCTTGAATCCAAGGATCTATCGGGTAGCTGCAGAGCTGGCTGCCATGTGGCAGGAAAGAATCTGCGCCCTGCTAAGCACGCCTAAAGAGCTAACATTTGGCCTCTCAATTCGCTTGACTGCAACCCCCTCGACATCATTAAATGAAGCGCGGTAGAACGAAGAACACCAAATCCAACTGCAATATGAAGGCCGAGAGAGAGCCAGCCTTAAAAGGTCTCTTAAGGCTCTAAAACGTGAAATATTGACGTAGGCATTTGGCCAGTTCCGAGGTGGCCTGAAGGGTGTTATCGAGGCCTCATGCAGATTAATTTAGTGAATTCCTCAAAGCTTGTCATGGTAAAAAACAGATCAAAAATTGAAGAATATATCTTAAAGAATAAAAACACCGTTATATTTTCTCCTGCGACAGCCATCATGCGAAAGAATATCGCCCATATCGTGTATACTTCAACTTACCTGCTCTATCTGGTCACAATAACATCAAGCGACCCACAATTCCAAAGCAGTGTCACACGACATTTCGCTTTTTACTCCTACCACAATCTTCCTTACCTGATTGCACTCTATTCACCCAATCTCTCACCTACTCTGCATTCACTTTCATGTTTGGTTTACCTAAAGCAGACATCTGCAATTTTCCTGTTTAAAAGACTTTGAAAGCCACTGTCTTTTTCTCGTATCACATTTATCAACCATACCATACACATACTATGGCTCATAGATTGAAGCCATTTATCGGACATGGAATATCAAATTTCTTTAGAACCCCGTCATTCATAGTCAATGCGTGTTGGGTTCGTTAGATAACACCGCTAGACACGCAGCTTGCCTGATTAGCTGTCCCAATTGCAGCTTAAGCGCCTATTACGATATACACTCGAGGTCAGTATGGGCATTTTATTACTCTACATACATGCATCATTCATTCTTTTAAGTCGATCAGTGTCAAAATCCTTTTAAAAGAGAGATAAATTAGGTCTACAGCTTTATATTGGCCAAACGTTATGAGTATTTCGAGATAAAAATCTATAAAATCAATTTAACGTGATCTTCCATGTTGAAAGCTGCGCTGTGTCATTTATTAAGTTATTTTTCTGCAGATGTTCCAGGATCCAATCCATAATAATGAAATCTAATAAGTTACTAACTACCAAAATAAAAGAGAGGGGCCATAAAATTCTTAAATCAGTCTTTATTACTTTTATAATACTGGTATTGCATATTCCTGTTTAAACTAACTCCTAAGATACTATTCCATGGCTAATACACTTTTTTTTTAAATTGTACAAAAGAGGATTAACTGTATTCACTTTTTAAATAGATTTTCTTAATAAAAAAATATATTTAGTTTCAGTATATCAATATTTGAATAAGTGCTTTAGACAACAAAATAGATTATATCATTTATATACTATTTAATTGGCTTACGATTATTTAGCTATTAAGATAATTAATTTTTCTCTTGTTTTAAAATTAGCCCTACTTCGTTCTCATTGTTTATATTGTGTGTTATTTATATTGTGGCCCCTAAGGGGCACGGCGATTTGCTTTCCTGGCCACCGTGCTGACTGGACTCAGCGCCTCAATAGAACAAAGCTTAGCCTTTTCTGTTTCTTATTTAAACCCTGTTTTCTTTCCCTACTTCCTCACTTTCCATGCAACCTTTCCCTCAACTTTCTCTAGTCGGTCTCTAATTTTATAGGGTAGACACCAACCAGCTTCTTCTCCCCCAACCATCCCGGATCGGGGCTGAGGGGAAGGGGACAATGGCACCTCACCCCTGAGCTCTGGTTTTGGGTGCTGGATTTTTAACAACCTGCTTCCCTCCCAGCCTCACATTCCTCACATCTCCTTTCACTGTCTATCAGTTTTACAATCAGCCAAGGGGGAGTGGCCATGCACACCAAGAGTTGTGCTCTTAAATGGCAGCAGCTGGGGTTTCGGAACCCGTGTTCACCCCTCGCAGAGCAAGTTAGTGCATGGGGTGATTAGCGTATGCATCTCGTAGCATAAATAGAGTTACCATTCCAACTGATGAGTTTAATAAAAAAAACTCTACCTTCCCCTCTGCCATCGCCGGAGCCGCCTTCGGCCCCCTTCACTGAAAAAATGGAGGGAGCCCTCCTAGTCTTTCTCAGGCGACCCTACAAGTTTATTCTAACTGAGAGGAGGCTTATTTCTCTCTTAGGACTACAGTTGCAGGAGAATCCACCTCGTCTTTTCTCTGTAGGCGCCCAAGGGCGCCTCGCTCTGTCTACGGGAAAAGTCGAGGTTACCCGAAGTCTGTGTAAGTTGCTTCAAGGCTGCACGTGATAAGTCCAAATAGTGTGAGGCGAAGTATGTCAATGTCACAGAGCCGCATACTGCTCTTTTGAAGCAATTTGGTGCATATCTCCTTGAAAGGGAAACCTCAGACGTTCAGGACCAGGATCTTCTCTCCTTTTGCGTAGCTATAGACTTGGTACTGGCGCGCCCGGCACTTCCTGAAACGTGTTATGCCTCAATGTCAAAAAAGACACTTTCTGCTTCTAGTTCCTAGAGAGCTACGAGAACGGTAATTTCCATGCACATTCGAAACCCCTGTGGGGATTATAACCACCCTGTGTGCTCCTCTGGTAAAAATGGCGGCGCAAAGGGTTCGCACGCAGCCCCACCTAAAACCAGGGCTCCTCCTTCCCTTTCCTCAGAGTGATCGATCCCCGTATGGTAAAATGGCCAAGTGCCCTACCGAGTCGTTAGACTCACAGAAGGAATCACCCCCGAAGTTGTTGGAAAGTCCATCTTCCGGTGTTTCTGTATCTGCCCTTTGAGGGGAGGACAGCAAAAAAGGAGCTTCTACTTATATGCCACACCTAGTGGTCGGATAGGTAGTTCGAAAGTATGGTTCCTCTAAAAGATGGACCCTCGCCTCCGAAGCCGCCCCGCATACATAAGGTTTCAAGGCGGAGGGAGGAAAAGACTCAATTGGCGAGCCCCACCTCCCCCAATAGGTTCTCGTGAGCAACAGCGCCTTGAGCGCATTTTCAAGTTATTGGGTAAGAGTACGGCCGTTCCCGTAGGGGACTTGTCTTTGAACAATTCACCGCATCTTTTCCGAGGTAGGCCTGGAGGAAATGTTCCTTGAAAGGAATAGCCGTGGACTCCGAGCCAAATGAAAGGAGCTGCCGAGGCTCGTCTCCTCCCGTTTCCTCTTGGCTATCTTTTTTCTGAAGAGATTGTTGGGCGCGTGCGCCCTTCCCACTCTCCCAGGGTATAGGGGGCTTTAAGGGCTTCTCCGGCAATCTCATCGCCGTGCGCCTAACTACTATTCCTACAAGGTCTGGCAGTTTTGCACGCCGACTTCTTCCGTGGTCGTCAGCTAAGTGTGAGGCGAACCTCAACTATAGCGTCATGACTAAATGCAATATAAGCGACGACCAAACGATTTCACACTCGGTGAATTTCGTCTAGCTAGGGCTAGGTACTAGCTGTTTCTAAGCATGCACGCTGCTATTTCTTCCATGCGTACGTATCTTAACTTAACGGGAAGATCCATTTATAACATTTCATCCAACCCAATCTACATATCTACGATAAAAACATTTGGCAACTTAGACATTTAATTCAGAGATCCTACTCATCAAACTGGATACGTTTGTGTCATAACCCGACCCATATCGTGATAGATCCGAACGATTTTTTTTATGTTTATGTACAAGATTATTGCGTTTTACGAACTGCATAATTATACCTTATCTTCAGCCGATGATGACGCCCTCTCGGAAAACCTATTTAATGACTATTTAAAATTCTTTCTATTCTCGCCGATCTGACTCCGTTGAGGGACAGCCCGTCTCCCCGAATTATTTTAATGCACTATTTAACTCGCCCCGTAGACTGATTACGTGTACTTCTTCTTCCTGGACTAAAATGCTGAGAATTTAATGGATAGTGTTTCCTAGAAAATATTCTTCACATCTATTCGTTCAAAAATTCCTCAAAGCTACCTTCCTACACCTTATCCTAGTCCTAGGACCCTATAGATATTATACTATTAGTGACTACATGCATAATATAAATAGTGTTCTGGCTACATACATTCAGGAAATATTCCAAATATGGCCTGAAACGGAATTTGCTATAGAGTCCTCTAGGATTGTATAGGATGTTGATGGAGAAATGATAGTTTTCAGTTTAGTATGCATGATGTGTTGAATTGTATGGTGAGCTCTGTTGCATTCTGATAAAGCATGCGCGAGGGTCACATCTGGCCTTTTTTGTACTCTATCTTGACAAAGAAAGTAGGATGGATGTTAGGGGCCTCTGCATGTAAATTTATGTTGTGTGAGAGAGAATAAATAAAGCTTTGAGTGAAGTGGTGGAGATATGGTGGTTTGGAGCAGCTACTTGCAGCTATGTATGCGAAGGACGAGATTTGTGAGCTTGTTGTTATTGTTTTTCATAGGTTGAACTTAAGGACTATGGTTTGTGAGTGAATGTAGTCTGTAGGTGCGAAATCTATGCGGAATGAGTAAAACTTTAAGGCATGTTTTGTAGGGCATGGCTGAGTTGTGGAGTCTTTGAGAAACAATAAATAACCAAGCAGGATTTCAATTGTTTTTAGGAGAGCGAAATAATGGTTTATAGACTGTGGATTATGTCTCCAAATGTTGCAGGTTTGAAGGGTTTAATATTTGATGTAAATTGGTTTTGGATATTTGCGAGTTTGGAAATGTTATGCTAGAATTAAATATGCTTGAAATATTTTGGGTGTACTGATGATGTATATGCCTACCATTATGTTTCTGTGAACATGTGAAGAATAAATGCTATAAACACATACATATGATGAAATTCCTTCCCAGTTTCTGAGATATAAATACTTAATGGTTTCTGTACCACACAGAAGGGTAACTGAACTAAAGTTGTACTAACGAAAAGAGGTGAATTAATCAGCAGATCGCAAAATTAATGCGAGTGAAAATTATCTAACCGTTTTAACTTAGGCGGATTAGAGTGTCAGCTAGGTTTGAAAACAAAGCCTAGGCAATTGCACAAATACCATCCTAAATTTGTTTATTGTTAAAGAACCATTATGCTAAAAATGCTTCGCCTCAATATCAGTGGAAATGTGTATGTTAGAATTTGGTGATTTTAAACAGCGATATTATTCAGCAATTTTGATATTTTATATTGTGATTCAGATAAGGGGGAGAAATAAAATTGTGGGTTTGTGTATTGATAGATTAATCAATGACTCAGTTTCCTAGAGTCTATTTGGACCACTATATGTAAATTTATAAACCAAACATCTTCCTCGCCCTTCACAACAAAGCTTGACAGCGTTATTCCACAAGACCACTTTCTTTTCTAAAAAATATTCGGACAGGTTCAGAAGAGTAAATCACCCTTTAATGCATTTTTACTTCAGAAAATTTAATGACTTTAATTACAAATCTCTACAAATAATTCTTGACAAAGGTTATTAGTTGACTTATGTTAATTATTTTCGGATATTTGCAATAGATTGCACTATTCTCTTAACGAATTTTGAGATAGGAGACCCAAAATAGTAAAATATACGATTTAGTACCTGTATGTGAGAAAGTAGGAAGAGTAATACCTTATTTTTGAACATTTCATTAAAAGCAACTAGATTAGGATAGATGCCGCTAGTCTAGAGAGAGACATACCAAAAAGGTTCGTTCTTAGCAGCACGAAATTTATGGCGGTAATGGGTGAGGCTAGGGTGAATCCGTTGCAGCTATGCTAGTAGTGACGTTGACTTGCTTCGACCACCTTGAAGGAAACCGGATGCTGTTGTTTATTTTTCAAAAATTAACAAATATCAAGGAGGGAATCGAATGTATTTCTTTTAAGGGATTTGTAGAGAAGTGACGAAGGAAAATTTTATGAAATTTAGAAAGGCCAAGTGGAATGAAGAGGGGCTATGGAACGGGAGGGAGATTAGCTATCCTGATTCTCTCCTCTCTGGGAAGATTAACAGGAATTCTTGATGAAGTTTCAAGGAGCAAAGTTTAGTCCTTATGAAATGCTAATCTCCATTTCTAACACGCGAGTCTTTAACAAACAGCCATTCAGATTTAGATCTAAAATTCATCAGAATAAACTGCGTGAATATAAAATTCATATATTAGGAATTTGGCAATGGTATTAGCTGAAACAAACTTTACTCTTTACAATTTCCATTTTGGCTTAATTTAAAGTAAATTATGAAATGGATGCAGTAAGCTATTAAAATTAGAAATCTAATTTGATAAATCGTGACCCTATTTTAAATAGGTAATGGTAATAGATATTTAAACAGAATTTTATTTGTTTCGAAATAAAAACTGATAATTAGGTCTATGTAAATAATGACTGCAGAAAATAACTATATATATATCTAAAAATCAAATAGAGCTAAAACGCTCCAAGAAAAATTACGTTTTTCCCTTTAAAAAAATTAAATAGTTGAGAGGATAGCCCATTTTTTCAGTTTTCAAATTCTTTCGTTCAAAATTCGCAATTTTGGTTTTATATTTATCATTTTATTGCAATTTTTATGCACGTTTTATGGTATACTTATATTTTAGGAACATGACTAGAACAGAGTGAAAATTAAGATAATGCAAAATTGTATACATCCGTGTAAAATTTTCTTAAATATTTAAGTTAATTTGTTAAAAAAAAACCTACACCGTTGATTTTTACATCATTTTATTGCAAATTTTAGGTACTTTTATATAGTATATATTTTGTTTCAGCAAAATATATAATGCAAAATTTTATACAGTCGTGGAAATTCTCCGTAGATTTTTAAAGTTGATTTGTGAACAAAAGGCACAACTATACCATACGATTTTAAATATTTGCTAAAGAAAGACGGCGCCTAAGTTTATATTTTTAAGCATCATTCGAATATAGATTGATATAAATTTTAGGGCATTCAGAACTTGACTACTACTCACCTAATGCTCCATTTTCCAACTGAGAACAAAACCTAGAGTTGACCTTGTCCGAAAAATATATGTTTTAGTACACTATTTACACAAATTTTAATGGCACTAAAGAAAATTGATTGCAAATGATGAGTAAATCATATTTGCATCTTGTGCTCATGAATTAAGTTGGACTGTTTAATATTTAGTAATTTTATAGCCATTTATATGATATCAGGTATCAAGGGAGCGGTCTGAAACAACCCCGTGTATCTCTAAAACCGCGCCGTAGGTTATTATTATTTTGGCAGTTATAAATGTCTTTTAATGAGTTTTAATTTCCTATATGATAATCTCACGTAGTAAAAGGTAAAAATATGAATGTGGTATCCCCTTAAGACCAAGACATGTTTTTGAATTTACGCCAAACGTTATCAAATTGGTTGTTCTGCTGCAATTTATCATTGTTTTCAATCAGTGAGAAAAGTATTTGCGTGTACATACATTCATTGTAAGGGAAAATACGAAGGCGCAGTGATGGTATGTGGTTAGTAAAGCAATAAGTAGACATTTTCACATTCCATCTGGTTGCCCTGGGAGAAAATTTTCATTCACGCACATCTCTCCCCTAAACCAGACCTTTGTGGACTGGTTTAGTTTTTCTCAGGAGGTAGACTGGCTTATTTTTCTCCTATTATGGAACTTTACATCACTATGGGAAAAGTATGCATTCCCGGGAAATTAGAGTGTCAGATCTGAAAAGTACATATAACACTGCATAAGAAAAACATATTTAGAAATTCCTTAGAAATATGTCTTAAAACGAATATTTACCAAATACTCTCTTGTTTGAATTTAAAGTAAAAAGTTTTTTTGGCTCAATCGATTTACACAAACATCAGTTCTATCAGAACTGAAAAAAAGAGTATAACTTTATTTTAACTTTTACTTTTGCCGTCGCTTGGCGGAACTAGGAGCGTCCCTCAATCGTGCAGTTTGAAGTCACTACTATACTAACTGCACTCCATTGCTGCGACCAATGCAGTTCACCTTCTCTTTGTAAGATATAGCTCCCCACACGGGTGGGGGAAAACGATACATTGTAGAGCAACGGAAAAGTGCATATTAAAATAAACAATTGATACACATCACTAATACATCCCCTATATGCTGTGAAGGAGGTGAATACTCATTGCTATACTAAACCGCGGACATCTTTGTGTAAATCGATTGAGCCCAAAAAACTTTTTACTTTAAATTCAAACAAGAGAGTATTTGGTAAATATTCGTTTTAGACATATTTCTAAGGAATTTCTAAATATGTTTTTCTTATGCAGTCTTATGTGTACTTTTCAGATCTGACACTCTAATTTCCCGGTAATGCATACTTTTCCCATAATTGTGTAAAGTTCCATAATAGGAGAAAAATGAGCCAGTCTACCTCCTGAGAAAAACTAAACCAGTCCACAAAGGTCTGGTTTAGGGGAGAGATGTGCGTTTGAAAAGAAGTCCGCAAACAATATTATCGTTGTGGGGAAAATACAAAGAAACTAATAATTTCATTAAAAACGAATGCGAAAGAATAGATTAAGCATTTCTTGATGGCGTTATAGAATTCTTGCCTGGCAGAAACGGGTGGAAATATAGCCTTTTTCGACTTTATTTAAGTGTGAGAGAACGTCTATGTCTATAATCTATTACTTCTAGTACACCCTTGCAACGATATGAAGTATTATTGGTTTTAGTAACCTAAAATGCGTGCGTCAATCTTTAGCAAAGTTAGCATGGTAAATTCAATTGAATTTAATACACCAATGAATAGATTTGGATTTGCAACTTTGACCCATTAATCTAAATATATTAATGCATTGCAAATTTAGCGTTACAAATATCAAAAGCGTCGGAAGGGCAACGAGAACCGTCGTTTTCTTGCATAACAAAAAAACATTTACCAGAAATCGTGAGAGAACCTAAACTTACCTATGATGAACTACTGGAGGATTTAGCATTTGCAGGAATAAAAGTTTCTTATAATACTTCAATAATACAGTTCTTAATTCCTCGAAGTCACTTAGAAGTCTACACCTCAAGCAGTCTTAAGAGCATGATAATAAAGAGCCTATAGCACACTCGAGCAAAGAAGTTTTCGCAGGTAATTTGCCTTTTGAAGTGAAAGGACACATTTCAATATGTTCTTAGTTCAATCAATGAATCAAGTAGTTAGTCTGAAATTGAACAATACGCTAAATATCTACAAAGGATAAAGTTCAGTGCTTTTTTTTTACTGTGATTGGACCTATGAGACTTGTCACAATTACCTAGGTGATAAATTAAGAGAAATAAGGTTATTTAATTAACATGTGGCTCAGGGTCTCACTCTTTGTGATAGACTAAAGAAATTAAGGAAGGTAGTTCAAGATTAATATAATTATATTAATCTTGAACTGCCTTCGTTAATTTTTGCGGAACAAATTTCAACTTTTGTTCACACACTTCCTTTTTCCTCATATTCTTAAAAAGGATATTTTCTCAATACTTGCTAGTCGTTTTGCAGTTGCACATTATAATTATAAGTATATATTAGTACCTATTTAAACTAATGTTGGTTTTTACTTTTTCAGATTTTGAAAATAAGGAATCGAAATACCTTAATAAATTGACAAAACAATCAAGTAATGTGTGCTCAAGCAGTAGAAATTTAATATGCAAAAACTCTACTGATTCATTTGCTACATATATGGAAATTTTACAATTCCACATCAACGAGGAAATATAATGGACTTCGTGAAAGGAGCTTACCTAGCTTATTTTTTCAAAAACTGGGGGATCAAGATCTATCATGGGTTCCACATAAAGCCTACAATGTATGTATTGAAAGACTGCGAAATTGGACGAAGGGTTCTGAGTCAAATATACATTTTAGAGTTCCGATGGTAAATTTATGAATTCATAATAAAACTATGTAAATTAGTCAAAGCGTGTACTGTAAATTACCTACGTGTAATATTGTAACTTAAGTAAATATCCACATTTTGATCAAATTCACTTTGGTTAACGCTTCACAACAATTTCTTTTACATTTCAGGTGTGACGAAAGCCTACTAACCATGAAACGGATTGCTACTTCTACTTTGTCAAGACTTCGGGCTACACTAAGAAATATGAACATTGTATCGAGTACCCGAATTTCGACACCGCAATACGACCTCTGCTACATTCAAATAAAATTCCCATTCCAAAATATAAGAGTCTGCCATCTTAGGGATTAGTTGAAAATTTTTCTGAAAATATTGTTATACACTCTGAGGAGTCAGACATTTTTTTTTTTTTTTTTTAAGAGCTCATCTGGCGACTGCCTACTTGGGCATTAGTCGCCGTATTAAAACTGGCCTAGTTCTAGGCTACTTTAAAATAAAATTAAAAAGAGAAAAAAAAAACAACACCCCAAAAGGGGGAAAGGAAGCAAGCTGGTGCGTCGGGGAGAGGTCCCCCCGGCGCAGGAGCGTGCAACTAAAGGAGAAAAACAAACAAAAAACAAAACAAAAAAAAAAATGCAAAAAACAAAACAAAAAACAAAACAAAAAAACAAAAACAAACCTTGCTTAAATAATAGCGAGAAGGCCGGCCTCCCCCAAGAAGTCAACAAGTCCACAAGTCAATGTGCACGAATCTGTCCCGAGCACAAGGGACAGGCGGTAGCGACCCCGCCCATCCCGGTACTGGGACAGGTACCGTGCGCGAAGATCACCCAGACTGGGACATTCGACAAGTATGTGCCGAACAGTCTGGGGGACGACGCAGTCATTGCAATAGGGCGCAGGCGAGCGCTCCATCAAATAGCGATGCGTCACACGAGTGTGTCCGATTCGGAGACGACAGAAAGCAACCTGAAGCCGCCGCGGCATTGGGGGATAGGTCCATGGGAACAGTCGCGGCGCAATGGCACGCAACTTTAAGTTCCCTTCGACCGTCTCCCATCTTCTTTGCCAAGCAGTCCGAAGAGCTGCCCGTATTCCTTCCATGTAGTCGGTGTAAGGAAGAGCGAAACGCTGGTCTGGTCGCAGAGTCCTCGCGGACTCTTTGGCGCCCTCATCGGCGCGCTCATTCCCCGCAATTCCTACATGTCCAGAAACCCAGCAGAAGATAATCTCGACATCTGCCAGGCTCGCCAAAACCGTGGCGACATGGATATCGCGAACCAGGGGATGCGGAGATTCCAATGCCCCGAGAGCACTCAGGGCGCTTTGTGAGTCGCTATAGATCACAATCCGGTCTCCGAACCGGGCACGTCGCGTAATCTCCCGTACCGAGTGGTGTATTGCCACCAGCTCGGCCGTGAAGACAGACGCAGCGCCTGGTAGAGCCCCGCTGACTTCAAACAGATGGGATACGGCGTGGAAGCCGACCCTCTCTTGGGACTTGGAGCCATCCGTATACACTGGCACGGTTCCAGCGTGACACGATGTGTGCTCCAAAAAGGTCGAACGCAATACTCCCGGCGCAGTACAAGCTTTGGGAGCAAAGGCGTGGCGACAAATAGCCAAATGTGGTACCCTCCAGGGTGGCGTCCTGGGCAGAACCAGGGGCGCCACCGGCCCGAGAGCTATATCCCCCTCTCGAAGGAGTTTCCTGGCCCTAAACCCAAAGGGCTTAGGGTATGACTGGCGTCTCTCGGCGGCATAGGCACCATCGAGATCAGCTGCGGATGCAGTGAGAGCTGTTGGCGACTGAGGGAGGCGCCGGGCTCACGCGTACAGGCGAGTGATGCACTGCACGTGGCGCAGAGCGAGTGGAACCTCCCCAGCATCGACCAACAGGCTCTCAAAGAAGGAAGTGCGGAAGGCACCGGTCGCAAGGCGAAGGCCGGTGTGGTGGATCGAATCCACCTTCCGCAATAAACGCTCGGCTGTGGATGCATAAAACTCGCATCCGTAGTCGAGCTTCAAGCGAACAAAGGATCGATAAAAAAGTAATGCGGTAGCCCTATCAGCGCCCAAGCGCTGAACGTCACGGAACGGAGAATGGCCATGGCGCGGGTACAAGAGACCCTAAGGCTGCGAATATGAGCCTCCCAGGTGAGGCGTTGGTCGAATACAAGACCAAGGAAACGGTGCGACTCAACCACATCCAGGCGCACCCCATTAAGAAACAAATCTGGGTCGGGGTGAAGCCGTGGATGGCGGCAGAAGTGCACCACCTTAGTCTTGGCCAAAGAAAACAGAAACCTGTGCGCTTCGGCATAGCGAGAGACGCGGTTCAATGCCTGTTGGATTCGACGCTCCAGAGTTGGCATCTGGGCCGCGCCAAAAGAGATCGAAAGGTCGTCCACGTAGACTGTAGCGAAAACATCTTCAGGCAGCCCTGAGGTGATGCCGTTGATGCTCAGGGCAAAGAGTGTGACACTGAGGACACTTCCCTGCGAGACACCCTCTTCCTGCTCCTTTGGGCCGGAGAGGGCTCCCCCCACCCGTACGCGGAATCGTCGATCTCGCAAAAATTCAGATATAAACATTGGGAGGCGTCCCCTCGCCCCCATCGTGTGGAGAGTCTCTATGATACCGTATCGCCATGCGGTATCATAGGCCTCCTCCAGATAAAAAAAAACCGTGGCGTAGAACTGTCTACGAAGGAAAGCCTCGCAGATGGCATTTTCCAGTCGGAGCAGAGCATCCGACGTGGAGTGGAACTTACGGAAGCCGCACTGTGCAGAAGACAGATGGCCTCCGCTGTCCAGGAAATAGGCTAATCTAACATTTACCAATTTCTCCATCAACTTGCACACGCAAGAGGTTAGAGATATTGGGCAGAAACCGGTCGGAGTGGAGTGATCTCTTCTTGGCTTGCGAAAGGCGAGCACAGTAGCGATTCGCCAGGAGTCTGGGAGGAGACCTTCCACCCAGATCCTGTTGAAGAAATCTAACAGAAAGGCCAGGCCTCGCTCACCCAGGTGTCTAAGCATGGCGTACGGGACATCGTCCGGACCATGGGCGGTGTCCGCGCACAAAGCGAGAGTGGAACGCAACTCGCCTACAGTAAACTTGTCGTTGAAGGGTTCTCCGCCTCTGGAGGTAAAGTCCAGCCGGCGGCCTTCCGCGACATCACGGCTAGAGAATGCAGAAAAAGCGGTCGCTATGGATTCCGCCACGGACGCGCGGTCCGAGATTGAGGTCCCATTCTCCTTGAGAACGGAAGGGGGGTCCTGCGAGAACTTGCCCCGAATCCTTTTGACTCGCTTCCACACCTCAGCTAAAGGGGTCTTCCCGTTAAGTGAAGACACGTATGCCCGCCAAGAAGAGCGGCGGGCGTGCTTCGAAATATACCGGGACCTAGCCCTAGCCCGACGAAATTCAGCGACAGTGAAATCGTTCGGGCGGCGCTTATAGCGCATATAGGCATAACGCTTCTGTTTGAGGGCCGTCTCACACTCGGCCGACCACCATGGGAGTGGTCGGCGTGCAAAACGCTCAGACGTCCTACGAATAGTAGTCAGACCCACGGCGATGAGGTTGCCGGAGAAAAACTCAACGGCCTCATCTACCGACCTAAACTCCTCGACTGAGATAGAGAATTCAGTCATTTCCTGAAATACAGCCAACCGCGCCCGCGCCAAGCACCACCGAGGTGCTCACTCAGGCGGCAGTTGCCCTTAAAATGATATTTGAATGGGAAAGTGATCACTACCATGGAGGTCATCGACCACCCCCCAATCAAAATCAGGCTGTGCATCCGAAGAGCACAAAGATAGGTCAAGGCAAGAAAATGAAGCGGTTCTCGGACAGTGATGCGTAAACTCATCCACGTTTAGGACACCCATCTCAAGCTCTTCGATCAGATCGGCAAGGACTTGACCCCCGGGATTTATGGTGTAATCTCCCCAGAGAGGATGCCTGCTGTTCAGATCTCCAAGCAAGACATAGAGCCTCGGCAACCGTGCCACGACGCGGCGGAAGTCCCCCACGTCGAAGTCAGCTGACGGTGGAATGTACGCAGAAATGATAGTATACCTCCTATCCAGGTGCAGCTGCACAGCCACTGCCTGAAAGGAGGTATCTAAAGAGAAAGGAAGAACGGAGACATCATGCCGGGTGTAAACCGCGCCTCTCCCAGCCCGGCCGTCCGGCGGTGGTGGGGTCGCAAGACCCTTATACCGTGGGAGGGCAGGCAGAGGGCACGCGCCTAGCATGGTCTCCTGCAAAAAAATAGCTAACGGGGAACGGGACGAGGCGAGCCTCCGCAGCTGAGGAGTCAGACACCGAATTAACCCAGCTTAGTTGTAAGTGAAAGTGATCAGCAAAGGTTTAACCAAGCCAAGTTGAATTGTCTTGTAAGGGATCTAAATTGACCAAGAAAGGCTGCGGAACTTATAGCTTCAAGCAGTAAACAGAAAAACATGTTTAGTTCAAACACACATTTTATTTTACAGAAACAAAGAAAAAGAACTTCTTAAATATTTTAAGACAGAGCATATTTTAGTATATTGCGGCGACATACCAGATTTGTTAAAGGAGATGGGGGTTCAGTCTTACAATTCCAGTGAGTGCGTTTGTTTTTAAACAGTTCAAAAGAGGTTTTAAGAGTGTGTTGCTCCATAATAGCAATCTATACAGCTCGATACCAATTGAGCACTAAACAACATTAAAAGAAACGTATGACAATATAGAAACTGTTTTAAAACTTATCAATTATAGGGAGTTTGAGTGGATCATATGTTTTGAACTAAAAATGGTCAAATTTGTACTAGCGCAACAAGCAGGGTAAACATCTAGTAAACATCAAGCAGCATTTTCAGGAGAACTCCGTGCTAAAATTCACTTATGAATTGATCACGGGCAATAAACTGCCTTTCGTGGACGTTGAGGTTCAAAACATCAATGGCAGCTACATCACTACAGTACATAGGAAAAGTACGGACATGGGAAGATGCCTCAATGCGGAGAGTGAATGCACAGAAAGGTATAAAATAAGCGTAATTGGCTCATACATCCGCCGAGCTTATAAATGCTCTTGTACGTGGGAACTTTCTACCAATAGATTGCACTTGTAAAAAAAACACTCGTGAATATTGGTTTCTTAAACAGTATGATTGACAAACAACTGCAATCATTTTTAAGTAACCATTACAAACATGCGGATAAAACTGAAAGTAATCATAGAGAACTAAACAACATTAAAGTGTATTACAGAAACCAAATGTCTGCTGCCTATAAAATAGATGAAAAAGAAGAACATTTTAAAATGACCGAAGATGATTGAATAAGATCGAAAGCTTAGCAATTTAGTTTTGCTTTTACCAAACACATTCATTTAAAAGAGATGAATACATGAAAAGTGATCCACCATCTACAAAATGGAATAAAAATGATAGTTAGAGGAAGAGAAAGTCGCCAAAGGAAATTAATTTAGGCAAAATACACAATGGTCTTCAACAAAATCTGCATATATATATATATATATATATATATATATATATATATATATATTATATATATATATATAGAAAGAGAGAGAGAGAGAGAGAGGAAAATATATATATATATATATATATATATATATGAATATATATATACACAGTTATGTGTAAATTAGTTCGGACAGTGGTGAAATAATACAATTATTTGATAATTGTTGTTTATATTTGAAAAAAACACGTCAATGATAAGATAATGGTACATTTAATATGAAATATGACCACCCTTTGCTTTTGGAACCTGCTTCACATGCTTATGCATAGATTCAGTCAAATTTGTCAACACATTTCTGCCAGTTCTTTGTTATGGTTCCAGGCATTGATAACAGCACATATCATCTTCTGCATCGTCGAAGAGTAGGTGTTCTCGATTATACGTTTAATTATAACCCATAGATTCTCGATGGAGTTTAGGTTAGGAGAATCCCTAAGCCAATCTATAACGGCAAGTCTACTTTCTTCGAATTTTCTGCGCATTATTTGGGAAGTATGGCACTGAATCAGATCGTGCTGGTAAATGCCGCCTCGATCAGAAAAGTCTTGCTGCATCACGGGAAGCAGGTAAGTTGGTGATTGCCTTGTATTTAACGCTGTTCATAATTCCCTCAATAGTAACAAGCTGCTCTTAGGCCTTAAGCAAAACATCTTTTTAGATGGGTATTTTGCCCCCTGTTAAATGTGTCCTGACTGAAGTGATTCATCTTTGCTTCGTCTTACTACCACTGACCTATGCTCATGTACTTTAAAATGCGATTCGTCTGAAAACATAACTTTCTTCGAGTCAGCTGCTTTCCATCCACCATGCTTGGGTGCCTAGCGAAAACGTTTTGTCTTCATAGCAGAAGTCAATAACTGTTTACGAACCGGGTTTCTAGCAAATCTGCCAACTTCAATGAGCCTTTGTCGGACGGTTGAAGCAAAAACATTTACACAACCTAAAAACAAATCTCTGTGAAGGTCTTTACTGGTTTTCTTGAGATCCTTCACACTACTTCTGATGAGAGCCTTGTCATCGTGTAGTTATCTTTCGTTTTCTTTCACATTTTCCTTGTCACAGTGTTGAATGTTCACCAGTTTCTTCAGCGCTTTTCACAATGTATCCAACAGTTGACTTTGCTACCTTCATTTCCTGAGAAATCCGTCTCCCGCTAATATAATAAGAACTATAATACTTGCACGATTCTTAGGTGTGATTTTCCATAATTATTTCATAGTCTAATAATGATTGAAGGGGAATATTCCGGCAGAACCAAGTACACAACGGAGCACACTCCCAGCAATAATCATACACGACAACTCTGGTGTAGTACTGTCGGGTTAGTGTAGCTAGGGCACAATAAAACAGTTGCCAAAAGTTACCAGTGCCCTATTCTGCACGGAAAACAAAAAAACTTCATTAGAGTTACCAAAAATTAAGATATATTATGAAATAGTCCAATGATTTGGTACTCTCTGACAAAATGTGCACACTACTGTATATATATATATATATATATATATATATATATATATATATATATATATATATATATATATATATATATATATACAGTGTCATCCCCAAAAAACGAGCATGCACACACTTTTTGTGATATATCCTTCATTCATTACTAATTACCTGTACTTTGCAGGAAATGAGAGAAGCAAGGCCTGTGAACACAATTAGATCTCACTTGGAGCTCCAGCAAAGAATATTCTATATCAAACATTACTACAAGACAGGCTCGTTCAAGAAAGTGCAAGATACTTTCGTGTATCAGGTTGAGTGTGAAAAAGCCCCCTCCAGGAGCAGAATTCAGGACTGGGTCGACCATTTCGAGAACTATGAGACAGTGGATAGCCTCAATGCAGCCAGTGACAACCGCCCAAGCCATTTAGGACCCCCAAGAAAGCGTATAGCTGAGCTAGTTGAGAGCGTGATAGAGTCCGTTAATCAGAGTCCAAAACGCTCTCTGCCCAAGCGAAATCAGTCCCTCGTTATATCCCGTGAGACTTGCAGAAGAGTGCTAGAAATGTTTTCAAAGTCCTACCTATACAGGCAAAACAGACACTTACAGCCTCAGACAAGGAGCAGAGAAAGGCTATGGCACTAAAGATACTGGAGAAGATTCAGGAGACCCAAACTTTCCTCAACCTCCTTTAGACCTTAGATGAAGCTTACTTAAATCTTGAAGGAAAGGTAAACTCAAAGACAAATTTCTTCTGGGGGACTTCGGAACCAAATGAATTAGCCAACAAGCATATATACTCCCATTTGTGCACAAAATGGACTGCAATCTCAGCCAGGTTCATCATCAGACCATTCTTCTTAGAAGAATCTGGCGCGACAGCGACAGTCACCAAGGAGCGGTATGTTGAGAATCTCAAAAACAATGAAGAGGGTGCTGCACACCCTGTTCCCGTCGCTTATGGGGAAATTCTGATTCCAACAAATGAAGAAAGCTCTCACACTCAAACCTGTCCCTAGATTTGCTAAACGAGAACTTTGCTGGCCGGGTGATCAGTCTCAGGGCTGATTTTAACTCGGCACCTCACAGCCCAAACCTTAGCCGCCAGCTTTCTTTCTCTGAGGCTACCTTAAAGATACGCAGGGAGAGCCAGGACTATCACGGAACTCAAGGAAGCCATCAGGCAGGAGATCTGAGGCATTAGTCGGTTGGTTTGTAAGGACGTCATGGACAACTTTGTGCTGCGCCTTAAGAAATGCAAAGAGATAAATGGAGGTCATCTTGATTTTTTTTTTTTATTATTATATAGAGCCCATCTGGTACTGCCCACTTTGGCATAATTCGCCGAAAACACGACAGCCTAGAATGAGGGTACTTTAAAAAAAAAATATATGAAAACATAACAATGATATAAATTAGAAACCTTAACAATCAGGAAGCAATCTCCGGCAGCGGGGAAAGGTCACCCTCCCCCTTGTGCAGGAAAGTGCAACCTACAAAACAACAATAACAAACGAAAAACAAAGAGAAGCTTAAATAAAGGGGAGAAGCCCGGCTCCCCCCAAAAGTTAAGAACTCCACAAGTCAATGTGCACGAACTCGTCCCGAGCACAAGGGACATGCAGTAGCGACCCCGCCCATCCTGGTACCGGAACAGGTATCGTGCGCGAGGATCAGTAAGACCGGCACATTCGACAAGAATGTGGCGAACAGTCTGGAAGACGACGCAGTCGTCGCAATAGGGCGCTGGCAAGTGCTCCATCAGATAGCGATGCGTAATACGAGTATGTCCGATTAGGAGAAGACAGAAAGCGACCTGAAGCCGTGGCATCATTGGGGCATATGGCAACTGTTAGTTCCCTTCAACCGTCTCCCATCTTCTTTGCCAAGCAGTCCGAAGAGCTGCCCGTATTCCTGCCATGTAGTCGATGTGAGGAAGAGCGAAACGCTGGTCCAGTCGCAGAGTCCTAACGGACCTCTTTGGCGCCCTCATCGGCGAGCTTATTCCCCGCAATTCCTACATGTCCAGGAACCCAGCAGAAGATAATCTCGATATCTGCCCCGCTCGCCAAAACCGTGGCGTCACAGATATCGCGAACCAGGGGATGCGGAGATTCCAATGCCCCGAGAGCACACAGGGCGTTTTGTGAGTCGCTATATATCACAATCTGGACTTCAAACTAAGCACGTTGCGTAATCTCCTGTACCGAGTGGTGTATTGCCACCATCTCAGCCGTGAAGACAGTCGCAGCGGCTGGTAGAGCCGCGCTGACTTCAAACAGAGGGCATATGGCGTGGTAGCCGACCCCCTCTTGGGAATGGAGCCATCCTTTCACACTGGCACGGTTTCAGCGTGACACGATGTGTGCTCCAAAAAGGTCAAACGCAATACTAGCGGAGCCATACAAGCTTTGGGAGCAGAGGGGTGGCGACAAATAGCAAAATGTAGTACCGTTGAAGGGGGCTTCCTGGGCAGAACCAGGGGCGCCACCTGCCCGAGAGCTATATCTACCTCTCGAAGGAGTTTCCGGGCCCTAAACCCAAAGAACTTAGGGTATGACTGGCGTCTCTCGGCGGCATAGGCGCCCCTTTCCGAGGAACCAGCGCCGGGCTCGCGCGTACAAGCGAGTGATGCACTGCACGCGGCACAGAGTGAGTGGTATCTCCCCAGCATCGACCAACAGGCTCTCAATGGGGAAAGTGCGGGAGGCACTGGTCGCAAGGCGAAGGCCGGTGTGGTCGATCGAATCCACCTTCCGCAATAAACTCTCAGCTGCGGATGCATAAAACTCGCATCCGTAGTCGAGCTTCAAACGAACAAAGGTTTGATAAAAAAGTAGGGCAGTAGCCCTATGGCTCGGGTATAAGAGACCCTAAGGCTCTGAATATGAGCCTCCCAGGTGAGGCGTCAGTCGAATAAAAGACCAAGGAAACGGTGCGACTCCACTACATCCAGGCGTACCCCATTTAGAAACAAATCTGTGTCGGGGTGAAGCCGTGGATGGCGGCAGAAGTGCACTGGGCAATGGGCTGCCTGCTGGCTTTCTTGGAAGTCCCCTTGGAAAGAAAGGAGGGGACTGCCGCTGGAAAAAGGGAGGTGCCCGAAAGACACTCCAGAGAAGGGGATGAGAGGGAGTCCCCTGCACCTTTAGGCGAAGGAGAGGAGTAAGCCTCCTCTCCGGTTAGAGAAATATGGAGGGTCCCCTGCGCAAGCACAGGGGGGGACCTCTATTTTTCCAGTGGAGCTGCCCGAGGGCGGCTCCGTCGATGAGCAAGGGGAAATTAAGGGGAGATGTTTTTTTTGCATCATTGGGCATGGTGACCCTCTTTGTTTTACGGGACGCAATCGCTCACCACCTCTTGCAGTAGCCCGCACTGCAAGAGGTGCTTACAGGCCCGGCAGAGCCAGGCGCCGCCATTTCGGAACACCCCTCCCACCTGGTGGCCTGGCAGTCAATCGACATAGCGGCTCCACCTTGAACACGGCGTAAAAGGATAGATTGTGAAAAACAGAGGCAGAGGGAAGTGAGGAAGGTATGGGTGGGGATGAAGCAGGATGTTAAAAAACGCCGCTTCAAAACCGGGGCTCAGGGGTTAGGAAACGTTGTCCCCTTCTCCATCAGCCCCGATCCGGGACGGTTGGCTTGAGAAGAATGTCAGCATCTACCCTGTGAAATTAGAGGCTGACCAGATAAAAGTTGTGGAAGAAGTTGTATGAAAAGCGAGGAAACAAGTGTTTTGAAGGAAGGAGAAGAGGCTAAGCTGTGGTCGGACGGGGTGCTGAGTCCCGTCAGCACGGCAGCCAGGATGGCAAATCGCCGCGTTCATTACAGGGAGGTCATCTTGAACATGTGCTCTAGAATAGAGAAGAAAAGTCCGCAGACTCTCATGTTTTTATATGATGTTTTAAACATAATAAACTAGTTATCACCAAAGTTTCATTCAATTCTTGAAGAAAATTAAGAAATGAGGCCTATCGAAATTTGGGGCCCATTCTTGGGGGGTGGCCCTGTATTAAAGCTAGAATTAGGAAGGTAGGCGGGAACGAACTTAAAGATTGTGAGAATATTTTTCCGGAAAATAATATTCTTCCCACTTTGTTCAGCAATGTTGATATTTATTTCAAATGAAATATATGTAAATTCCTTTGGAGATAATGACCCCTATCGTGCATATTTGGAGAACATTTTGAACTATACTGAAGAAGAGAAATCTACATTTCTTTCCACTGCAGGATATTACTCTAGTAAATTGAATTTAGAAAAGAGATATAGCTGATCGAAGAAAAAAATAATTGACGTATACGGAAAACTAAAGATATAGTTATCCAGAGCACCACACTAATTTAACTATTTAGAAACCAGCCTGGTTTAGAAGCTAAAATAGAATTATTAATTAGATTCTTTTAGCTAAGAAAAGTCTGCCTTTCAGCATGATCTCATCTGGAGATGGAAACTAGGTTGCTTACATCAAACGCTAAGTACTCTATAACACAAGTTCGTATGCGTAATTTTACTATTGTGAGTGGAATATCAATGAAAAGTTTGGATAATATCTTCATGGTGAAAACACCTACGAGGGAGGTAATTTGTGTGGTTGACCATTCAGCATTTTCTGGTAGCTATGATGCATCTCCTTTTGAATTTAAACCTTATAATGTTAATAGCATCACTATCTACATAAACGGGAATGAAGTTGAAAGACCCTTTGAATTAGACTATTAGGATGATGCAGATCCCATTTCTTCAAGGGCTTTTTACTTGTTATATAATGGAATAGGGTGTATTGGAGGTGGTCAAAGTATTAACCTTTCGTATGAACAATTTGTAAAAAGTAAAAATATTTATTGAAGAATAGCACTTGTCTTGGAGAATGCTCCAATCCTATACAACAGGGCACATTATCATGGGTGTTTTGAATGAGACACTCAGCTATGTTTACTTTTAATACTGCCAGCAGCTTATATCATTAATCTGGATGGCGGTCATTGACCTGACTCACCTTGTGTAGCAGCTGTGTTTGTTGAACCAAATTGTTTGTATTATATTAATATCCTATGTCTAGAGTTCCAAAACGATGTTTATATTCGTAAAAACTTATTAAAAATTAATAAATAAATTATCGTCAATCCATTCAGAGTTTAGAGTTACTTTTCAGACTCTTGCGGCTTGTTTTGTGTCTATTTCATTCAGCAGATAACAATCGGGAAATCATATCGAGCTATTTCGAACAATTTTATTCTTATAATAATAAAGAAAATGAATAAATCGTTGTAAGAAATACTTGTAGTAGAATGTAAATAAAATAAATATTATTCACTCAATAAATATTAATTGTTAGTTGGAAATGTGTAATCATGTAGCCTATTACCTAAATTGTTTAAATATATGCCATTATTTAGTCTGGTTATTATCAATTAAATGTTTTTTTTATTTATTAATCTGTAGAAAATATATGCATATTTGAATTAAAATGTAAAATAAATGTTAGGAAAAATGAAAATGACTTACTCTGTAAACGAAACTCCGTGAACTCCATTCATCTTCTGTTAATGGCTTCATATTTTTCTATTTAGTTAAAAACTTCAAGTTAGACAAAAGGAAAATCTGACTTATGTGCCTTCATTCTGCTAAATATATGTTTAGTGAGATTTAGCTTTTCACATTCAATAGTTATGATTAGCAATAAATGGATAAAACTGACCAAAGCCAACTTTATTGTCAAGTGTATATAGCGGATTAAGGATAATTTTGATGTGCCGAATCCACAAAGTTCATTGGTTTGGATAAAACAGGGCAACATTATGATTTATTGCTGCATGATGTTTTCTACGGGTTTCTTTTTCTATGTACGGATATGATGTAAATTTTGTTTCTATTTTCTTTGAATAAACAAATTGGGATGAGTTTAAATGCAGCAAATTCGTATTTTTCTTTTGAGGGGAAAGAAATGGATTCTACCAGAAGATCCTGTAAAAATAAGCCCGATGTATTCTACTAAATCTGCGGGGAATAAAGCGTTGTTCATAATAGGAATCAAGTGCTAATTTTCTGTAAGCGTACTTACTATGCTTATTTTGGTATGGAAATTGGTAATTAGGATAAAACTTGGGCGCTACGCACGATATGCAAGACAGGAACCGAGTATCTGTTAATTTGGTCCAAGGGCAAGAAGACTTGTCTGAAGTTTGGAATTCCCATGGTTTGGAGAGATTCGACAAACCATGGCACTAACTGTTACTATTGCGATATTAATTTGACTGAGATAAACAAAAAGAACCGGAGAAGTCTATAGTATCCCAAACTTCAATCAGCACATCTTCCTGTAGCTAGGAAAGATGAAATTCTAGTAGCTGTCTTTGGAGAACTTCCTGATATTAGTGACAAAGATTCACCCAGTATTTAAAAAAATAAAGAAGAAGAGGTGTTTTTTGACGATAGTGGTTTACATCATTTTTCTCTAAAGGAGCTAATACTTTAGTTGGCAATCTCAACTTGACAAAGTCCTCTGTCGAAGTGTAAGCACCTATGCCCTCTCTTCAGAGAAGGGCATGGTATACCATACATATATTGTGCAGCTATTCTACACAATCTTGTAGCGCCACAGTACTAACTCGAAGATTAACAGACTGTTTATTGACAGCAGAAAGCGATTAGTGAATGTGTTCTGCTGCACAATGGCAGCCAGTTTTGCCTCTGTACGCCTCGCTCACTTGAATACACTGCAGGAGAGTATGAAGCGCTGAAGTACGAGATGAATAAAATTCGTTTTGATCAGCACGAGTGGTTCATTTGTGTTGACCTAAAGATGGAGAATTTCTTTTCCAAGTTCATCAAGTACCCATGCTTTCAATGCATGTGGGATAGTAGGGACCGAACTCAGCATTAAACGTAGAAGGATTGGCTTTTATGGAAGGAATTGATGCCTTGCAGAGCAAGGAAAGTCAGAGACAGGAAACTCTCATCACTGATGCACATCAAGCTCTGCTTGATCAAACAGTTCACCAAAGCTCTGGACAAGGATGGATGCTGCTCAATTAATTGCGCTACGCTTTTCAAGGAGTGACCATCGAGGAATTTAAAATTTAATGAACGAAGTTGAACTGGAACCGTGAAACTAATTTTTTCTGGTCGTTAAGAACTTTCTTGGCAACTAATTTGAAACCAAGATGCTGACTACTTTTTGAAACCTCAGATGCTACGAGTACATGAGAATCAAACTTTATTATTTATTCTCACATTTGAATCGGTTTCCTCAGAATTAAGGATCAATGACCAACAAGAATGGAAGAAGTTTCATCAGGCCATGAATTTTTTTTTTTAATTTGCCCATCTGGCGACTACCTTCTAAATTGAAAAAACAACAACAAAACAAACGAAAGTCATAGGAAAGAAATAAAAAACAACAAAAAGAAGGAAGCAAGTGACTGTCATGGGGAAGACCACCTCTACCCCAAGTTTCAAAGACGCTGGGATGCATTCATGATGGCTGATTTCTTTTAATTTCTGAAGAGAGATATCACTATGGCTGAGCATTCGGGGAGTTACAAGAAACAGAATTTTATAAGCTGAATTCTTAACAATAATGACCTAATATACGATTTACATGTACTTATCTTTATTAATGTCCAATATTCAATGTACACTAATCAATTTTTGTAACATTTCATTAATAAATTTGTTAGAAAACGAATTTTGTATCTTAAAAACCTACTTCGGCTGAGGAATATTAAAGAAAATTACCCGAAAATTTCACTAAAATGTTTTCGATCGGAACTTTTAAAAATCTACATAGTACAAAAAAATGACCTGATTGGAGGAAACGGATGTCATTTTCGGTTCCAGCGCTGCAAAAACGTCCTAGGTCAGTTGAAAAACTAAGAAGACATAAAACTATTTTTTGTATCCCATTGTAATAAGGCAATCAGATGACCAAAAATATTTCTTACAGACAAACAATACAATTATGCTTATTCAGGAGTAAGCTGTACAGAAATAACTTGACGTGATAGAAGAACATGGACTGTAATTTTTAAATTACATGGCAGTTATAGTCTAAATCAATTGAAAAGTCTAAAATAATACAAATTATGGTCAAAATTGCTCAACTAAGTATATTTCGGGCATTTTCGCCGGATTTTTTAACTCAAACTTAATCTATGAAGCCAGAAATTTTTACTGAGATTCCTCTTTTCGTTTGCTTGCAAAAAGTTCGATTAGACTTTGGGTGAAGGAACGTTAAATTGTAATAGTTAGTTTATTATAAAACGCTCTTCAATCAAATTTTCAATTGATTTAACGGTAACAAATATCCAATACCGGGTCTTAATAGAAAAGCTTACTTGTTGGAAATCGATATGGGTTCTAACATAACAAAAACGCTTTCATGGAGTTTAAAATGTTAATTTTTTCAAAAATATTATGATCCCCAAGTAATATTTTAACTCACATATAAATATAATACTATTAGAAGCTTAAAGAATTAAATGACTAAGAAATGGGTAAAGTTTGGCCATATCAGGTTTAGAAAATTAAATAAAGTAGAATTTTTGAAAAAAAAATTCTTCTAAATCTACCCATCTATTTTCTTAAACAAATCAATATCCCAAATAGGGAAGAGTTGAACACCTTTAAACAAGAGGAAAATTCCCTCCAAAGACTTGCAGTGTTTTGTGATAAGATGATAAATGGTTATTGCATTGATGATTAAATGGTTAAATGAGGCCTCTGCCATTAGATGGCGCCACCCAGCGCCAAATCCGATGGCATATGTGAAATCTCCAGGGTGAATAACCATATTTCCCATGGTCATATGGGTGATTTCATGTTTCTAAATAGGAAAAAATTGAACTTTACTTGTTTTGACAAAAAAAAAGCCACGCTAGACATGGCGCTTTGCCGAGGGTAATTAAAATAGACTGGAAACAATTCACAATAATTCAATAACAATGGATTTCAAAATTATATTTAATTATATTTAATTTAAATATATTTAATTATGATAGGGAAACAACTGTATAGGAGCCAAAAGTATAATTTACGAGACTATTTTCCGTATGTAGTATATCATACCCTCTTCAGTCGTATACTGAGAATACAATTGTTACAAAAGTCTATAAATAGCTTACATTTCAGAAAAAAAGAAAAGAAAATAAAAAGAAACACAAAAAAGAGATAAAAAGGTCATTAATCAGGGGTGTAAGTCTAAGATCGTTGACTAAGCTATTAACGATGAGGTAACGGGAATGGAGGGTGCATTTTAATTGCCCATCACACGAATTAAAATTGGGAATTTCTCCTATTAATATAGAATCTACTATTTTTCTTTTACGAAAATCTTTACAATTATATATGATTTGTGCCTTTGAATAGTCAATTTGGGGTTCTTCCGGTGTCTCATATGTAGAATGAGGGACACTTTCTAGAGCCACATGGGATTAAATATACACGTGCTCCATTTGGCTGATCCAAAGGCTTGGTCGAAGGGAAAAATTTAAGGATGGAAAAAGGGTATTTAAATGTGGTTAGGTCTGGAGAAATAACTTTGTTCACTCTTTTGAGGAGGGGAGAAAAAGAGAGTGAAAGACACTTCGTATTACTAAATTTGTTTTTATCCTTGGGGTGGTAATGAGTTGATTTTACTTTAGATAAACTTCTATTGATCACATGGAGTGGATAATTTAATTCAATGAAACTGTAGGAAATATATGTAATCTCATCTTCTAGAAAGCAAGGGTCACATATCCTAAGTCCTCTCAAAAACATATACGAAGCAATGGCTCGCTTAATGTTAATATCATGATGAGAAAAGAAATAAATATAGGAATTAGAATGGGTTGGGTTTTGGCACACAGTGAAGCGAATTTTGTCAATGACTATAAAAGTTTTACATTGAGAAAGTAAATACAATTATCTTTTTTTCCAATCTACTTTAAAATTGATAGTGGGATAGAGGTCGTTAAGATTTTTAAGGAAATTTTCAAATAAGTTTAAACTATTTATAGGCTAAATCGTAATGACATCATCTACATACCTATACCATACAAAATTATGATAGGGAATCACAGAAGGGAGTAATGATACTTCGAAGGGTTACATAATATGGACGATAAAGGATTATCGATGCTAAGACCATATTTTTGACGAAAAACAAACATATCGCTGATAAATACATTGTCAGTAACACAAAGTTTAACAAGAGTTCTTTTACTTATATTTAATTATATTTAATTAAAATATATTTAATTATATCTAAAATTTAATCAAATGTCTATGATATTCAATTATATCTATGGTAAAAAGATCTTGCACGCACCTTTTTATCCCCGTAAGGGGCGCGGCGATTTGACATCCTGGCCGCCGTGCTGACGGGACTCAGCACCCCGTCCGACCCCAGCTTAGTCTCTTCTTCTTCCTTCAAAACACTTGTTTCCTCGCTGTTTATACAACCTCTCCCACAACTATCTCTAGTCAGCTTCTAATTTCACAGGGTAGATGCTGACCTTCCTCTCAGCTAACCGTCCCGCATCGGGGCTGAGGTGGTGGGGGACAATGTTCCCTAACCCCTGAGCTCCGGTCTAAGGTGGCTGGTTTTTAACAACCTGCTTCATCCCCACCCATACCTTCCTCACATCCCTTTTCCTCTCCTCTTCACAATCTATATTTTTTACACCATGTCTGAGGTGGAGCCACCATGCAGATGGACTGCCAGGCCACCAGGCGGGAGGGGTGGTCCAAAATGGCGGCGCCTGGCTCTGCCTAGGCCTTTAAGCACCTTTTGCAGTGTGAGCAACTGCAAGAGGTGATGAGCTATTGCGTCCTGTGGCACAAATAGGGTCACCATGCCCATAGATGAATTCATAAAACCTCAACCCCCTTTAACTCCCCCTTGCTCATCGACGGAGCCACCCTCGGGCAGCTCCAGCAAAAAAATGGACGTCCCACCCCCTGTGCTTGCGCAGGGGACCCTCCATATTTCTCTAACCAGAGAGAAGGCTTACTCCTCTCCTTCGCCAACAGTTGCAGGGGACTCCCTCTCACCCCCTTGTCTGGAGGTGCTTTCGGGCACTTCCCCCTTTCCAGTGGCTGTCCCCTCTTTTCTTTTCAAGGGGACTGCCAAAAAAGCCACCAGGCAGCCCATTGCCGACAGCTTCTCGTGTAAGCGGCTCGGTAGGGCAAACCCTCTTAGGGGGGAAAGGGAAGCCAGGCCCCTTTGGTCGCTTCCCTCAAAAACCTGCCGGCGAGAATTTTAAACCTTACCGGGGTCAAGGCCTGTGCCTCCCCACACAAGACTAGCGACACTGCGAAGGGGACCGGCGATTTCCTGGAAGAGGATGGCCAACTGGAGGCCCCTCCTGTGATCGGCATGGTCCTTGAGGAAACCCAGCCTCAGATGGTAGGGTCTCATATGGGGGGGAATCCAAGCTCACGCAAAATACCAAACCCGAATCCGCCCCTATAAAGGTCCTCCTTAAACGGCTGGGCATTCCGAGGCAGTACAAGGAGGGGAGGAATCTCCTCCGGATGGTGCCCCTGCGACGACCAGGACTTTCTCCATTTCGGAAAAGGCCTTGGCTGAGGCCGGTTCATCTGGCCTAGGGGCTTCGACTGGCAAGGGTGAGAAACAGGTTCATTTTTCGCCCCCCTCTCCTAAAAAAAAGGAAACAAGAAAGTCTAAGAAGACCCGGGGCTCCTCTCCATCCGCGGGGGCTACGTGGACGGATGGGTCTGCTGACACTCTGGCAAGCGACCAAGCCAAGATCGGCACATCTGGCCCCTCTTTCCCCCCGCACACAGAGCTTCCGACTATGACAAAGACGAACAGTGCACAGGGCGGATCCTCGATGACATCAGGGCCCCCTGATTCAGAGGTTACCTGGCGTTTCGAGGCCGCTGGCTTCAAACGCTTCCTAGTTTTCGCTCCACTGATGGTACCATGTTGTCCAAGGGCAACATGATCCATCAGAGGAGAGGATTAGCTAGTGCAATTGGTAAAGAGCAGGAGGTGACCTGTTTCTCTGACAGGAGGCCTTTGGCGAATGCGGCGAATCCCGCCGAGGCGGCCAAGATAAGTGCTCTTCGGACACTCCATGGCACCCTGGAGACTGTGACGCCGCACTCTACCATAAACTTTGTGAAAGGAGTAGTTTATGTGAGGAAACTCGTTGACTACTCCATTGAGGACATCACCCTAGAGCTGGCCGACCATGGGGCGGTCAAGGTCGAACGTGTGATGAGAAAACATGGAGGGGACTCAAGACCCACTCTACACTCTTCGTCACGTTCGACTGTGACAAGCTCCCTGAGTCGGTGCGTGCCGGTTGGTAACGCTACCGCGTGAAGGCATTCGGGCCACTGCCGCGGCGGTGCTATTACTGTTACCGCTTCGGCCAAACGAATCGCTCATGTAGACCTGCAAAGTTGGGGTCACCCAAAGTCTGTTGAAATTGCTCCAAGGTCGCACACGATAAGTCTAACTCGTGTGTAGCTAAGTGTGTCAATTGCGAAGAGCCGCACCCTGCTCCTTCGAAGGAATCTGGTGCATATCTCCTTGAGAAAGAAATCCTGGCCGTTCAGGCCCAGGATCGAGTCTCATTCCGCGAGGCTAAGGACTTAGTTCTGGCGCACCGGGCTCTTTCTGGGACATCATATGCCTCATTAGTTAGAAAGGCACCCTCTGCTCCTGGCCCATCCAGGCCAACGAGCACGGTTGTTTCCGCGCCAATTCGGAGCCCTTCTGCGGGCTCTACCCTACCTGGGCGCTCCCCTGGTAGAGCTGGCGGCAAAAATGGCTCTTTCCAGCCCCGGCTAAAACCAAGGATTCCAGCGTGACCGTTTCGCGTAAGGCGAAATGGCCACGGGCTTCCACCGGGTCATTAGGCTCACAGAAGGCAACAGTCCTTAAAATGGTCGCTAGGTCATATTTGGGGGTTCCTAAAGCTGTCCCCCGAAAGGAGGACAGCAACAAAGAAGCTTCGGCTCCTTCGCCCACGCCCTGAGTTGGAGCGACTGGCTCAGGAACGGTGATTCCTCTAAAAGAGGGGGCCCCGCCTACGAAGCCGCAACGTCCGCCTAAAGTTTCGAGGCGGAGGGAGGAAAAGAGTCGCATGGCGAGCCCAACCTCCCCCAATAAGTCCTTAAAGGCGACAGCGCCTTCAGCGCTTAGTTCGGCTAAGAGCGCCCGGGGTTCTGCCCCCGGGTAGCGTACGGCCATTCCCGTGAGGGTCTTCTCTTCAGTTCGAGGAGGGCTCCCGCGTCTCCTCTGAGCTAGGCCTGGAAGGCATTTTCCTTCAATGGAATTGCCGTGGACTCCGGGCCAACTGGGAGGAGCTGCGGAGGCTCGTCTCATCCCGTTCCCCGTTAGCTATCTTTTTGCAGAAGACCATGCTAGGCGCGTGCCCCCTGCCTGTGCTCCCGGGGTATAAGGGTCTTGCGACCCCACCACCGCGAAATGGCCGGGCTGGGAGATGTGCAGTTTACACCCGGCATGATGTCTCCGTTCTTCCTTTCTCTTTAGATACCTCCTTTTGGGCACTAGCTGTGCAGCTGCACCTGGATAGGAGGTATACTATCATTTCTGCGTACATTCCACCGTCAGCTGATTCGACGCGGGGGACTTCCGCCGCGTCGTGGCACGGTTGCCGAGGCCCTATCTCTTGCTTGGAGATCTGAATAGCAGGCATCCTATCTTGGGAGATTACTCCATAAATCCCAGGGGACAAGTCCTTGCCGATCTAATAAAAGAGCTTGAGATGGGTGTCCTTAACGAGGATGAGTTTTCGCATCACTGTCCGAGAACCGCTTCATTTTCTTGCCTTGACCTATCTTTGTGCTCCTCGGATGCACAGCCTGATTTTGATTGGGGGGTAGTCGATAACCTCCATGGTAGTGATTACTTTTCCATTCAAATATCATTTTAAGGGCAACTGCCGCCTGAGAGCCAACCTCGGTGGTGCTTGGCTTGGCGCGGTGGCCTGTATTTCAGGAAATGACTGAATTCTCTATCTCAGTCAAGAAGTTTAGATCGGTAGAAGAGGCCGTTGAGTTCAATTCTGGCAAACTCATCGCCGTGGGCCTGACTACTATTTCTAGGACGTCTGGCCGTTTTGCCCGCCGAGTTCTCCCATGGTGGTCGGCCGAGTGTGAGACGGCCCTCAAACAGAAGCGTTATGCCTACATGCGCTATAAGCGCCGCCCGAACGATTTCACTCTCGCTGAATTTCGTCGGGCTATGGCTAGGTTCCATTATATTTCGAAACACGCCCGCCGCTCTTCTTGGCGGGCATACGTGTCTTCACTTAATGGAAAGACCCCGTCAGCTGAGGTGTGGAAGCGAGTCAAAAGGATTCGGGGCAAGTTCTCGCAGGACCCCCCTCCCGTTCTCCTATGAGAATGGGACCTCAATCTCGGACCCCGCGTCCGTCGTAGAATACTTTGCGATCGCTTTTTCCGCATCCTTGAACCGGGGTGCTCATCCGCTCGTATTCAATGCACGTCGTAATGTCACGGAAGGCCGCGGGCTCGACTTTACCTCCAGAGGCGGAGAACCCTTCAACGACAAGTTTACTGTGAGTTAGTTGCGTTCCGCTCCCTCTTCGTGCGCGGACACTGCCCATGGTCCAGTCGATGTCCCGTACGCCCTGCTTCGACACCTATCTAAGCAAAGCATGGCCTTTCTGTTAGATTTGTTCAACAGGATCTGGGTGGAGGTTCTTCTCCGAGACTCCTGGCGAATCGCTATTGTGCTCGCCTTTCGCAAACCAAGGAGAGATCACTCTACTGTGCAAGTTGATGGAGAGATTGATAAATGTTAGATTAGCCTTTTTTCTGAAAAGCGCAGGCCATCTGTCTTCCGCACAGTGCGGCTTCCGCAAGTTCCACTCCACTTCGGATGCTCTGCTCTGACTGGAAAATGCCGTCTGCGAGGCTTTTTTTTCGTAGACAGCACTACCCCACGGTGTTTTTCGATCTGGAGAAGGCCTATGCTACCGCATGGCGATACGGTATCATGGAGACTCTCCACACGATGGGGGCGAGGGGACGCCTCCCAATGTTTATATCTGAATTTTTGTGAGATCGTTGATTCCGCATACCGGTCGCGGGAGCCATCTCAGGCCCAAAGGTGCAGGAAGAGGGTGTCCTGCAGAGTAGTGTCCTCAGTGTCACACTCTTTGCCCTGAGCATCAACGGCATCACCTCGGTGCTGCCGGAAGATGTTCCCGCTACGCTCTACGTGGACGACCTTTCGATCTCTTTTGGCGCGGCCCAGATGCCAACTCTGGAGCGTCGACTCCAACAGGCATTGAACCGCGTCTCTCGGTATGCAGAAGCGCACAGGTTTCGGTTTTCTTTTGCCAAGACTAATGTGGTACACTTCTGCCGCCAACCACAGCTTCACCCCGACCCAGATTCATTTCTGCATGGGGTGCGCCTGGATGTGGTTGAGTCGCACCGTTTCCTTGGTCTTGTATTCGACCGACGCCTCACCTGGGAGGCTCATATTCGCAGCCTTAGGGTCTCTTGTACCCGCGCCATAGACATTTTCCGTTCTGTGACGTTCAGCGCTTAGGGCGCTGATAGGGCTACTGCTCTACTTTTTCATCGACCCTTTGTTCGTTCGAAGCTCGACTACGGGTGCGAGTTTTATGCATCCGCAGTGGAGCGTTTATTGCGGAAGGTGGATTCGATCCACCACACCGGCCCTTGCCTTGCGACCGGTGCCTTCCGCACTTCCCCCATTCAGAGCCTGTTGGTCGATGCTGGGGAGATACCACTCGCTCTGCGCCACGTGCAGTGCATCACCCGCCTGTACGCGCAAGCCCGGCGCCTCCCTCTGCAGCCAACAGCTCTCACTGCTTCCGCAGCTGATCTCGATGGTGCCTATGCCGCCGAGAGACGCAGGTCATACCCTTAGCCCTTTGGGTTTAGGGCCAGGAAACTCCTTCGAGAAGTAGATATAGCTATCGGGCCGGTGGCTCTCCTGGTTCTGCCTAAGAGGCCACCCTGGAGGGTAGCACATTTGGCTATTTTTTGCTACGCCTCTGCTTTCAAACTTGTACGGCACTGGGAGTATTGCGTTCGACCTTTTTGGAGAACACATCTTGTAACGCGTGAACCGTGCCAGTCTATATGGATGGCTCTAAGTCCCATGACGGGGTCGGCTTCCACGCCGTATCCCCTCTGTTTGAAGTCAGCGGGGCTCTACCAGGTGCTGCGTCTGTCTTTACGGCCGAGCATGGGGCAATACCCCACTCGGTACGGTAGATTACGCGACGTGCCCGGTTCGGAGACCGGATTGTGATCTATAGCGACTCACAAAGCGCCCTGAGTGCTCTTGGGGCATTGGAATCTCCGCATCCCCTGGTTCGCGACATCCGTGACGCCACGGTATTGGCGAGCTGGGCAGATGTCGAGATTATCTTCTGCTGGTTTGCTGGACATGTAGGAATTGCGGAGAATGAGCGTGCTGATGAGGGTGCCAAAGAGTCCGCCAGGACTCTGCGACCGGCCTACCGTTTTGCTCTTCCTTACACCGACTACATGGCAGGAATACGGGCAGCTCTTCGGACTGCTTGGCAAAGAAGATGGGAGAGGGTTGAAGGGACTTTACAGTTTCGTGCCATTGCGCCGCGAATGTTCCCATGGACCTATCCCCCTAATGCCGCCACGGCTTCGGGTCGCTTTTTGTCGTCTCTGAATCGGACACACTCGTCTGACGCATCGCTATTTGATGGAGCGTTTGCCTGCGCCGTATTGCGACGTCTGCGTTGTCCCCCAGACTGTTCGTCACATTCTTGTCAAATGTTCCATTCTGGGTGATCTTCGCCTACGTTACCTGTCCCGGTACCGGAATGGGAAGGGTCGCTACCGCCTGTCCTTTGTACTCGGGACGAGTGCGTGCACATTGAATGGTGGATTTGTTGACTTTTGGGGGGATGCCGGCCCTCTCTCTTTCATTTAACCAGGTTTAATTGTTGTTTTTGTTATTGTTTTTGTTATTGTTTTGATATTGTTATTGATATTTCTCTTTATTGTTGTTTCCTTTTAAATTTTTTTAAAGTAGCCTAGAACTAGGCTGTTTGTTTACGGCGACTTATGCCTAAGTCGGCAGTCGGCAGTCGCCTGATAGCACCTTAATTAAAAAAAAACAAAAAAAACCTGCACCTTCTTCTTCAATGGAGCCACGCCACATTTCTCACGGGAGGATGTTTACTCCCGCTAATAATGTCTTATAAACTCGCATCCCTGTCCAGTAAATCGCATAACAAAGTAATTCATTCACACATAGCCGACAACTACATTGCGTGGTTATTTGGAGGGAAATAATGCCCACAAGGCTTGAGAAGGAAAGGTCTGACCGTCACCTTTGAAATCTATCTTTTCCCTACATCTCGTCATCAAATGCTCTGAAGGGACAGTGCATAAAATGGGATCTGCAAGGCATTCAGACAGATAGCATTCATATACTTGTGGCTGTGCCGGCATGCTCCCTCCCTCAAGGCATTACTAAAGTTATGGCTGATACTTGTGGGACGGCAATTTTACCAAAAGTCAGACTTTATTTATTTACACAACACAATGATTTACATAAATAAGGTGTCCGGCTGTAAAGGTATTAAAAATAGCGACGCACGGTCTTAAAAGGAAGACAGCCAGAGTAAGAATCCTGACGGAGAATCTCGCGTCGTTATTTATATTCTGATGGTGACATCAGGATAGGGCGAGGACGTCATTGATGCTGACAGTTGAGGATTCCTTCCGTTAGTTTCCGCTCCTAATAATGTTTTTCTTCCAGCGGAGGACCTTTGAGATTGGGGAGACTTAGACCATTTCAGGCTGTCGGAGCAGGAGCGTTTTCTGGCTTACGACCCTGGTCTGGCAACAGCCGTGTAGGCACTCAACCTAATAGACTCCCCTCAAGAGGTAGACGACTTAGGGGACCATATGAATGCCGATCCGTAACTACGTGCAGCCGCACAGATAATTGAGGTATTTTGGACCCCTCCGCCCTTTGCTCCGGGACCTTATTCTCTTCTCCTGGAGAGAGCTGCTGACCATGATGTACCCATGGGGCTGCAGGTGGAAGTGGATGAGGGAAGTGTGTTTGACTTACTAGATATTGTGCGTGGGGGAGGTGCGAATGCCAGGGACATATTTCTGATTTGATCACGGGCTCCGTGTGCCAGGGTGTCCCCTTACCTCCGAACTCCGCCAAGTCTCTGGCAGATTTCGTCCGGACGCTGCACAACGCCGGCGTCCAGGAGAAATCCGAAAACATCACATATGCCCATCGTCTATTCTTGGTTCCAAAGAACGGTACAGAGGACCATGTTGTTTAGGAAATGAGTCCCCTCAGTGAGTTCGGATTATACACCCCGCCCTCCTTCTCCCTTCTTTTTCCAGGTAAGGTACTTGCAGATGTCTCTCTAAACGCTTGGCCGGAAGCTGGGTTTGGCCCACGGCTTCTACCACATTCCCATATATGAGTCCACCCAACGCTGGTTCGTATCACGTGCGAGGACACTCTTTAGCGGTTCACCCGCCTTCCCATGTTCTTTCCGGGGGCTCCATTCATTATGCAGTCATGCATGGCACCTATCTTCTCGGCAGTAGCACAAGAGGTTTCCTGCGTTGCGTATACGTATCTGGATGACGTCCTGCTGCTGGGGAGAAAAGAGGACCATCGTCCGCTGATTCGTTAACTGAGGCCCTCCAAAAGCCTGAAATACCTGGGGGTTTCCATTAATTTGGAAACAGCCTCCACCCACCTCACCCCGGGAATGACCGACCGCGTCAAGTTGGCCCTCGATTGGACCCCTAACATCGGGCTCTCCTCACCCTTTTGGGTCCCGCCTAGGTGGTCTCCTCAACTTTGTGTGCGTTGCAGCATCTTATCCCCGATTCTCTGCAAGGTCCTCCAAAGTCTGCCTGCTGAAAGACCACATATCATCCGTCTGGATACCTTGGTCTCTCCCTGCGGACTTGCCTACAGTGACGCCTCCGAACTCACACTCGACTGGGTGTCTCATATTTGTTTGTCAACTTCTCTCACCTTGCAAAGCTCCTGCCTAGCCAGGATGGGGAGTTCGTGGCGCTCCTATTGGCTTTCCTCCAGTTGCCCTATGCAAGGTTGTATTCGGACTCCCAAGCATCCCTCGAGCTCCTACATAACAGCACAATGTTCACCTCATTATTGCTATATATTCCCATTAATGTTTTTCTACTTTTCATGCATCACATCGAAATTGAATCCTGCTGACGCTCCCAGTCGTCCTAATTGTTAGACGGGGGTGACTATGACGTCATCAATAACGTACTCGCTCTACCCTGAAATCACTATCAGGGTATAAAGTACGACGCGGGATTCTCCGTGGGGAATCCTGCGGATGCAGTGAAAGCTGTTGGCGACTAAGGGAGGCACCGGGCTCACGCGTACAGGCGAGAGATGCACGGCATGCGGCGCAGAGTGAGTGGCATCTCCCCAACATCGACCAACGGGCTCTCAATGGGAGAAGTGCGGAAGGCACCGGTTGCAAGGCGAAGGCCCGTCTGGTTGATCGAATCCACCTTCCGCAATAAGCGTTCGGCTGCGGATGCATAAAACTCGCAACCGTAGTAGAGCTTCGAGTGAACAAAGGATCGATAAAGAAGTAAGGCAGTAGCCCTATCAGCGCCTTAAGCGCTGAACGTCACGGAACGGAGAATGTCCATAGCTGCAGGTACAAGAGACGCTAAGGCTGCGAACATAAGCCTCCCAGGTGAGGCGTGAGGCGAATATAAGACTAAGGAAACGGTGCAAGGTAACCACATCCAGGTGCATCCCATTAAGAAACAAATCTGGGGCGGGTTTTTTTTTATCAGAGCTCATCTGGCGACTGTTTACATGGGCATTAGTCGCCGTATTAAAACTGGCCTAGTTCTAAGCTACTTTAAAATAAAATTAAACAAAGAAAAAAAACACACTAAATGGGGGAAAGGAAAAAAACAAAAACAAATGCAAAAAACAAAACAAAAAAAAACAAAAAAATCCCCTGCTTAAATAATAGGGAGAAGGCCGGCCTACCACAAAAAGTCAATAAGTTCCCTAGTCGATGTGCACGCGTTCATCCCGAGTACAAGGGACAGGCGGTAGCGACCCCGCCCATCCCGGTACCGGGACAGGTGTCGTGCGCGAAGATCACCCAGACTGGTACATTCGACAAGAATGTGCGGAACAGTCTGGGGGACGTCGCAGTCGTTGCAATAGTGCGCAGGCCAGCGCTCCATCAATTAGCGATGCGTCACACGAGTGTGCCCTATTCGGAGACGACAGAAAGCAACCTAAAGCCGCCGCGGCATTGGGGGATAGGTGTCCGGCTCTGAACGTATAAACAATAGTGAGGCAGGGATTTAATAGGAAGAGGACCAGAGCAGGATTCCCCACGGAGAATCCCGCGTCGTACTTTATACCCTGATAGTGATTTCAAGGTAGAGCGAGGACGTTATTGATGACGTCAAAGTCACCCACGTCTAACAATTAGGACGACTGGGAGCGTCAACAGGATTCAATTTCGATGTGATCCATGAAAAGTAGAAAAAACATTAATGGGAATATATAGCAATAATGAGGTGAACATTGTGCTGTTATGTAGGAGCTCGAGATATGCTTGACGGTCCGAATACAACCCCGCCTATCCCGGTACCGGGACAGGTAACGTGCGCGAAGATCACCCAGGATGGGACATTCGACAAGAATGTGACGAACAGTCTCGGGGACAACGCAGTCGTCGCAATACGGCGCAGGCGAGTGCTCCATCAAATAGCGATGCGTCACACGCGTGTGTCTGATTCGAAGACGACAGAAAGCGACCCGAAGCCGTGGCGACATTGGGGGATAGGTCCATTGGAACAGTCGCGGCGCAATCGCACGCAACTTTAAGTTCCCTTCGTCCGTCTCCCATTTTCTTTGCCAAGCAGTCCGAAGAGCTGCCCGTCTTCCTGCCATGTAGTCGGTGTGAGGAAGAGAGAAACGGTGGTCCGGTCGCACAGTCCTCGCGGACTCTTTGGCGCCCTTATCAGCGCGCTCATTCCCCGCAATTCCTACATGTCTAGCAACCTAGCAGAAGATAATCTCGACATCTGCTAGGCTCGCCAAAACCGTGGCGTCTCGGATATTGCGAACCAGGGGATGCGGAGTTTCCAATGCCCCGAGAGCACTCAGGGCGCTTTGTGAGTCGCTATAGATCACAATCCGGTCTCCAAACCGGGCACGTCGCGTAATCTCCCGTACCGAGTGGTGTATTGCCCCATGCTCGTTCGTGAAGACAGACGCAACGCCTGGTAGAGCTCCGCTGACTTCAAACAGATTGGATACGGCGTGGAAGCCGACCCCCTCATGGGACTTGGAGCCATCCGTATACACTGGCACGGTTCCAGCGTGACACGATGTGTGCTCCAAAAAGGTCAAATGCAATACTCCCGGCGCCATACAAGTTTGGGAGCAGTGGCATAGCGACAAATAGCCATATGTAGTACCCTCCAGGGTAGCGTCCTGGGCAGAACCAGGGGAGCCACCGGTCCGAGAGCTATATCTACCTCTCGAAGGAGTTTCCTGGCCCTAAACCCAATAGACTAAAGGTATGACTGGCGTATCCTGCCAGACACCTGACTTATTCTAGAGTGCTCCCCTTTCGAAAACGGGAGAGAGATCACTCAACCAAAGCCGGTTTGCGCTAAATTTCCTAAACATTTTGCGTATGAAATTTGATCGAGATATTGGTAAAAGTTAGATTAGCCCTTTTCCTGGACAGCGTAGGCCATGTTTCTTTCCGCACAGTGCGGTTTTCGAAAGTTCAGGTAGACGTCAGATTCTCTTTTGCGAATGGGAAGGGCTATCTGTAGGCGTTCCCTAGTAGACAGCACAACGCCAAGTATTTCTCTATATCGGAAAATGCTTATGAAAATTAACCATCTGTTTGTAATGTTTATTTACTATCTATCCATTGCCCTGTATTATAATTAAAAGAAGAAAATTATTTATTAAAATTATAAAGATTAATATATTTGTATCCATATAACATTTATTATCGAGCAAAGTATGTATATATTTTTCTGTGACGCCCTCTATATCTTCAATATATCAAGTCTAGCACTAATGAACTTCTTTAAATCTTTGAAATTTCACTCCAGCCCGAGGCGTATATGTTTTAAAACTTATTTTAAGTGGGTGCGATGCGTACACCTCTTTCCTTCGCACTGTATATTATTGCTTTACAAATTGCAGCCTGAAAAATATTTCCTGGAAAATACTGTTCCACTGTTTATTTATGTTACTATAAAATGACTGATTACATAAAAGTTTGGGGTACGATGACATGATGCTGGAAAGTTTTTGTTCTTAGTTTAGCTCTTGATGATACAAAAGTGTTTATAGTTTCCATTTGACCGAAGTTTCTTATTGTGGTAACTAAAATATTACTAATTTATATTAGACAGCAAAAAATTTATATTCTTTAATAATTTTGATTATTGTTTCACACTCAGCTGCGTCTTAGCTTTATAAATGCTTTAATATTTACTAGTATAGTTAATTAATAAATTAAAAATATGTAGAAATAGACTTCACACAACCAATCTCCAACTCTATTAATTTAGAGCTAGAATTAATTAAAGATGAAAACTTGCATTTTTGATTACTATGAATACTTTGTCAAATTGTTATTTATGAAAGTGATGTGAAATGGATTAAATGTGATCCATATGCGATACTCGACTGTTAAAGGTTGTCCTAAGTTAGCCTTTATGTTATCTAACTTGAACTCAAGTCGACGTGTTTTTCACGATTCATTTACGCCAAACTGAGTTGTAACTTGAAAAAAAGAGAAGAACTAGATTAATGTGTACAAGTCTCTAACATTTTAAGTTAGTTTGATAGATATAGATTAGATTTTGGATAGTACCTAATCTTAGAGCTTGGTAATAGCTATTCATTACTAGACCACCGGTATTTATTAATATATAAAAGTCGAGTGAGTCTGAGCAGGTTTTTAACTGGGCTTAGGTTTGGTTTATATTTTTCTTGGGCAAAGTATATAATTATTTCTAGATTCTTCAATTTGTTTACAGTTAAATTTTATGTTTAATTCTCAATCTATTACTTATAACGCATAAATGGCGTTTGCGAGATGTTTAAACTCAACAGTTTAATGTGGCCTAGTTAAAAGCTGTTAGAATACCTGTTTCTGTATTTAATTATTAAGTAGGAGAGGCGTATTAAAACTCAAGGTTCTAAGGATTACGTATATAAGGTTTTATTTTACTAAAAAATAACATAATTGACATCAACTTCAGCCCTAAATTTAGCCCCCCATTGGTTCATTTATCTTAGGCCTGAAAATGTGTGCACAGACTTGCAAATATAGTAGATTAAGGCATCATTTTGTAGGTAGGCGTTGAAAGTTTTGTATCGGGACTCAGGAGAATTAAACAGCAATGGCATCAGAAGTCCAAAACCGTCTCAAGTAGGCTAGCAGGGGCTCTGTTATACACTTACAGTGCTCATATTTCAAGATTAAATTAGACAACCATGATGTCTTATAATGGGTAACTTTAAACCAAAATATAATTCCATGAACGGGGAATTCGAATGATGAGTGCTCTTAAAAGAGCACTGTTCTCCAATCGTAAATACTTGTCTTTTGAATTATATTCTAGATTAAACAGCCTAGTCATATTTCTCCAAATTATTGTCACTCTCTCAAATCACTTCCATATTTGTATGAGTAAATAAATATTTTTTTTATTTCCGTTATTTAAAGAAACTTTAAACGAACTTAAAAAAGAAATGAAAACTGGAATATACATAGAAATTTTGTGTTAGTAAATTTTAAATTAGTGTAAAATTCTAAAGATAATAAGTTCAATCTTATTTCTTCAATGTATTAATATAAATCAAGTTTAATTGAAGATAACAAAATAATATTTGTTTTGAGCATTAAAATAAGTAAAATTGTGAGATCTCTTTGATTAAAATATACAATTTTGCTATGAATTAATATCCAAAACGTCTATTGTTATACTATAAAAACGCTGTATATATAGCCCACCTTTATCTAAGGGATATGGTAAAGGATTCTAAAGAATCTTATTGAATTACTTTGATCAATTATCTAACAATTAAAAGATTGAATAAATATGTAAAACATTGTAAATGGATCAAATTGATTAAAGTGAGGAAATAGGTATATTTTAATTTTGAATTCATAGTGAATATATTAGGCGGTCTAATATGAACTCACGTTTGTTTATTTAAAAGCCCTAAAGAGGAATTCAAACTTTCGTCTTCATATTAAAGAAAGTGTTGGATTAATTCTTTGTATATTATTATATAGCACTTGTAAGGCTTGATAATTGTGTAAGAATTATTATAAGAAGTTAATGCAAGTACAGAGAATAAATTAAATATTATGAGAACTAATTAAATGTATAAATCAATTTTACATGAATGTTAAAATGCCGCATGCATGTATAGGGTCTTTGTATGTAAAAAGGGAGCTGCAGTGTTTTTAGGAAGGAATTCTACATATCAAGACAAGATAGATACCTACGAAAGATTTCCCAAATCAAGAAAAGAGAGATATTACATACGAAGAGAGAGAGAGAGAGAGTAACGTCCGAAGACGCTTCTACAGAATGGAGAGTTTACAACCATAAGAGCAAACTCCTAGTTTGAAGCCATCCGAGAATACCCGAACTCTACAGAAGAAGAATACCTGTCACCAGTTATGGGGTGCTTCTCTCTCAACGAGCTGCTCGCTTTACCAACTAAGAAGAAGACCTAGCGATAACCATCGACAGTGGCCTCTCCCCCTCACCGAAGCAGCCGTTGCGGGATGGCTAAAAATCGCAAATTTCTGCTGCCTTGCCACCCGAGATGGTGAATCAAGTTCCACCACCACCAAGCCACCCGTCTTCACCTAAGCAGCGGTGGATTTTAGCTGCTTTGCTGCCAGAGATGGTAAATCTAATTCTGCCTACGACCGCTTCCTCGAATAGATACTTTTCATTGAGCTCGGTGACACTCGGCAGCAGCAAGAATGATTCATAGAACTCACTTCTACGCACTTGGATGAGCTATGATGTACCTCTACAATTGGAAGTGGGATGAAACCTAACCAATTAAAAAATGTCCTCTCTCTTGCTACAAACATAGCACTCATCATTGCACCTCAAAAGGAAAACAACAAACGAACTAACATCATTCCTTCTGGCAGTTTAAAAATTAATAAAATTTAAAGGTTTGTAAAAAAAATCAAAGTGCAAATCAGTTTAACAGTGTAAATTAAGTATTGAATTAGTTTTAAAAGTCTAAAAGGTTAAAAATTCAGTGTTTAGTAATAAGAATAATGATATTAACTTTGTTAGACAAAAATGAAGTGTACAAAATACGTGAAATTCTTAATTTAAAGTTGAGTTCGTATTCTTAAACTTCGCTTAGTTGAAGACGACTGGTGTTGTGCATAGACAAGAAGTAATAAAAAAAGAGAGGTTTTGTTCGCGATGATAAACTGCGGCTCCTACATGTAACGCTCAAATAAATATTAAACGCTTGGGCATAACATAAGTTAAACAAAGAATCTTAGGACTTCTGAGAGCTCTGGAATTTACATTTTGGAGTCAACAACAACAACAAAAAGGAAATAAGAAAGTGAATACAATGTTGTGGTGCGCGCGGACAAAGCCTTCTGCAATTTAAAATATATATATATATATATATATATATATATATATATATATATATATACATATAGAATTGTATTTGTACGAAGGGTATATTTCTAAATAGATACGTAATCTTGTTAGAAATTCAATTTTCTCGAAGGGAAGTGCAAGATTGCAAGACTGAATGAGATAACTAAAGATACCTAAAAAATGAGCACTTTGAAGCTTTATAAAATCTTATAATGGGGTAGGTAGCTTTAAACCAAAATAACATTCCATGAACGAGGAATTCGAAAGATAAATCCTCTTAAAAGAGCACTGTTCCGAATCGTAAATACTTCTCTTTTGCATTATAATCTAGATTAAACAACTTAATGATATGTAGTTCTCCAAATTATTGTCATTCTCTCAATCACTTCCTTATTTGTACGACTGAATTTTTTATTTATTTTTGTTAATTGAAGAAACTTTAAACGAACCTGAAAAAGAAAAGAAAGACTGGAATATAATAATTTGGGATTAGTAAATATAATATTAGTGTAAAATAGTATAGATAATAAAATCTTATTTCCTCAATGTATTTAATAAAAATCAAAATGCAATGACGATAAAAAAATAATATTTGTTTTAAAATATTGAAATTAGAGAAATGGTGACATTTGGCAACCAAGCAACTGATGACTTATAGAAAACATTTAATATAATAAATTTGTTTTCCGTCTGTAAGATGAGATCTCATTGATTAAAATAAAAACAAATTTGCTGTAAATTAATACCCAAAACTTCTATTTTCATACTATAAAACGCTGTATATATGTATACCCCACCTCTAGCTAAGTAATATGCTAAAGTAATCCACAGAATCTTTTAGAATTACTTATGATCAATGATATAAAAATCGAAAGATTTTAATAAATATGCAAAACATAATAAATTAATTAAAGTGGGTAAATATGTATATTTAAATCTTGAATTCATAGTGAATATATTAGGCGGTATAATATGAACTAAGTTTGTATATTTTAGGGCCCTAAGCATTAATTCAATCTTTCGTCCTCATATTAAACAAAGCGTTGGATTATTTCCTTGTATATTATTTCATAATTGTGTAAGAATTGTTTAAAGAAGTTAATGAAAGTACAGAGAATAGATTCAATATCATGGAACTAAATAAAAATATATAAACCAATTATAAATAAATGTTAAAATATTGCACGCATGTATGCGGGATTCCAAGTCGTGCCCTGTAAAAAATATTGAATCTCGTTCCAAGATTCCTTTTACCTTTGAGGAAATCTCTGATCATCTTTACCCAGCCTACACTCAAAGAAGAAGAGAATTTATATTCTTTTGTATTAGGCGCCTTGTCAATAGCAAGCTTTCACAGTAAAAGCAAATCGGCAACCGCCAAGCCGATTCAACAAACTAATTTTGCTGCTCCAAAGAAGGGTACCAAAACCTAGTCACAAATTACCTTTCTAATCACGCCACTGTCGGAGAGGCCTGCCCAGCCTTCTCAACCTATACAATGTAAATACTCGTGGTTCAGATTAAACAATTATCTGTCCTACCGCACTGGGATCCTAATAAAAGCCGCTCCAAATTGATATTATAACGTTACAACAATACCCTAGCCTACCCGAAATGGAAAATGGAAAGCATTCGAATGATTAACAAGTGTATTTCTGTATTAATCTTCGAGGTATGTACGTAGCTAATGCCTCTCGTTCCTCACATCATGAACGAGTTCCTTCAAGCCCCTAATGGCCAAAAAAATTTAGTATAATTATGTAATTATGCATGAATAATTAAATAACTAGAGGTCTAAGGATAGCATCGTATGGAGTGGGAGTATGCGTGATGAATTTGATTTATTTACAATTGTCCTTGTCTGGCGAAGACGAAGTTGGCATTTTTTGCAGCTCTTTTTTTAGTTGATGTTCAAGACTTTTTTGTTCAAGTTTGACCATTATTTTTGAGGGCAATTTCTCTATTTTTTTTAAATCGTTCGTTGCAATTGGGAGGATTATAACCTTGAAGATAGGGAAAGTTTTTCCTTCATGAGAGAAGGCTTGCTTATTTGCTCTATTATAACCACTGTTTTGCCAGAGAGAGTGGGAACTCTGCAGCAGGGTATCTTTATTGATATAATTGTAATTACTTCCAGATATTTACAGGTGCGTGAGCCGAAGAGCCCAGTTAAGAGATCATGAGATGGGAAAGAAAGATCAAGAATTAAAAAGTCGTTTGTTTTTGTTGCTAATATTTTACATATTACCGATTTCCTATATATCTGTGCCTATTAAATCTAAGATCTTATAACCTATGGCTTATCTTTACCTCACCACTTTGCGAATTATGCCATGATTTCTCCCAATACGACATACAGGCGTGGATGTTGGTTAACAAGATGTTCCATGTCACTGTATTTTACGTCTGTGTTTGTGAAAGACTAAATTGATCATAAGGTATTTAATTGTATTAACTGTATACGGATAGCCTTTGAGTTTATTTGTGTGGTAAACTTGAATAGAGTAGAATGGTGGATTTCTGGTGAATATGGAGTTTCCTCGTTTCTTGTTGCTCTGTTCTGAACGTCAACGATATGAGTTTCTTAGGAAATATTCCTTTTCCTTATTCATTGTCTCCCTGAGAAAAATATTTTTTAGTCTATAATTACTAATGCGATCTTGGAGAGTTTCATATTTGTCCAATAGTCGCAAATGTTCAATTGAATGAAGCGCAGTGTTAAACTTATTTGGTATTTGTTGAGAGCAGCTTGCTGTTCAGCCATTCAGTTTGGCCGTAGGAGTGTTTTTAGACGTTGATTGTGTTTTTATTTTGGATGTTGCAGATGGTGAAGAAAAAGCTATCTTATATGGGCTCTATTGGAGATTGATTCTGATTTAGCTGTCAACTTTATATATTCCTGTGAGCGTTTAACATCTGTTTCATTAAACTCAAGGATCGATTTTTAGTTTCTTCATATGTGATAGTAGTAAAGCATTCTTCTGGTTTGGGCTCTTTTAGCCTTGTGATCAGTTATATTGTGTTTACAGCTTGTTTTCTTGTGTCACCTCTGTGGGCTGAAACTCTAGGGTGTGCACATTGTCGTAGAATTCCCCCCTTTTTGTTCTATTCTAAGAGTGTCTAATATATATAGATATCTGAATATCTTAACAAACAGAGCCGTTCCGAAACACGTAAGGATATCGAGAGAAACGCAAAATAATCCAAAAAATAAACTTATATTTTAACTTTAACCATTGAATACACAACATCTAAACATTAATTACAGCAATACTCTGAATATTATCCTAAACAAGAATTAATTAAATTAGTTTACCCACAAAAATTGGTTAATTTCTCTACACACAAAAATAATATAAGAATTAGGCTTACGGACTCATCTGGAGTTTAAAGGCCTCAGAAATGTTATTGACTCATGACGCGTGCCGTCTGTCCAGATGTAGATGGGCGAAATTACACGGTCGTCTTGGTCTGGCGAGCCAAGTAAACTACCTCTCCAGTCTCGGTAGTTCGGTTTGATCCAAAGACTTCGTTACCTAGAGACTGACGTATACTACCACGATTTTCCTCAGAGTTTCTCATTTATACCTTGTCGCCCCACTGGGGGAGTGGTAAGGGGGGAAAGGGGCTTGAGGACGGCCCCAGGAGAGTTCTTTTTCCAAATGGTTTTTCCCACGAAGTCAAACATCGGCTCCACGTTAGCCTCCGAGCTTGGGAGAAACACGTCTCCAATTTCTTATTTGACGTAAAACTGGATCTCACTCTCCTGGGGGAGATCTTACATTCTGACCTTTAGGGTCTTTCATGGCACCGAGTTGTGCCACGCTGCGGTTACCCTTTTGAATCGCCGATGCCTGGACCGGATGTCTTTGCGGTAACCGCCTTGAGACTGCCCCACGAGTGAACGGAGGGGGAGAGTGACTATTCCCCTGCACACATCTATGATTAAAGATAACTGTTTTACTCTTATAAATGATTGTTTTTTTGCTTAAGGTACTGTTGAGAGAAATACAGTTAACCACGTTTTTCTGTGTTGGTAAAAGTTGAAAGCTCTATTTGGATGAGTCCTGTTGGGCTCTTCTTTGCGTGAGAGGATGGGCATTCCGTGTTTGGATCATTTGTGACTGACCTGATGGTAGATTGGCTTTGCGTAAATGCTATGTTAACTTGGATTTGATGCATGTTGATGCCAAAGCGACAATCACGATTCTCAATTTTACCTTGAAAAGTGAGCGTGATGGGACTATCAAAAGGCGTGTTATCCCCCTTTTCCGCTGTTGCCTTTTTAAAGGAAATGGCACTCCTTGCTGGTGTGTCCTTCATTAGTGTATCAGAAAAAAACTGTGTTACTCTGTATGGAAGGAGGTACTTTGTGGGTGTCCAAATTTTAGAGAGAAGCGGGATTGTATAGGTATACGTATATCCTGCTGAATAGGTATGATTGTTCGAGCGAATCTTAATGTACTGAAATGATATGATGATTGAATATGATTTTAGCAATTTTTAAATGAATAAAACTAGTGGGTGACTTTTTCTCAAAGATAGAGAATAACAAAATTTTGACCGTAATCCATTATAAGCTTTATAAAGCTTGATGACTTTTAGGGCCTATCATAAAGTGGTTAGTTCGAGCAGTGCCTACTCTTGAAATTTTCTCGTTTTTGTCTCTCGTGTTTAGTTTATAGTTAAATAAGACAGTGAATGCAAATATTTTTTAAGACCACTTAGTTTAAAGCTTGGAATTCAGCTTTTTTGTGTATTGTTAATCATATAATTTGCGTAGTTATCTCCAGTCACTACTTTTTAGTCGATTACGAAGACTTAAAGAGGGTTTTTTTTTTCAATTTTAATTGTTATCTAGCTTGAAAAGAATGCAAGTATAAATATTTGCCCGACGTCGTTAAAGTCTTTTTTTTACATTTTGTTGTTGGATTATGATTTATTAAAAACAAGGAAAGGTATCCATGGCCAAGACTATTTACTTATCATCCCAAGCCCTTAGGGCTATACTCTAACCCTAACGAGGGATACGTCCTACTAGAGCCTCAAAATTGTGCTCTGACCGATACAATAAGAAGACGGCAAACGCCTTTACCATAGTCCTTTAGGAACTCTAGAATAGGCCCATTTTTTTTTTAAGGGGGTATCTGACGACTGCCTACTTAGGCATAAGTCGACGTAGACAAACAGCCTAGTTCTAGGCTACTTTACAAATTTGAACAGGAAACAACAATAAAAAGAAATAACAATAATAAAACAATAACAAAAACAACAATTAAACCTGGTTAAATGAAAGGGAGAAGGCCGGCCTCCCCCAAAAAGTCAACAAGTCCACAAGTCAATGTGCACGCACTCGTCCCGAGTACAAAGGACAGCAGGCAGGAGCGACCACGCCCATCCCGATACCGGGACAGATAATGTGCGCGAAGATCACCCAGACTGAAAAATTCAACAAGAATGTGACGAACAGTCTTGGGGACAACGCAGTCGTCACAATATGGCGCAAGCGAGCGCTCCATCAAATAGCGATGCGTCACACGAGTGTGTCCGATTCAGAGACGACAGAAAGCGACCTGCAGCCGTCAGAAATTGGGGGATAGGTCCATGGGAACAGTCGCGGTGCAATGGCACACAACTTTAAGTTGCCTTCAACCGTCTCCCATCTTCTTTGCCAACTAGCCCGAAGAGCTGCCCGTATTCCTGCTATGTAGTTGGTGTGAGAAAGAGCGAAACACTGGTCTGGTCGCAGACTCCTCACGGACTCTTCGGCGCCGTCTTCGGCGCGCTCATTCCCCGCAATTTCTGCCATGTCCAGGAACCCAGCAGAAGATAATCTCGACATCCGCCCGGCTCGCCAAAACCGTGGCGTCACGGATATCGCGAACCAGGGGATGCGGAGATTCCAATGCCCCGAAAGCACTCAGGGCGCTTTGTAAGTCGCTTTAGATCACAATCCGGTCTCCGAACCGGGCACGTCGCGTAATCTCCCGTACTGAGTGGTGTATTGCCACCAGCTCAGCCGTGAAGACAGACGCAGCGCATGGTAGAGCCCTGCTGACTTCAAACAAGGGGGATACGGCGTGGAAGCCAACCCCCTTTTGGGACTTGGAGCCATCCGTATACACTGGCACGGTTCTAGCATGACACGATGTGTGCTCTAAAAAGGTCGAACGCAATACTCTCGGCGCGGTATAAGCTTTGGGAGCAGAGGTGTGGCAACAAATAGCCAAATGTGGTACCCTCCAGGGTGGCGTCCTGGGAAGAACCAGAAGCGCAACTGGTCCGAGAGCTATATCTACCTCTCGAAGGAGTTTCCTGGCCTTAAACCCAAAGGGTTTAGGGTATGACTGGAGGCTCTAGGCGGCATAGGCACCATCAAGATCAGCTGCGGATGCAGTGAGAGCTGTGGCGACTGAGGGAGGCGCCGGGCTCACGCGTACAGGCAAGTGATGCACTGCACGTGGCGCAAAGCGAGTGGCATACCTCCAGCATCGACCCACGGGCTCTCAATGGGGGAAGTGTCGAAGGCACCGGTCGCAAGGCGAAGGCCTGTATGGTGGATCGAATCCACCTTCCGCAATAAGCGTTCGGCTGCAGATGCATAAAACTCGCCTCCGTAATCGAGCTTCGAGAGAACAAAGGATCGATAAAAAAGTAAGATGGTAGTCCTATCAGCGCCCCAAGCGCTGAACGTCACGGAACGGAGAATGTCCATGGCGTGGGTACAAGAGACCCTAAGGCTGTGAATATGAGCCTCCCAGGTGAGGCGTCGGTCGAATACAAGATCAAGGAAATAGTGCAAAGCAACCACATCCAGGCGCACCCCATTAAGAAACAAATCTTGGTCGTTTTTGATTTTTTTATTATTAGAGCTCATCTGGCGACTGCCTACAAGGGCATTAGTCGCCGTATTAAAACTGGCCTAGTTCTAGGCTACTTTAAAATAAAATTAAACAAAGAAAAAAAAACACCCTAAATGGGGGAAAGGAAAAAACAAAAACAAATACAAAAAACAATACAAAACAAAAAAACAAACCCTGATTAAATAATAGGGAGAAGGCCGGCCTCCCCCCAAAAGTCACTAAGTCCCCTATTTGATGTGTACGCACTCATCCCGAGTACAAGGGACAGGCGGTAGCGACCCGCCCATCCAGGTACCGGGACAGGTGTCGTGCGCGAAGATCACCAAGACTGAGACATTCGACAAGAATGTGTCGAACAGTCTGGGGGACGAAGCAGTCGTTGCAATAGGGCGCAGGCGAGCGCTCCATCAAATAGCGATGCGTCACACGAGTGTGCCCGATTCGGAGACGACAGAAAGCAACCTTAAGCCGCCGTGGGATTGGGGGATAGGTCCATGGGAACAGTCGCGGCGCAATGGCACGCAACTTTAAGTTCCCTTCGACCGTCTCCCATCTTCTTTGCCAAGCAGTACGATGAGCTGCCCGTACTCCTGTCGTGTAGTCAGTGTGAGGAAGAGCAAAACACTGGTCTGGTCGCAGAGTCCTCGCAAGCTCTTTGGCGCCCTCATCGGCGCGCTCATTCCGTGTGATTCCTACATGTCCAGGAACTCAGCAGAAGATAATCTTGACATCTGCCCGGCTCGCCCAAACCGTGGCGTCAAGGATATCGCGAACCAGGGGATGCTGAGATTCCAATGCCCCGAGAGAACTCATGGCGCTTTGTGAGTCACTATAGATCACAATCCGGTCTTCGAACCAGGCACGTCGCGTAATCTCCCGTACGGAGTGGTGTATTGCCACCAGCTCGGCCGTGAAGACAGACGCAGCGCCTGGTAGAGCCCCGCTGACTTCAAACAGAGAGGATACGGCGTCGAAGCCGACCCCCTCTTGGGACTTGAAGCCATCCGTATACACTGGCACGGTACTAGCGTGACACGATGTGTGCTCCAAAAAGGTCGAACGCAATATACTCCCGGTGCTGTACAAGTTTGAAAGCAGAGGCGTAGCGACAAATAGCCAAATGTGCTACCCTCCTGGGTGGCGTCCAGGGCAGAACCAGAGGCGCCACCGGCCCGAGAGCTATATCTACTTCTCGAAGGAGTTTGCTGACCCTAAACCCAAAGGGCTTAGGGTATGACTGGCGTCTCTCGGCGGCATAGGCACCTTCGAGATCAGCTGCGGATGCAGTGAGAGCTGTTGGCGACTGCGGGAGGCGCCGGGCTCGTGCGTACAGGCGAGTGATGCACTGCACGCGTCGCAGAGCGAGTAGGATCTTCCCAGCATCGACCAACAGGCTTTCAATGGGGGAAGTGAGAAAGGCACCGGTCGCAAGGCGGAGGCCGGTGTAGTGGATCGAATCCACCTTCCGCAATAATTCTCGGCTGGGGATGCATAAAACTCGCTTCCGTAGTCAAGCTTCGAGCGAACAAGGGATCGATAAAAAAGTAAAATGGTAGTCCTATCAGCGCCCCAAGCGCTGAACGTCCAGGAACGGAGAATGTCCATGGCGCGGGTACAAGAGACCCTAAGGCTGCGAATATGAGCCTCCCAGGTGAGGCGTCGGTCGAATACATGAGCAAGGAAACGGTGCGACTTAACCAGATCCAGGTGCACCCCATTAAGAAACAAATCTGGGTCGGGGTGAAGCCGTGGATGGCGGCAGAGGTGCACCACCTTAGTCTTGGCCAAAGAAACCTGAAACCTATGCGCTTCGGCATAGCGAGAGACGTGGTTTAATGCCTGTTGGAGTCAACGCTCCAGAGTTGGCATCTGGGCTGCGTCAAAGGAGATTAAAAGGTCGTCCACGTACAGTGTAGCAAGAACATCTTTCGGCAGCACCGAGGTGATACCGTTGATGCTCAGGGCAAAGAGTGTGAGCTATGAGGACACTACCCTGCGGGACACCCTCTTCCTACACCTTTTGGCCGGAGATGGCTCCCTCCACGCGTACGCGGAATCGACAATCTCGCTAAAATCCAGATATAAACATTGGGAGGCGTCCCCTCGCCCCCATCGTGTGAGAAGTCTCCATGATACCGTATCGCAATGCGGTAGCATAGGCCTTCTCCAGATCAAAAAACACCGTGGCGTAGTGCTGTCTATGAAGGAAAGCCTCGCAGATGGAAATTTCTAGTCGGAGCAGAGCATCCGACGTGGAGTGGAACTTTCGGAGGCTGCACTGTGCGGAAGACAGATGGCCTCCGCTGTCCAGGAAAACGGCTAATCTAACATTTACCAATTTCTCCATCAACTTGCACACGCAAGAGGTTAGAGAGATAGGGGCGGAAACCTGTCGGAGTAGAGTGATCTCTTCCCGGTTTGCGAAAGGCGAACACAGTAGTGATTCGCCAGGAGTCTGGGAGAAGACCTTCCACCCAGATCCTGTTGAACAAATCTAACAGAAAGGCCATGCATCGCTCACCCAGGTGTCGAAGCATAGCGTACGGGACATCATCCGGACCATGGGCGCTGTCCGCGCACGAAGCGAGAGCGGAATGCAACTCGCTCTCAGTAAACTTGTCGTTGAAGGGTTCTCCGCCTCTGTAGGTAAAGTCCAGCCGGCGGCCTTCCGCGACATCACGACGTGCATTGAATGCTTGTGGAGCAGCATCACGGCTAGAGAATGCAGAAAAAGAGGTTTCAAAGGATTTCGCCACGGACGCGGGGTCCGAAGTTGCGGTCCCATTCTCCTGGAGAACGGAAGGCGGGGCCTGCGAGAACTTGCCCCGAATCCTTTTGACTCGCTTCCACACCTCAGCTAAAGTTGTCTTCCCGTTAAGTGAAGACACGTATGCCCACCAAGAAGAGTGGTGGGCCTGCTTCCAAATATACCGGAACCTAGCCCTAGCCCGACGAAATTGAGTGACAGTGAAATCGTTTGGGCGGCGCTTATAGCGCATGTAGGCATAACGCTTCTGTTTGAGGGCCGTCTCACACTTGGCCGACCACCATGGGAGTGGTCAGCGTGAACACAGCCAGAGGTCTTAGCAATAGTAGTCAGGCCCATGGCGATGAGGTTGCCCGAGAAGAACTCAACGGCCTCATCTACCGACCTAAACTTCTCGACTGAGATAGAGAATTCAGTCATTTCCTGAAATGCAGGCCACCTCGCCCGCGCCAAGCACCACCGAGGTGGTCTCTCAGGCGGCAGTTGCCCTGAAAATGATATTTGAATGGAAAAGTGATCACTACCATGGAGGTCATCGACCACCCCTCAATCAAAATCAGGCTGTGCATCCGAAGAGCACAAAGATAGGTCAAGGCAAGAAAATAAAGCGGTTCTTGGACAGTGATGCGTAAATTCATCCACGTTTAGGACACCCATCTTAAGTTCTTCGATCAGATCGGCAAAGACTTGTCCCCTCGGATTTAGGGAGTAATCTTCCGAAGAGGATGCCTGCCGTTCAGATCTCCAAGCAAGAGATGGGGCCTCGGCAACTCTGCCACGACGCGGCGGAAGTCCCCCGCGTTGAAGTCGGCTGACGGTGGAATGTACACAGAAATGATAGTATACCTCCTATCCAGGTGCAGCTGCACAGCCACTGCCTGAAAGGAGGTATCTAAAGAGAAAAGAAGAACGGAGACACCATGCCGGGTGTAAACTGCACATCCTTCAGCCCGGCCAACTCACGGTGGTGGGGTCGCAAGACCCTTATACCCCACGGGGGCAGGCAGGGGGCCCGCGCCTAGCATGGTCTCCTGCAAAAAGATAGCTAACGGGGAATGGGACGAGAGGAGCCTCCGCAGCTCCTCCAAATTGGCCTGGAGTCCACGGCAATTCCATTAAAGGAATATGCCCTCCAGGCCTAGCTCGGAGGAGACGCGGGGCCCTCCTCGAACTGAAGACTCTCACGGGAATGGCGTACGCTTCCCGGGGGCAGAACCCTGGGAGCTGTTGGCCGGACAAAGCGCTGAAGGCGCTGTCGCCTTCGAGGACTTATTGCGGGGGGTTGGGCTCGCCATGCGAGTCTTTTCCTCCCTCCGCCTCGAAACCTTAGGCGGGCGTTGCAGCTCCGGAGGCGGGGGGCCGTCTTTTCGAGGAACCACCATCTCCGAGCTACTCGCTCCACCTCGGGGCGTGGGCGAAGGAGCCGAAGCTCCTTTGTTGCTGTCCTCCTTTCGGGGGACAGCTTTAGGAACCCCCGAAGATGGCCTAGCAACCATCTTCAGCGGTGTTGCCTCCTGTGAGTCTAAAGACTCGGTGAAGGCGCGTGGCCGTTCTGCCTTGCGGCAAACCGTCATGCTGGGGGAAGAGGGGGGATCCCTAGGTTTTAGCCGGGGCTTGGTGTGAACCATTTTTGCCGCCAGCTTTACCAAGGGAGCGCCCGGGTTGGGTAGATCCCGCAGAAGGGCTCCAAATGGGTGCGGAAACAACCGTGTTCGTTGGCCTGGATGGACCACGGCACGGAGGGTGCCTTTCTAACTACTGAGGCATATGACGTCCCAGGCAAAGCCGAGCGCAACAGGACCAATTCCTTAGCCTTGCAGGATGAGAGTCTATCCTTGGCCTGAACGGCAAGGATTTCTTTCTCAAGGAGATATGCACCACATTGCTTCGGAGAAGCAGGGTCGGCTCTCTGCAATTGAAACACTTGATCACACACGATTTGGACTTATCGTGTGCGACCTTGGAGCAATTTACACAGACTTCGTTTGACCCCGACTTTGCACGTCTACATGAGTGATTCCTTTGGCCAAAGCGGTGACAGTAATAGCACCGCCGCGGCAGTGGCACGAATGCCTTCACGCGGTAGCGGTACCAACCAGAACGCACCAACTCAGGGAGCTTGTCACATTCGAACGTGACGAAGAGTGTAGGGGTGGGTCTCGAGGCCTCTCCCTGTTTTCTCATCACACGTTCGACCTTGACCGCCCCATGGTCGGCTAGCTCTAGGGTGATGTCGTTAATTGAGTAGTCAACGAGTTTCCTCGCATAAACTACTTCTTCAACAAAGTTCATGGTAGAGTGCGGCGTCACACTCACCGGGGTGTCATGAAGTGTCCGAAGAGCACTTATCTTGGCCTACGCGGGATTCGCCGCATTCGCCAGATGGCTCCCGTCCGAGAAACGGGTCACCTTCGGCTTTCTACCAATTGCACTCGCTAATCCCCTCCTGTGATGGATCAAGTTGCCCTTGGATAACATGGTGCCATCAGTGGAGCGAATAACGAGGAAGCGTTTGAAGCCAGCGGGATCGAAAACGCCAGGTAACCTCTGAATGAGGGGCTTCGATGTCATCGAGGCTCCGCCCTGTGCACTCTTTTTATTAGTCTTAGTCAGGGGCTCCGTAGCCGGGGGGGGCAGAGGGGGCGGATGTGCCGATCTTGGCTTGGTCGCTTGCCAGAGTGGCAGCAAACTCATCCGTCTCCGCAGCCCCCACGGATGGAGAGGAGCCCCGAGTCTTCTTGGTCTTTTTAGTCTTTTTAGTCTTTTTCTTGCTTGGAGAGGAGGGCGGGGAATGAACCCGCTTCTCACCTCCGCCGGCAGAAGCCTCCTGCCAGATGTCCCGGCCTCAGCCAGATCCCTCTCCGAAATGGAGAAGGTCCTGGTAGTCGTAGGGGCACCTGTCGGACGAGATCCCTTCCATCCTTGTACTGCCTTTTTGCCCTCAGCCGTTTGAGGAGGACCCTGCATAGGGGCGGATTCCCCCCCAATGGAAGGTTCTACCGTCTGAGGCTCGGTATCCTCAAGAACCATGTCTATCACAGGAGGGGCCTCGAGTTGGCCATCCCCTCCCAGTACATTGCAGGTCCCCTTGGCAGCGTCAAGATTCTTTTGTTGGGAGGCACAGGCCTTAACCCCGGGAAGGTTTAATATTCTTGCCATCAAGTCTTTTGAGGGAAGCGACTGAAGGGGCCTGGCTTCCCTTTTCCTCCTTTGGGGGTTTGCCCTACCAAGCCGCTTCGATGGGGAGTGGCTGACTAAGGGCTGTCTGCTGGCTTTCTTGGCAGTCCCCTTGGAATGAAAAGAGGGGACTGCCGCTGGAAAATAGTTTATAAACTCATTGAGTTGTTCCCTTCCACGGAAATCTTTAGTAAAAGGCGAAAGATTTATGCGTTCTGAATGGAAACCAGAGTCCCCCGTTGTAACGTAATAATATAAATTTGGAAGGGCTTTTAATAGGATCTCAGTGGGGTAGGACAGATAATTGTTTAATCTGAACCACGAGTATTTACATTGTATAGGTTGAGAAGGCTGGGCAGGCCTCTCCGACAGTGGCGTGATTAGAAAGGTAATTTGTGACTAGGTTTTGGTACCCTTTTTTGGAGCAGCAAAATTAGTTTGTTGAATCGGCTTGGCGGTTGCCGATTTGCTTTTACTGTGAAAGCTTGCTATTGACAAGGCGCCTAATACAAAAGAATATAAATTCTCTTCTTCTTTGAGTGTAGGCTGGGTAAAGGTGATCAGAGATTTCCTCAAAGGTAAAAGGAATCTTGGAACGAGATTCAATATTTTTTACAGGGCACGACTTGGAATCCCGCATACATGCGTGCAATATTTTAACATTTATTTATAATTGGTTTATATATTTTATTTAGTTCCATGATATTGAATCTATTCTCTGTACTTTCCTTAACTTCTTTAAACAATTCTTACACAATTATGAAATAATATTCAAGGAAATAATCCAACGCTTTCTTTAATATGAGGACGAAAGATTGAATTACTGCTTAGGGCCCTAAAATATACAAACTTAGTTCATATTATACCGCCTAATATATTTACTATGAATTCAAGATTTAAATATAGATATTTACCCACTTTAATTAATTTATTATGTTTTGCATATTTATTAAAATCTTTCGATGTTTATATCATTGATCATAAGTAATTCTAAAAGATTCTGTAGATTACTTTAGCATATTACTTAGCTAGAGGTGGGGTATACATATATAGAGCGTTTTATAGTATGAAAATAGAAGTTTTGGGTATTAATTTACAGCAAATTTGTTTTTATTTTGATCAATAAGATCTCATCTTACAGACGGAAAACAAATATATTATATTAAATGTTTTCTATAAGTCATCAGTTGCATGGTTGCCAAATGTCACCATTTTTCTAATTTCAATATTTTAAAACAATTATTATTTTTTATCGTCATTGCATTTTGATTTTTATTAAGTACATTGAGGAAATAAGATTTTATTATCTATACTATTTTACACTAATATTATATTTACTAATCCCAAATTATTATATTCCAGTCTTTCTTTTCTTTTTCAAGTTCGTTTAAAGTTTCTTCAATTAACAAAAAATAAATAAGGAAGTGATTGAGAGAATGACAATAATTTGGAGAACTACATATCATTAAGTTGTTTAATCTAGATTATAATGCAAAAGAGAAGTATTTACGATTCGGAACAGTGCTCTTTTAAGAGCACTGTTCCGAATTCCTCGTTCATGGAATGTTATTTTGGTTTAAAGCTACCTACCCCATTATAAGATTTTATAAAGCTTCAAAGTGCTCATTTTTTAGGTATCTTTAGTTATCTCACTCAATCTTGCAATCTTGCACTTCCCTTCGAGAAAATTGAATTTCTAACAAGATTACGTATCTATTTAGAAATATACCCTTCGTACAAATACAATTCTATATGTATATATATATATATATATATATATATATATATATATATATATATATATATATTTTAAATTGCAGAAGGCTTTGTCCGCGCGCACCACAACATTGTATTCACTTTCTTATTTCCTTTTTGTTGTTGTTGTTGACTCCAAAATGTAAATTCCAGAGCTCTCAGAAGTCCTAAGATTCTTTGTTTAACTTATGTTATGCCCAAGCGTTTAATATTTATTTGAGCGTTACATGTAGGAGCCGCAGTTTATCATCGCGAACAAAACCTCTCTTTTTTTATTACTTCTTGTTTATGCACAACACCAGTCGTCTTCAACTAAGCGAAGCTTAAGAATACGAACTCAACTTTAAATTAAGAATTTCACGTATTTTGTACACTTCATTTTTGTCTAACAAAGTTAATATCATTATTCTTATTACTAAACACTGAATTTTTAACCTTTTAGACTTTTAAAACTAATTCAATACTTAATTTACACTGTTAAACTGATTTGCACTTTGATTTTTTTTACAAACCTTTAAATTTTATTAATTTTTAAACTGCCAGAAGGAATGATGTTAGTTCGTTTGTTGTTTTCCTTTTGAGGTGCAATGATGAGTGCTATGTTCGTAGCAAGAGAGAGGACAACTTTTAATTGGTTAGGTTTCATCCCACTTCCAATTGTAGAGGTACATCATAGCTCATCCAAGTGCGTAGAAGTGAGTTCTATGAATCATTCTTGCTGCTGCCGAGTGTCACCGAGCTCAATGAAAAGTATCTATTCGAGGAAGCGGTCGTAGGCAGAATTAGATTTACCATCTCTGGCAGCAAAGCAGCTAAAATCCACCGCTGCTTAGGTGAAGACGGGTGGCTTGGTGGTGGTGGAACTTGATTCACCATCTCGGGTGGCAAAGCAGCAGAAATTTGCGATTTTTAGCCATCCCGCAACGGCTGCTTCGGTGAGGGGGAGAGGCCACTGTCGATGGTTATCGCTAGGTCTTCTTCTTAGTTGGTAAAGCGAGCAGCTCGTTGAGAGAGAAGCACCCCATAACTGGTGACAGGTATTCTTCTTCTGTAGAGTTCGGGTATTCTCGGATGGCTTCAAACTAGGAGTTTGCTCTTATGGTTGTAAACTCTCCATTCTGTAGAAGCGTCTTCGGATGTTACTCTCTCTCTCTCTCTCTTCGTATGTAATATCTCTCTTTTCTTGATTTGGGAAATCTTTCGTAGGTATCTATCTTGTCTTGATATGTAGAATTCCTTCCTAAAAACACTGCAGCTCCCTTTTTACATACAAAGACCCTATACATGCATGCAGCATTTTAACATTCATGTAAAATTGATTTATACATTTAATTAGTTCTCATAATATTTAATTTATTCTCTGTACTTGCATTAACTTCTTATAATAATTCTTACACAATTATCAAGCCTTACAAGTGCTATATAATAATATACAAAGAATTAATCCAACACTTTCTTTAATATGAAGACGAAAGTTTGAATTCCTCTTTAGGGCTTTTAAATAAACAAACGTGAGTTCATATTAGACCGCCTAATATATTCACTATGAATTCAAAATTAAAATATACATATTTCCTCACTTTAATCAATTTGATCCATTTACAATGTTTTACATATTTATTCAATCTTTTAATTGTTAGATAATTGATCAAAGTAATTCAATAAGATTCTTTAGAATCCTTTACCATATCCCTTAGATAAAGGTGGGCTATATATACAGCGTTTTTATAGTATAACAATAGACGTTTTGGATATTAATTCATAGCAAAATTGTATATTTTAATCAAAGAGATCTCACAATTTTACTTATTTTAATGCTCAAAACAAATATTATTTTGTTATCTTCAATTAAACTTGATTTATATTAATACATTGAAGAAATAAGATTGAACTTATTATCTTTAGAATTTTACACTAATTTAAAATTTACTAACACAAAATTTCTATGTATATTCCAGTTTTCATTTCTTTTTTAAGTTCGTTTGAAGTTTCTTTAAATAACGGAAATAAAAAAAATATTTATTTACTCATACAAATATGGAAGTGATTTGAGAGAGTGACAATAATTTGGAGAAATATGACTAGGCTGTTTAATCTAGAATATAATTCAAAAGACAAGTATTTACGATTGGAGAACAGTGCTCTTTTAAGAGCACTCATCATTCGAATTCCCTGTTCATGGAATTATATTTTGGTTTAAAGTTACCCATTATAAGACATCATGGTTGTCTAATTTAATCTTGAAATATGAGCACTGTAAGTGTATAACAGAGCCCCTGCTAGCCTACTTGAGACGGTTTTGGACTTCTGATGCCATTGCTGTTTAATTCTCCTGAGTCCCGATACAAAACTTTCAACGCCTACCTACAAAATGATGCTTAAATCTACTATATTTGCAAGTCTGTGCACACATTTTCAGGCCTAAGATAAATGAACCAATGGGGGGCTAAATTTAGGGCTGAAGTTGATGTCAATTATGTTATTTTTTAGTAAAATAAAACCTTATATACGTAATCCTTAGAACCTTGAGTTTTAATACGCCTCTCCTACTTAATAATTAAATACAGAAGCAGGTATTCTAACAGCTTTTAACTAGGCCACATTAAACTGTTGAGTTTAAACATCTCGCAAACGCCATTTATGCGTTATAAGTAATAGATTGAGAATTAAACATAAAATTTAACTGTAAACAAATTGAAGAATCTAGGAATAATTATATACTTTGCCCAAGAAAAATATACACCAAACCTAAGCCCAGTTAAAAACCTGCTCAGACTCACTCGAGTTTTATATATTAATAAATACCGTTGGTCTAGTAATGAATAGCTATTACCAAGCTCTAAGAATAGCTACTATCCAAAATCTAATCTATATCTATCAAACTAACTTTTGGGGTTAAAGTCCAGTCGACGGCCATCATCGCCATCACTATTTACATTCAATTTTAGCGGAGCAGAATCTCGATAAGGAATGAAGAATGTGGAGAAATCAGTCACGTTGTCCTGGAGAAAAAAAGGTGGCTCTTAGGGTAAACCTGCCTGGAATCCTTTCGAAACTTTCCAAAAATTCGCAAGTGGGGTCTCCCGTTAATGGAAGACACGTATGGTTGCCAAGAAGAGCCTCTAGCATGCTTTGAAACTTACCCTAACCTCGCTCAATTTCGACGGTATTCACCTATGGTGAAATCGTTAGGGTAGACATTATAGCTTATGTATTGTTTCACTTGTGTCTGATGGCATTATCACTCTCTACTAAGCAAATTGAAAGTGGACGAAGTGGAAAATGAGCCAACGAAAATGAGGTTGCCTGAGAATCCAACGTACTCATCCATGGACCAAATCTCATTAAGTGAGAAGAAGAAATCTGTCAATTCCTGAAATTTAGGACCACACCGCCCGCGCCAATCACATCCACGGGAGGGGTCTTCCATGCTCTAGCGGTCCGAAAAATGATAATGAAATAATAAATTCGTCACTACCATGAACGTTATTGACCGAAATCTGGCTGCAGATCCAATTTGCACAGGGACAGATCAAATCAGGAAAATTAGACGGTTCCCGGGCAGTGATGACTAAATTCATCCACATTTAAGACATCTATTTCCAGCTTGACGATTATGTCGAGTAGGATCTGAGCCCTGTAATTAATTACAGTTTCCCCAAAGAATGGATTTATGTCGAGAAATGTGCAAATATGCGGAGGAAATTCTTCGCATCAAAGTCGGCTGATGTTCAACTTTACACATAAATTTAATTACAGAGTGCATACTATTCAGATGCAGTTGTTCTGTCATTTCTTGAGAGGAGGTATTTATTTTCAAATATAAGATCGGTGGCATCATGCTCTTCCCACATCCTATGTTGATGGGGTTGCAAAACCATTATAAACCGGGAAGGAGGGAAGAGGGCACGCGCTTAGCATGCTTTCCTATATAAAAATAACTGCTGGAAACGGAAAGACACGAGCCTTCGCAGCTCTTCCCAGCTGGCCCTAAGTCCGCGACAATTCCATTGAAGGATTATCCCTTCCAGGCGTAGTTCGGAGGACAAGCGTGAGCCATCTTCGAAGAGAAGTGACTCACGGAAATTGAGGTCCGCTACCCGGAGGTAGAACACCAGCTGAAGCTGACTGAAGAAGGCTTTGAAGACGCTGTACCATTCGAGAACTAATCCGGAGAGGTTGGGCTTTCTATGTGACGAGGTGGCATCAAAGGCACTTAGCCCTCTTTTGGATAGTATGTCGTCTCCGAATCAGCCAGTCCAGCTTCGTTTTGGGGCTAGGAGCTGAAACTTCTTTGCTGCCGTCATCCTTTCGGGGGACAGCTTAGGAACCCCTTTCAAAACAGCTTGGCTCCTGTGAGTCTAATGACCTGGTGGAGGCGCGCTGCTGTTTCTCCCTACGCTCAAATGATAGGCACGAGGAGAGGGAGCACTTTATTTTGCCAAAGCTAGTTTTAAACCCTTTGTGCCACCCTTTCTACTAGAGGAGCGACCTAGAGGGCTAACCCGCACAAAAGTTCTCAATGGGCATGGAAACGACCGGGCTCGTAGCTTTGATGAAACGATGAGTAGAGGTGCCCTTTTTTAAAAGTTAGGCATAAAACATCAAAGGTAACTCTAGGCGTGCCAAGAGGAGTTTGTTTATCGCGAAAGAAGAGAAGATCCGCAGACATGCACAACAATGCTTCGAGTAAGCAGGATTGGGATCTTTGTAAGTGAATCCATTGGACATACACAATAGGGACTTATGGTGTACACCATTAGGGCCCATTACACACACTTTTGGTAAACCCGACTTTGCACGTTACAAAGGGGATTACTATTGAGGAAGCGGTTGCTGTAGAAGAACCTCTGCGGAGCTGACACGAATGCCTTCACGCATTCGCGAAACTAGCCACCACGCACTCAATTAGGCTCTCACGAACGAAAGTGACGAAGAGTGTAGGTGTGAGTCTCGAGATCCCTCCTTATTTTCTCAACACTCGTTTTACTTCCACTGCTATTTAGTCGGCCAGCTATTCGCTGGTATCTTATAGCGAGTATCCTTTCCGAGTTGCCTTGCCTAAACCACTATTTTCATGGTTTCCTGGTAGAGTGCAGCGTCACACTTAATGGCGAGCAAATGAATGTGCGAAGAAAACTAATCTTGGCCTCCTCGAGAGGGTCCGACAAATTTGCCAGGAGAATTCCCACCAAGAAACCGATCTACTTCCCCTCTATAACAGATAAATTAGCTAAAACTTTCCTCTGATAGAGCTTGTGGCCTTTGGCCAACACGTTGCCATCTGTGAACCGAATAACAATAAATCTGGCTAGAAAACGCGAGGTAGTCTTTGAATGTGTAATTCCCACTTTAGTCTTTGTCTGGGCTTCCTCGGCCGAGGGGCCTCAGTTTCTGAGGTACCAATCTGATCTGGTTGCTTGCTTAAACAGCATTGAATCCGTCCGTCTTCAAATTACCCACAGAAGAAGAAGAAACCTTAGGGTGACTCAATCTATTCTTCTCTTCAGGAGGAAGTGGGTAATATATCCTTTTTTCTCTGTCCTCAAAACAGACTCCAAGCCCCATACGGTCTGAATGTAGGTTGCAAAGGGGCGGTCTCAGGTTTGGTTTTTAGCAGTGGGCCACGGTTTTCACCTAGAAAGACCATACTATCCGGGATCAAGTTACCTCCCGGACCACATCGTTCTAAGGAAGAGCCTCTAAGTGGCCATCTAGGCTCAAAGTTTTAGGTATCCCGACCGAGGATTCTAATGACCTATTATGACCAGTCATGGCCACGACTAATCTCGTCATGCCGACCTTTGTTAGGAAGAAACGGGGAGCATGCAAGTCAGCTCCTATTAATGTGACAAACCGCGAATAAATGAGGTGTCTTGCCAACGTTTTTGTGGCGACGCTGCCTCTTACACCTCTTAGTGAGATGTGGTGGTACACTTGCACCAATGCGGGGCGAAATACGGCGGCAGTTTACCTTGTTTTATTCTTGGCGGAAGAAAGCAAATTGGGACCCGCCGTAAGAGAAGACGTGCTTGGAGGCAAGTCTCCAAAAGGAATTAAGTGAAAATCCGCCGAACCTCTGATGATTGGAGAGGAAGAAGCGTGCTCTTCAACGAAAATCTTTGGTAGACCACTTAAAAAGTCCAGCTATTAGACTAGAGTCGTCCGAAGTTAACTCTGCACAGAGGGTGTAAGAGAGGAAGCTCCCAAATCCGTATACCTAATTTAAAGAGGAAAAAATTCCTCTCTGCTAGGAGACACTTGTATTGGCCCCTGATACGGCACATAGTGGGCAAATCCTAAGAAGGGGCGTAGCGATCCAAAGAAGATTGTAAAATGATGTGATAGTTGGCTCTCCAATTGGTCGGGTGTGATGAGACGGAAGCCTCTGCACTAATATTGATAGGGGAACTAACAAAGACACAATTGTTCATGGCCGGAACAACCCTACTCTCTCCACGAGGGCCCTTTTCTGACACATAGCAATGGTGACACCAATTTGAAAAAAATTACATGCCCCAGCTAATTTCCCTAGAACGAAAAATATGCGCCATCAGTACCACTCCAGCGAAACTCCAGAGCAAATTATACACGTGGGGTGATAGCCAAGTTATAATAGGGTTTTGGGCTTAGTGACAGCTCTCGGAGAGTTTGTGGTCACAACACCCAACATCTATTGGAGCAGGAGCAATGTTCTTAGTCCAGCGCAAGCAGTATATGAAGGACTGGGGACACGCACTAGGTACCCCTAGACCTAGACTCACAGTGGAGGTTCTCTATCTGTCGTATCTACCCTTGCGGCCACAGTGGCCGGGATGATATCTTGCTACTCAAAGTACACTTCAGAGTACTTTCCTGTTTGGCGCTGAGGACGTAGGATTGAATGATGGGAATCAGGAGTTTATATACGAGGATTTTTGATGCGATTTATAGATTTCGCAAAGGTGGCACTCTTACGTACACTGTATGTAAAATGAGGAAAAACAGATGTAAATGAGTGAATCATACACTAATATATATATATGGATATGGATATGAAGCGAAAGAGAGAAAGAGAAAAGAAGGAAATTGGGACGAAAAAGCGTTAA